>OY998228.1:3673391-4338391 GCA_963922035.1 Amblyjoppa proteus | reverse complement strand
TTTATACATTCGCCTCGACGGGGTGTAAATATGAAACGGGATATATTTCCATTTCTATGAGAATACGCGAGCTGCATCGGGCGTACAGAACCGAGCGTAACTCATGACATGTGAGCGCTCACACGGGTTTCTATCTCATATCCACATCCTATCGGTTCGTATCCGTAGTTCCAGTTTTATCGAGAAGTTTGCGTAGCCCCGATAAAGCCGAAGAGTTTCGTACGGTGCGAGATCGTTTTTATTTTATTTCTTGGAACGTGATGGCCGCGTGAGGAGGAGTAAACTTAGAA
Organism: Amblyjoppa proteus; assembly: GCA_963922035.1. Taxonomy (NCBI): domain Eukaryota; kingdom Metazoa; phylum Arthropoda; class Insecta; order Hymenoptera; family Ichneumonidae; genus Amblyjoppa; species Amblyjoppa proteus. The sequence continues at coordinate 4,338,101 of OY998228.1, read as the reverse complement.
TAGCTCCAGCTCGGTGGGTGTTTCGGCGCAGTTTCGCTAACAAGATAAGAATACGCGAATCTCGCGGGACGCTCGGAGGGGTAATGGTGAAAATGAAAAATTGTGTCTTTGTGTATGTTGCAAAACGATTACTCAATCGATTACGAGAGACCAGTGACGGGTCCACTGGTGGGGCGCGGAAGATCGACGTCGCCCATTGCGATTTATTTATTGTTTACAAAGTCATTATCGACGTGGCTCGGTACGACAACACGTTCGTTATCATTTCCACGAACAAAAGTCGCGACGATGCGTAAGCCGGATCTGCGTTACATGTATTTTTGGCATTCAAACATTTTTTCGAAAAGTCAATTTTCGTAAAAAAAAATTATAAGGGTACCATTTTTTTGGGTAAAATTTTTTTTTTTTTTACAATTTTTTCGTTAATGAAATCGGTTGAGAAATATGCCACTTGAGAACAATGGCGAATGTTTTAATTTGATATCTTGAAATTTTTAATTTTTTTTTTTCGAAAACCATTCTGTATGCTAAAAATTCGAAATTTCGAATTTTTAGCATACAGATACGATGGTTTGCGAAAAAAAAAAAATTCAAGATATCGAATTAAAACCTCCGCCATTGTTTTCAAGAGGCATATTTCCCAACCGATTTCACTAACGAAAAAATTCGGAAAAAAAAAATTTTTTCCCAAAAAATGGTACCCTTACCATTTTCTGACGAAAAATGACTTTTAAAAAAAAATTTTTCGTAGATTTTTTTCGTTAATGAAATCGGTTGGGAAATATGCGACTTGAAAATAATGGCGGAGGTTTTAATTCGATATCTCGAAATTTTTTGAAAAACTGTGAAGATTTCTGCGTCGCAGAAATCCTCAGTTGAGGATTTCCTCAGTTGAGGAAATCCTCAGTTGAGGAAATCCTCAGTTGAGGAAATCCTCAGTTCAGGAAATCCTCAGTTGAGGAAATCCTCAGTTGAGGAAATCCTCAGTTGAGGATTTCTTCAGTTGAGGATTTCTTCAGTTGAGGATTTCTTCAGTTGAGGATTTCTTCAGTTGAGGATTTCTTCAGTTGAGGATTTCTTCAGTTGAGGATTTCTTCAGTTGAGGATTTCTTCAGTTGAGGATTTCTTCAGTTGAGGATTTCTTCAGTTGAGGATTTCTTCAGTTGAGGATTTCTTCAGTTGAGGAAATCCTCAGTTGAGGAAATCTTCAGTTGAGGATTTCCTCAGTTGAGGATTTCCTCAGTTGAGGATTTCCTCAGTTGAGGATTTCCTCAGTTGAGGATTTCTTCAGTTGAGGAAATCCTCAGTTGAGGATTTCCTCAGTTGAGGATTTCCTCAGCCGAGGATTTTTCCAAAAAATTTTTTTAGAATTTTTTCGTTAGTGAAATCGGTTGAGAAATATGCCACTTGAAAACAATGGTGAAGGTTTTAATTCGATATCTTGAAATTTTTTTTTTTGTTCAAAAACCATTCTGTATGCTAAAAATTCGAAATTTTGAATTGTTGTTATTATTTGTTATTATCGCCGAGAGATAATTACTTGTGTAACAATTCGAAGGTTCGACGATTGCGTCGAACTTGCAACCTTCGTCGTCGACGATGACCTAAAAACTGCCATACTCTCCTAAATTGGGCTGGAACTGGCAAATTATCACTTTATTCGACTGAACAACTCTTTTTTTCTATGCACAGATATAACTCTGCTCGACCTGAAACTTGGTGGTTCGAGCTTGCGGTTGCTCGACGATGTTTCACTAGTCCTTCCCTCTCTCTCTCTCTCTCTCTCTCTCTCTCTCTCTCTCTCTCTCTCAGTGTTTCCTCCCTCAGGTTATTAAATCTCACTGATCCCCGGAGCTTGTCACAGATGTGAATACTCATTTCTACTTTCCTCTTCCGCCCCCCCCCCCCTTATGCGGCGCAGTTGGAACGGAACTCCGAGCTAATTCTAAAAGTCTCATTACTTTTCCAACTCTGTGTTGTTCTCTTTCGCGGTTTCCTGTTGGCGAAAAGTTTGGGCGTCTCCCCAGGGCTGCCGCTGCTAGTGTTGCTGTTGCCGAGGCCTTTGGATTCGTAGAAAATTTCTCGATATAATCCGACCGCCCTCTTCGCCTCGCACCCGGTGACATTCAAATTTCACTGACGAGTTGGAAGGTTGGATCGGAAGAAACCGAACAGCGAGTTAAAATAGATGAAACAGGTATGTTTTTAGAGAGTCCGTTTTGACCCGCGATACCGTTTTGTCCTCACTCAACGGACGAGCAATAGGGAGAGCTCTGTGACACTTTGATGAAATTCGCAACGAAGATGAAATTTCCGGTCAGACGCATAGATGTTCGAGGATTGATGGCGAAAGGAAATGGAAAAGAAGAGATCCTTTCCATCGAAGTGTATATTTGCATAGGAGTCACAATGTCGAAACGAAAGTGGATCGATATGAGAGTGCGTTCGTCTTTTCGGCGGAGTATCGTCGAGCTCTAAAGCCCAAAGGGATTCGTCCTCGAGAATGAAATAAGATTGTCACGACTTCGAACTTTCGCGTGTGGAATAAAAAAAAAAGGAATCCATTTTTTTTTTTTTTTTTTTTTTACAAGGTAAAAGTGACGAGTCTCCGTCGCGATCCCTTCGCTCACTCGTGGCACGACCGAAGTCTAATGAAATCTTTACGGAAAGGGTGTGCGCGCGAGAGCGCGGCCGCGCGACGGCAGTGGAAATCCGATGAGGAAATGGGGATAAGACGGGTGGGTGGGACGCGTGTCGGGAATTCTCAATTTGGATGAAAGCGCCAAAGCTCTTCTCGAAGCTATATCACGAGTAAACGATGATACCAGCTATCTCCCTCCGTACGATGCCGCTATATTTATACGACCATCGGGATATTCTTTTTTTTTTTCTTTTTTTTTTTTTTTATAATAAAAATTCATCATAACACTCGAGTTAACACGGCAATTCTTTTTCACTCTTATTCTTTCAAAGTATCTCTCACAGCGGTCGTGCAAAGCCCGTTGAACTTTGGCCAACGTAAATCCACGTTGCAAGACCGACGAGTTCATCGCACCAAAAAGTTGACGTAGATTTATTTTTCTATTTTTTTTCTCCGCAAAACCCGTAACGTCAAAAAAAAAAAAAAAAAAAAAACCCGAGATTATCAAACCGGAAGTGACGGTTTCGTCTGTGACTTCACCATCCGGTGGAAGAACGGCGGAAAGAATTTTCATGTGACTTATAGAGGGTTAACTATGACACCCTCCACTGCACAGCGTTATCGTTCAAAGTTTGGCATTTGCTCTTGGAGCGTACCTGTATGTAATACACGTATATGGTGGAAGGGTTTCGAAAGCCTGGCGAGCTTCAACCAGTACAACCGGCAGGTCGGTTACTCTCATGGGCGGACTAGCAGCGAGCTTGCCTTAAGGCGCTTTTCCTACAAACTTCTGGATACCGGCCAGAGAGGAACGGCAAAGAGAGAGAGAGAGAGAGAGAGAGAGAGAGAGAGAGAGAGAGAGAGAGGGGGGGTGGGGGAGAGGAAGCGAGTACGAGTAAGCGAGAGATCGAGAGGGTATGAGGGAGAGTCGAGCGTGGGGTGGGAACCCACCCTTGCCCCCAGGGGCACGCTCCAACTCACCGACAGCCAAGTTTCTCTGCCACTATACCTGCCACAACCCAATTGAGTTTTCTCGCCAATTATCCGCGGGCGGCCGAGAGAGAGAGAGAGAGAAAGAGAGAGAGTGGGGTTCGAGAGAGAGAGAGAGAGAGCCGAACGATTTTCTTCACGACTCTTTTGCTCCAGAGCGTTTTCGCCGAGTGGAGGCCCTTCACTAGACTCAGTCGGGGGAGGGTGAGGGGAGAAAAAAATATATAAAAGTTGCACTCCTGAGAACGGACGCTTTATCTTCGAGAAATTTTGATAAAATATTTATCCTCTTTCAGTTCGCGAATAAAAGTTAACTTCTCATTCTTTATTGAAACTTATGAGGAGTTTATTTAAGTATTATTATTATTATTATTATTATTATTATTATTATTATTATTATTATTATTATTATTATTATTATTATTATTATTATTATTATTATTATTATTATTATTATTATTATTATTATTATTATTATTATTATTATTATTATTATTATGTCATCTTTGCGATTGTCCCATTTTCGATACTCTGCAGTATTAATGTGCGATCGATAAACGCCAGAAACGAGTGCTTTTTTCTTAGAGAAATTTCACATTTGAAATTTCAGATTTCAACCGGAAGTGATGTCATCTAGAAAAAACGTCACTTTCGGTTAAAGACTGAGATTTTCAAACCGGAAGTGACGTTTTACCTGGATTACGTAATTTTCGGAGAAAGTATATCGGCGTAGCCTTTGAAAGATAGCGTTGAAATTTTGCGAGGAAATTACTGATGGTAATAACAAAAAATCAGTAACGCCCAACTGGTGATATATATATATATATATATATATATATATATCACCAGTAATTTTCTTATCAGCTTATAAATGCAAACTCGTTTAAATAGACGCACAGTTGGATTGCTAATGTCAAAAGTTTGTCACTGTGTCACACGATTTTGATAACATTTAGCTATGGTTAGATCGAAGTAAATCGCTGCATTAGATTCGTCACTTAGTCTCCTCATCATCGGCGACCAAATCACGCTATGAATAAAAGGGCAACGATGGGTAACGAATATGCTCCGATAGAAAAATCTCGAAATTTGATATACCTATGCCGTACCACATCAACATTGTGCAGGTAGAAAATCAATACGCCATCTTTCGCTAATCGCATGCCTAGCCACTGCGCTTACCGTTAACACAGACGAGCGAAATAGAATTCCATATGCTATGGAAACCGTCCTGCCAAAATTATAGCACAGTCGATGGAAATTTAGAAAAAAAAACAATAGAATTCCCTAGCGCCGAAATCCATTCCATATAGTACGAAAAATCTCAGGAAGAAAGGCTAAAAAAAAAAAAAATGCCAAGAAAAATCGTCGCAAGTCGACATAGACACACTAACTTATTACAGGTGAAAAACCATTCCGCACCGTACAACGAAATCGATGGATCGCCGTTTGACAATACGATGACTTCCATTATATTCCATCATATATTCCATCATATATATATATATCATTTCCGGAACTGCTTGACTCACAAATCTCGTATACTCGTGTTGCGTTGTCACACGATAATTACAGTGTACAGAGAATGCATAACGAAAGGATTGCGCTTGTCCACTGGCAACATTCTCAGTGAGTCTGTGTGCAGCGCGATTGACACGCGAACGACTGCGTAACAGTCGCGGCGTGTGCGTGGATGCACTTCGCGGTCAGTGGTAAAAGCCCGTACGCGAAAGACGTCCGCCGCTGTTTCGAACGGACGAAGCGAACGAGAGGCTCACCGGACACGACATGTAAGCGGCCAAAGCACTTCGCGTTCGCCCGTTCAATCGGACAGACCAGTTCTCCGCACGCGTTTCTCGGCTCTCTCGTTCAAATTGAAGAAATCGAATCGATAACAAACGAGAAAGCCCATTTCATCGTGATCGTCGTAGATTCTTCAACGCGACCGTATCTCATCGGACGGAAACGCAGCCTCCGTGCATCGATTTTCCATTTGGGTCTTGGCAGATATCGTTCTCTTGGACGGGCGGCAAAGCTCAAAGTTTGACGAGGAAGAATCTTTGTGGCCGCAGGAGAGACTTCGCACAGGAAAATAAAGAAATAAACGAAGAAGAATATCGAGGACTCGCTGACAAAAGGCTCGAAGAGGAGGAAGCGCCATGCCGTTCTTCAAGAAAATTCGAATCTTCCCCAGGCACAAAAGTAAGTGCTAAATTACACGGCGATGGAGAGAGTCACGAAAAAAAAAAAAAAAAAAAACAAAAACAAAAAAAAAATGTTTGCTTTATCCGAGAGTTTAAGAAAAATAAGAATCACAATTGTTTTTCAATTTATAAAATTCATTCCTTGCGCGTCGGATGAACTTTTGAGACCTTTATCTCGAGTGTTCGACCACGCGTCGGAGCTGAACATTCAGCGGTCAATTTAAATACAATACAGTAGCGAATAGAATTACCGCTTTACCGTACGCTGCGCCCCGCTATAATCTAACGTTAAAGTATCCACAGTGTCGAGAGCTGTCGCAGCAAAATTTTATTTTCTTCGCGATAAGAGGTTACGATAAACCATATGAATATATCACGAAGTTTGCAGCTGCTTCTAAAAGCGAGTTCCGAGCGGTTTCGTGCGGGTGTCGCATTCGTACGGCAAATATCGCGGGGAACTTCTCGAGTTACGTGCGTGCCACTGTTTTTTTTTTTTTTTTTTTTTTTTTCATTCTCTTCTGTCTAACCCCTCGAAGTCGAACAATGCCTCGTCTGCACGTGTTTTTTTTTTTTTTATTTAATTTAATTTTTTTTTTCTTTCAAACTGACTTTTCGTTTTTCAAGTCAACGAAAAGCAGCGCCGATGCCCGGCGACGAATGAATAATTGAATAGCACTCGTCGAATCGATGCGAACTGCATCGCGGTTTCGACGATTGATTCCCGGCCACGATGAGGCGTACCGACTGTTTGTCTTTTTTTTTTTTTCATTTCATTTCATTTTTCCTGTATCCCCGAGAGCCGACGTTCGTTCAAAAGTGGAACGCTCGCGTTCCCGGTTGCCTAACAGGTTGGACGCGCGGTGCGGTACGGCAGCGATCCTCCTCGTTGCCGATGCACTTTGTCGCTCTCGAGTTCTCTTGCGAAAATGGCGATATCCGCGCTTCCCGCCAGCCTCGCAGGAATCCCGAATGGCCGTGTATAGGCGACGCAGCTTCTTTCGACTTCCGGTACGGCATTTCGATCCTCCGTCGAATGTCGGCTCTAACTGAAACAGGAAAAAGAGAGTTCGTTGCACTCTTGAAGACGCGAAAAATTAAGCCAATTTTTATACGTTAAAGCGCATTTATGCGCGCACATGCACACACTTGAGATAAGAGAATAATTTACATCCGCGAGTTATTGCCGATAGGTAAATTAGTTTGCAAAACAAAAAAAAAAATAAAAATAAAAGGGAAAAGAAAAACATTAACGCGAATTTTTATGAGGCGGAAAATTGTCGGTTATTAGAAACGACTTTCACGTATCTCTGGCGTCGCCTCAATGCATCGACATACAATCCCTTATGCATCGTTGCGCCGTTATACGAATTACTTATTCTCCTCGCGTACGCGTTGCGTCATAATATACACACGGGGAGCACACTGGCTGTCGGTACGTTATTATAGACGATTTTTTTTTTTTTTTTTTTTATGGCCTCGCCTCATGCTCGATCGTCCTGGCTCAATGCCTCTTAATTATATAGTGTACACGGCTTTGCTCGAGTTTTTCGATGAATATCTGTATCTACACAAACGCTCGGTCACCGCTCTCCTTTCACCGAGACGCAGACGCGCGCGTTCGGTGCGTGCGTTTTTTTTTTTTTTTCGCGTTTTTCCGCGTCGCAGTCGGACGTTTATCAAGCCGACCCTGGCAGGTCCCGTTTTATCACGGCGCTTCATGCCGATAACGGATCGAATCGATTCTGACGAGAGACCGGGAGACACCGGCGATCGGACGTTCGATGGGCAAAGTTTGCCGATCGGACATCGGACAGCAATCACGAACTCGTTATTATTGTGTTACTATTGTGCATTTTTTTTTTTTTTTTTTTTTTTTTTTTTTTTCTAAAGATATTATCGCTGAAGTTTCGCCTCGAAGAGTCAAGTTCCTCGGTGAAGCCGATAGTTCGGCGAAATTTTGATCCGCAGAATCTTGTGCTTTGCGCACGGCTTTCTTATTACAATTTTGCGCGTAGCTCTCTCAAAAGCTATGTTCAAAATTGTGATACACGAGGTAGCCATGTACCTGAACTTTGTACCTTTCTTTCGTAGCATTAAAAAATGTCTGCATTTCATAATATTAAAGGTGTGAAAATACACCGTAAAACTCCATTAAAAAAAAAAAAAAACAACCGAGAAGGGTCGCTCGTTTTTTCCACCCGTAGGTTTTTTTTTGTCATACAAAAAAATTGTATAAATGAAAAGAAATTGATCCAGGACATTTTTCTTTGGTGCTCTTTTATAGTCTTCCTAAAAAAAAAAAAAAAAAAAAAAATGGTAAGTCTACCCTACCACACTGTCTCGACAAATTATCGATATCGCCAAATAGTCCAGTCTGTCTCGTATATTTTCGAATGATGTGTTCTTCAGTCGAGCTGCCTGACGTGATAGGCACCTTCGGTTTTCCGATATTCCATCATCATAGCAAGATACTTTATTATTTTATCCCTTTTTAAAAATACCGAAAATCGTTATTTCACGAAGTGGGTTTTTAAAATAAATTTATTCTCATCTGCCCTATTACGTCTATGTCCGATGTATTTTTGCCCACCGATAAAATCGTCTGCTCGTTTTCATCTAAAAAAAAAAAAAAAAAAAAAAAAAATAAAAATAAAAATAAAAATTCTTTTCCGCCAAATAATTTTACCCGGTGATTTTTAAAACGTTCTCGACCCGCCCAGCGAAATCGAATAAAAATCATGTATACCGGAGTGCCGCGTCTCCCGAACGAAGTATGAAGTTTGATGTCCGAAAAAAAGTCCCATGTGACGAGATTGCTCGCGTTATTCATCAGTCTCCCCCATAGCCCATGAGGTACGAGAGTCCAGAGCTCTCAGCGCAGTATCTTCCACGGTAAAATGTAATTTAACGGATAGAAGAAGAAAAGCGCGCCGGGTCGACCCCGGAGTGCGGACCTTGGAGATGCATGAATGCTTCAAGCGCGTCTGCGGCAAGCCGTTGGAGTAGGTAGAGTGTACCCCAGTGAGGAAATTGCTTCCCTCGAGCGACAGTGGTGGTTTGCCCGAGGAAGAAAAGCGACGTGGAAGAGGGACGAGACGGCGAGAGCCGCGCCGCTCCTCGTCCCGACGCAGGACGAGCCCAGATGCGAGGGAACAGCGACTCCTTCGGCCATCCACCTACCCCATCCCTCGGCTTCCATCTTATCCTTGCCGAACCCCCCCCCCCTCCTCCCCCCTTTTTTTTCTATCGCCATCGACTCCAATTTTTTTTCTTCCCTATTTTATTTTATACGAGCGCGTTCATCGCAGATTTTCGCCATTCTCCGATGTTCAACAATCCTCGACGCTCTTTCGACGCCCCCCCTTTGTCCCTCTATCGCGGTGGCTCCCGCGACTCTTCGTGTAATATAAAATTCTTTATCTCGTCACCTTCGTCGGCGTTCCGGTGACCCGGGACGTTTTTCACTCCATCGACGTCTCCGCTTTTCTACCCGAGCGCTCTCGAGGGCCGAGCGCCTTGGGCGCTCGTACCTCACACAGTTAAGAAAGGTTCGGATGTCCAACCAACGTCTCCTGTCCGCAAATGTTCACAATTCTTTTTTTCTCATTAGTTTTACCATTTCTCTCAGTTAATACGCTTCGTTGACAAAACGATTGAAAAAAAAAAAAAAAAAAGTTGTAAGAGCCATAGTGCGCAGAGACATTATTGAAGAAATTAAAAATGATGTGGAAAACAATCGAACATTTTTGTTTTTAATTTTGATGAACATTGACGATTAATCACACATGCTGTGTGTAAAATTTCAGCCTGATCCGTCGACGCATTCTCGAGTTACAGCGGTTCGAATTATTCGCGTCTGATTCGCACACAAATAACCGTATGAACATTTTTTTCTAAATATGATTTTCGACATTTTTGGAACATTCTAAACACGTTTCACATTAAAATCTCGAAACGTCTGTTTTCATCATAACAAAGCTTCCTCAATGAAGAAGCAAAAACGTGATCGCTTTTGGACGAGAGATCTTAGTTGGGTGCAAAAACCCTTTTTCAGCCCTGATGAAATCTCGGGGTTATAAAAAAAAAAAAAAGTTGCGAAGAAGATGCAAAATGAATGAATATAGGTCATTGGGTTCCGCTCGATGGCATTCAAATAAGCGTCGGACGAGGCTCGATAGTCGGTCTGCATGGCATGATTAAGCTTTATTGTTTCATTGTCGCAACGTCTCGAAGGAAGCTCCAAAGTTTCGCGGTTCGTTCACCAGCGAGCGTACACGCGCACGCACGCTGAGCTACCTCGCCATAATGGGCCACCACAGTGCTCCACTCTCGTATCTCTCGCCGAGCAAAGAATCGGCGGGTTTTACATCAGCCGCTTTTACTGCCGTCTTGCACATCAATTATCCCTTCCACTCGGTGTATTCTCGCTCACGGTCTTTCCGCGTCTCATGCTTTCTTTTTTCAAACCTTCCTTCTTGCGTCTCCTTGTCCCCCTCCCTATCGTCAGCGGCTCGGTAACGGCTCCGTTCGCTCCGAGGGCCGGAAAGAACTCGTTGAGATACTGCAAAGCAGACGGTCCTCATTCGCTCCGAATTCGCCCGATGAGTTGACGAACGAGCGTGTGCGCCAGTTTCTTATTCGCATGCACAGAAAACGAGATATCGGCCGTGCTGCCGACAACCGCCACCGGCATCGAACTTTCTGCAACCGCGTTCGGTAAAAATTTCATCGGCCTCGGACACAAGATCGCGAGACGGCGGACAAAAGTATCGGAGCTCGGCCCTCGGCCTTTCGACGGTTCACCTTCGGTGAAACGTCGAAAAAATGGAAAAAATGGAACGAGACGAATAATCCGGCGGAGATTCTTTTTCCGTTTCTCCTATCGTCCATCTTTCCCTCAGACGTGGTTTTTTTTTTTTTTTTTTTTTTTTTTTTCAAGACCTGCACGACGCACGTGCACGTTGCAGACCAACCTCGTGGAGCAGCTTCGCGCTCGCCGCACGAGATCGCCTTGGACGCCCCGAGCGAATTCGTGCGCCCGACTGGATCAAGGTCAGACTCGCGGTTTCGTCGCGGAGTTGCAACGCCGCTGCTGCCGCTGCGGTCCCCAGGTTTTCGGCGCAGCGGAGAACGATGCGGACGAGACGCTCGAGAGATTGATGAACCACGATCGGTACGCGTCGGACGCATTAGCTCGATGATTGAACGCTCAATTTTCGTTATTACGTTAAATCGACGTGCAACATTGTCGATCTTGATTAATCGTTCGGCCGGCGGACGGTGTTTGACACGCGGGACGACTCAAGCACCGAATAATCCGATTAAGGGTAAAAGTAAAAAAAAAAAAAAAAAAATTAAAAATAATAAGAGATAAAAAAATGAAATCTGTCGAGAACGTGGACGGAGAATCGATCGAGGGTGTTACGGGAGGGTCGAGCGGGGATAATGAAACCGGCAACATCATCCATCAACGCATAACTCTTCCCCACCCGCCATTTATCCGTCGAGCCTTTTCAGCTCTCTGTGCAAAGCGGGAGATGGGATTGCGTTTAACTTGCGACGAAAGTTTCCGCGGGGCTGACGCAAGTCTCGGCCGCTGTTTCGCCGATGTTACGGCGGCTGTGGAATCCGACAGTGACTGCAGAAACCGAGATTCTTTTGATCCGTGGCGTGCCTTCCCCCCCCCCTCCTCTCGTTGCCCCCCCTTTTCGTTCCCGCACCGTGTCTGCGTTGCCCGGCTTTCCTTACAGCCTCCTGGTTTTCCGTGTGTGCCGCAGCGTACCTATCGCCTCCACGCAGTCCCGTACCGCTGTGTATGTACCATGTACCGAGCTGTTTTCACGGGGGAAACGGCGGCGGCTCGGTGTACTCACACCCTGTCGCAACCGCACGGGAAAACCACACGATCGATGCAGCGCTGCTCTCCGGCTCGCCGGAAAAGCACAGCGATACTACTCCTCATACTTGCTGCAACGATTATCATTTTTTTTTTTTTTTTTTTTTTTTCCACCGCTTCTTACCATGTACGCAGTCTCGTTACACACATGTATTATGCCGTGATTAATGGTCGATGATTACACGGTGAAATCTCCTGGGTGAATGTCGAAGGAGTTATACGCGAGACGGGAATGATTTTGTAAAATTAAAGAAAATATATATATATATATATATATTAAATAAAAGCAGATAAGAACAGACTAAGTTACTGAATAATTTAATCATCAAAGTAACATTACGCATATGATGATATACGCATTTCGTTGTTGGAATGCAGTTTCTTTTCGATGGTTCGGATCGCACGAGGACACTTTATTTGTTTATGTAGTAAATAATGTTTTGTTTGCTTGATTTATTTGTTTTGATAAATTCATAAAGTAATCGTATAATCTCGAGCGTTTTTGCCGGTTATGGCTTCAATCCTACACGGGTTCGTGGACTGAGAAAAGAATCTGACAGAAATTACCGCGAATCTTGTAAAAACCGGGAGAACTTTCGGGTATGTGGTAACTGCAGCGACATCCTGGCATAATTCGCATTAAACTCATGACATTCCGCTTGCACATATCGTACTTTTCGCGATCCTGTAATTTTTGCTGGAATATAAGTAGCCTTTACTAGAAAACATAGTAAGCCGGCTCCTCGTGATCGCGAACTGTTTGTTTTAGGTTCGTCGGTTATGCCTGCATGTTTTGTCGATCTAATTTTCTTTTGTGCTTACACACATTAAAAACTTTGATCGACGAAATTCTCAGCATTTATGCATGAAATTATCATTCTTAATCCCCGAAATTCTCAGTTTTTCCCACGAAATTCTTAGTTTTATCCATAAAATTCTTAATTTTATGTACGAAATTTTTTGTTTTATCGACGAAATTCTTAGCCAGATATGCAAACATTTGCTAATCCGCCCTTCGGAAGAAATTACCATATGGCTTGGGTAAAAATTATTAAGAGCCCTGCTAAAAATGTTTCATGTCGCTAATGGTGGCGCTCATGTATCATGTTGTCTGGTCGAAATTCACCATATGATTCGTTAGTTTCTGCGAAATCCTTCCTCAGTCTAAGAATCATAAGTAGGGTTGAGATAACAATGTATTTGGGAGGTTCGCGATTCAATTTTTTCGTTTCGGCTCAGTCAAGGCACCGCGATCGAAGCTCCAAAAGTTGCGGAAGATAGTTGAAAGGACTATACGCTGACTACACGCTATCGATTTTCTACCGTTAAGATCGAGCGGTCGAATAGATCTCGAGATCCCAAGACTCTCCGACAGGATCGATCGAGGATTCTGGGATAGTTGTTCTCGAATGAAAAACAACGATTCTTAGGTTGTAAGAAAGACAGGTCGCACTAGGGGATGAAGATAAGAGTCCACACAAGGGGTGAAAGGTAAGGAGGGGGGGGGGGGGTTAAGGGTCGAAGAAGAGTCGAGGCTATTTCGTCCAATTTCGACCTTTCGCCTATACGAGTTAAGATTTAACGGGAGAGGTCTAGAGAAAAGGGCAGAAAACTAGGGAAGGTTTACGTTATAGTGGCAACGGGGGAGAGAAAGGGGGAGGGCGAGGTATACGAGAGACGATGTGTGCTTTCAGCACGTTCGTCCCATCGCTTCTCTTACTGCTCAAGCCAGATCGTTGTCCCCTCCGACTTTCCTTTCGTGAGGACACGAGAGAAAAAGGGCAAAAAAGAGTTTCGAGAAAATAGTGCACTGAAGAAAAACGGCTGAGAGACCGAAGTGAACCCACGAGAGCGGCTCTGCCTCTGGGTCGTCCCTCGCGATAAATTCACTCGGAAAAAAAAAGAGAGACTTTTTGGCTGACTCTCGCTAAGGTTTATTGAGCCGCGAAGGAAAGAAATGAAATAAAATAATTTTTATAAAATAACTTTTTTTTTTTTCCTATTTCGCGGTTCGATGCTCTCAGCGACAATGAAACATCGCGAGAAATTGCGTTGGATTATACGGAGTCGATTGATCGATTGCCTTTTCGATTAATTAAATGTGACCCCGTAGCCGGCGGTGTTGCAGACGGAAGGGAAACTTGAACGGAGAATGGGAAACGAGAGGAGAAATTCGTGGCGTGACCGTACACACACATATACATATCCATACATGACGTGGATGTATGGAGCACATACAGATGCCGGACAACGCGGTCGTACAAGCGTCCGGTTTCGGGATTGAAATCACGTGTAATGGAATCGCATTGTTCCGTGGATTATATCGCGCGATGTACAGTTACGTAGGTGAATTTTAGTGCACAAACAATACATACGTATTTCATCGTACAATAAGCGATACACGGTGCTCTATTGCCGGCACATTGGTTCGCTCCCATTCGATGCACTGTCGCTATCGCCGACCATCGATATGCCTATGTATACCGGCATGGATATAATCAATCGAATGCACTCGGGATGCACGGCTCATTGCAACGTGCAAAACGAAGCTTTTATGGTCCGCGAATCCGTTCGATAAACTCGTAAATCCTTCACGCCGATACTTTCGTGTCAAATTTTTGTATTTACCAAGCAGCACGAGTGCACTCCGCCGCTTCCGAAATGTTTTGCGAATGGCGAGCACCGAAGATAATGTTCTCTTCGCATCCGACACGGATTTTTTTTATGTATCGTGAAGTTGGCAGGAAATGCCCGATTCACGAGCCATTCATAACGCGGCTGTCTCTATAATTTTCCGATCGATACGGTATTTTTGTTTTAACAAACTACTGCAATATACACAGAGTTGAAACTTTGGAGCCATATTGGCGGATTTCATAATCAAACTCCCAAATTCTTCATTTCTTTGAGATTACTTTATATCACTCGGTGGGAAAATTGCGGGTTTTGCGCACGCTTCGCGTCCGAAAACCCTCATTGTCATACCTTGTGAAATAAAATGATTTTTCTACGATAGCCGTGCAAAAATCATTTTCTTAACTCGTGTGATTGCAACACTCGCATTCGGCTCGTGCTGCATAATCGCACTGTTATGAAAAAGTTTTTTCGCACTCGTATCAAAATATACCATTACCGATTTTGTACGCCGATTTTACTTTACCGCACGCTTCTCGTACTTTACCGCACGCTTCTCGCACTTTACCGCACGCTGTCTGTCATCGTCACAATCAGCAGATACGGAGTAGCGCTTCACTTGCATTCGTTACATACAATATTAAGCGATAATGGTGCGGCGTAACGAACGTCACACGCGCACTGTGAAGTAAGTCGCATTCGCATCGCAAATTACTATTTTTAAAATTTACTCTCCGGCCTTAGAGAAGTGAGAACACTTTTTTAAATCAGAGTACCTCGACAAGCGGCATAATTTCGTAAATAAAAAAAATGAAAAAAAAAAAAAAATGTTTATCAAAGGGCTGAACGATAATCACGATCATAGGCAATACATTATATTTTATGTATCTTTTATTTTATATATCTGTATTTAGAGAACGAGGTGATAAAAAAAAAAAAAAGAGCGTGTCAACTGCAGCGCGCTCACTGATAATTTTTTTACGCGAAGCATCTCCTGTAGCTTCAGAATCGCGGCCGGACGGCACGCGCGCGTCTCGACAACGAAAAATTATCTTTTTTTTTTTTTTTTTTTTCTCTCGCGTTTCGTACTCTCCTCATTGCATCCCGAGGCTATTACTATATTAGACTGGCTGGCTGGCTGGCTGGCTGCGAGCTCGCGATGCTGGACAGAGTGCCCTGTTCGAAAGCGGGGAACCGCCTGGATCTCACGGGATGGGGGATGCGCGCAAACTCGAACCCGACCGCGGGGCGGACGAGAGGAATATCCGCGGTGAAACGTTCACATCGTGGCGCGTCGCGTTCACGGTAACACGGATTCTCCACGCTTTTACACTTCGCCAGACTACCTTCCAAGGGAATCTCACGTTGTCACGAACACATTTATCAATAATATAAGAAGTACCATAAAAAAAAAAAAAAAAAAAAATTAAATAATAGTAACAATAATAAATAACAAAACACTAAGAATAAATCGTATGACGATAGAGGTCGATGCGGCGGAGATAATTTATAAAATTAAATAACATTGGTGCTAAAGTGGAATTTTATCATGTCGTTCTTCAGGGGTTTGTGGAAGAGCAGTTCCAAGCACAAGAGTAAGTTTTGTCCTCTCGTTGTCTGTATGTATAACTGTAATAATCATAGCGAAGGGCAAAACTGCATTCATTATCGATAAAAACGCTTTTTATTTTTGCAAATAAAATTTAAACGTATCGCACGCAATATTAAAGCGGATAGTAATGGCGCGTATAAATTTATTTAAGCGACAGACGAGAGGTCGCGCACGAGTTCAGGGACATTCCCCTCCGACCTCTCGCTCTCTTTGAACCGCTGATAGTTGCCTCGCCACGCGTGGATCCAATGCGTCGAGTCCTCCGAGTTACGTAGACGCCCGGCGATGAATAATTAAAATAATGCGAATAACGTTGTAACGATTAACGATGTAATAAAGAGATAAAAGTTTGCACTGATGTTTGCGTGCGTGTGCGTGTGTGTGTGTGAATACACAAGCGAGGCCCCGAACTTTGCCCGTCACTCGGGGACTACTCTGCGAAGGCAACGTTCGCCTCGTCATTATTCATATATTCGCGTACGTGCCGGACACGCACGTTTCTCATTCCTCCCGGATGGTTTTTATTATTTTTATTTCTTCGATGCGCTTCCCTTCGTTCGTCTCTCATCTTTCCGGGCCACGTTGTCGACTGCGTCTTCTTTTTTTTTTTTTTTTTATAAATATCTTCACTTCGAGATCACTGGTGGATCGATCAAGTGAATTGTGCGATGCGTTTTCGTCTCTCGAAAAAATTTCGTTGCACTCTTAAATCGATTCGGGCGCTTCGATTTGGTGCCTCTCGCGGTTCTTTCATACTTTCGTCTTTTCGTCATTTCGTCTTTTGTTCGAGGCCCTTCACGGCTATGCTTTCTTTTCCACTTACCCTGGCCTCGTAACTTTGTATTTTTCATCACAGTTTTACCTTTGTTAATCTGTTCACATTATGTTTAGTTAGTAGTAGTAGTAGTAGTAGTAGTAGTAGTAGTAGTAGTAGTGAGTTTATTAACGATACATAACATGTGACCATCTTTTAATACCTAACAAACTTGTCTCTTTTCACCTACATTGCATATTGCCAATTGACGATCGACGGCAGGCCAATTGGCAATATGTGTAGTTATTTTCAATGTGTAATTCTTTTTGCTGTTACTTTGCGTTGTACTCGTCGCCACTACTTTTTGGAGCACGATGACCTTAGAGCGCTTTTCCCAGAACGCGAATAAACGACACTGTCTATCTATCGATTAGGTTCGGAAAAAATAAAAATTTTGTTTAAAAGTGGCAAACAAAAAAAAAAAGGAAAATTTATAAAGCTCCATAAATATTGTATTAGCTGAGATCGTTATGCAAAATTTTATATTTTTATGCTCAAACATAAGGGAGCAAGCTTTCACGGAAGGAAACAATTATCCAGTTTGATAAAGAGTAGGAAAGGAGCTCTTGTTAAGTCTGATTAATTATATTTAACAAGCTTCGTAATTGTAAAACAACTGCCGGGCGCTCGGAGAGGAAAAAAAAAGTCCGGAGAGGTAAAAGCCGGTGCAATGTATCTCCTTAAAGGATACACTATTCAACGAACAAGTTTGCATCGAATGGCTCGCTTACCTCGAAACTTTTTTTGTGTTTTTTTGTTTTTTTTTTTTTTTTCTCGTCGTTTACACGGAATTATGTCGATGGAGATATTGATCGATCAGGAGTGGGCAACTATAACGATCGTGATTGTATAGTTTGACGAGGTCTCGAGAGGAGCCCGATCCGGTTACAGCTTCCACAAGGACTCTTTGCTTCTTCTTAGTTTTTTTTTTTTTTTTTTTTTTATAAACTAAAAAATTATTAACGACCGGTGATCAGCGACCAGGCATAGGATACCGATTAATCGATGCGTGATATATACGCACCGGTTCAAAGAAGGGAGAGGCTCGATGTGCTTAATGACCCGTGTAAGACATGGGTGGGTGAACACGCTCAGGGGGTGAATCGGGCAATTCGGAGAAAAATCGTTGCCTTCAAAAACTAACGAACGTTTCTCTTAAACGTAGGGGACCAACGGGGCAAAACGAAACCCCGAAGCTAACCGCATTATTTATACATAGTGGGCCTTTTTTCCCGGGAAAAAAATTCCCTGACTTTTCCCTGACTTTTCACTGACCAATCAAAAATTTTCCCTGACCAAACTTCTAACCGCTTCTACAGAAAAAGACAAATTATAATGTAAATAAAAATGCCCAATATTGTATTATTATTTAATTCTATTTTTTTTTTTTTCGAAAATATTCCTAATTTTTTGTTTTAAGATTCCCTTTCATGTACTTCTGATTTATTTATAGAAGATTCTGAGACAATTTACTTTTACCCTGACCAATTTTGAAATTCCCTGACTTTTCCCTGATTCCCTGAGCAAGTTTTTTTTTTCCTGACTTTTCCCGGTTTTCCCTGACCGCGGCCACCGTGTTATAACAATTTTTAGCTGGATGTAAAAAAAAGTCTCGTGTCAAATGGAGGCGGTCCGTTTTGCATCGTTCTCCTTTACCAAGATTCGGAGTTTCAGTACGAAAAATTAAAAGTACAAAGGTCAAAATAGTATATCATGCTACAAGGGAGGAAAGTGAGTCTTTTCACCGAGTGTGAAGTTTGATGCCAGAAATGCACACGATGCGAAAAGGCACTTCCTCCCGAGTGGCAGACGCTATTTTTTTTTTACCGACTGTGCTAAAAAGTGGCCATATTTCTGTGCCTGCAACGTGGACGGAAATTGACCGAGTCTTGACGAGCGGGAGGAAAAGTGATTTAGCGGGAAGGAAAGTTCATTTTTCCTGCCGCTAAATTACTTTCCCATCCGCTCGTCAAGAATCGGCCACTTTTCGGCCCCGTTACAGGCATGAGACAGGACCTATTTAGCGTAGTCGGGGAAAAAAGGCCATTACGTCGACATCAAATAGCGCGTGTCCTTTTTATTTTATGTTGGATCTTATTTCGGAATTCAGTTTCATTGAATTTTACAGCGAGGTAGCAAAAATTCGATCAATATATCACATCGAGAAAGAGAACTTATTTGCAAATAAATATTTATTTGGCTTATAAAAACATTTATTTGCGGCTCGCCTGTAAAATAAATTATTTTTCTGGGTGCAGAAACGTTCTTAAAGAGGACAGTTCGAAACGAGCGAAAACTACTTCGATAATTGAAATACGTTGTTTAGTGTATATTTTATGTGAAATTCATTGGCTTGATGATGAAGACAATGGATTATCAGCAAAGTGACTCGATGTATCGGCCCGTACGGAGACTAACGCGATTACTTGCAATAAACGAGATATAATAGGGAAACGCGCGCGCGCGCGCGCGCCCGTCGCCTTAGAAGATTATGGTAATGGGAAGTCGGGTCGCGTTACGACCTCCTTCGTCTCGCACTTCCCCTCTGATTATCGATCGTTAAATCTGAATAATATCCCGAGCTAGACTGTGTTACATACACGATGAATGTTTCATTGAGTTGCGCAAACTCCCAGGGGACACGAAGCCTGCGTAATTTCATATGCGTCGGATTTGCACGAGTGAGGGTAACAGATGGAAATAAAAAAAAAAAATAAACAAAAAAACTTTCGACCAAAATGAAAAATCGAGATGAAATTCATCGCCAGGTTGCACGGTGCATTGTCATTGGCATTACACCTGGGGCATGGAAATCAACGAAACGAAAGTAGAATTCGCTCGCTGCGGAATTCGCGCAGCTGCGCACCGTCGTTTCGTTTATTCCATATACAGGCAAAGCCGCTCTTCCCGGCAGCGCAAAACTTCACTCGAACGGATTTATTGTACCGTTGACAAAAATAATTTGTTTAATTAAAATAAATCCATCTGATGCTGTATTCGTCGAGTGAAATTGTGTGATTCTATTTAACTGCGATCATCTAAGAGCAAAGAGCAAACGACACATTTTTTTCTATTGAAAATTTCCTTGCGCAATTTTTTGTACTCGAAACTATGAATTCGCTCGCTGCGGAATTCGCGCAGCTGCGCACCGTCGTTTCGTTTATTCCACATACAGGCAAAGCCGCTCTTCCCGCCAGCGCAAAACTTCACTCGAACGGATTTATTGTACCGTTGATAAAAATAATTTGTTTAATTAAAATAAATCCATCTGATGCTGTATTCGTCGAGTGAAATTGTGTGATTCTATTTAACTGCGATCATTTAAGAGCAAAGAGCAAACGACACATTTTTTTCTATTGCAAATTTCCTTGCGCAATTTTTTGTACTCGAAACTATGAATTCGCTCGCTGCGGAATTCGCGCAGCTGCGCACCGTCGTTTCGTTTATTCCACATACAGGCAAAGCCGCTCTTCCCGCCAGCGCAAAACTTCACTCGAACGGATTTATTGTACCGTTGATAAAAATAATTTGTTTAATTAATATAAATCCATTTGATGCCGAGCCGAGTGAAATGATACGATTGTATTTGACTGCGATCAAAGATCAAAGAGCAAACGACACATTTTTTTCTATTGCAAAAACAATGAAATTCCTTCCGCAATTTTTTTTTTTTTTTTTTTAAATCCACTCGAAACTGTGGATGTTTTTTTTGCAACTTCGCGATAGCGTCGCGAACAATTGGCCTGAATTTATTTGCCAAATTTTTTTTGTCTTTTTGCTGATAAATAGTAAAACGCCTGTTTTGCCGCAAATCGTCAGAACCCGCCTCCCTCGAGGAACCCAAAAACTTGATATCGTTTGCTTGGCAGTATAAGCTAAAATTAAAACGATCGCGGCGCCCGGATGGTTCTCTTGCCCGCAGAGCGCCGTGGCCAGAGTGTTCCCTGCAGACTCGCGTGTATCGCGGCACACGGAAACGAGTTGCCCGAGCACCAAGCCGGGCTATTGGAATTCTGAATTCCCTTTGTGTCCCGCGGGTATCGCCCAAACCCTGTTTACCGTATCCCGTACGAGAGCGCGTGGCCGCTTGTTATAGGATTCGCGAAACTGCAACATTCGCGTATCCCGCGACTCTCGCAATCTCTATCTCTCTTCTCTCGGCAATTCTACTGGCCTCTGCAATATCCCTGATGCATTCGATTACCTGAATGGCACACCTGCGTTCCCGGTTGGATACTGTGCGAATGAGATCCCGTTTACGGTGGGTACCAGTTATCGATTTGGAAATTGCTCCCTGTGGCCTCCGCCGCGATGCTGCGTTCCGATCGCATCAGTAGATCGATTCTCGATCCTCACCGAAGCGACGGGTTCGGCAACGCCATCGACAAAACGATTCTCGAAATTATATTCGGCCCCAATTTCGATCGCCGCAATTGTCGGAGGCTGCCTAATGCATTAATCAGATCTCTAAAAGGGATGAACATAATTCATGCACGGAGATTCATTCAGCATCAATTCCTACAAGTTCATCTTCACTCTGTACCATTCAGCAAATACGTTCGATTAAACGTTATGGCTTACGCGTTAAGGGTAAAATCTCTGAGCGTCGTATCCCGAGTAGAAATTTTCGAGCGTTAAATCGGCTCCTGATAAGGGCCTGATAAGGCGTTATCAGGGCCTGATGTGACGCTCGAAAATTTATACTCGGGATATCTTGTAACGAATATCGTACCGATAGGATGGACAATTCATCGATCGGTGAGCGACATGACGAGCCACTCGAACAGCGGGACCATTTGACAAATGAACAAATTATCGACTCGATAGCGATAGCAGATTTTATCGAGGCTCTTTTTCAGGGATTTTAACACGACTGCTTATTGACGGTTACGTAACGATAACGATTTTTTTATCAGTGCCAATAAACATTCCACCTGTCGTTATTTTTATATTCCGTGTCCCTTTTTATTTCGCTTGGTCGTTACGCACAGTATAGGGGAGTTGGGTGAAAACGCGGGCAGAGATGAAAAACGGGCGCCTCGACTAAAAATAGGTATTGAGGACAAAACGGGCGTCCTCTTAACTTTCGTACAAACGACTTGTTTCAATTTTCTAATGTTCCTTACATATGAAAATTATGGACATTAAGTCAAACAGTTTATGAAAATAAAAAAAAATTAAAAAAAAAATTGTCGAATCGGAATTTTTTAAAACACTTGCTCAAAACTTTTTTCCGTAAAAATGTTGAGCAAATTCATTTCTTTACCGTGTTAATAGATTACGTGATCTGTAAGACATTTCAAATAGCATTCCTTCAGTTTTCAACGACTCGGTGGATTTTTCCCGTGAACGTCGTGAATTTTGTTACGAACAGCGCAACTATGTGGCTTCCGACTTTGTTCGCGATCACGTGCGGGTGAAGTGATTGCTTAAATTGTCGGAGTCATTGAGTGACGTTGTCATGGCAGGCGCGGTGAAGTCTATTGTCGATGGAGAAATTCGTTACACCGAAGCCTCGAGACAATTCGCCGTTCCTCTAACCACATTATAGATTTGAGCACAGAAGTTTCGGGACAAGTTACTTGAAAGGAGTACAAAATTATAATTTTTCTTCGCTGTGCTGCGGCCGTGGAACGGTCTGATTTCATTGTCTCTCTTTTCAGACCGTTCCACAGCCGCAGCACAGCGAAGAAAAATTATTTCTCATCGGTCACAGCCTCAAGAACCAGATACAAAATTATAGTCGTGTAAAAATAAAAGCGAAGACCTGGTAACTTCATTCCATACCTTTTATTGAAACATATCTTTTGAGCTCTAATAAAATTTTGCCAGGGTGGTAATGACGACAAATAAGTCCATCTGATAGATCCGATAGAATTGTATATTATAAACAATTTTTTTCCGATTTCCGTTTATCATTCCGTTTTTATGAGTTATCATTCACAAAAGAGACGTCGGCATACCACGAAAAATCAATGAAGACAAAATTATAAGTTTTAGTCGTATATGTATGTACAATATAAACTCTATTAAGCGAGCAAAGTACACAGTGAGGAAGGTTTGTACATTTGAGTAACATTTCTTGTCGAAAACGGTCTAACATTTTTATTCCTTTAAATCAATGAAGTGTATTTTTCGAAAAATGTTAATAATGACGAGAAAAAAAAACAATTGAAAAATGAGCGAGAAAAGAAAAAGATCGCGGGCAAGAAATATATCTGTAAAATTTACAAACTTTCATCTGTCAAATTTACAAATTTTAATGTAGCGTGTGAGAGTCTGAGACTTTTCGACAAGTAGTAAAAGCCCCGTGTGGTCAGACTCCCGGAGGCATCGCTCTCGAGAATGGGTACCGAGAGTTCGGGCGCGTTTGCGATCCGACGGAGTACACACTACGAGAATTACGAGAAAAAAAAAAAAAAAATTGAAAAATAAGCGAGAAAAGAAAAAGACCGCGGGCAAGAAATATATCTGTAAAATTTACAAACTTTAATCTGTCAAATTTGGAAATTTTAATGTAGCGTGTGAGAGTTTGAGACTTTCCGACAAGTAGTAAAAGCCCCGTGTGGTCAGACTCCGCGAGGCATCGCTCTCGAGAATGGGTACCGAGAGTTCGGGCGCGTTTGCGATCCGACGGAGTACACACTACGAGAATTACGAGAAAAAAAAAACAATTGAAAAATGAGCGAGAAAAGAAAAAGATTGCGGGCAAGAAATATATCTGTAAAATTTACAAACTTTCATCTGTCAAATTTACAAATTTTAATGTAGCGTGTGAGAGTCTGAGACTTTCCGACAAGTAGTAAAAGTCCCGTGTGGTCAGACTCCGGGAGGCATCGCTCTCGAGAATGGGTACCGAGAGTTCGGGCGCGTTTGCGATCCGACGGAGTACACACTGCTTACCCTCGTTACGAGAGATCCAAAGCACCTCCAGCGTCCACGAGACTAATAGCTGAAAATACACAAGCGGAGTTCGTATTTGCTCCGGGGATAACAGAGGATCAAAGCTGGACGATGATGGAGTTCCGTGGTGGCGAATCGGTAACGAAGAGGGACTGAAACGTGAATTGCACTGCGCACGGTGCCCCGAGCGATTTTACATCAGTCTCGACATCCCGATCGTTCTCGAAACGAACCAACAAACGTCCGCAATTTGTTCCATCGGTTTTTCGTGATGCTCACATCAAAGGACAAATTTTTTATTTTGTAATCCACGAGTAGAGAAACAAATGTCGAACTTGCTTTAAATTCCCGGCTGATTGGTTATGATTCTTTTTTTTTTTTTTTTTTTCGTTTCAGCGACTGTTCTTTGCATCAATTTTAACGACTGTCTGATAAAATATTCGTCGTCGGATGACACTTTGTCCTTTTTCCTGCAAAGAACAGTCACTGAACGAACAGGGACTGAAACGTGAATTGCACTGCGCACGGTGCCCCGAGCGATTTTACATCAGTCTCGACATCCCGATCGTTCTCGAAACGAACCAACAAACGTCCGCGATTTGTTCCATCGGTTTTCCGTGATGCTTACATCAAAGGACAAATTTTTTATTTTGTAATCCACGAGTAGAGAAACAAATGTCGAACTTGCTTTAAATTCCCGGCTGATTGGTTATGATTCTTTTTTTTTTTTTTTTTCGTTTCAGCGACTGTTCTTTGCATCAATTTTAACGACTGTCTGATAAAATGTTCGTCGTCGGATGACACTTTGTCCTTTTTCCTGAGGGACAAATTTTGTCGAAACTTTGTCTCTTTCGTCGGCATTGTTATACGCGCACCGTTCATAAATATTCATGAAGAACATGGGCCGGTTTATATATACGCGTAGCCCGTAGCCGGTGTACGAGATAGCACTGATGTTCCGGCAAGCCTCCTGGCACTAACGCACGATTGAATTTATCTCGGTGAGTGGCTTCTATAACGAATTTCCCGAGCGAAGCTCTGCCGGAGCATCGCGCACATAGAGCGTGATGTTCACCGCGCCATCGGTAGTCGGAAGCACTTTCAGGCTGTGAAGACCGATGAAGAAAATCTCGTCAGAGAAATTTCGATGCGACCCAATCTCCCGAAATCCTTTTAGTTGCCCGAGTAAAATCGTCACAGTTGACGATGACGTTAATTATAAATGATGCGCTCGAAAAACCACATAAATTTCTGCCACGAAATTGTTATTCGCACACTTATTTGTTTACTCGCTAGGATTTGTCATTTCATTGTAGCTGGCTGTATAAGAAATCTTTCAGAGAGTCGAGAGTGCTCGATGCCGGGGGAGATAAAAAAAACAAAACAAAAAATGTCTAAATTGCTATTGGACGATTCTCTCATTTCACTCGACTCGTTTTTGTGTGTTTTTTTTTTTTTTTTTTTCTTTATCTAGCTGGGCGTCTCTCTATCCGTCTCTTTTCCCGTGCCGTTACTCCCGGGAATCGTATAGCTTCCACGGCTTTGTCCCAGCCGTTGGTCGTTACTCCCTAGATCCTCTTATATCCCGACGCAATTAAGAGGAGAGTCGAGTGCGCTCTGTCCATCTATCGCACTCGGTACCACCGTGAAGTGCACCGGAGGTGGAGGCTACCTCTGACGAGAAGTTTCCTATATATACCCTGTACGACTTCCTCAATTCGAGTCCCATTCCTTCCCGTCTCTGCCTCTTCGAGCTCTCTATCGTAGCGCTGGCGATCCCCTCGATTTACGATTCGTCTATCAAGTTACTCCGCGACTCGGCTAGGGTTTCATCATATAATTGAGAAGACGGAGGAGCGAAACGAATTGAATGAAGGCAAAACATTTTGCTAAACTCGTCGACGAGTTCTGTGAAGGAAGTTCTACTCTACCGACCGAGAAATGATGCTCTATTATTCGTCGACAACTTCGCCCGATCTTTCGTTTCTGCATCCTCGGTCCGACTTGCTGTCGAGGCGGCTCCAGTTTTCGACGAAGCGGATCGAGAGTCGAACGACTCGGTTCACCGGTTAGAAAGTACACGAGGTAAGGGAAGAAGGAAGAAATGCCAGTTCCGCCGCTATCTGCCCGGTCCGCTTTGACGCTTAACGGCGGAGACTCAATTTAAATACAAATTAAACGATACCCGGAGGATTACCATTCGAGTTTCAGTGACTCCCGGAGATGTCTTATACACTGTACGGTGAATGTTTCTTTGTTCGGGGGATGTCTTTTTCTGGCTGCCCTCGAGGTCCGACGCGGATTGCTTTCGATCGGCCAGATACGAGATTTCCACCTGCCCGATGGAACTTCCATCTGGGGGAGCTTTTCGCGAGTCCGACAGTCCTAAAATCTCAAACTTTGCTCTCTGTGCTCTTCTCGTTTCGCTTTGCCGAAAGGTGCTCAGTTCGAAGCCCCGATTTCCCCGACGCTTTTACCGAACTCTCGATCTACATTTCTCTCGAAGTGAATCGCAGGCGCATCAACGGCGCCGGATAATTGTATTAATGCATCGGCTGCAAATAATTATTCAGCGGGCGCCTCTCGTTGGCTGTTACCTTCGTACTGGAACAGCACTCATGAACGTGGCGCGGGTGCAACAACGCTTTCGGGCTTCCGTTGTTCGATATTAACTATCCATGCAAGAGTATGCATATACGACTATACACTGTACAGTATAGAGCGATTCGAGCACGTACCGGCAACACACGATGAATACAGAGCTGTGTACACACGGAGTCCATAAACGTATACGTATTTCGTGGGTGCGTATACTTGTGTGTGTGGCGCGGATAGCTACGTGAATACAGTGTATATGCACTTCGCGGTTCGCGGGTCTCTTTAACATCGGGAACACACTCGGCCGCACGACCCTCTTCTATTCTGCATAATGCAATTGCGCCCACACACGAGTCGACGAACTTTCGATACGACCGTTCGGCCGTCCGTGTAATTCACTGCAAAGTGGCGAACCCTACACGACGGGACGCTGAACGGGGCCGGCCTAGGGTACGTGGTTGAATAAACGAATAGACGGCGAAACTTTACAGAGACGGCCCACATGCGAAACTCTCGCATTTGACGCTCGAGCGTTCGTAAGGCGATCTTGATGAACATATAATAATAATAATAATAATAATAATAATAATAATAATAATAATAATAATAATAATAATAATAATAATAATAATAATAATAATAATAATAATAATAATAATAATAATAATAATAATCAAAATAATAATAATAATAATTTGGGAGAGGATGTTTGAATTTCCGGTGATCGTATTTCGAGTATTTTCACATGATGTTCGTCGATGTTTCAACCGAGAGAGGCAGACATATAGAATCGGGAAATGCTGGTCATTTACCCATGATATCCAATTTCGTTCGAGCTTCATTAAATTTCCAGTAGTTAAGGATTAATGATCATCATGTCCCTTTCGTTGTTAATCTCCGCGATTTGTCCTAATTAACTAGTGCCAAAATTAACCAAAATTAACTTGACTAAACAAAAAAAAAAAAAAAAACGGTGCGGAATCTCTCACACGTATGACAACAATAATATGAATTTTGAATTGTGAGTTTCTGCTAAACGTTTCTTTTTCTTTTTTCTTTCTACGCAAGAAATCAGAACGACGATCAATAGTTCGAAAATGCTCGTATAGTTTTTCTCGTTTCGTTCAGATTGTGTCCTGAAAGCCCTCGAACCAAAGATCCCGTTCTCGGTTCGTTATATAGCCAAGCCGAAGAACGAAACGAGGCACACCTCGGATGCCCGTGGATGAGGCTATAAAGGCAACGAGAGAACGAGGGTTGCTTTTTCGCTCCGCAGTAAAGTTTGTTACTGTTTTTTTTTTTTTTTACATTCCACAAACTACCGATGTTTCTCGGGGCAGGGTGGTATTCTGAAGCCCTCCGCCCCCCCCCCCCCCCCCTCCCACGGTCCCGGCACTCTACACGTTCCCGCTAACATTTTCTCCCGCAGAACTTTCCTTTTTTTTTTTTTATCTTTCCCATTTCTACTTTTTATTCCCGTCGAGTAAAGCTGTGACGAGATGGTTAGCTACGCCCTCTCGCAGTTGGTTCTCATTTTGCGCCTTCATTTTCAATTTTTTTTTAAATTTTCTTTCCACTTCTTTATCCGTAAAGATCTTAGTCGTCTCCCGCGGTCCATTTACCAACGAGAAAAATTGCACCGTGTGCAAGTTTGGTCGGGGCGGTGGCAAACGCAACATGGGACGGAAGGAAGAAGACAAGTATCCCGACGAAGAGGGGCGCAAATAGAGAAACTCTCTTTCTCCCGAGAAAGAGGTACATGTATTCGATACTTCCGAATGTGAATTGGCGAGGAAGCGGTGGGAGAGTTCAAAGAGCCGGAAATAAAGCCGACAAAGCTCGAAGAGTCGCTATCTCGCGTGAAACGATATATAGAAGAGGAAGACGGGACAGGAGAACACAGAGAGAGAGAGTCGGAGGGTCGGAGGATCGATCCAGCCAGAAGCGGGAGCAGGAGTAGCAGCAGCCATATCTATCCCTCTGTCCTTCTGCCATTCATCCCCCCTCCCTTCCAGCCTTGGTAATCCGTTCTCTCCGGCCCTCGTAATAGGATTTCATCGGCAAGGGTAACAGCAGCGTATCGTTCCCGGTCCTCTGGCGCTCGTTCTCGTGGCCTCGCGGATTAGTTTCGGCCAAGTTATACGGGTTACCGGGCGGTAAGTTATATATACAGTACGAGTCCCCGCGGTCCGTTCAGTCCGGGTGAACTCCTGTTCGTTGGTACAAACACGCTCTCTCCCTCGCATCCGTGCTCCCCCGGTTCGGCTGTTAGTGAAAATCTCATGAATGAAAGCTCGGGACACTGCCGAATCACGAAGACAAGCGCTTTTCCGATGCGATTATCAAAGCACTGAGAGACGCTTGCGCGATCTGGATTATAACTTTTGGGTTGGAACGAGCCACCTTCCTCCATCCGACTACCTGAGGATTAACTTGGGAAAAAAAAAAAAAAATCGACAAGAAAAAAAAAATGCGCGTATCGAAGGGTATTCGCTTTATTCGCGATTGACTGTTTTTGCACGAGGCCGTGACGAGGCGGTAAAAGATTAAAAAAAAAAAGATTAAAATTTGATATTTTCAAATTACTTCCCGACGTAATTCACTCTTATTGACGAAGCTTCTGTGAAAAATAAATTTCTGAGATTACACAGCTGTCCCGTAGAGGAGGCTTTGGCAGCAACGGAAAATAATCGCGTTCACATTTCTCAATCATTCCAACTACTCCAAGGTACTAGAGTTTCATCGGTTACAAGAAAAATATTGCCTTGATGTTTAGCAATTTTTTGTTCCAGCGGGAACACCGCCGTTGAAAAATACCGAAAATAGCTGATTATCAAAAATCTTCGGCTCGCTTCACTTCCACCTCAATATTTCATACGCAAATACGCGGTCGGAAGCGAGAAAATTATTATTCCACGTGTTCACTAAAAATTTACGAAAAAAATACTGTGGAGCGCCCGCGGTGCTCCGATACCACTGGCAATCATTTGAATTACGAGTGATGAAGGATTTAAAGCAAAGATAAAGGAATTTAAAATTTTTTCCCCAAGTAGATTCAACCCGAAAGGTTGAAAGCGCCGAAAACTCGAGGTACTTTCTTGCCCCAGCAGGGTAGCTCAGCCGCGAGTCCTCGATATGGAGTTAACCCGAGAGTCAAAGAGTTCCCAGACTCGGGGCGCACAACGGGGGCGCACCGGGACCTCGAGTGGTCTTTTTTCTTCGGCTACTCGAAGCGTACGTCGAGCTCTGGAAGCTCGGCGAGAGTTGGAGTGCGGCAGGCAGGAGCCGAAAGCGAAGTCGGCGAAATAAACTTGTATAACTGAATTTTCATTTCGGTACGTCTAGTCAAGAGTCGTACTATAGAGCTGGGCAGACAGGGGCAAGAAGGGACGTCTGGGCGAAACGGACGTCTTTTATCAATTTCTCGCAGAGACACAGACAAAAAATCCTCATCTCGACCGAAGAACACGGGTCCGTTTTGTCGGAATCTTCCGCGCACCGTGATTTCGCAGGGAAAAAGAGCCTGAAAGGACATCTTGAAAATGCGCGACGGAGAGGGTTTTCGTACTCAGACCGCTTCAACCGCTATTTTTTTTCTCCGCCGTTCTCGTTCTATTTTCCTTTCGCTTTATACAGGAAAAGCTCGACGTGACATTCGCTCCGATTGAGCACGTCTGCTCCAGGAGGACTCTTATTACTTGCGCAGCAGATTTTTTCGCGCTCGCTCGCACCGCCCCGTCTGCCGCCCTTCGCCCCCCCCCCCCGCGCCTCTGCATCGGGCTTCAAATTCGCACAATTGTTTGCCAAGATTGTCGAGTTACCCGTCGCTCGAAAATCTCCTCTCGGCAAACTTTGGTATTCCAATTAGAGTGTTTAACGTAGAACGGATTGTAGGGTGAAATAATGAGAAAGATGCAAAGTACCGAGCGTCGACGACTTCCCTTTCTCGCTCCAGCTCCTGCGCTCCCGTGCCTTCAACTACGTCGAGGATAATTGAATCGTTGGGTCGTAATTTCACGTAACTGCGGCTTCGTGGCTGTCAACGAGAGAACAACCATACAGTTTTCTGTACATCCGGCTTGACGGCAGCAGGGCATATTTTTTCGCTCCTCGCTTTCACCGCCCTCCCGGCATTACCTCGGAACTCGAAGAGAGAATAGGCAAACAAAAAAAAAACGATAAGAGTAAAAACTCCAGGAACTCGGTGTCTCGCAGTGAGTGCCCGGCGTCAGCTGGAGCCGCGTTGCCATGGCTCGTCGAGCCTTCAACCCTTACCCACCGCACGTGTCTTACATCGCCCCGCCATTTATATCGCGAAGACGAGAGAGTCGGGCAGGAACTACTTTCCAACTCGTGTCGGCCGAATGTGTCACCGACGTCGGACGTTCTTTCGCGTCTCTGGGGGTGAGGAGAACTCGTCGACTGGAGGAACTTGTCGGCGACAGCCAACCGACGAGACCTCCTCGCGCGTTCGCCACCGACACTCTTTGCCATTTCTCCCCCGGGATCTCCCACTTCGTCGACGACGTGGCGAATGTCCTCGAGTCCTACTAGCATAAGCGAAAACGAAGATCGTGAAAGGACGAACTCATATTCTTGCGGGGAAGAAAGGGGGGGGGGGGCGGTGCGGGTTTGTTCTGTAGAAGATTGGAACCCTGTGCTCTTGACTGTCTTGTCACGTCTCCGAACGAACGGGAATGTGTATCCCGCTCGAGACGAGACGACACCGCGGAGGGCAATGTTGACAAAAAAAAAAAAAAACAAATGTGTTTTCTCTAGGGACATCCGGTCGCGAGAACTTTGTTACTTTGCCAGAATCGACGTTAAAAAATAGGCAAAACAATTCTATCGGAAATAGAGATGAGATTATTTTCGTTGTCGAGACTGGCTAATACATAGCTTCGGAGTACCGACAGCTGCCGCGACAATCATATTTATGCTTCGGGTTTGTTTGCTCCGACATCGTGTATAATGAAAAACTAATGGTGAATCAACGAACGAATGATCGCACAGCAGCGTCGAAGCAAATAATTGGCGTAAACATAGTCAAGGGCGTTTTCGTCGATGTGGGTTTGGGTTCAATGGCCTAACTGTTAAACAGCTCTGGGCGATAAACGTGGTGTGCCGGAACACATGCTGGATTCGCCCGTTAAATGTAAAATAAATAAACGAGAACTCTAAATATTTCACAATCGTGCGAAACATATTTCCGCGTCGGAACCGCTGAGCGTGCATAATTTCGCGGGGATGAGCCAGGAACTCAGTCCGTCCACCAGTGTATTCACGTATCCAAACATCCGATCCAACGAGGTGAATTTCACAGGAGATACGGGAGCGGAGTTGTTATCGCACCAGACGTGCGGTGTGTTGCACCGCTGCCGACAATGTTTCCAGGCTTGGCAGGGTAGAGGCGGGGGGGGGGGGGGCGAATATAACGAGATACCATAAAAACCGACAACAATGCTTCCACCGCTCCACTGTGCTGCAATGAACTACGCGCATTTCTGGAATAAAAGGGAGCCAGTAATACCGGTATAACCACTGGAGTATTACTGGAAGAGCGCGGGTCGGACCGAACTCTCCTCCATTTGCGATGAGACTGCTGTTTATGTTCGGCAGAAAAAAAAAAAAAAAAAAAAAAAAAATTCTACCAATAATCCGTTTTATCCCGCCATCCCCTGCTACTACCCTTCCACGGTAAGTCATTGCAGACGATAAAAAGAAGAACCAAAAATGATTAAAAAAAAAAAAAAAAAAAAACAATTAAGAGAAACAACAAGAGCACGAGCTGAATCAAACTGCAAGTAAAAAAAAAAGAGAAAGTTGTTTAATTAAGACAAAAAGGTGCATTTTTTTTTTTTTAGACAATTGAGCATCGGATACTTCGCGCAGCGAGGAATCTATTCGGTGAACGCTCGTGAAGTTCGCAATTCAGCAGTGTCTCGTTATCGTCTATTGTCGAATCAACGGTGATTGTCGTGAAACGAGTAATTTATATATATATATATATATATATATATATATATATATATATATATATATATGTATATACATATCCGTGTATATATCTACATTGCTGTTGCAAAAGGCAGGTTGTTCAGTTTGTTCAGACAGTTCGCTTTTATTAGATGTACGAGCGAGTACCTGAGGATCCAAAAGAAGAGGGGAAAACCGTCGGTTCTCGTGGCTAAAAAGATTAATGAGGCTTGCCGGTGCTGCTGCCACCGCTCAGCAGCGGCAGCAGCGAGTTCAGAGTTTTAATATTTCAACTGACGGCGACACCCGGGCTGTTGCCTCCGCGTTAGGTGGCCGCGCAGACGGGTTGATACTACTCTGCTCCAAGTACTACTCTCGTCCTCGTCGGTACCGAGCTCGCCTTTACGCGGCGAAGCCTGTCCGAAGAGAGAGAATTTATGAGGTTCTACGTACGGAGAACTATACATTTCGTTTCTTTTACTTTCTTTTTTTTTTTTTTTTTGTTAATGCCTTTCCAACCACCTCTCTCATTCTTTCTGCTCCACAATCCAAAAGGATTATATAACGCGTACACAATTTAAACCGTAAGGCGCTTTATTTGCGCGACGGATGACATAAGAGCTGCTCTCTGCCAACCGAGTTTTGTCGGATGGGACAAAAACATGTCTAACTCACGGCGCGAAACTAACGGCATAGTAGATGTTGCCAATTAAATAATTTCTCTACACTCTTCTCGCCCTTTGGTGGTCATGTTGGGTCGTTTTTTCTTTGGAACGCGACGTGCGCCGAAATGTTTGTTCTAACATACTGTCATTCGTTCTCTCTGATTGTAACGATTGATATTATGGAACGTTTACAGTGAGTTCCATATTTTTTTTTTGCTTCGATCTGAGAGATAGTTTTTTAACAGTCTGGTCAGTTCGAGCCAGTTTGACCCAGAGGCGCCTGATATCGGTCATCTCGTGCATTTTTACACTATCTAGGGTAAAAAAAAAAACAGCGGTGAATATTGTTCGGAATGTATGTCATTCGTTCACGTGTTAATCAACGTGGACCACGCAATATGCTGCATGTGAAATTTCGTCCTCGCCGGTCGAGGCATTCTCGAATTATAGCGATTTGAATTTTTCGCTTCTGATTCACACGCACATACATTCGGACATTTTTTATAAATGTGATTTTTCGATCTTTTGAAACATTTCGAACACATTTTCATTAAAATGACGCAATTTTCTTTTTTTTTATTTTTTTTTTTTACCAAAACAAATCTTCTATGACTAAGCGAGAGAGGAAAGAGGGTTTATTATTAGACTTTGAGAATTCGGTTCCGAATGACCGGTTTCTTGAATACCTCGAAACTTTGGGGATGCGTGAATGATTACGAGCGAACAAAAATCTTTAACGGCCTCTTTGCAGTTTCCAAAAGTGACATATTTTTAGAGATAATTTTTTTTATTTTTTATTTTTTTGTTGGTCATGATACCTCCGTTATGTAAAGTGACTTGCGGCATATGCGCGGGTGTATACCTATCGAAAAAAGATTGAGCCGTAGCTTCGGG
This sequence comes from Amblyjoppa proteus, assembly GCA_963922035.1. NCBI lineage: Eukaryota > Metazoa > Arthropoda > Insecta > Hymenoptera > Ichneumonidae > Amblyjoppa > Amblyjoppa proteus. Next base: position 4,304,274 of record OY998228.1, on the reverse strand, counting down.
GGAGATTTTATTCGAAGGTGAAAAGCGAGACGCGGAGCACAAGGGTCCTGAAGGTCGGCAAATCGATATTTCCGCTTTTCCACAGAGCTCTGCGAGGAATGGGCCCTGGCGAATAGTCGGGAGTGCGTGGAGGGCGTCGTCGGTGGGGTCGCCGGCCCGGGCGTCGGTCACGAGGATCAGGACGGCGTCGGTGCCAACAACGCCTCGGAGGCAACGTTCACCCTTAAATATCTCGGCAGCACTCTAGTCGAGACGCCGTCGAACGAGGAGGCCACAGCCGAAGCAATCAAGACTGTCATTACCATGGTACGTATACCACGGAATAATTATATTGTCAACGGGCGGAGTGGACCGGCAGTGGTGAAGGTAAATGAAGACGAGAAACGGACGGGATATATCCATTAATTATGAGAGTCATCCACTCGAACAGCTCGCGTAGCAACTGTTAACGGTGCTCGTTCACCATTTCGTCCATTCACCGTTTCCTACCGCTCCGCATGGATATAACCGTAGGAAATCATGAAAATTATGATGAATTCGTGAAAATTATGTAATAAGAATGTCACCCGAAATATGGAACTTTTTTTACGTTCATCTGTGTAAATATATTTTGCATATATTTTCGATACACTTCGGATTTATCTTTGCGGACATAATGCGTAAAATATATATGTTTTTGGCGGTTATATAAATTTGTTATATTTATAATTGGATATAGGGGAGAGTGGGGCAAAACGAACCTGAACGGCTTCTTCATTTGAGATGAAATTTTCTTTTTTTCGTCGTCTTTAGACAAAAATTATTTAAAACAATCCGTTTTGACATGCATTCTCCTATATATGTTTTATATATGTTTTACGTATATGTGTTTTTTTTTTTTTCTACGCGGGCATCTTTTGTCTATCGATGAAGCATAACACATGTGTGACGAATGTTTGAATGAAGATTGCATTACGTTTCAATTTATCTACGGTAGCACCTTGTTTATCCGAGGTAATGTGGGGAGAGCGTACGTCGGATAAGTGAAATCTCGGATAACACGGATGACAGAATTACTTCGCGCATTGCGGCTTTATTCGTTTTATCCGAGTTTTCCGTATTGTCCGAGTCTACACCTCGGCTAACCCTCTTTGAATTTTTCACCTCTTTGAATTCAGAACAAAAGGCACTAATAATCAACCGGTGTTTTTGAAACGTCATACTTTAAAAAAAGGAAAAGAATGTAAAAAATCTCGGTTGAGTTCGGCGCCTCAGATAACGGTGGAGAGTCGGTTGATCGAATGTTGGATGAGCGTGATTCTACTGTATTTTTTGTAGGCTTTACGCTTTCGTGCGTACGCTTCCTTGCCACGAGTCACGATAGATGCTCGATTAACGTATTCTTATCTCTTGTTTGTGAATTCGCGTTAACAGTGAATTTGAGTTCCACGGCTGGGTTGGGTTACGTCAAGCTGCCGAAAAAAGTGAGCCAATTATAGCGACGGTCGTTAAAGTTAATGAAGCATATGCAGGTTTCCCGGATAGTTTTAATTTATGTCTGTTCCCGTTATTTTCAGCGCCATATCTTTAATGCCGCCCAAAATATTCCACGATCGTTCGACAAACGATAAATCGTAAGATCGATCGAAATAGAAGAATCCACGAAAGTTTGTGCAGCTTGGGAAAATATTTCGCGCACAGTAAAAAAAGATTTGTACATTTGACAATTTTTTTTTTTTTTTTTTTTTGCCACAAACGTCGATAATTATTTTATTGTTCATTTTACAAAAAAATATTCGTAAAATTAACAGACATTTAACGTTAACATGTACAAGATCTCTTTGTAAAATTAACGTGAAACGAATTGTGGACGTTTGTGGACAAGAAAGGTTTGCATCATAATCGGAAAACACGAGTGCGACGACGACAATGATTTGAGGAATCCAGCAAGCTACGCAGTATCGCCACCGCAATCTCGTGCGTGCCACTCTTGACGTTAATGGAAATCCAAACGAGTTGTTTCTTTTTTTTTTTTATCTCTTTTATCGCGAGTCGAACTCCCTATTAGGTGAAATTGGAAAGTTATACACGTGCGCGACAACGACGCGATGTCGTCGACATCGAGCTCAACGAGACAGATCGAAAAATTCGACGATCCGGAAAATCGCGGAAATAATTCTTCATAAAATCGATTGGTAAAATAATTATTTCTCTATCCACTAATTTGAGATCAATATGCAGAAATATATTTTACAATAAATCCGAAATATACGATTTCTCGATGAGAATTCGCTATTCCATATGCCGCAGATATATTTTTCGGTATACGCCACATACACCTTTTTTTTTTTCTTTTATCTTTTCATACGAGTAGTTGCGATGCCTCGAAAATTCAGAGTTCTTCTCGACGTCGTCATTAACGACAGGTGTGCAATCAATGGCAAGTTCACTAAAGCTGGTGGGTCGTTCGCAAAAAAAATTATACATTTTTTTTTTTTTTTATCGCAAGGATGTTTACTTTCCCAAGTCGTCGTCCGGATGCGTCATTAAATGCGCTTAATCGTTTGATTCGCTGCCTCGGACGGTGCCGGCTTCGAGTCTCGAGGAATTCGCGTTATTGATCTCCGACGAGCTCTCGCCGATTTACCAGTTGCTTTCGCTCACTCTCCCCGTATATCTGATAACTCCAACTTATACCCGTGTTACACGCGCCTGCAATTTACCGCTCGGCACATCGCGATGATTAATCGACGTAGGTCGCTGATCGTCGATGGTTCAATTCCGTTCCTCCGGCGAAAGCGCTTTGCGATTAACGTTAAAATCTGATGGAAAGAATCGAGCTCCCGGAATTTTCCCTCCATCGCCGGGCACTTTTAGCTCTTCGGCGGGCTTATTTTTCACCCGGCTGCGACCCAACGTCGAGCTCACGGATTTCCCCCCCCCCCCCCCCGCCTGAAAATCGCTCGTACAGAAACAAAAGCTCAGGGAGCACAACTCGACGGCTCGCTCCGGATTCAACGGTACCGGCCGCTACGCTTGATTGTCGGTAAACTCGAACGACTATACAAACCAATATCCCAGGGTACCCGAGCGAGCTGGTGGTGGTGAACACCGACGCTCGATCTCTCGGTAGATTCTCAGTCGCGATGCACATCTCTCTGGCTGCAGGGCACTTGTTACAAAGTTCCGACTTCACAACGGCGACGGTTTTGTTCGGTTACCTCGCACACTTTACTCGACGTCCGCGTAACGTCTACCATCGTACACACATTGCAAACTCCAGCCACAAGAAATAGATAGATGCTTATTCGTACACTAGGACCATTAGCCCTCCGGCCTCCCTCCCGCCCTCCCCTAACCGTACATACACAGGACGTGATTGCCACTGCACTGCGAGAGTGTTTGGTAGACGCGCGAATTACACGGAATTAGCAAGTCTGCAGGTAACCAACGACAAAATTATAAGTCACTCTGTTGCTATGTAATTTTCGATTGCATTTTCGAGGGACGGAAACACGAGTTTCGCGACACGGAGTTTCAAATTTGCAGATTGCGATGTAAGTTCGGCACGTTTACATCTCAACTACTCACAACTTTAGCAGACAACAAATTCTACCACGATATCTAACAGGATTGAAATAAAACTCTACCACACTTGAAATAAAAACTCTACCGGAATCGAAATAAAACTCTACCGGAATGGAAATAAAACTCTATCGAAATACAAGGCTAGACGGTAGCCTTGTACTCCGGTATTTATTTTTATTTCAAGTGTTGCAGAGTTTGATTTTGATTCTGGTAGAGTTTTTTTTACTTTCTGATAGAGATTTTGGTAGAGCTCTAATACGGTAGAGTTGCAATATGATAAAGTTGTTTTCTGGCAGGGTTGTTATCTGCTAGAGTTCCTTTCTGGTAGAGTAGTGAGTGGTAGATATGTAAATGCGTCGTCAATTATACTTAAAAAAAAATAATGATGTCAAAAAACAAACCCCACCGTTAGCGATTTGACTCCGCTAGACAGCTGACGAAAAACAGATTTATCTTACTTTTCTTTTTTTTTTGTCGCGCATAAATTTTATTCTCTCGCATTGTTTAAATTTGTTTCTTCGCGACGCGACGCAATTTTGTTGTCGTTGAGAGATTGCTCGGAGATTTTGCGAAGCGCCGGAAGCGTCGGGGCCGGAAAACGACGGGCGTGGAGAAGTGGCGAGAGGGTGTTATTATATATATATATATATATATATATATATATATATATATATGTATATATACAGCACTCGAGCTTTTCCCGTCGCTCCCACGAGAGAACGATGACACGAGAGAATTTTCCCGTGGATCCCAGGGAGGTTGCGAGAACGCCGGCGAGGATCGTCGTTACACGGGATATTACTTTCCCGGGGCACAAATATTATTCTCGTCGGCGGCCTCGAAAGCACCAGCGGCAGCCACAGCCAGGACCCGGTATGCTTTCACCGTTTGTCCGGTGCAAGCGCACGTGGGCTTTCACGGCAGTCTCGCAACTTTAAGGGAAATTCGTCGTCGCTGCAGGAATCCGCCGCTCCTCTATAGCGCGGTGCCGCGTATAAATCGTCCGAAATATATTCGTGGCTTTACTCGTTAGCGCTACGACGCCAGATATGTTGCAGACTCCTCGGAGAGCTTGCTGAATAATTGAATCATAAAATTTTGACACACCCAACGGCGGCGGTCTAGGAGTTGAACACCGGTTCAATTTAATTTCGCTGGTTAAATAGTCTCAATTAGATTCGTGCCCGCTGATACAATTGCAGTTGAAACAATATCGAATTATACCAACCTGTAACATTTAATTGCATTTTTTTTTTTTTTTTTTTTTTTTTTTTTTTTTTTTTTCAATAAAAACAAACCGGAGGTGAAAAAATTAATTGGACATTTTATTTTTGTAAAACACACTAATTACTCACACGGTTAATTGAACAGGATAAAAGTATCGTTCGTATCTAAACACTTTTACCCTATTGGCAAAAAATATTTTTGGAATATTTTAACGATCGAGCGAATGAATAACGCGCGTATTTGGTTTTGGAGCGGATATTATTAAATTGAATCGCAGCAAACTATCTGGTGCACGAACTGTCACACTTCGGTTCTCTCATAAAGTCAAATCTGGACGCACCTTATCACGTCAATCGATAATCTGTACGTTTGTCATTTGTCACGCAGAACTATTTCGGTCATCTATATAATATCGTGTGTCTTAATCAATCTTCATCTCTACATTCGTTGAATTGGGCGTTAAACTCGGTGTTTTTATATGATTAATATATCAGACATATTGCAGGCTATGTTTTTTAGGACTCGTAGTCGCAGAGATATAGCCAAAAATATATCCGTAATTATATCATTTTTCGGTGAAAATAAATTTTATGCATATAACATATATTTTTTTTGTTTTTTTTTCGATGCACGTAACATATACTCTTTTTCCGTGTGAGCAAGCTATTGAGATACTTGTCGATTGGCTTGTACAGACGAAACTCGAAACTGTCGGAGATACACACACCGATATCAGTTTCGTTAACATCGAAAGTTGCGGAAAACCCGATATCCTGATATTCGATATTCCAATAAGCTTTCGCCAGAGGCTTATTCGCCCGTTTGAATCGACGAATGAAATTTCGTTCATCTTCGCTGTACCATGCCCGCGCATCACATGGGATTTAAGAGCGAGTCCGGTGACTATGCATGCATGCGGAATGTGCGGTTTGCAACGAGTTCGAACTTCGAATTTCACGGTGATTGAAGCTTTTTGTTACACGCCAGAGTGCAGCTTTGAGGGATCTGGCTCATTTCACGAGAACCCTTTGAACCCTTCGCTTCTCTGAATTCGGTAACGGGGTTTACCGATGCGCGTGTAAGGGCTATCGCATCGACGAATTATCCCGTTCAGCGTAAAGCCGAACTAATCACCTCGTAGTACAGTAAAACCGCGATTATTAGCGGGCGCCGGTTCAAGCGGACGGCGGATTAACCGTGCCTAAGTTTTTCTTTTCGCACGTGTACGGGGAACATGCTGATGAGAATATAATGTCCATCGAGCGATTGACTCACAGTGAAGCTCGAGAATTCATTAGAATCGTACCGGACCGTTTTGAAAAACAGGACACTGTTTTATCGCAATATTGGTTCTGAATGAAAAACGGAATAATAAAATGATCGGGGAAATCAATGTAAAAAATGAATGAAAGTAGGACATTTGATTTTTAACAAACGAGTATGAAACTTTTGATATCGGTATTGACGATGAATTTTTTTTTCCTACTTTCATGCACTGCGAAGTATATTTTTTTGAACAGCGATTGAGATAAAGTAATTTGGTCCCTTCTGCCCGGGATAATAGAGGTTTTACTATAATCTGCAATTTTTCACTTTATTTTTACGCCCGACCGTTCACGGAAAGCTCATGCGAGACGCATTGACGATTTTGTTTTCAGGCCAAAGCCAGTGGAAAGAAACTACAAAGGGTCTCGCTGGCAGTGAGTCTGAGGGGGATCAGGATGACTGACCTCGCAACCGAAGAGGATCAACTCCAAGTCTCGATATATAGGCGAGTGTTACTCTTTAGTTTTTTAAACATTTCTTTTGTATTTTTTTTTTTCGTTTTCGTTTCGCTGCTCTTTCATTTTATTCGCGAGCTTCAGCGTGCACGAGCGTAATCGAACGAAGGGATGCACAGTGCATCAGTTGGCACGGACGATGTATCGAGCGGGTTGTGTGCGGTTACGCGATGGAATGGGAAAAAAGCGAAAAGCGACTAAAAAAAAGGAAATGTTCAATGTAGTTCGCTGCACATGAGTGCAGTCGAGCGTTGGATTATTAATAATTTGAGCGACCGAATCCTAATTTCAAGGCTAAATTTTGCTAAACATAAATAACATTTTGCTAAACATAAATATATCTACAATCGGATTTTTGTTTTTTTAACACGACAAAATGATCTGTAATAAAAGTACAATGTTGTTTGTCGTGTGATTGCAGAATCTCGTACTGTTCGGCGGACGCTACGCACGATCACGTGTTCGCTTTCATAGCTACCAACATGAACGAGACGATGGAGTGTCACGCGTTTCTGTGCCCGAAGAGGAAGTTGGCACAGACCGTGACGCTGACGGTAGCGAGAGCTTTCAACACGGCTTACGAAGCCTGGCAAATTTCGCAGGCTGATCCGAGAATTCATCATGCCCAGGACAAAAGTCCTCCGTTGAATCGGGACAGAATAGGTTCGTACACTCTTATCACTCGCGAATCCCATTTCGCGATTTTACGAATACGAGAACTTTTATGTCTAAAAAGTTTATTGGTTTCGTCTTTTCATCTCTTGTAAAAAAAAAAAATAAAAAAATAAAAAAAAAAAATAAAAAAATCTTCGAATGTCAATGATGATAAGCACTGATAGCTTCAATCCCATTGAATTTATGGCAATGAAAATAAGATCCGGCTCTACTTAGGGGAAATTTAATAGCTATCGAGAAATTCTGTGCCCGATGGAATATTATAATGGAAGTATATAAAGCGGTTAGTGCTATGCGGAGCACATCAAAGTGTATGGAAATTCCGAGTACCGTATACGAGTCCTGCATCGATGACAGAGGCCCGACACTCATTAATCGAGGGAAATTGGAAACCTTCGGGCTCTGTACGGTTAACTCGACGACGGGACTATTCGAAATTCGACTTTTTCCTGTAAAACAGGTACTCGTCGATTTTACGCGAACTAAACGATAATTCGATTACCGTCGAGAGTTGATTGCTCGGTTCACCGGTAATTTTTGTTCAATCAAGACCAATGAAACAGCGATTCGAGCGATTGCCAATTTAGCGGGTGCGCATTGATTGCCATTGAATGGGAGTTCTCGTGTTTCATTTTCTTTTTTTTATACTCTATACACACTGCTCCGAAGCCCCATCCGTAATACACTGACGCGTTCGGGCTCATAAAAATTAATTAATTGACACAAATGGCGGGGAGGAGGGGAATGAACATTCAGCCGAAGAGTATAATTGCTCTTTGCTCAATTGTCAATGCAGTTAACGAGCTTTATTAAGACATTGAGACGCAAAGTAAACATGCACATGGACGTAACTTTAATGTATCGAAGGAAACTACATCGGAATGTAAATATTATCCGAACTTCGGAATCGTTTAGTTGCGTAATTGGTGACATGACCGGATTGGAAAGAAGCAATGATCGAGTGAGAGAAAAAAAAAATTACATAATCGCATCCGGCAGGTTTTTCTCGTTTCTCATCATATATGAAGTACGTAAGAAGAGAAAATATAGTAATCATTGTTTTTTTTTTTTTTTTTTTTTTTTGTACCGCCCATTTATTGTCCAGAAACCCTAAAATATAGAAGAAGGACTTTCCCATTTCACCGATCGGTCGGAATACGCATCGCGTTAACCGTGGATCGCGTTTTTGCTGCAGATAATCATGAAAAAGTTTCGGAGGAGATGAAGCAGGGTAACGGTCAGCAGGATCAAGGAACACAGAGCAAACAGCAGGAGAACGAGGTGCAGAAAAATCTGCTTATTGATCTGTCGAACGAAACTAAAAAGGTGGAAAATTCATGGGTGAGTTTGGGGAAAGAAACTTCAATTTTTACCGTACCTTTCTATGGCAGATTATTTAGGCTAATCTTTTCTTTTTTTTTTGTGTATTCATGGATCGTTAAAGGTGTGCTTCGAGGAGGACAACGGTAGCTCGTTACCGGCTAAGAAGACGCTTAAAAAGTCGACAACGGGAAACAGTATACCCATGACGACGATCAGGCACGCGAGTAACTCGACGCCGAGTCATCATGTCGTGCCGAGACCGACACCGGGCTTCAAGGTCCAAAACGCTTGGGGAGAGTCTCACTCGGTCGATCTAATGTGCTCGTAGCATCCGTAGCCGAAGGCTGACAGCTTCCGTGATGTACCCCTCATCACCGGTCTCTGGAAGCACTTGTCCAACAACGGCCAAGCCAAGACGTCTCCGCGTTGAAAGGGAGCGAAGAATCTCCGCCCTCACAATCGAGGACGTTACATATTTTTAAAAGCCATCCAACCGAAGATCGAGATTATCGTGTCCTTGATACAAACCGAAATCATTGTAGCCTCGACTCGGACCACAAACGCGAGAGACACTGATGTTTGAATGATTGAAACGAGAATTGGTCGGAAGAATTGACTAGGGATATTACTTTTTAAAGCTTTAGTCTAATGCGCGGTCAAAGCTTTGAATTCATGCCAACGATATCATCTTTTCAACCCTTCGCACGTACGAGTAACTATTTGCTCTGGGGAACATCGGCCCTGTTTCCCATTTGTCTGCAACAACGATATCGATGTTTGTAATTGATTTTTTTGCTGTATCATGAAGAAACCACTTTCCATTTCGTTCATTATTTTTTTCCAATTTTTTTTTTTATTTGCATTTTGTTGTTACCTACATTCTGTAACGATTGCTTAAAGAATTATTTGAATTATACAAAGAATCCTAACTCTACTCGCAGGTGAAGGGTGATTAAAACATTGTGAACAAGAGTTAAAAAAAAGGCTTGGGCTTTGGCTTTGTCCGTGGTAAAATGATCTTAAACAGTAGAAGTTACTGATTAGTTGATTAACGATGTATCAAATAAATGTGCGTTCCTGCGCAAAGCGCGCGATCGCGCGGGGTCCCCCCGTGAGTTATTGCGAGTTTTACATATCGGTGGTAATTCAGAAAGAGACATAAATTTAGCGGCGTCGTAACTTTGCGAATTGCACGGTGAATCACGTGAAGCGACGACGTTCATTATATATCAATTTATTCGTAGTTGTAAGAGTATGTTTAAGTTGTGAAAATGTAGAATGAACAATACGAGGCTGTGTTTTATGTGTGCGTTTGCGTCATAACGGTAAAAAAAAAAAGAAAAACAAACAAATAAGAGTATTGACTCCGTCGAGCATCGGCCACGTGAAGCCCTATATAGTATGTATATCTTAATTGTCATTCAAAAAAAATACGTATCACATTTTTTATTGTTTAATCAATAATTCGCTAAGGATGATGATCTGGCGTGAATGCCGTACGAAATAAATATATATATATGTATATCGATCAAAGGAAACACGTACCCGAGTAGAAATTTTCGAGCGTTACATCAGGCCCTGATAGGGTCCCGATAAGGCCTTATCAGGGCCTTGTCAGGCCTTATCAGGACCCTAGCAGGGCCCGATGTAACGCTCGAAAATTTCTACTCGGGTAAATGCATATATTATCCATTTTGTAGATCCAAGGAATGAGCAAACATTTTTGTATAACAATAATATCGTTGTCGTCTAACTGTATAATATCATCGTGCTGGGTCTCAAATACACGTACGTACTACATAATACATGTTAAATATTGAAAAATAAAATAGTTATATGGAGTCGTATGCGTGGTTTCATTGTCATTGATATGCCCTATTCGAGTGTACGAATAACGTGAGACTCGAAAATGTAAAAGAATTAGAACTTTCTTCACCTGCCTGACCATATAGGGGCTGTACTACTGGCATCGGCTCGTGCGGAAATGAATGAAGGCAGAAAAGAGGGTCATGGACATAACAGCGTGCTTGTGCAAATTAACATTAATTACTCGATTACCTTCCACATATATTCGTCTCCGCAAACAATCATAAATAACATAAAATTTCTCGTATTTACATGAAAAGGTTCGTTTTGATTACATCATTCGTCGACCATATAACGAGACTCAGCGTTACACAATCGACCAGCAGCTGAATTCATCACGGCAGCGGATATTTGGCATAAATCAAATATGTATTAGAGGATTTCAATGCGAATTTTTGTTAATAAACCGTGTGCTCTTCCCATTTTTTAATGTTAGCTAAGATTAAATAGCTCTGTTCTTGATTGTCGATTGCCGTCGGGTATTTAAGATCGTGAGACGAGCTTGGGATCGTAGATCTTTGATTGATTAAGCGAAAGGAACATGTATCTAGGCATAACACTTCTCTGCGTGGCCATTGTGCCCGGATGCTTTTCCTATGAGGAAGTAAGTCGATCATCTTTACTACACTGTTAAAAATGTCTGTTTGAAAATATATAAAATGTATATGAAGTTTTATCCATATACAGTATATGAGATTTCATTTACACGTATGTGAGAATATTGCGTTACCGGTATATTATAAACAATATTATTTGTATAATATTTGTAATAATAACATATTTTTTATATACGGATGTCGTAATTTTCAATGCTATCACCGGTAATTTTAATATACAGGTATTGCATTTAAAATTCAAATACAATGTATATGAATTCTAATTTCATATACCGAGGTTGTAAATTTCATATAATTTTTAACAGTGTATACAATATTACTTATTCAATCTCCGTTCGCATCTCGACTATAAATTGTAAAATACTTTCAATTTTGCAAACAGATTCACAAGTACATGACCTCCGAGGAGGTGCGACACGTGTTCCAGACGGATGTCGATTCCGGTAAGTATCTAGTTACATACGATGGTCTTGTAAATGACGGAATCGCTGGGATAAGGCTCAAGCTATGATGCCGTTTAACATCGATTTTCTTAGTTCCAGAATATGAGGTCGTGCAGCTTCATATGCCTAAAAGACTGCACAGGAGAGATGTTTCATTGAGACGTTATGTTCACACGGTAGCTTTCGGCGAAGACATCGATCTTTGGTTGGACCCTGCAGACTCCGTTTTGGCCGGACGACATACACCTGTCTACTACGCCAAACGTTCGTATTCCAAACCGGAGGGGGTCGAGTACAGGTTTCAACCCGGCGTGAGCACATATTTTTGTTATTTAGTTTTATTTTTGTAAATTTTACTACGATATATAATATTATATTCAATTGTACGATTGGTTCTTCACTCGTAGCTGATGAATATGGTCGGGCGGATATTCGAAGACCCGAACACGATGGCGTCGATGGTGATTGACACGAAAGACAACGAGCGAACCAGAGTCGTACGTAAAAGTTTGATCGCGCTATTTAATTTCACACGACGAAAAGTTCGTGTACAATATACGTTTAATTCTTTCGTAGAATGGTTTCATCGAATCGAAGAGAATAGCGATCAGATCTCTGCCCCAACGTGTAATAGTTGAGTACAGTAGGAGACGTCGATCGATCGACCGTCCTGAGGATCCTGAATATTCACCGTATCACATTGTCATCAGGATGAATGAAACTGTCAATGAAAATTATTCACATTCACGTGAGTTTACGGATCATCGTTTATTCAAGAAATACTCTTGTCCCTAAATGCGATTGAATATATAAAAATATTTTGCATATCAACAGCCGTTAGCGAAACGAAGCTTCGGGAAAGGTTAGCCAAATCAGTCGACGCCGTTCCGGATACACTGTACCCGGAAATTCTTGTCGTAGTTGAGAACAGTGCATACGCTGCTTTTGACACGTAAGTGTTTCAACTACGAAATTATAACGATTGCTAAAAGAACATCCAAGTTTGATTGTAACTGTAACGATTCAGGCCGTACGGACATGATATCTATGGTCTGCTTGAGTATCTGCTGGCTTTCTGGAATGGTGTAGATCTCAAGTACCGAAGTCTCAGTGCACCGAAGATCAGAATGCACATTGCCGCGATAGTTCTCGGAGAGGTAAATTCAAAATGACACGACATACGTGAGAACATGCACGAATATAATGTGACACTCTTTGAATTTACAGGATTCCGGAGCGACACCGTACATTGAGAGAAATATGGTCAGCTCGAAGGGGTTCGACACATGGAAAGCAATGCCGGAGTCACGGGAATTTTGGTACAGGGTTAAAGACACGTTCCCGCTCGACAGCTATGACGTTGTCACCACGATGACAAGGCGAGTATATCATTGAGGTGAAAAGATACAAATATATGCCACGATAGATTGCGAAAATCCATATAATAATTTCTTTATGAATGCTACAGACATGATTTCGGACTAGACGCTTATATTCTGGGTAAGTTGATGCTCGATACTCTTTACCATTCATTATTATTAATCGTTGATTTAACCGGGTTATTTTAATACTTTCCAGGCCAGGCGTATCTAGGAGCTGCATGCGAAAAAGACGATCGTCACAAAACGATCAATGCCGTCTCAATATTCCAAGACGACGGCGTATTCAGCGGTGTGCATATCATAGCTCACGAATTGGGTCACGTGTAAATAAAATTCGTTGATAAAGACCGATAATGAAGTTAACTGCGTCACGGCAAATATAAAAAAAAAAAACAAAAAATAAAAACCAAGGTTAAACAATTCTCAGATGTTATGTTTATTTGCAGATTCGGTGCCCAGCACGATAATAGTGATGAAGACTGCGCATATTACTACGGATTCCTCATGACGGGTACCGTAAGATTCACAACCAACTCTTCAGATTTCTCGCCTTGTTCCATGAGAGAAATACAGGAACGCCTCAAGTATGCATCGAAAATATTTCCCTCTCTTCGTTTTTACAAAAATTATTTTTTGTTTGTTTAATTATGAAATCATACCTTTTTTCGAAGTGATCAAAAGTTGACGTGTCTGTACAATCGACCTGACGAGGGTCACGAAAGTCTGCCCAAACTAATGCCCGGAAAGGTGAAGAATTTGGAAGCGCAATGCGAATCTTTGAGTGGCGGGTCGGTGTGCCAAGTGGGTATTTTTTTTTTTTTTCTTATTCTCACATTGTTGTTGTAGCGATAATCGTTACACCATCATATTTCGTTGCACTTAGATGTTCGTAGTTAACATTATTTCTCTTTAAGGACCAATATCCAGAGTATAGTATCTGCACGAAAATCTTCTGCTTAAACAAGGAAGGTGAATGCAGTAATACCGGCGCGGCGGCACTCGATGGTACTCGATGTGGGAGCGAAAAAGACGTGAGTGCAATCGATCGGACAACTTTACCTATAGGATCGCTCAATTATTGTAAAAATTATACTGGTTTTTTTTTTTTTTTTTACTTTTACAGTTCTGTCTGCACCAAACATGCGTCAGCTTATAAATATTTCGCGTCAACGATCCCCCGTTGGCAATACACTCGACATCATTCTTCATGATCAATTTATTAAGTAGTTTTAAAAAAATCGATCTACCAAAGCATTTAATATATAAAAAAAAAATTAATCACAATGTGCCACTTGAATAAAATAATTTTTTTTTTTAATCAATCGATACCGTTGGAAGTGTTTCACTCATCCAATCAGTGACAAATCAGCGGCGACTCTTGTTCACTTTACATTTTGTATGTATCCACGACTTGGTCGATCGTCGGTGTTAGACAAAGACGAAGCAGAACATCTGCTGCGACTAACAGGTTGCCGATGTCACCGATTTACCGTCACATGCGCAGAGATAATTCCTAGGTGATTTATATTGCGGTAGAAGTATCTTCGCGCAAGCCGCTAAAGACGTGTAGTCGAGTGAGAGATGTAACAATGCTATTGAAAAAAAAGTAGGCATATGCCATGTCGCGGAGGGAGAATGTTACACGTGCGAGGTTGACACGTCCAAAGAAAAAAAAGACTCTCCTCGTTCCATCTGACTGTTATATTGCGTATCGAATTAATGTGTGGATTTCTCGACGGAAATAATATTTATCGTGTTTGAGAACAGTCAACGTAACTGAGCGTTTCGCACGTGTTATGTCTTTCGCTATAAAACCCGATGATAAACGTCGGTACGACCGAAGACATAAAATTCATTCAATCTTTGTGTTCTGTTAAAGGTAAATAAAAGAGCCTTAATCCAATGTTTGTTATAAAGTAAACAGTTCACATATCTGAAAACAGAACGTATTTATAGCTTATAAGCCTACGGCCTTCTAGTTTTGTATATGCGATGTTGAATCTATGAGAGATTGAAGGGCACGAAGGAATCGAAGGGCACGACGCAATCGAAGGGCACGAAGCAATCGAAGGGCACGAAGCAATCGAAGGGCACGAAGCAATCGAAGGGCACGAAGCAATCGAAGGGCACGAAGCAATCGAAGGGCATGAAGCAATCGAAGGGCATGAAGCAATTGAGGAAGATATTTGATGGCATTCTTATGATATCCAATTAAGAAGTTTTGCCAGTCTCAATACACTTTTAGAAAACCTCCCGTCAAAATTCAAGAGTTTCGCATCAGGCCTTGTCAAAAGTCATACATAAGGCAGTAGCATAAGGATTTAGTCCAAAACAAACAGGTCGATTTATAAAAACTTTTTGAAGCGAGTATTAGAAGGACAACGTCAGGTTTTTACACACAGTAGGTACAAGGTGTTATGAAGTGTGAGTTTTTTTCTTGCAAAATATCAATTAACAACGAACTTATTGTTAATACACAAAAGAGATTCGGCCGCGGTTTTGTTCAGCGGCATACACCGTTTCAGCCGTTACGGTAATCTGAAATAAAACAAAAAAATTGAAATTTTCATAGCGCTTCCTCATAAAGTTGCAAATTGAAATTTTCATATCCCTTCCTCATAAAAGTTGGAAACTGAATCTGTCATATCGTTTTCTCGTGATGTTTCTTAATTCACGAAGCTTCTTCTATGAGAAAGCATTTTGTGTATTTTTGGCTTCCTCATAGAGGAAGCTTCGCGAATTAAGAAACATCACGAGAAATCGATATGACAATTTCAATTTCCAACTTTTATGAGAAAGCGACATGAAAATTTCAATTTTCAACTTTTTTCAACGTCAACGTCTTGTTAGACTTTTATATGAAATGGGTGGCGGATTGAGGTTCATCGCGTAAAAATACTCCATCGTCACGCTTTACTTTGTCGGATCTGCGCTAGGCGCGAAAAAATACAAGGAAATATGGGCTACTGATTTTTTATTTTTACACTTTCAATTTTTTACTTAAAAAATCCAAGTGACACCTCTTTATCTAGCTTTTTCAACCCCGTCTGTGTTAGTGTATCGTGATCTCTTGCCGTAGATCACGATAGGCACTTTGGTTCGTCCGCGATGCCACCGGAACGGAAAGAAATCGCTGTTTAGAAATCCTCAAATTTACTAACTTTTGCAATTTTGGTTATAAAAATGCCCGATAAACTTTTTCCTTATTGTCCCTCCAGGACTGTAATTCCATGTATTTTTTTACGCTGATCATGAATCTGATACTTTTTTATTCATAGATGAATATTTAATACGGAAAAATGCGTCTCGATAAACAAGAAAATTGCATGAAATTCAGAAAATTCAAAATGACACAAAATTTTAACGGCTCGATCGATTCTCCCCGAATTTTATAAGAATCATCGGGCGATCATACTCCATCTGTGTACAACTTTTTACACATATAGCTAAAAAATTGTAGGAGCTAGAGCGCGCACAGACATTTTCGAAGAAATTAAAAATGGCGAAAATAAAAAAAAACAACTCAACATTTTTTTATAACATTTTGCAGAAACATTGAGTATTGACCAGACATGCCGTGTGCAAAATTTCAGGTTGAACAGTCGAGGCATTCTCGAGTTATAGCCATTGGAATTTCTCGCTTCTGAATCACACATACACGCACACACACACACACACACAACCAGACTTTTTTTCTAAATGTGATTTTTCCATGTTTTGGAACATTCTGAACACGTTTTCATTAATATCTCGAAATTTTTTTTTTTCTCTAGAAGGAAGCAAAATGTTTCCTCTAGGAGGAAGCAAAATGAACTAAAATGTTACTTTTTGAAAAGCAATAAAACTATTGAAGGACCGGATACTTTTTAAAAATGTAAAAATTGGGGAAACGGTGACACGGTGAAAAACTTCAATTGTTGACGAAAAAAACTATTTCATTTAATCATTCGGTCATCGAATAGCAAATGTTATAATAAAGGATCTGTCCAAATCTCAACTCAATCGGACGAATAGATTTTGACATACGATGTCCGTCGTTACAATACAATAAGTTTTGTTAATTTGCAAGAAATTCGTTGTTAAATCACAATAAAACCGTTGTTAATTGATATTTTTGAATTAAAAAAAAAAAAAAACTCAAACTTCATAACACCTACTACTAATTGTGTGTAAAAACCTGATCTTGTCATTCTAACACATACGTTAAAAAATGTTGAAAATCGATGTATTTTTTGGAGCAAATCTTTATTTAAGTACCTTAAGGCATTACGTAACACTTTAAAAAGTTTACCTGAAAAAATACGGAGACTAAATGAATTCGATTTAGTTATATTCCCCGATCGAACTCAATTGTATGTTTATTCGATAGAGTACACGGAAACATGTTCGAATAACCATGTTTGGCACGTCATTTATGAGTCTCACGAAGCTGACGGTTCACCTGATGTTCTGAGATGAAAGAGGAAATGGGTAAACCTTGACGGCTACCAAACAATGAAAACGATCGCCGCAATCTATGTGAGTACAAGTGTTTCGTAATCTATGACAACCTTGCGATGGTATATATTAAACGCGCAGGTATCAGTATTCAGTTTATAATTCACCAGACCGGACCTTTGTGTCTTGTAGGCAACGATGAGTGGTGAGTAGAGGAGAATAGGGCAGTGTGTCACTATTTTTTTTTTTTTGGTGAATGCTAGCCTCATCTGAATAACCTAATAGAAAAATATAGTCAATAATTGTCGTCTGCAGATTTTCGTCTATACGTTTTTGCTGTAATCACTACAGACAAAAGGTTGCAATTATTTAAATAATGCGATTGAAAAAAAATTTGCCGAATGGCTCACTGTACCCTACTGTGCCCCACTGGTGGAGCACAGTGAGCCACCGAAAGCTATCATAATTGTAACTATTTTTCCACGACTTGTCATGAAAACTTCATATGGTCTAATAGAATCTAATTTACCTCATTAGCGAACACAAACAATTTCACAATTTATGCACCTCAACTCAAACCTTCAAGATATCTGTTGTGTCTCAACCCTATGAATTGCTGTGCTTTATCAGACGAACGTTGCAAAAATATAATTAGCGTAATATTTTTTTAAAGGATTCATATCGACTACTATGATGATGGTTCTCGGGGCAGCACTTCTGGCCGCAGCCGTCCCACCACCCGAAAATGTTAAGGTGCACGAGCAGATGACGGCGGAAGAGGTCAGGCAGGTCTTTCAGAGCGAGCCGGACGCAGGTACGAATCGCATTCTGCACTGAAATTTAAATTCTTCCCGATGAATAATTAATTGTCATTTTTCTCTTATTTATTTCGTTTTTTTTTTTCTTATTTAGTCCCGAAGTACGAAGTAGTGCCAATATTGTGGCCAAGTCTGCATAAGAGAGCTGCTGGAACACCAACTCGCATTCAACTCAACGCTTTCGGTAGCAGGATCGGTCTGTGGCTTAAACCAATCGACGGAATATTGGCTGGATACGATACTCCTGTGTATTACGCGAGGGCTGATAAAAATGTGGATGATGGAGTCCGTTTCGAAAAAATTAACGACGTAAGTCAACGGGTTGCAAGTTCAGTCCGAAAAAAAACATCGAGCTATTAGCTTTAAAACCGATTTTTTTTTTTTAAATTTTACTCGCAGCCGATGACCGTGGTTGGACGAATGTTGGAAGATAAAGAGAGGAGAGCTACACTTGTCGTGAAACGAGCCGCAAATGGAAAGAAGCTCGTCGTGAGTGCAATTACAAAACGAATAGTTATCTATCATTTTTTAAAGCACGATGAACGAAGGTTTCAATAGTGTTTTTTACTCTTCAGTCCGGCATTGTAGGATCAAAGAACTGGATCATTCGGCCGTTGCCCCCTCGTTTCGTCGATCGAAGTTTCAATAGACGTAAAGGATTCGCCGATGATTACAACGTGGATAACGCTACGATTGCTGAATACGATGAGCCCCACCATCACGTTATCTACAAGATTCCCGTAGCACCGGAAGGAACCAAATACGTCAGTCTGCGTGAGTGGAAACGTTCATAAAATAATAGTCTAAGCTTCGGTGCATGTCGAATAATTGGCTACATGTATTTGCAGCGATTGACGCCGATCTATTAGACGGCGAGTCGTCAAGATCGAAACGCGCGACCAATATTCCGAGTACAATTTACCCACAGATTCTCGTCGTAGTCGATTACGCGAGTTACCAGTGAGTGAAGAAGAAGCCAACTGCGCATTTCGAATTAAAACAATCTTATGAGAAAACTAATGAATCTCTTTAATTCAGGCGACACAACGGAGATACTTACGCCCTGTTGGAATATTTGCTACCATTTTGGAATGGCGTTGATCTTAGATACAGAAATCTCGAATTCCCAAAAATTAGGCTCAATATCGCTGGAGTAATTATCGAAGCGGTGAGTTTGAATTCGTGACTGGCGCAAGTAGCTGATTTCATCAGTTTATTGTACACTGTGTGATCATTTCACAGGATCCGGACACCCTTCCCTACATACGAGACAACAAAGTTACAGCGCATAAGCTTAATGCCTACGGAGCTCTGCAAGAAAGTGGTGACTTTCGGCGAGAAATAGAGTTTACATTTCCGTTAGATAATTACGATATTATGGCCACTATGGTACCGTAAGCATCGCGCCCGACTACCAAATTCCGATTGATTTTTCAAATCTATTAAATGATTTAATTAAATCTTCTTTTTTAGATACGACATGTGCAATGGGGACGTACCTGGCTGCCCTATCGGAACTGTCGGTAAATATACCGAAATATATTTATACATTACTTACTTCTTTTATATCAAGAAAAAATATGTGCAGCTGTAGGACTTACATAGACGATTTAAAGTCGAAAGGATGCATCGAGTGTGTATAGTCGAACTGGCCTATATATCCGTGTAGCAATAAGCCGTCTAATACAGTCGAAACATTGTTGTACAATAAGGCTTTCTTTGACAGGTCTGGCTTATGTCGCAGGAGCTTGCCAAAATTACTTTACTATCTATGGTTCTAAGAGTCACTCAGTTATGATGATGCAGGACAGGGCAGGTTTCGACGGGGTTCTCACTGCTGCTCACGAATTGGGTCACTTGTGAGTTGACAGATTAGTCATTTCATCGGGTTGTACTAGCATTATATTAATATTACATTAATCGGTAAAGATTCGGCGCCATGCACGACGACGGTTCGGCTGCAGTGCCTTGCACAGTGGAGCCGGGACACATCATGACAGCGTCTCCGCATCTTACGGAAAATTCGGGAGACTGGTCGCCGTGCACTTTGAACCAATTTGACACCTTTTTCAGGCAAGTAAATTTAGTAAATTAGTTGTAAATAAATTCTCTCGAACGCAAAGGGTCAAGTGTTCGCAAATGAGATACTTTGTAATAAAATGTGATATATTTTTTCTTTAACAGGCAAAACGACGTAGATTGTCTTCTCAACAAACCGCAATCGCAGTTTCCTATAGCCCGAGTTCTGCCAGGAAGGCTTCAGACCATGGACGATCAGTGCATGAAGATCGAAGGAACGAAGTCGTGCAGTAAGGATCCGAGATTTCCTCCGACCATACTCGCCCAGGTAAGGAATACCGCAGTGAAAGTGTACTTGAGACGATGTTTCATATTTTTTCGAAGAGATACTTTACAAATGTGTTCTTGTAATTAGTTTGCAAAAGAAATTTGTATGAAGCTGAGGTGCTACGATGAGAAGAGTAAGAGGTGCAGGAGTATGAACACTCCTCCGGCCGACGGTGCAATCTGTGACGAAGGAATGGTTAGTCACTCAAATTTCACTCGCAGCCTAGGATGGACATGCGATGGATTACAACTGATTTTCTTTTGATTCGATGCAGATATGCCTCCACGCGAAATGCATTCGAGAAAGCGATATCACCTACTAGGGATACGAAACTCCCGTAGCCGAAATATATCTCTGGCTTGATACTGGCGAAGTGTACGGCTGCACTGGTCCAGCGTTATATCCTCGCTAGAGTTTCGAAGGATCTAAGCCACAACCGCAAACTACCAAAAATCAACGTCTACCTCAATGAACGACATTACCATTTAACGTATCTGATTGAAAAATCTTTGATAGGATAATAAAAATGCAATATTTGCCGAAACATAGCAACGTTCATTTACCCTCTGGATACCATTTCCTCTATTTGTTTCTCGATGGATATTTCGGGGTAAGTTACTGACTAAGTGAATATGCACTCCTTGGTTCGGGGTTTCCGAGTGAAAGCCTTCCGGATGATACCAGCTGAACTTGGATCTTATATGAAAGAAGGATTAGATATTTTTCGTTCGTTCGAATTCTGTCTTTTTTGTCTGTCCAATTAGCTCATCATATAACGCAACCGGGTCGTTACGAAACTTTTATCGTCACAATATATATTGAAATGGAGATTATTTCATGAGTGATACTGTTATTCGGTGAATCAAGATAATGACTACGTGGATTTTGCATCCAATTTGCGATGGTATTACGTTAACTCTCACCTGAGCAAAGAAAGGGTTGCATCTTGGGGGAGGAGGGGGGGGGGCGAAATGCTGAAATATATGTGATAGTCACTAATTGAAAGATCTCCAGTATCATCCGATGATTCGTCGAGTTTGTGGTACCAGGACGGAGCACGTTAAGTGGTCGCATTTCATTATTTTCACTCAGATACGTTCAGTTATGGATGCGTATGGAATAATTCGTATATTGGCACTCGTTGCTCTGCTCTTCGCAGGATCGGTGCAATGTGCAAAGGTAAAAGTCGCTAACTTGTCCAATTGATCAAGTTAAAAAAAGTCTATCTCGATCTACGAAAAAACAATATGAAACTGTGCCTTTTCGTTCGTAGATTCACGAGCTGATGACCGATGACGAAATAGCTAATCTTTTTCACACGACTCGCGATAACGGTGGGGCTTTTGTCGAATTTTGCAACTGTCGAACGAATGGATTTGTATAATTTGATTCAATCGAATTTTACAGTACCGGAATACGATGTGGTACCTGTGAGGCACAACCGGTACAAACGATCGGATTCAAATTTGCGACTTGAATTTAACGCCTTCGGCAAGAACATCGATGTCTATCTGCAACCGTCGGACGGAAAATTAGCTGGAGAGAATACACCGGTATGGCTCGCATCTACGAAACCCAGTGGGAAAGTCGAATATAAAAAGATGCGCGATGGGGTAAATTTCTATTCAAGTCAGTATACCTCACGGTATGATTTTGATGACAACTGAGGTGATTGATTCAATGCTCTTTTGTATAACCGCTAGATTGTGGGAATAGTATCCGGTTTTTTCAACAGTCCTATAGATCTTTCAACGGTCGTGGTGAGCCAAGTGAAAGGCGAAAACCCATCTTTCGTGAGTTTGCAGCATTATTGTCATTTGAAAAATGAATATACGGTACAAAGACAGAGATTTTTGGATTGACTGTTTTCAATTCTTTAAGGAAGGGATTGTGGACGGAATGATAGTTCGTCCGTTACCGGCCCGTTTTCAGGAAGCAACAAGATCCAAGCAATATAACGATGCTCCGAGAGCGAGGGGAACTATGCTGGAGACTCACTACCATGTGATTATAAAATCCATGTCCATAAAAGAAGAAACAAAAATAAGACGTATGAAAATCATATGCCACGGAATATCGTTTCTAAACGAAACTGAACGAATTATTTATTTCAGAGACGGAAAGGCAGATTCGCGAAGAGTTGCGATCTGCCAACGAGACTGAAGGCTCGAAATTTAAGCGCTCCGCGCAGGAACTCATTTATCCGTCATTGTTAATCTGTACGGACTTTAAAGGATCGAAGACAACGTGAGTGAAGCTTATCTGTGGTAAATTAAGGATAGTAGTCAAAAAATCAATGGATGCAATTAAGAAGATATCGAACTTTTTCACAGAGAAAACGATCTCGCTTACTATGATGAGATTATGTATCAGTTAGCTTTTTGGAACGCCGTAGATTTGCGATTCAGGCATGTTGCCAATCCTGGCGTAAGAATCCGTATCGCTGGAATAATCATTGGACAAGTAAGGAAAAATTCGGTAAAATTTTTAAGTCCACACAAAGCAAGGATTTATTTTTAATTAGTAGCTTTCTTTTAATTTCACAAAGGATCGAGCTGCGACCCCGTACCTGCATGCTCATAGACACGGAAATGAGGTCGCAATACAGGAAGGGTGGTCAGATATGCAATCTTATTGGTTTGAAACGAGTAAACGCGCGGACTTTCCGCTGTCCGCATACGACGTTATCGTGACCATGACAGAGTAATAATAATATTTATTTTCAAGCTTTTTTTTCACTTACAACTTGTTGCTAATGTATCTATGTATCTATATTTTCTATCTATGTTACAGTTACGATCTGATTGGTAAAAGGACCGATGGCTCGAGATTCCACGTCCTAGGTAAGGATAACACTAATTTAGTTTTCAGCAAGTCTTATATCGATACTTGGGACCGATATTTAATTTATTGTCTCTCGAAGGATTGGCGGCAACAAGAAGTCTATGTCTTCAATCGTACTACAAATTTTGGGCACTCGCAGTAGTCCATGACAACGGTGGTTTCGACGGAATTTTCACAGCTACCCACGAATTGGGCCATGTGTGAGCATAACGGTGATATATCGACGTGCGGCTTCGATGCTGACATTATAAAGTTGTTTTCTCGTTAAAGAATGGGTCTAAACCACGACAAAGATAGTGGCGATGAATGCGATAAATCCAATGGATTCATAATGCAACCCGTAGCCATAGCTGGCCCGAAAAATCTAGACTGGTCTCCCTGTAGCTTGCAGAGCCTTTCATACTTCTTGAGGTAAAACATGAAGACATTTCGTTAATCGAATTAACAACCGATAACATGTGTGAGGAACGAATCTCTATTCTCATATTCTAGACAACCTTATATTGACTGCGTTGACCAGGCATCAGAATTCCATCCCCCAGGACCTTCGGTACAACGGTTCTTGCCAGGCGATGTTTTGGATGCTGACAAGCAGTGTCAAGGCCGGGGCTACACTTGGGCGTGCGACGTGAGTTTTTTTATTTTAGATTTATTTAGCAGTGTTATTTCATCGAAAGCGTCATCGATGTAATGCGTTATTGCCGATAACAGCCGAGACCTGATATGTGCACGAATATGAAATGCTATCATACACACTGGGCAGCTTTCATATACGGATGGTGGTGTCAAAACACGGGTCCTGCTGCCGAGGGCACACTGTGCGCTCCTGGACATGTACGTACATTCCCATTAACATTAATTTCCTGATCCAAACGTTTGTATAATTTATTGAATAATCTGTTGCAGAAATGCGTGGACGGAGTATGTCAATGTATGACTGAGGATTGTATTTTCGAAAAAAAAGATGCCGTATAAAGGTTACGTGGTGAAACGGACAATTGCAATGCATGCGAGTGAATAAATATCGTATGGAGTATTGGTATAACACCACCTATTTCTTTTTTTCCCTTTCTCAGTCCTTCCACGTTGGGACTCCATTTTTTTAGAGTACTTCCACACTGTAAACAACAACATTTTGTTTGAAAATTAATGAACGATATTGGAAGCTTTTTTACATAAACTTTTTCTGAAATTTTAAACACATCTGCGTGGTAATTTTTCAAGCAAAATATTTGACATTTTAATACGTGGTATTTTTATTTGACAAAAAAGTACATTTACGTTCAATTAATGTAAATAATGTAAGTAAATTTCGGGTTCCAGTAAATTAAATATACATTCTATTTTTACAGTGTAACGCAAGCGAATACCGATAAAGATTTTGTGCATACAAAAATTTTATGCGCTGTTACACTGTTAGCGGCATCCTCTGTTTTATAAAAGTATATCAAAATTCGTATGTAAAACAACAGGAAAATAAAAGAAAAAATATTGTAAAGGAGAAAACCGTTTAATAAATAACATAAACATAAACAAAATTGAGAAAGTAGAAGATTGGAAGTTCTCGAGGCTGTCCGATCATGTACCAATGGTATCGCCTCGAGCACATGAGGCATTCTCTGTCAAGTCAGCCATTTTTCTTCGACCCTCCCAGATTTATCCCATAATTGGCCACATTTTAGGTTCCCTCGAAAGTACTCTTTTCAGATTTTCTAAACCGTTCATTTAGAATATGCCTTTTTAAAAATCTATCTTCAGAGGGATGTCGGGCAAAAAAACTAATGACAAAAAAGTTCTCTTTATTCATTAACTACTTAATGCAATATGTGTTATATTTTTGTTCGTTTTGCATAAGCTATTTTGGTATCAGCCACGATGCTGATACCATTAAATTTTTTTTTTTTTTTTATTACTGAATCCGTGCCATACAGTTCAAGTTTGGTCTCTTTTCACATCGATTTTCTTAGTTCCAGAATAATCGAACTGTGACATTTTTGTCTGGCCAAATAACTTATCATATAACACGACGGATGAGTTACGAAACTTTTATCGTCACAACACACATTGAAATGCCGATCATTTCACGGAGCAATGAGCGACACTGTCATTCGATGGATCGAGATAATGACGTCTTGGATTTTACACTCAATTTGCGAATGTGTTACATCACAACTCTCACCTTAGCAAAGAAAGAGTTGCATTATGGAGGGGTGATGCTGAGATGCATAATAGTCACTGATCGAAAGATTTCCCGTATCATCGGATAATTTGTTCGATTTGTGGTACCGCGAAGGAGCATGAAAAGTGGTAGCAGTTCACTATTTTCACTGAGAGGCGTTCAGTTATCGACGCGTACGGAATAATTCGAATATTTGAACTTGTTACTCTGCCCGCCGCGGCATCAGTACAAGGGTGCGAAGGTGCGAAAAAGGTGCGGAGGTGCTAACTTTACAGTACTGGAATATGATGTGGTACTGATGAGGCACAATCGGTACAAACGATCGGATTCGAATTTACGCCTGGAATTTAACCCCTTCGGCAAGAAGATTGATGTATATTTGCAACCATCAGACGGAGAGTTGGCTCGAGAGAATGCACTGGTATGGCTCGCATCTAGGAATCTCAGTGGAAAAGTCGAATACGCAAAGATGCGCGATGGGGTAAATTTCGACTGAAATCTGTATACCTCACGGAATAATTTCGATAAAAACCGAGGTGATTAGCTTCAATGCTCCTTTGCATAACCGCCAGATTATCAAAATAATATCCGGTTTTTTCAACAGCCCTACAGATCTTTCCACGGTAGATGTCAAGCCAAACAAAACCCATATTTTGTCAGTTCGCAGCAGTATTGTCATCTTATACATGATTATAAAGCCCAAAGTAAGAGAGGTATTTGGATTGATTGTATTAATTCTTTCAGGTATGGATTGTTGATGGGACGATAGTTCGTTCATTATCGAACCGTTTTCCGGTGACGGTGGGATCCAAGCAATAGGGTAAGTATGAAGAAATTACGTAATATGCTTAAGCCCGCAAAGTTCAAGAATTAACCTGTAATTACTGTTTTTCTTTTAACTTCACAAAGCATCCTGGCACAATAACCATGCCAAAGAGTTTACATATTAATGTGCATTTTGTCTTAAAAACTCAACTTCGAAAGGTCGATTAAATGCATCAAAACGTTCTGGCCATTTATAGACGTGAATGAAACGCGGCTTCAACGACTTTCCCGATCGGTACGAGGTGTTCCGTATATACTGTATCCGGAGATTCTTGTCGTTGTAGAGAACAGTATGTACCGTGCTTTCGATACGTAAGTGTTTTGAAATTATTCTGATCGGTAAAAGAAGATCCACTTACGATTCTAACTATAACGATTTAGCCCGCAGAGACATGACATTTACAGTTTACTGGAATATCTGTTGGCTTTCTGGAACGGCGTTGATCTCAAGTACCGTAGTATCGAGACACCGAGATTCAGATTCCACATTTCTGCTATAGTTCTTGCAGAGGTAAGATCGAAATGACACGATATACGGGAGAAAGTAGACAAATTTGCTGTGATACCATTCGAATTCCCAGGATCCCTACGCGACACCGTACATTGGAAGAAATATGATCAGCGAAACGTCGTTTGACATATATACAGCACTGGTACAATCAAAGCATTTTTTCTACGGGGTTAGAAATGCATTGCCTCTCTACAACTATGACGTTGCCGTCACGATGACAAGGCGTATGGTGTGGAAATTGTGTACTCAATCGAATCGTGTTTCGGCACAGTGAACACCAATCGTTACCTGCAGCATATATTTAATTTATTGTCTCTGGAAGAATTGGCGGTAAGAAGAAATGGAGCTTCAAGCGTACTACATATTTTAGGCAGTTGCAATAGTCAATGGCAACGGTGGTTTCGACGGGATTATAGCAGCTACTCACGAGTTGGGCCATGTGCGAGTACACGTGGATATATTACTTTTTTCGAAATGCAAACAATCGCGGCCGTACCATCGTGGCAAAAAACTATTTTTTTTATTGACTTTGCCGAAACACGATTCGATTGAGTACACAATTTTTCACACCATATAACGGGAAATGTGGCTGTATCATCAATCATCATTTGCAAAAGTTACAATATTTGCCTACGATACTATATGTTTGATATGAATCGAATTTGAATTTCATAAAATTAGCGTGTATAACGTGAGTTATACACGTTCTGTACTATTACCCGAGACGCTTTTCATCACCTTGCTCTTCGTCTCTATTGATCTTATCTTCGTCATGTTGGACTCAGTTTTAGGTATTTAAGACCGAGGGCCATATTCGACGCCGCAGTTCCTTGCTTGATTAATCGGACGGAGGATGTATCTCAGTATTATACTTTTATGCATGGCTATTGTGCCAGGATTCTTTTGCTATGCCGATGTAAGTCAGTGATGTGTACCATCCAATATTACTTATTCAATATCAGTTTGCCTGTCGACGATAGATATTAAAATATTTTCAATGTTGCATCCAGATTCACAAGTACATGTCTCCAGAGGAGGTCCGACGTGTGTTCAACACGGATGTCGATACCAGTAAATAGCTGCTTTTAGACGATTTTTTTGTTATTTCTGAATCAGTGCCGCAAAGCGCAAGTCTGGTATTTTTTTTTTTTTTTTTTTTAATCGTTTTCCTTAGTTCCAGAATACGAGGTCGTGAAGTTTCATATTCCTGAGCGGTTGCACAAGAGAGCCCTTCCGTCGGGAAGTCACATTCGTGTGACAGCTTTCAGCAAAGATATCAATCTCTGGCTTCATCCTAGCGATTCAATTTTGGCTGGTGTCAATACACCTATCTACTATGCCAAATATTCACCGCACGAATTGGAAGCTGTCGAGTACAGACGTCAATACGGCGTGAGCAATTATTTTTTACACTACGTTTTTCGACACTACGGAATATAATATGGTATTAAATCATACAATTCGTTCCATACTTGTAGTTGATGAAGATGGTCGGGCAAATATTCGAAGACCCAACTAACATGGCATCGTTGGTAATTGGCAAAGAAAATAGTGGAAGAACCAGAGTCGTATGTAAAAGTTTGACCGTGCACTTCAATTTTCAACTATGAAACATTCATATGCATGATAAATACTTTCATAGAATGGTTACATCAGATCGAATCGAATTGCGATCAGATCTCTGCCCCCGCGTGTCGTTGACGAGTACAGTAAAAGGCGTCGATCGATCGGTGATTTCGAGGATCCTCAAAATTCGCCATATCACGTTGTCATCAGGATGAATGAAACTCTCAAAGAAAATTATTCACGTTCGCGTGAGTTTACGTATTAATGTGTATTTTTTTCTGAACAACTCAACTGCGACATGGTGATTAAATGCATAAAACCATTCTGGCCATTTATAGACGTGAACGAAACGCGGCTTCAGGAAAGACTTTCCAGATCGGTCGGAGGTATTCCGTATATACTGTATCCGGAGATTCTTGTCGTTGTAGAGAACAGTGTGTACCGTGCTTTCGACACGTAAGTATTTCGGCGGTGAAATTCTATTGATCAGTAAAAGAAGATCCACTTACGATTCTAATTATAACGATTTAGCCCGCAGGGACATGACATTTACAGTTTACTGGAGTATCTGCTCGCTTTCTGGAACGGCGTTGATCTCGAGTACCGTAGTGTCGAAACACCAAGATTCAGATTCCACATTTCTGCAATAGTTCTCGCAGAGGTAAGATCGAAATGACACGATATACGAGAGAAAGTAGATAAATTTGCTGTGATACCATTCGAATTCCCAGGATCCACACGCGACGCCGTATATTGCAAGAAATATGTTGACCAGCGGGAAGGCATTTGACATATATATGGCAACGCAACAAGCAAGGGATTTTTTCTACGGGATTAGAGATACATTCCCTTTCTACAACTATGACATTGCCACCACGATGACGAGGTGAGTCCCTTATTGCGTTGAAAATATACAATAAAGTACCACGATACAGTCTCAAAAATCGATACAATAATATATTAATGACTTCCGTAGACATCGTGGGGGACTTCGCTCTAACATTCTGGGTAAGCTGCAAAATCAATCGATTATTCTTCATGTCAAAGTTCGATTCAATGAAGTAATTTTAATACTCTTCAGGTCAGGCGTTCATAGGATCTGCATGTCAAAGGGACTATAAGTCGAAAACAGTCGATGCCGTTACGATATATCACGACAACGGTGTATTCAGCGGTGTGCACAACGCAGCTCACGAATTGGGACACATGTGAGTGAAATTCATCGATAACGACTAATAATGAAGCTAACTCGGTCATAGCAACAACAAAAAACAAGTTGTTAAACGACATTCGAATATTTCTTTTATTTGCAGATTCGGTGCTAATCACGACATCGAGGTTTGCGCATGGGCCGATGGATTCATCATGGCCGCTGCACTAACCCATACAACTAATACTTCAGACTTTTCGCCTTGTTCCTTGAACGATATGCAGAATTACCTCAAGTATGTGTCACAATTACCTTGCTGTCTACGTCACTATAACTTTTATCTAATCGTGATATCGTAACTTTTTTCCAAAGAGATCGGAAGCTTACTTGCCTGTACAATCGACCTCGCAAGGACGGCGAGAATTTGCCGAAGTTAATGCCCGGAAGTATGAAGAATCTGGAAGCGCAATGCAAATCTTTGACGGGCGGATCGTCGTGCCAAGTGAGTATTTTTTTTCCATATTCTCATATTCTTGTTGAGGTGATCACAGTCGCACCAGCAGATTTTGCTGTACTAGGATTTTCGTTGTAATTATAATTTTTCCTCAAGAACAAACATCCGGAGCATAGCGTCTGCGTGAACATGTTCTGCTTCAATGAAGACGGTGAATGCACTGAAGTTGGAACGAGAGCGCTCGATGGTACCGAATGCGGGGGCAAGAATGAAGTAAGCGCCATGGACGGACGGCTTCACCTTAAAGATGATCAATTATCTGAAAGTTATGCAATGCTAATGTTATTTTTTTTTTATTTTTACAGTTCTGTTTACACCACAGATGCGTCAATTTATAATTCTTCAGCGTCAGGGATGCCTAATGAAAAGACACCTAACGTGATTTTTCATAAAGATTTTATCATCGATCGAGCTACCAATGAATATAATATAACGAATATTGATTTTCTATATGTAAGCTGAATAAACATTGAAAAGAAATTTGATAGAAAGTATTTAAATGATTAATTAATAATCATAAGAAGCAAGGTTACTTTTTTCGGTTAAATTTATCCGTGACACTCTTCCGACTTCAATTCGTGATTTGCTAAATGTATTACGATATAATATATGTACACTCTCCGAGATGATAAACATATTTCCCGTAATAATGAGTATGCAGAGGCAAAACTGGCTTAACAAACTCTTCGTCGTTCAGTCACAGGATCGACGGTGTGCCAAGCGTAAAGATAACACTGTACACGTTACTGTACTGTACACACTCCATGAGCTTCCCATTCAATCGAATAGTATGTTTTTTTCGTAAGGGTACACACAAAAATGTCAAGTAACATTGGCATAAAATATGTTTGCACATAACTTACGCGTCGTATCAAGTAAATATAGACGTAGATCGTTCATTAAACGTACCGGGAGGAATGAAAAAATTACTGAGCCATCGGGATGGCAAAAAATTAACTAATAGCTGTTATATATACGTAAATACAAGTGGTTCACATTCTACGACAAACTACCGATGATATATTAATAAAAACCGGTGGGCATACCTCTCCAATTTATAATTCATCGACTAATCGTAAGAGTAATTGTAAAGTGGAAGTAATTATTAATTGAAAACTTGTATCTTACCGTCAATACATGAGTAGTGGGGTACGAGTGACGTTGCTTTAGTCGTAGAGGCATTAGAATAATAATAAAATCATAAAATTAGAACGCATTGTTCTAATTTTATCGATGGGACGCCATCGGGATACTCCAATCGATTACCTATTATATTGAGGAGCAATTTTGACGAACAGAATCCAATTTTTCACCGCTGCCCTTTTATACAATTTTTTTTTTTTTTAGCTAAACGATAAGTCGAGACAAATCTGATTCTCAAGAAAATTTCTCCATTTCGGATGAGATTTTTCTTATGCAAATCGGAAAATCGAATAAATAGGCCATTTTGCCCCAAGATCAGCGACCCGAAAAGACCCAAATCTTCGTCATCCCGCCCGTGAAAATGAATCCCCGAAGACTGTCCGTGGAGACCAAGGGCTCCCGAATGTTTGCCTTAAGTTGAGAAAACAGTGAAGAGAACTAAGCAAAGAGAAGCGTAGAGCATATGCTCCAAAATATAAACATCGATAAAATCGACAAGTGCAATAAAGTGAAAATATTGTGAAAAAAGAGGGGTGGAGAACGTCGCTGAGGTAGATGAGATACGAAGGATGTGATGATATGCCAGGTATGGTTGAGATACAGCACGTGAGAGTGATTTGTGAATGCCGAAATATTATTAAAAGATATATTTATTTGGTAAGAGGAAGTGCGCAATGCCCTGGGGAACAGGCGGAGGGTTTTGTTTTCCGGATAAATGGCTGTAACCCCCTTACGCTGGATCATATTAAGAGAAAAAAAAGCCTTGATTTAGCGCTTGTCCTCGGGGGGCCGACATTTCACCCGGACTTCCGCCGATTCGTAGAACAATCTCCTCCTCCTTTTCTCCTTTCCTCGAATCGCACACCACCAGACGGAGTCAAGCATGCTGACCTTAACGGAAAAAAAAAACCTAACATGACCCGAAGAGATCACGAGAACTTGCTAACTGGTGCGGTAGTTTTGATCTCGTGGCGTCGGCTTTAGCGGGAAAATCCGATACAGAAGCGATAGCGATACGAACGAAAGCGCAAAATAACAGCAAACCCAACGATACTCACGGAAATTGAGAAGGGATTGTCCCTGATGACGATGTACTGTAACTCGAAAAATCGCGTCACAGTACATCTCGTCTCAATTTCCGTGAGTATCGTTGGGTTTTCAAATTCACGGATTTGTCTTGACCCGTAATGCCTGCAGAGTGCGCCCTAGGGATTGCCACCCAAGTGGAAAGGATATTAAGCACGAACAACGACCTTTTGTAGGAATAGGTATTGATTACGAGTTGTTAAAATTTCTTTTCTAGGTTTCGTGTGTAGCTGATGAGGCCGGGTTACCATGTCTCGCATTACCGAATTCTCTCATCTGCACCGGACGCGTGTAGTTGTATTTGAGTGATGTGTCGTTTAGATGAGACAGTTCCCCAGGCTTTGTTTCCCAATCCCCGCTTCCATGTTTTCATTCAGCTACCGATGAGAAACGGAGTTGACTCCCGCGCTGCCGCTTTGCTATCGACCTATGATCTCGGGACCGTCACGGCGAGGCTATCGATGGGCCACGGTAGATACATGCGCCGTCGAGAGGTCATGTATCCCGTTATCGATTATGTTCGGAATCCTCTCTTCCGAAATAGGCATTATCTATTCGATTTTCTTTCTGCCATTTTGATTTACCGTTTATCGAGTTATCGCAGATATTTCCCGGCTTGCGTTTGTTTAGCTAATACGCTATGGTGAAACGTCTGGCCTTTCGATCCCGTTAGCTTAATTTTTTTGGCAAATATTAATTATGACATTTTCGAGGTGATATCGACTCAAGGAGTTACGGTTGAAATCTCGAGTTATCGCTTAAGGGTGTGTCGTATTTTCGTCCGGCCGCTCGTTTTCGCAATTTCCGTATACCTATCCATCGCGTTCTCTCTATTGATACTTTCGATCGGGCATGCACGTACGATCGCTCTATCTCGCCCCCCATATTTGCTTATCGACGACTACTTTTCGTATTATTTTTCTGTGACCTTGTTCTCTATAGAGAACAACAGAACAAACAGAACAGAAAAGAACTATATATATATATATATATATATATATATATATATATATATATATATATATATAGTTCGTTTCTTGCCATTTTATCAATTTTCTGGACTTGTCGTCTTTCTTGTGATCCCGTGTGTAAAGCAAAGACGTTTGGAATTGTGGCCGTACTCTATCGCTGAGTTCACTCAACTGCCGTTTTGGATAATAAGTCACGAATTACATTCCATGTTTGTATTGCGTATAAAAATCACTGTTTATCGGACAACTGTCCACGCCCTTTTTCCACAATCTGCATCTTGAGCGACCGATGGGGTACCGCGAACCAGTCCCTCCGTTCCGAAGCCATCCATTATTTTAAGTTTGAGTTAAAATGAGGTCTAAGATTAATCATTAATTTTGCAGTTTGTCGATTTCACCGTGTTATTAAAAATGAACTAGCGCCCAACGTCTTTCGTGGTAAAGGCACGGGAAAATTGGGGCGAAGGTGACATGATAAAAAATATCTCGGTACAGCTCACATAAATTATGACACTTATCAGTGAAAGATAGATAGATAGTTCACTGAACACACCAGAATAAAAGTTCAAATAGTTGAGCCAACTATGTAAATCAAAGTGGTCAGCATTTTACGACAAACTTGCGATGGCATATAAAAAACGCGTGGGTATAGCTTATCATTTATAATTCATCGGGCATTCGGAGGGACAACACTGATAATTGGAAACTTGTATCTTGCCGTCAAGACATGAGTGGTGAGTACGAGGGGCTTTCCTTTAATAGTGGAGGCATTTAAAAAAATTACAATTGTTATAATTTTTTAGTAGGATTTCTCTCGCCAACCACGGCGATGGTTATTGGTGCGGCTCTTCTGGGCTTGGCCGCTACCGTTCCGGCACCCGCAAATTTTAAAGTGCACGAGTGGATGACTGTGGAAGAGATTAGACAGGTCTTTCAGACCGATCCGCACACAAGCACGAATCACATTCTATAATCAAATTAAAATTATCCGCCATTAATAATGAATTGTAAATTTTTTGTGTTTTCTTTTTTAGTACCGGAATACGAAGTGACGTCAATACAGTGGCCAAAACTGCATAAGAGAGCAGCCGAGATTGGAGTAGCGGAAGAAACGGCAACGCACATTCGATTTAACGCTTTCGGCCGAGATGTTCCACTCTGGCTTCAACCAATCGACGGAATATTGGCTGGAGCCGATACCCCTGTGTATTATGCCAGGGCCGATGAAAACGGGACTGACGGAGTTCGTTTCGACAAAATTCCCGACGTAAGTCACCGGAACACTGCATCGCAGGTCAAAAAAAAAGAAAAAGAAATATGGCGCTTTGAAATCGCTATATATAATAGCTTTTAAGTCGCCTTTTTTCAAATGTCCTCGCAGCCGATGCCCGAGGTAGGGCGGATTTTGGAAGACAAAGAAAAGAAGGCTACTCTCGTCGTGAAACAAGCAGCAAACGGACAGCAAGTCGTAGTGAGTGGAAGTACAAAAACTAATAGTTATCAGCAAATTCTTTGCGGCACGACGAATGGAGGCTTCAATTTTTTTTCTTACCTCACAGTTCGGCAACATTGGATCAGTGAAGTGGACCATTCGCCCGTTGCCTTTTCGTTTCCCTTATCAAAACTTCCGTATACCCCAGATATTCCGCAATGATAACTATAACGTGAATATCACGTTCACCGACGACATAAAGCCCCGCTATCACGTCATTTACTTGACGCCCGTAATGACGGAAGCGAGCAAATACGCAAGTC
Source organism: Amblyjoppa proteus (assembly GCA_963922035.1). NCBI lineage: Eukaryota > Metazoa > Arthropoda > Insecta > Hymenoptera > Ichneumonidae > Amblyjoppa > Amblyjoppa proteus. Next base: position 4,269,247 of record OY998228.1, on the reverse strand, counting down.
CACGTGAGTAAAGACCACCTTCTTGAAATAATCGTTTAAGCATCGGTGCACGTCGAATAATTGGGCACATCCGTTCGTAACGATCGGCGCCGATCTTCTAGACACCACCACCTCGTCAAGATCGAAACGCGCAACGAATATTCCGAGTGTAATATACCCGCAGATACTCGTCGTTGTCGATTACGCGACTTACCAGTGAGTGAAGGAAAAGACCACCTGCGCATCTTGAAGCAAAATAATCCTATGAAAAAACTAATGAATCTTTTTAATTCAGGCGACACAACGGAGATACCAATGCCCTGCTGGAATATTTGCTACTATTTTGGAACGCCGTTGATCTTAGATACAGAGGTTTCCAATACCCAAAAATTAGGTTCAACATCGCTGGAGTAATTATCGAGGCGGTGAGTTTGAATTCGCGACTGGCGCAAGTAGCTGATTTCATTAGTTCATAGAACAATGTGCAATCGTTTAACAGGATCCGAACACGCTTCCCTACATCCGACAATACAAAGTTGAAGCGGATAAACTTGATGCCCACACTGCTCTAAGAGCAAGTGGTGTCTTTCGGCGAAAGATAGAGTCTACATTTCCATTGGATAGTTACGACATTATGATCACCATGTCAACGTAAGCATCGCGCCCGACTATCAAATTTCGATTGAATTTTTAAATGTATTGAATGATTGAATTCAATCCCGTTTTCTAGACACGAAATGTGCAATGTAACGGAACCTGGCTGCCCGGCCGGAATTTCGGGTAAATAGACTGAGATATTCATAATGAAAATATGTATAGCTGTGGCACTTACACCGTCAATCTAAAGTCGAAAGGGTGTATCGAGTACGTATAGTACGTGTGGCTTATACCCTCGTCTGATATAATCTTCCTTCTAATATAGTCGAAACTATATTAGAAGGAATTATTTAGAAGGAATATAATATAATGAACCTTCTAATATAGTCGAAACATTCTTGTAAATAAGGCTTTCTTTGGCAGGTCTGGCTTTTTACGAAGGAGCTTGCGAAAATCCCAATTGGCCTTATCCTCATAGTGCCTCAGCTGCTATAATTCGGGACCTGGGAGCTTTCAACGGAGTTCACTATGCTGCTCACGAATTGGCTCACCTGTGAGTTGACAGAAAAGTCATTCGATCGCATCGCACTAGCATTATATTAATATTACATTACTCGGTAAAGATTCGGCGCCGATCACGACAATGCGCTTGAAGGGCCTTGCTCACTGCAGGCGGGATACGCAATGGCAGAGTCTCCGCAACTATTGGAAAATTCGGAAGACTGGTCACCGTGTACGCTGAACGCATTTGACTCATTTTTCAGGCAAGTAAATTTTCTCAATCGCAAAGTGTCACGTGCCTGCAAATGAGATACTTTCTGATAGAATTTCTTTTTTTTTCACCAGGCGACAACAGTCCGTCTGTCTATTCAACAAACCATTATTGAGATCTCCGATGCCCCGAGTTCTTCCAGGAAGACTTCACACTATGGATGATCAGTGTATGAAGATCAAAGGCACGAGGACGTGCATAAATGAACGGCGTTTTCCTTCGAGCACAATCGCCAAGGTAAGCGGTAGCTCAGAGAAAATTTACTTGAGATGATGTTTCATATTTTTTTTCGAAGAAATCCTTTACGACACGTGTTTCCTTTTAATTAGTACGCAAGAGAAATTTGCCTGAAACTGAGGTGCTACAACAAGGCGGGCACCGCCTGCATAGACTTCAACTATTCACCGGCTGACGGATCTATTTGTGGCGAAGGAAAGGTTAGTCACTCATCATTCAAATTGAACTCCTAGCCCACAGTGAACATGCAGCGGATTATAGTTGATTTTCTTTCGATTCATTGCAGATCTGTCTCCACTCGAAATGCATTCGAGAAACCGAATTAACACGTACCAACGGTACGAAACTACCCTAGTGGAAACATATCCCTGGCTCGACACTGGCAAAGCGTCGGACAGCACTATTCCAGCGTTATATTATAACATAACATAAATCAACGACTACCTCAACGAACAGCATCATACCTTAACGAATGCCTGTTTGAAAAAACCGTGACCACAATAACTCGCACATTCTATATGTATTGTTGTCGCTTAACAAATACTCCCTAATTGGCGGTCATACGAGCCTCATGCTAGAGTTGTTCGATAACCAATTTCAGTTGTAGCATTGACATTGCATTAGATATTAATAGTCAAGGGTATATCGTTTGTCTTAGAAAATAACATTTAATCTATAAATGTAAAATAATAAAAAACCAAATACCGTGACTTGAGGATGCGCGCGCTGACCGCGCGATTGCTGCTAGTATGCTCAGAGATTCTGTGCGAGGGTAATAAAATGCAATATTTAATGAAACATAGTAAAGTTCATTTACCCTCTGGATACCATTTGGCATTTTGGCTTCGCAATGGGTACTTTGGCATAAGTTACTGACTACGTGACTATGCACTCTTTGGTCAGACACTTCCGAGGGAAAGTCTCCCTGAAGGGGCAACTCCCTGAAGGGATGCTGAAATACGTAATAGTCACTAATTGAAAGATTCCCAGTATGATCCAATGATTGGTTCAGTATGTGGTACTACGAATGAGCACAAAAAGTGGCAGCAGTTTATTATTTTCACTCAGAATCGTCCAGTTATGAAAGCGTACGGAATAATTCGTATATTTCCACTGATTGCGAAAAAACAATCCGAAACTATGCCTCTCCGTTCGTAGATTCGCGAGCTGATAACCGATGACGTAATAGCTGATCTTTTTCACGTGATCCGCGATAATGGTGGAGGCTTTTCCAAAGTTTACAACTGTCGAATGAATGAATTTGTACAAGTTGATTCAATCTAACTTTACAGTACCGGAATACAATATGGTGCCGGTGCGGGACAATCGGTACAACCGATCGGATTCGAATTTGCGACAGGAATTAAACACCTTTGGCAAGAAAATCGATATATATCTGCAATCGTCGAATGGAAAATTGGCTGGAGATAATGCACCGGTATGGCTCGCATCTACGATACCCAGTGGAAAAGTCGCATACAAAAAAATGCGTGATGGGGTAAATTTCTACTCGAATCAGTATACCTTACAGTATAATTTCGTTAAAAGCCAAGGTGATTGACTCAATGCTTCCCTGCCCAATCGCCAGATTGTCGGCATAGTATCTAATTTTAGCAGCCTTATCAGCCTTATAGATGAGGCTGAAGCTGGCGGCCGAGCTAGCGGCCAGCGTACGCGCACCGCTAGCGGGCCACCGCGCGCTCGGTACTCACGATAGTTTAAAAAAAAATCGTTTCCCATAAAACCCCTTGAGATAAAATTCTGAAAAAAATCGCACATCTTATTTAATATGTTTACTACACAATAAGGCAAGGCACAATAAGGCAAGACCCTTTCGTTATGCTTCAAAGGGTCCGTAGGTATAAATAGCTATAGAGACAACCTGCTATCGGTAGCAATCCGAGATAATTCTGAAATAATTCACACATACTATTTAAGGTATGTACAATGCATTGCCAAAGAGTTTTTTTGGGAGCAGAGCCTTTAAGAGTTTTTTTAAGGGGTCTAAAGTCTCCAAACGTGTTCGGTCGTTCTCATAGAGACGGCTTTAGACCCCTTAAAAAGCCCTTAAAGGGTCTGCCCCAAAAAAACTCTTTGGCAATGCTTCGTACATACCTTAAATAGTATGTGTGAATTATTTCAGATTTTTTTCGGATTGCTACCGCCAGCGGCCGACTCTATGAGAGCGACCGAACACGTTTGGAGACTTTAGACCCCTTAAAAAGGCCCTTAAAGGGTCTGCTCCCAAAAAAACTCTTTGGCAATGCATCGTACATACCTTAAATAGTATGTATGAATTATTTCAGATTTTTCTCGGATTGCTACCGCCAGCGGCCGACTCTATGAGAGCGACCGAACACGTTTGGAGACTTTAGACCCCTTAAAAAAGCCCTTAAAGGCTCTGCTCCCAAAAAAACTCTTTGGTAATATATAGTATATACCTTAAGAAGTATCTCTGAATTATTTCAGAATTTTCTCGGATTGCTACCGTTTGCAGGTTGTCTCTATAGCTATTTATACCTATGGACCCTTTGAAGCATAGCGAAAGGGTCTTGCCTTATTGTGCCTTGCCTTATTGTATAGTAAACATATTAAATAAGATGTGCGATTTTTTTCAGAATTTTATCTCAAGGGGTTTTATGGGAAACGATTTTTTTAAAAACTATCGTGAGTACCGAGCGCGCGGTGGCCCGTGTTACGTCCAGACCGGCGGATTGTGAGTTCGCTCGGCAGAACCATAAATGAATGGTCTCGCTTTCGGGTCAAGGCGTTAGCCCTTTACCCAGGGACGGAGACCTCGCCGTACTGCCGTAGATTTATTTTAAAAGGAATGACGTTCGGAGGTATTGAGCCACCGAGAGATTATCAGAAGGCCGGAAATGCATGCACAATGATGTTAAACGTTTTGGTTTTTAAACTTACTCAGTATTTAATAAGGCACGATGTTGAGATGGTTACAGGTTTTACAAGCAAAGTGTACGAGAGCCAACTTGCTCATTAAAATTCGTCGGACTTTGCCTCGCAGGGCTAATGATTTCGCAGCAGAGCCTTGCTCGCTCTGAGTAGATTTCGGTGATGCAGCAGCTTTGTTGGTCGTAGGATAACTTCCTGATTTGGGAAACTGTGGCCTATTTATACTAGGTCTACTCCTATGCGTATTGATGCTAGAGGGGGCTAACAATATTAAACTTGGACAGAAGATAGGTTCTAAATGTGTGAAAGGAGGAAAAGGTGCTTGAGATCGGAGTGGGGAGTCGATGCTCCTTGGGTGACAAAGAAAGCGATATTCGATATTCGGGGAATCGAAGTTTATAGTACCAATAGAGTCTTTAACAGATGTGAAGAGAGTGACGTTGACATTATAATGTAGAGCGATTTGTAAAGGTAAATATATTCGAGTCTTGGGTGTGACAGATTTTACTGTTGACTTTAATTAGTGTATCGAGAACTCAGACGAAGGAGCAAGAGAGAGCGGCAGACAGGGCGAGATGGTTTTTAGGCTCTAGTCGAAGGAAATATGTTTGGGTGAGTTTACTGCCTTTTGAAGTGGAGTGTGTAAGAATTTATGTACGAGCGGTGACAGAAAAACGGGGAAGAAACCTGACTCGGAAGAAGTCATAAATTCCTACTGACATGGGTCGGTACGACAGAGCGCAGTAGGGTAGTGAGAGAGATAGCGAGATGGTAGGCCTGACCCTAGCCTACCTACGCTGAGGCAGAACTAATACAATATAGAATATGCGTTTAAATAGTTATATTATTTGTTATTAAAAGTTACGTAGGACGTAACACCCGCTAGCGGTGCGCGTACGCTGGCCGCTAGCTCGGCCGCCAGCTTCAGCCTCATGCCTTATAGATCTTTCTACGGTCGAGGCGAGCCGAGCGAAAGGCCAAAATCTGACTTTTTTGAGTTTGTAGTGTTATTGTCATCTTAAAAATGATTACACGGCTTTACTGAATGTATTATTATATAATATTGATATACCCCTTGAGCTGATAAAAACATTTCCTCTGATAACGAGTTTGCAGAGGCAAAGCTGGTTCGACGAACTCCTTGCCGTTCGGTCACAGGATCAATGTCGTGCCAAGCAAAAAGATAGCATTGTACACGTGTCTCCGTAAGTTTCCCATTCAATCGAATGATACTTTTTCACGAGCGTACGCACAAAAATGTTAAGTTACAATGGCGTCAAAGATGTATCCATAACTTACGTATCTTACCGAGCAAATATAGATGTAGATAGTTTACTGAACCTGACGGAATTAAATAAAATATGACTGAGCAGTCGCTCTCCGGAAGCAATAGTCTTATGGCTGTTATCTCTGTAAATACAAGTGGTTCACGTTCTGTGACAAACTAGCAATGATATATAAATAAAACCCGAGGATAGACCTCTTCAATTTATAATTCATCGGGCATTCGTGAGGGTGATACTGGTAATCGGAAACTTATATCTTCCCGTAGATATGAGTGGTGAGTACGGGTGGTCCGGTTTTAATAGTAGAGGCACTCAAAAAATAATAATTACCATAATATAACACTTTTTGTAGGATTTATCTCGACAGCCACAATGATGGTTGTGTGCGTGGCTCTCTTGGGGCTGGCCTCCGCTGGTCCGGCACCCGTAAATCTTAAAGTGCACGAGCAGATGACTGCGGAAGAGGTCAGGCTCATCTTTCAGACTGAACCGGACGCAGGTACGAATTACATTCTATGCTCAAAGTTATATTATCCGCGATGAATAATAAACTCTAAACTTTTTTTTATTTGTTTTCCGTTTTAGTACCAGAATACCAAGTGACGCGAATACAATGGCCAAAACTGAACAAGAGAGCTGCCGATATTGGAAGTGCGCAAGGAACAGTGACTCAGATTCGATTGAATGCTTTCGGTCGCAGTGTTTCACTCCGGCTTCAAAAAATCGACTCAGTATTGGCTGGAAGGGATACCCCTGTGTATCATGCCAAAGCCGATGCAAAAGCGCCTGACGGCGTTCGTTTCGACAAGCTTGCCGCCGTAAGTTATCAAGTACTGGATCGCACGTCCAGCAAAAAAGACATAGATATATCGCGTCTTAAAATCACCATATTTAATAACTTTTAAGTCACTTTTTCCAATTTTCCGCGCAGCCGATGTTCGTAGTTCGACAGGGTTTGGAAGACAAAAAAAAGATGGCTACGCTCATCGTGAAGCGATCAGCAAACGGAAAGAAACTCGTAGTGAGTGCAGTTACAAAAATTAATAGTTATCATTAGATTCTTTGCCGCAAGATGAATGAAGACTTCAATGGTTTTTTTTTTTACTTCTCAGTCCGGCAACGTTGGATCAATGAAGTGGATCATTCGACCGTTGCCCACACGTTTCAACGATGAACATCTCGGTAGACACCAGAGATCCGTCGATGATTACGATAACGTGGAAAATGCTACGACCGCTGAATACGAAGATCTCCACTATCACGTTATCTACAAGACTCCTGCAGCACCAGAAGGATCCAGATACGCAAGTCTGCGTGAGTAAATACCATCTTAAAACAATTGTTTAAGCTTGGGTGAAATAATTGGTTACATCTGTTTACAGCGATTGACGCAGATCTTCTAGAAAGCCATTCATCAAGATCGAAACGCGCGACGAATATTCCGAGTACAGTGTACCCGCAGATTCTCGTGATTACCGATTATGCAACTTACCTGTAAGAGAAAAAACTATCAATATTTACATCTAGAAGCAAAATAATTGTGTGGATAAACTGACGAATTACTTTAATTCAGACGTCACAATAAAAATACCTATGGTCTGCTGGAATATCTGATAACTTTCTGGAACGGCATTGATATGAGATACCGTGGTCTTGAAAACCCAAAAATTAGGTTCAACATCGCAGGAATAATCATCGAGGCGGTGAGTTTAAGTTTACTTAAACGGACTGACGCGAGTAGCTAATTCGATTAATTGGCTGATCGTATCACAGGATCCAAATGCCCTCTACTACATATGGCAAAGCAGAGTTACCGCGGACAAGATAGATGCCGATACCATTTTGCAATCGAGCACTATATTTAGGCGAAAAATTGAATATGTGTTCCCGTTCGAAAGTTCCGATATTATGGTCACCATGTCGGCGTAAGCATCGCATCCGAGTACCGGATTTCGATTCCTTTTTTAATCTATTAAATTATTGAATTCGATTTTTTTTCAGATACAACATGTGTGATCGAACAAAAGCTGATTGTCCGATCGGAATTCTCGGTAAACAGACAGATATATTCATTGATAAAATACAGCATTAATATCGACGAATTAACGTCGAAAAGGCGTATCAAGTGTTTACATGCACTATAAGAACTTCTAGCGTTAAACGTTCCAATACTGTAGAAACATTGTTATAAGTAAATGTCTCTTTATCAGGTCAGGCTTATATCGGAGGAGCTTGTTCGTATTGCAATTATCCTCATTGTGCAGTTTCTGCGTCTTATTCGGTCGCTGTAATTCTGGACAGGGGAGGTTTCGACGGGATTGAAAGTACTGTTCACGAAATCGGTCACTTGTGAGTTCACGGAAACATCATTAGATTGTATCGTACATATATAGTATTAATATTGCATTAATATAATACGGTATTAATACAATATTAATATTGCATTAATATAATACAATATTAACATTACTATACAATGTTAAAGATTCGGTGCCGCGCACGACGATGGGAAGGGACTGAACTGCCCACTGGCTGCTGGACACATAATGGCACCGTATGCGCTACACAGCGAGAATGTTTCACTCTTCTCTCAATGCTCTCTGGACGCACTCGACAAATTTTTCAAGTAACTAAATTTTCTCGTCGGTAAAGCGTGATAAATTTGTAAAATAAACGTCTTACAATGCAATTGATTTGTTCCTTCAACAGGAAACGAGTGCCTGTTTGTCTTTTCGACCGGCCACGAACGACATACGATTTGCCACGGATTTTGCCAGGAAAATTGCTGACCATGGATGAACAGTGCCTTGCGATCATGGGTACACACACGTGCTTCAGGAATCCGAAATTTCCACCGCAAAATATTACTAAGGTATAGAATAGCTGAGTGAAATTTTATTCAAGACAATATTTGATTTTTTTTCCGTGAAGTACTTTGAGTTTACTGTTCACTTTTGATTAGTATGAAGCTGAAAGTTGCCTGCAGCTGAAATGCCTCACCATGACAGGCGACGACTGCATGTCTCGGAATCATGGCCCGGCTGATGGCTCAGTCTGTGACGAAGGAAAGGTTAGTCACTGAAATTTCACTGTTAGTCTTGCGTGGCTGCGCAATGGATTTTAATTCATGTTCTTTTAATTCGCTACAGATCTGCCTACACGGTAAATGCGTGCGACAAGGCGATTTCATCTAAGGATGCGACACTTTTAAAGGTTCTCTGCACACTATGATAAATCAACGTCTATTTAAACGAATACCATTTCATTATAATTGTTTTCTCGCTTTGTATTGACCTGTAACTGTGCGAAAAACTAGACAGCAGGGTTTGCCCGAGTTCGCTATCGCCGGTTATCGGACGAGCTCAGTACAACTGGAAGTTTACCGGAATAGTAATGTATCGTTAAAATCTGAGTCTGAGACTGGCCGTATAAAAAATGTTTCCTTCCTTTCCCATATCGATAGTAATCGCGATTGATTTTTTTTTTCTTTAAATTATATAGTACGTGTGTCGCACGACGAGCTGTCGTGCGACAGCTCATCGTGCGACGAGCTTACGATACCTACGCCTTTTTTTCATTTTTGAATTTTTCGTAAAATTTGCATTTTAAATCCGACGAGAGTTTGCTGCATCAAATGTCGCTCCAGGAGTAAAATAATTGGGAGATTCGTCATCAATGGGAAAAATGCGTAAGACATGGCTTCAAAATGACGAATTATGCCAATTTCGGATAGTGATTTTCTATAATAAACTTTGTGGGAACTTTCAACTGTTTCAATTTTATGCGACATAGACATTTGTTACAATTACGAAATAGATGCGAAGTGTTTTATTTTTATATGTGTTTCATCCGTACCCTCCCGCGATTGCGTCCGCAGTCGACTTACTCCCTTGCGACACAGTAAGGTCTGTGTTCCATAGGCACAAGGGCACAGGGAAATTGTGGGTAATCACCCACCTAATGTTAAAAATGTTAGGTGGACAGGTCAAGTCATTCTCAAGTTATAAGAATTTCAATTTTTCGGATCTAAGACACACGTACATACATCCAGACATTTTTTGGGCTATTATCTGAACATTCTGAAAACGTTGTCATTAAAATCTCGACTTAAAAAAATTAAAACAAAGCTTCCTGTATGAGAAAGCTAAATCGATAGTTATTCGACGAATCTTCAAGGCACGAGGAAACGTTTCAGTTGTTTTTATTTATGCCTCAGTCCGGTAACATCGGATCGGAAAACTGGTCCATTGGCCCATTGCCCAGCAGTTTCAACAGTCAAAACTTGGGCAGAACTCGAAGATCTGTCGGTGATAACGATTATGTGCGCGATGCTACGATCACCGAATACGACGAGCCCCACTATCACGTTATTTACAAGAATCCCGAAACTCCGAAAGAAAGTACATACGCCAGTCTGCGTAACTAAAAAAAAAAAAACATTATCGAAACAATTGTTTGAACTAACGAACCATGTCGAATAATCGATTCAACGGTTGCGCAATACAATATTTGAAAGAATACTGCAAAGATTATTTGTGTTACCTTATTATCGCCAATATCTTCACTGGGCGAACCTATGAATTCATCGGGGTTTACCCGTTCACGCGAGTGTCGAAACCACCAGTCAAATATTATTTCGACTATTTGCTTTTCATTTTCGTTAATTAGACATGTACTATTTATTCACACGGTACGGAGGGAACGTCACCATGAGTATATCGAATGTATTTGTCTGATATATATCAAGGCAATTAGATACCTTTGTTTGATTTATTACATTTTACATCTCACCTTGAAAAATAAATTATTATCACATGTACGAATCCTTATCGACGAAATTCTTATAATCTATTTACGACTTCTTATTAATGTACCGAATCTTATTTGACGTGGAATTTGCTGACATTATTATACGCTGCCACAGGCTTATGACGCACACGAATCGTTTCACCTAAGCAAAATAATTGTGACTTGATAAAGAGCCGTAAATGGGGAGAAATATATAATACCCCAATACTACCTCAAAAAGTACCAGTGTCGTCTGACAATTCTTTAAATTTGTGCGTACCACGGTGGACAATAAGTTGTAGCACTTAATTATTTTACTTAGAGCCGTTCAGTTATGAACACGTGCGGAATAATTTGTACCTTCAGTGTCGTTGTTCTGCTCACGACAGCGTCCGTGCGATGTTCAAACGTATAACCATAAATGATTAATTTTACCCTTCCCTAGCCCTTACTTGGGGTAAACAAAATTAAACCACACTTTCTCGTTTGTAGATCCACGAGCGAATGACCGATGACGAGATAACCAATCTTTTTCACACGACCCGCAACAAAAGTGAGGTGTTTGCCAAAGCTCGAAACTGTTAATCGTATGGATTTTTATTACTTGATGCGATCGAATTTTTCAGTACCGGATTACGATGTGGTGCCGCTGAGGCACAATCGGTACAGGCGGTCGGATCAGAATTTGCGACTGCAATTCACCGCTTTCGGCAAAGATATTGATGCCTATTTAGACCCGTCGGACGGTCAATTGATGGGGATGAATACACCGGTGTGGCTCGCTTCCACGAAACCCGATGAAACAATTGAATACAAGAAGATGCGGGAGGGCGTAAGTTTCTACTCGAATCGGTATAGTTCGCGGTGAAATCGTGTGTACAGGCCGAGGTTGTTGATTTAATGCAGTTTTCACAATCGTCAGATCGTGGGAATAGTGGTATCCAGCTTTTTCACCAGTTCCACAGATTTTTCCATGGTCGTAGTGAACCAAGTAAAGGGCGAAAACCCGTCCTTTGTGAGTGAGCAATGCTATTGTTATCTCGAAATTCAGGTTATATTCATTGTTTGATCTACGCAATTTCAGAATGGAATTGTCGGGGGCCTGCTTGTACGTCCGTTGCCGAAACGTTTTCAGGAGGAAGCGAGATCCAGACGAAATAGTGAAGCTCATAACGCGAGTAAAACTATGTTAGATACTCACTATCATGTGATCATCAAATCGACATCAGTGACGGAAGAAGAAAAAATAAGGCGTACGATCAATAATTTGCCACGTAATATAATTTATCGCCGACACTTAACGTATATTTTTTTTTTTTCAGGGTTGGAAAAACAGATTCGCGAAGCGTTGCGACCTGGCAACAAAACTGATGCCTCCAAAGTTAAGCACTCGGAACCGAACATTATTTATCCCTCACTGTTAGTCCAGACGGACTTCAAAGGATCGAAGACGACGTGAGTGAAGTGTCATTGTGGTAATTAAACAGTGCAATCATTAAAATGTCAATCGATGGAGTGAAGAAGAAATTGGAGAATTTTTATTTTTTTTTCCACAGACAAAATGATCTCGATTACTATGAAGAGATTATATATCAGTTAGCTTTTTGGAATGCCGTCGATTTGCGATTCAGGCATGTCAACGATCCCAAAATACGAATTCGTATCACTGGGATAATTATTGGACAAGTAAGTTAAAAATTAATTAATATAGTTAACACCAAAAAGCTTCGATTAATTTTCAATTAATCTTCTTTTATTATCAAAAGGATCGAACCGCGACTCCGTTCCTGAAAAATCACAGGTACGGAGATGTGGTCAACATGGATCAGGCATGGAACGAAACGCAAGAATATTGGTACAATATGAATCAACACGAGGACTTTCCGCACGAAGCATATAACATTGTCGTGACCATGACCGAGTAACAATTATTACTTTGAAGATTTTCTTTACTAGGGATTCGTCGCTAATCTATCTATATTTTCATTGTAGTACCGATATGATTAGTAACGGAAACTCGATAGTCGGTAAGAATCACGTTAATAAACTTTCTTATCAACGACTCCTAACGATTTGCGATTGATTTCGTCAGTTGTTGTCTTTCGAAGGGTTCGCGGGCATAACTACATGTACCAGTCCAGGGAAGAACAAATTTTATGCCGCCGCAGTAGTTCGTGACAACGGTGGTTTCGACGCGATTTTACCGGCAACTCACGAATTAGGCCACGTGTGAGTAAAACATTGACACAAGTAGACGAAACTTCGTTATTAACACTGCAACTGAATTTCGTCAACAAAGGTTGGGTCTGTATCACGACCCGGAGTCCGGTGACGAATGCGGCAAATCGAATGGATTCATGATGGCACGTACGAGCGCGATCCGTCCGAAAAATCTCGAATGGTCTCCCTGTAGCTTAAAGCTCCTTTCGTACCTCCTGAGGTAAAATATGAAGATATTGTGTTACCCCAATTAACAACCGACATATGGCAAGTGGACGTAACATACCTCCATTGGATTGGCATATTTCAGGAGTAATTATTTTTACTGCTACGACAAGCCAGCAGAATTCCATCCGCCAGCTGACCCAGTTCAAAGACTGTTACCGGGCGATGTTTGGGGTCGTCACAAACAGTGTCAGGGACGAGGCTACAATTGGGCATGCGACGTGAGTCTGATTTTATATTTAAATAGCACTGCTGTTTCGTCAAAAGCATTGCTGATCCCAACAATCATAATATATGGATTAATAATATGTCAATAACAGCCCAGTCCGGACATGTGCACGCAAATGCAATGCTACCATACACATTTCCAAGGCCTCATGTACGGATGGTGGTGTCAAAATGCAGGCCCAGCTGCAGAGGGTACACTGTGTGCCCCTCGACGTGTACGTATACTAAAGTTGACGAAAATTTTCGAAAACAATTGTTTTGATAATTTAATTGACAATCTGTTGCAGAAATGCGTGGACGGGGTATGCCAGTGTATGACTGCAGACTGTATTTACGTAAATGAATCTGCGGGATCGTAAATTGTTCATTGCTAAACTTTCCGACTCTTTGATTATTATGTAAAATATAATAAATATTGAGAAAACTTTTTTATATAAAAAAAAAAAATGTTCTTCTGGGTTAAAGACACCTTCCCTTCCAACAATTCCCTCACAGCAATGGGTCGACTTTCGATATCTGTTCGTCTCACGAGTAAATACGAGACAGTATCTTACCAATGTCACGCGGCTGCATTAATTGAAGCCAAATATGATGGGTGATGCAGCTCAACTCCTGAGGAGCAGGATCGCGATGATCGAAGACGAGGATTCTTACGCCTCGCTTCGGGAGCAAGCGTCTTGTATCACCCCATCTCTACGTGCTTACATCTCTTCGAGCGGTGTCCAAAGAGTCTGGAGGTGAGCTAAAGCAACTGATCAATGGAACGAGTGACTCCCGAAGAGCGCTTGGATAACTGCGTCGACCCGTCGAACACCGAGATGATTTCCGGGTGTGTATCACCATTGCAGAAGCTCGACACAGCTTCTGCACGGTGATAGAGCCCGAGTGCGAAACTATGGATAACTATGGATGAAAACTGTGGATAATAATTTTTACCAAAAGAGTAACGGTTGTCGTGAACTTTTCTACCGTCAAAGCATACCGGTAAAGATGTTTTCACATTTTATAAAATGAAATAAAACTCAATCCCACTCTCGTTGGGTAACCGTCGGGAATCGCGAATTCGCCGTGGGTTTCTACCGCGAGATGGCGCAGGTGAACGGAATAAACGTGCAGGAGAAGTTCTCGTGTGAGCTCCGATCGAGCGGCGTTCATTGTTCGCGTGTATATCTATGTATAAGGGAGTGCGAATCTGTATATCTATACGCACAACCGAGTGTGTGTGTGTGTATATATATATAGATGCTATGATGCAGCAGCACTAAGGCTCCAGCTGCGCTGGTCGGACTATCGGTGGGATTCTCCGAGCGCGTTATAAAATATCTTCGAAAGACGTCCATTTAATCGTGATAAAATTAAAATAAAAAAAAAGCCGTTGCATTCATCATCCTTCTGAAAAATCGCGGCCGGATTGTCCGGTGATTCGACCAAAAACGTATTGCGATACAGCGCGAGAAACGAGACTTTTCTGTCGCTCGTTCGTCCGCGTTCCGAAACCGCTGGCCTGTTTTACCCGGTGGTTACGGAGGACACGTGTGGGTGGCTGGGTGTGCGAGTGCTCGGAGTATGCGCCCGCGATCAAAGAAGCGTATCCTCGTCAGTGATAAGGATAAAGGGAGCCTGGAGGGTTGGTGCAGTGCGTCCGGACACTCACGTGGTACTGACTCGGCCATATTTCACCACGAACAATCTCAAGTTCCTCGTGCAGAACATTTTTTACAATAAATTCACAGAATTTTAATTTTTTTTATTTATTTTTTATTTTATTTTTTTTGTGATCCAGAAAAATACTGTGGTCGAGCGAGCTTGGCAGAGTTAGCCGGTTGCCTCGCGGAGGCTCTCGAATCGAACTGGCTTACGTACGAGCTATCCCGGGTTAGGGGCCCCTATGCGGATCGCCGGATAGGAATCTGCGTTATCGGCAACAATCTCAACAGGACAACACCGGAGGTTCGTGCGGCTCGAGCGTTGTCGCGATAAACGCGCTTCGAAACCTTCTATACATACGAAAATGCTGGTGAATCACAGAGATCCCGAAAATTTTGTGAACGGTTATAGCCGTTCACCTGCAGTTACCATCGGTGAACGGACCGACTCCTCTCGCTACATCTCCGGCGCAGGCTTCACCGATTGCCAAGTCGTAAGTCAATTTAGATACAGCGGTGGAAAAAAAAAATTTATTTATTTATTTATTTATTTATTTATTTATTTATTTATTTATTTATTTATTTATTTTACACGTATTATCAGCTGGAAATATGAAACAGGCGTCTCGAATGGACGAATTTTATTGCTTCCTATAGTCTGCATTAAAACTATACCGCTTCAGTGTTTACGAATGTACTGCGGCCCGGTAAACGCTTTCCATCATATTGTTATCCCTTTGCTACGCCGATGCCATTAACATAATGTTTCCTAACAAATACCCGAAAATCGCGGTTTTCGTTTTTGGGAGGTGTGCGCAGAACGGCACCTCTCTGCACTAATGCGGGCAAAAAATACCACATTGGGTTTGTACGCATGCGCAGTATTTTTCCCGCACGCGATATTAAAAAGTACCTTTCAGCGATGACTTCACACTTTTAAGAGAAAATTTAGCTTAATGAAAATTTAATAGAAAACGAGCTTTACTTGGATTATAGGATGAGAGTTTTTTCATCACGAATCACAATGTGTTTCTGATTTGTTTGCGTAGCGCGGCCAGAAACTAAAGCTCGTCGAGTAAATGAGAAACAAATTAACATCTGGACGAAGAAAGTTTCGGTATTGCCCGTCGAGCTGGCACACCGTCGTGGACAATACCTGCTCGGAAAAAAACCTGTGCGTTTTCCCGTCGCGCCGCCGGAGTACGGTGAGTCAACGCGTTATGCAATCATGCTCTCTCGACGATCGAGAAACTCGAGAGGGAATACCGAATCGATTAATAATTCATCATTCCGCGGCTTATCGTTTAAACTTTTAATACTCGTTGATTTACTAATAAAATCCTCCGTCGCAATTAACGACGATTCAAAGCTTCTGACGTGAGCATTATTTGCGCTACGCGATTGGCAATGGAAGAGCCAGGATACGCTCCGAAAAAAAAAAAAAAAAAACAGAAAACAAAAACACGACAACTATGACATGCGTAAACGTCACAGAGTGAATTGGATAAATATCTGGATAAATGTAAGAGTCGCACAGCTGCAGTGTGCGAAGGGGGAAAATCATTAATAACCTGATTTAATTAATATACCTTGCATGGAGTGTGCTGAGCGAGTACAGCAGCAAAAGCAGCGATCTTTTGGAGAATTAACTAACTCGGCGTACCTCGGATTTAAAAAAAAAAAAAATTCTTTTTATTATTATTATTAATATTTTTCAAGTTTATTAAGTCGAGTTCGCTCGGAAAGACGATTCTCGAAAAAGATGGAGAAACTGATGTAGTCGAAGATCGATGATTCGAGATCAAAGATAAATAAAATAAATTTTGCATAATGTGGGTTTGCTCTTAAGAGGAGTCTAAAGCCCGAGAGCGGTTGTTTGAGTGCGAGAGCGACAAAGCCATGAAGATTCTGTGAGAACGAGAGAGAGAGGAGTTTAGGCTCCCCGTAAAGTGGGGCTAAAGATCGACGTAACTTCGAAATATTTTCAATTCATTTTTCTCCGAAAAGATTCTATAAATTAAAAAACGAATTGCGGAATCACTGCATATTTGATTACCTCAGTGCTCTTCGCAATTCGTTTTTCATTTGATAGAAATGCATTTTATAATTTCGAAGAAAAATGGCTTCAAAATTTTGACTCTGTATCACTCGCACTCACACGTATTTAGCGTCCCCTTAATGGGGGAGCTTTGCTCCCCCCCCCCTCCCTAAATACGCCGCGAGTTAAGATCGAATGGCAGAGGAACGTTAACAAACGCTGACTCCCCATTCTAACTCCAATTCACTCAAAACAGTTTAACCATAGAGAATCGAACGAAAAAAGAAGTCTGGAAACTAATTAACGGAGACAGTGGTTCGAAAATGGAAAAACGGATCGAAGCGGAAAATCAAAGGAAGCCTTGTTCGAAGTGAAGTCAACTAAGCGCGAAAACGCCCTCACGAACAATGGCCGGCGGCCCCCTCGAAATAAAAGCGACCGGCGAGCCAGAACTAACCAAATGAGCCTAACAGGTTTTTTTTTTTTCTTAAATCTCCTCCCCTATATGCGAAAAATAAAGGACAACTACAATTGGATGAACTAATGCAACGTGGCTATATATAAAATAAAATCAGCTTACTCCAATCACTTAACGTGGCACACTTTCCCTCCCACTTGCCCCGTTCTCAGCTGGTACCAAAAACTGTAATGAATGCCGTTTTGAGACCGCAGACTTCCGAGCAAAAAGAAAATTGTCTTTACCTGCATCCGCCGATTCTTCAGGGAAAGACAATTTGCTTTTTCGTCGTCGGACTGCGACCTCAAAAAGGTATGCAGTACTGTTTTTGGTATCGGCAGCGGTATTTCACATCACCTTAACAGCATGCGAAACATTATGGAGTGCGAGAGAGATAGCACCAGTGGCACTCTCGGCGGAGCGAGAGAGACGCGCTGAGAATGTGTTTCACGTGCTCTTAAGGCGAGGCTAAATCCGTGCGGCGAGCGACCGAGTGCGGGAGAGACAGCGCCATAGGGTTCCTGTGAGAGCGAGCGAGAGGGGATTTAGACTCCCCTTAAGAGTGTTTGGGCCGAAATCGCGGGAGAGTAACGGGCGAGAAGCTCCGCTGACCGCGTTAGTCAATGTGCGAGTGCGAAACGTAGACAAAGCAAATGGCTAGACAGAGATAGAGTCGTTCGTTTATTGAATTTATCTCAGAAACGAAACCATGAATCTTCTTGAAATGTGGATACAATCTGGCTGATAGTATGCTGGTACTCTTCGCTGCGGTAAGTTTTTTCACTCGAATCTGACAGAAATCGGCGGAGAAAATCGCTACGATCTGTCGTTGACGACCAATGTCCGAAACGTTCACACGGTACCTTGTGTAACTTTGTACTTGCATTACTAAAAAAAAAACAACATGGTCAAAAGATTTGAAAATATTGCGAACCATTCAGTGTGTCTTTGGCTGCAAAGTAACAGAGTTATAAAATTTTGCTACTTTGCAGACGAAGACACGCTGAATCGCTGTAAAGCTACAAAACCGCTGTAAAGCGGTCAAATAGAAACGCGTTTTGGCCCAAATATTCTTAAGACAGTCTTCTAGTCTAAACGAGGATTTTTTTTTCGGGGATTCAAAAAATACATAGTTACTATTAAATATTGCAAGATGGGCATTTTTTCCAATTAATTTATTGATACTTAAAGGTACTCTGCAAATGCTTTCGAGTACAATAAAAACAACTCTCAAAATGATTCTAGACGTTCTACTCATCGGAAACAGAATAATAAAAGCGAAAAGGATTATTGACCAGTACAAGTGTGCCTATCGCATGCACTAATGAAAATTCGACGGACGAAAAATTCACGAAAAGGCGAGCTTTCAAGCAATGTGTACAGATTTTCGAATCTAAATTGCTATTTCTTCCAGTACTCGATTTGAAATAGCGTAGCGCCCTTAATTTGTTTTTACTGTATTCGAAAAAAATTGCAGAGTACGCAAGTATCAGTAAGAAAGTGGAAAAAGACCGATGTTGAAATATTTAATAGTACTCATGCATTTTTTTTTTTAACCTAAATTTAACGAAAAGAATTATCGTGTAGACTAGAAGACTGTCTCAATAGATATACGTATAAGATTTTTGAAAATAAACAACAATTTTACACTCTTTATACCTTAAAAATATGAACAGACAATAGAACTGAGAACGTATCACATATTCAGTCGGTAACAAATCGGTTTTTGTATCTTCTTCGCGTCTTTTAATATTTCGGAGAAAAGTAAATTACATTTTTATGCATCCATATAGAGCTTACGTAAAACCTAATTATTCGCTTTTGTCCGAAAAATTCGTAATCACGAAGAAAATAAGGCGACCGATTTGGTACCGATCGAGACTGTCTCACATGCCCTTAAATCCACGAAATGGCCAAACCGTTCATTGTTTACTCCCTACCGCTCGAGTCTTTAAAATGACCTGCTTGTTATTCGATAAAGACAAGAAAAAGCTTCAAGATCGTTCCGATGTTGTTAGCCAAACGTAACAGGAAAGATCGAAAAAATTGATGATGAATACAAGCCACTCTTCGACACGGAACGACCTCGTCCAGCAGCGTCGAAACTGTTGTAACAGAAAAACTTAAAATTTTTGCTCGAAACTTTTCGATGAAGGATAAGTGTTGAAAAGTGCGATAACGAAAGGGTAGAGAGAATAAAAAAAAAAAAAAAAAAAAAAAAAAAATTGAAGGAGCAAGTTAGGTCGCGCTTCGCGAAGTAGCAGAGAGAGCGACAATCGTGCCGCTCGAATCGACACGCAATCGCATAAGTGGATAGATATACAATGGTACAATACTAGGTCCGACCAAATACAATTAACGTTAATACCGTCGAAGAGAGGAGCTCGTAAATCGGCTCGGACTGTCGCGTGACATAGTGACGACGTAGTGCGAGGTCTGCGAACGTCGGACATACGCTCTTATGATTTTAACGAGTAACGGAGAAAGGTTTTGTTTCCGGTCTCCGGTGACCCGACACTGAGTAATTTGTTTCCCAAACAATTATGTCGCGACGGTCGGCAACGCGATATATAATACAACAATGAAATTCAATGGAAACAACGGCACCAAGAGAAAACTTGCAAAAGTTTATTTTCATACATTCATAGAGAGCGAGGGATAAAAATACATCGTCGATATAGATAAGGACGAGTAATAATGAAATTGCGATGGGTGACAAAAGGGCCTCAAGACATAAAGAACACCAACAAAATTTCGTTGTCGTTCGAACTTGTGTACACAGGCGCATTAACGGTAATGGCATCTGCCCGGGAACAGCAGGTGTCTCTCGCAGACGTTAGCCTGACCCGACTACGACGTTCACGTATCGATTTAATTATGCGTAGTGTGCACCCACCCTCGTAATGCGAAACCATCAACCCCGACTGCTTATCTACAACGGCAATCGAGCAAATTTTCACGGGTGACGTGCCCGAAGGTTTGTCCTTCGAATGAGTTGGTAAAATTGATCGTAGTTTATCATCGTTCGTGTTATTGATTTTATCAGCTCCTTCAGTGTGACAAAATAGCATGTCAATTGGCAAAGGTCGACTGAATTATCTATGCCCTTTATTTTTAATCGATCTTTTTTTTATTATTTGGTAATTCTAATAAAAGCTCTTTTTTTTTTTTTTTTTCAATGCAAATCGACGCAGTTAGCCAACCGTTAGCACACGAAAACAAGTGAAATCGCTCGCCGCCAAGCTCTGCTGTTTCCTTGTCATAAATATGCTTGTATCGCATGGAATCTACGGTGTCAGCAACTTGTCAACTAATTGTCCAACAAATTGCCAGCGATGTTGCAACAATAGTTGCTAACATGAGATTTCTAGCATATTGATGGTGGAGATCCAACGACCGTTGCCATAAACAACTGTTTTCTTATCTTATTCAGAGAACGGTTTTTATGCTGCGATAGGGCGAATTACGTCATTTCACTGTTAAATGTGACGCACTTTTTGAGCTGATGTAAACCATACACAGCTCATGTGCGTCCGTTTAATTAAATGAGACAACGTGGATCAAACACACAAAGGGTGTGTCATATGTGTTTGTGTGTTTCAACGGACAGGTTCGTGCAAGTGTCGATATTCGACCATTCTAAAATATGAAATTGTGTATCATACAAATGGACTAGCACGAAACGGGCTC
The DNA here is from genome assembly GCA_963922035.1 of Amblyjoppa proteus. Lineage (NCBI taxonomy): Eukaryota > Metazoa > Arthropoda > Insecta > Hymenoptera > Ichneumonidae > Amblyjoppa > Amblyjoppa proteus. The sequence continues at coordinate 4,248,171 of OY998228.1, read as the reverse complement.
CGTCATTGAATTTTGTGAGAATCGATGGAGGTAGTTAAATTTTATAAGAAATCGATTTTTTTTTTTTTTTTTTATTTCACTCACCTTACTCATCAAATAAATCTTTAGCCACCTTGAAACGAAATTTTATACGAATACTTGACTGAGTGAAAAGACAGTAGGATTGAATTCTACTAATGTCCCTGCAGGGACCCGTAATGGAACCTGATTATGAATTTTTTTTTAGTGACTCCAATGAACTTTCCAATATTTGCCCTTAATTCCGAGATTATGTAAACAATTAAAGATTCCTGGGCAGTCATGAAAAAGATTCGGGAAGCAATTTACGAAAGCATATACCTGCATGCACTTATGTCGTCGGTGTAGTGAGACGCAAAGCACCCGCAAGCGTCGTCGACAACTTGCTAGCAATATGCGCCTAAAAAATGCCGTCATAGAATACTGGCAAAAACATAGGCAAATACGGACGCACCTTATTCAATTTTGCCACCATCCCGTCCGGACATATGCTGTCTATTTCCTGGCTGGTTGTTGGAAATATACTATGTGGGGATGTTTAAAATCACCGACATACGAGAGTATCAAATTTATTACGAGGCCGAGTTTTCAAATTGGAAATTGACAAATTTACTACGAGGGCGACTTTAACTCGAAATATATATATATATATATATACATATATGAATACTGTTGGAATAGTTACAACAGTTCTCCGCGATGTTCACTGCCGACGCGACATCAAACCACCAGTTAACGATAATGATGGTGATTTACCGCAAAAAAACTTAACGTCGATCTCTGAATAAAATTACGAAGTTTTTCCGTGTAAACAGAGTCATTGTTATTAGTCGAGCGGTTAATTGGGCCAAGCACGTGTGTCCCACGACGGAAACGGGGCGTAGGCGTATTATGACCGCGTAACAGTGGTAATAACAGTGGAATACTGAGCGTAATAGCTCCGCGGAAGTTTAAACTCGCGTGACTTTTATTTTCTTCACTCGCGTGTCAGTTCCATTATCAAAGTGCCCAATCGCCGAGCCTCGCCGTCGTGCGACAACCGAACAAGGGTTACGCGCTGGAGAGTCGTTGCGAAAAATCTTAGACTTAACCGGCCGACGAAGAAAAAAAAAAGTTTCATTCGCATCGATCCGTTACAGATATTATCAGCCGTGAAAGAGCTGTGATGACTTACCATTTATCGTCACACATCAGTGGCGGTAACGTGATCCAATATTTCATCGATGGCCACTTTCCGTCCGATCTCCAAACGCCTCAATCTCGTTCCCTCAACGGCATAAACGACACAGACATTACACGAAAATCCCCGCTCGTAGCACGCACAACAACACAATACATAAACTGGCTTCGATCGAAGCGAGAAGAATCGTGGCGGAAAGACGAAACGACACTTTATATGGCTCACTGTCCACGCACTAAACGACGATAAACTGAGGTTACGCGAAAGACGTACGATTCTCGCGAGGGAACAATTTTTTCGATCCCGAGCTTCCGTACTGTTGTCGTAAGCGACCGGCGATCGTCTCTTTCCCTCGGCGCTACTTAGGTCAGCTGTTGACTGTGGAACAGCGCAGCGGCGCTCCTGGCGGTGGCGTTAAGAACCATTTGTCGCGTACCAAGGCACGTAGACCGCGTCTCGGAAATAGTTTTGGGCCTGCAAGTCCATTTTGGCAAGGTAAACCGACGAGTAGCTGAGTCTTTGTTTTTCCTCTGCAGAGTTAAAGTGAAATCGGAAAAATGAATGCATACGCATGTTGGGAATCGTCATCGTACTGCGAGATGGAGAGCGATCAACATATTACAGACGGCCACGTCGAGGTAATTAGTTCATTTTGCGTCGAAAGTACGTATGTAAACGCGATTGCTTCGGATTCTCTCTCGGTTACGCGGCACTGAGATAACAGCCTCACGGCTCGTACGTTTATGTTACGTTAGATATATCGTAACAGACGCCTCACAGCCGGCGAGGACGCTTATCGTCCGGACTTGTTACAGAGGTGAAACGAGCGCACAAAACGCTACATAAACTGGCGTCGATCGACGCGAGAAGAATCATGACGTAAAGACGAAACGACACATTGTATCGTCCACTGTTCGCGCCCTAAAAGACGATAAACTGAGGTTGCCCGAAAGGCGTACGATTCTCGCGCACGAACAATTTTCGATTCCGAGCTTCCGCACTGCTGTCTTAACCTAGACAGCACAAACAAAAAATAGTTATCAAAAAGTGATTTCAATCGGTTTCATATGTTCGTCTGGATGAAATCCGAAAGTTAGCGTCCATCTAAAAAGTTTACTTTTGGACGTAGGATAGCTCATAGTTACCGTCCGGACCGACATATGTAACCCATTTAGATAACTTTTTCATATCAGATGTCTTTTTGCTGTATCTGGGAAGCGAGCGTCGATACGTCTCTTTCCTCCCGACTACTGGGGTCAGTCGCTTACTGTGGGACGGCGTAGTGGCGCGCCTCGTGGCGGCGTTAAGAACCATTTTTTTTCGTACGAGGGCATGTAGACCGTTACTCGAAGAGATTGGCCCCGAGTCTTCGCCAGGGACGAGCTAAATCTGAGCTGAAAAACAATGTAAACCGTCTCGGAAGTAGCTTCGGGCCTCCACGGCCATGTTGACAAGTTGATCTGCCGAGCGGTCAAGTGTTAGTGTTCCTCTGTGGAGTTGAAGTAAAATCGGAAGAATCTTCGCGTATATCGGGAGTCGTTATCGTTACTGTGAGATGAAGAGCGATCGACGTAGTATCGAAGGCGACGGCAAGGTGATTAGTCGACGGTGACTGGTGTTATTGTTGTACCTTATAATTTTGCGTCGAAAGTGCGCGTGTAAATATGCACTTGTTCAAAGTCTCCGTCGGTTACGGGAATAATAGCCTCGCGGCTAGTATGTTTATATTACGCTACATATATTGTAACACTCGCGTCACAAACGACGAGGACGTTCAGCGTTCGGGTGTTTTTTTTTTTTTTTGTACCGAGGTGCTTGTATCCGTTGACCCGTTAATTCATCGGCGAGCGGTTGCTTCCGGTGTTATCGGCTCGTCTCGACTCGTCGCTACCTTTAAACCACCTTTCCGCATAATTATGCAAATAAAGCATAGCACAATGTTTTATCGTAGATTATGTACTGGAATTTCGTAAACAGTCTAGACATTCCACACTATAAAGCAACGACACGGCACGCGCTCGGCCTAACGAAAAATATACTCACGAAGAAAAAAAAGATATATATATATATATATGTATAACACAAGTTTATCGTGTATGATTTTTTTCTTTCTTTCTAGTTTGACGCCTCGCAGCGTCCGGTCGAACGAAAGGAGGCCGTACAATGAGACAAAATGAGGAAGCACCGATGAAAAAGAGAGTAAGTAACGAGATACCGTAATTCGCCGAGTCGGCACCTAACTCGATAAATAAGTAGTGGCACATAGCGAAGGAAATAGGGTTGTCTATCGTAGAGGTTTCAGCTTCCTATCAGCTTTTCTCAAGAGCCAAGATATCGTTCTCTCTCTCTCTCTCTCTCTCTCTCTCTCTCTCGATCGTCTCTCGAAGCGAACGTTCGGAACGTACGAGCACGTACAGCCCGAGTGCGAGGCTAGCCAGGAAATTGCCCTCTTGACCCCGCCCGAGCTACCTACGTCGTTTGCTCACCTCTATTTTCGTTCTCGCGGTTCATCAGACTCTTGAACTCACCGATGCTCTATCTCCTGTATAGCAGCGGGACTTCCTCTCTCCACTGCTCGGCTTATAATTCGCTCTTGGCTCTCCACCGCATCTTCTCGGTAAAATTCATTTATTTATCCACTCGCATGGAATACACAAAAGAAACATTTTTTATTTTCTCTTTATATATTTTTGTTAATTTTTGTTCTTTATGTTTTCAATCTCACAAACGTAGATCTTTCCTGGAACTTATTACCGAGTCTCGGCATGCGTAAACATAATTCGAGCCGTCGGATACGCTCTCGTCGGCGTATCTCGATGAAATAACTATCCGTAATTACGCAAAAATAGTTGCTCCCCGACGATGGAGTTATGGATAATGTACGAATAAGGAGTCGTCCTCCGCGAACGCGTGGGCGATAAAAACAGGGGCTTGACATTGCCAATTTAATTCGTTCCATCGTTTCACTTTATCTTCCCCTATATTCTTGTTTGTAACGTCTTCGTCCTCCTCTCTCACGCTTCGCGTTTTACAGCGCGAAGTCTCTCGTAATAAATTATTCGCAGTTATTAAAAATCTTCTCGTTGATAAACGTATTTTTTCCGGAAAGGTCCACTGCGAGAGCCCTCGGGTATGATTCGTATTAACGAGTCGCCCCCCCCCCCCTTTCCTCGTATAATTTATGGTTATTCGGGTGTAGGAAAGGGTCGCGCGAGAGAAAATTTCCGTCGAGTGGTAGAAAAGTGTAACGAGGGCGAATAAGAGGCCAAGCCGCAATGCACCGAGTTATTTCCGGTTCTCTATTTCTCTCTCTTTCGACGCTTCTGGCTTATGCCCATTCGTGCACGAGTGTATAAAGATGAGTATGGCTTGCAGTGTTGCACTTATCGCCAAGGCAAACGGAACAGCAATATCAAACCTGTGCACTCTGCGGCTGGCCTGTCGAGCCTCCTAATTGGCTCTCCAGGCGTCGTTTCTCGGGCGCTTTCCGCTTCCTCAGCACTTTCCGCGCACCGGAACTCTCGTACCCACCCCGCCCCACCACCCCTCTCTCCCACATTTCCCTTCCGTTTGCATTAATTGAATATCGATTTTATCGGACGACCGCGATTTATCGAAGAATAACAGTAAACCGATAAACCAAGGCACGCAATTAAAATTTTATATTCCTCTTAATTTTTTAAAAATCTTATCGCCCCTTCGCGGAAGATAATTTAATTAGGAAATTGAAGATTTCATCGACTGGTTTTATATTAATGTTGGCTGAGACTGTTGTTGAAAAATTCGGACTGAGAGGCGAGCGCAAAGTTTGCGTGAATAAATAAATGCCGGCTCATAATAGGTATTAATTTATGTATATACATTGTATTTATATGTATTGGGCAAGTCAGGATGATTGGGCATGGTTTTTCAAACAATGAAAATTGGAGATGTAACGTTAAAGAAACCTTTAAATTTTATTCGCAACCAACTCTAGAAACATCAAACTGAAGTAATTCACTCAGAACTTTCGATATTTTCAATACGCGATTTAATTGCAGTTTTATAAATGAATATTTGCGCTCGGCTACATCATCCGGCCACTACGGGTGATATCGCCATAATAATGCTAGTCGATTAGGCCTAGAGAAGCATAGAGTCGCACAAAACATGTTTTAGTATATTTGATATGATGGACTACACAGCAAGACAGTAATTACCTCCGTCAAATGTTTCAGACCCGAAACTAAAAAGAAAACAGTTTTACTGGCCGTATCACCCGGAAATTGCGGGGGATATGGCCACGTGGCATATTGTACTGACTCTTGCACATATAATCTTACAATTTTCGGTGCAATCATATTGTATCCACATATACTAAAAACAGTGCTAATGGCAGCGCCATTCGTTTATTGCCTTAAAAGACATTACGAGTTGGCCATATCATCCGCCCTCACTGAGAAAAAGGCTATTCTAGAAAAAGGCTACTCCTACTCCTACTATAGAGAACACTGCGAAAAAGGATATTTCCTACTGTAACGAATAGTTCCCAAGGGGAATGTCGATACGAATAGTTTCTGATAGCACATATTCAGTTGGTTAAACTTTAATTATGATTGGCAACCACGATTTTTTTTGCCATTGTCTTAACTATAAAATGTAGACGTTCCCATTACTATTTTTAACTATTTTTTATGGTAAAAAAAGTGAGTATTGTTGCTTTTACTATGTACGTTCTCGTACGACTCTCTACGTACGACTTACCCTACACAGGTAATTTTCGGTTGCATTATGTACAGTAGGATTTTGCCTCGAGGGTTGCTATCCAATGTGCATTGCCTGCAGTAAACGCACTTATCGTATAAAACTTTCGAGTTTGTCCGAACAAACGTGAGTTTCAGTCCGTACGTGCCGCACGCTCGCGCTTTTATATCGTCTAATAAGTTTGTTTTTTTTTTCTTTTTTTGTTTTCCGTCGTTCTCTACTTTACATTCTTGGTTGGCGCTCATTCGGACTCTTTTTCTCCTGTTAGCGACGCTAACGCTGCAACGACCGAGCCGTAACGTATACTAACGAATAACGTGTACTACGACGGAAACCACGATCTCCTCGGCACACTTACCCGGCGACTCGCTTTTTCGAAAGTGTTGTGTAGCTGTACACATATCATACGCATTGCGTTCTCGCTCGAACCTCGTTCACTCGTGATTTATAGTTTATCGTGTTTCTCCTCCTGTTTTTTATTCGTTTTTTTCATCCGCTGCGAATGTGTATGTACATAACAGTCGTGTGTAGCAGTTGCTGCACGATTTGTCAGCAGGATCGAGGAGGAGAACGCGAAGAGGACGGGGGAAGTACGAGGCTTCCGGACCGGAACCGGAAACAACAAAATTCCCAGCGGCAAAAACGAGAACGCTAATACACATCGGCAAGCCCGTTCCGTTTTTCGCTCAATCGTCCAGCTCTTATTAACGGGATAACTGTATCATCGAAACCGGAGAATCCTACATTGACAAATTTAATCGGGAGTATCCGGAGGGCTTTATTTGAAGGGTTGGAATTTCGTAAGAGCCCGAAAATCCGTCAATGCACGACAAATAATGCAATGCACTCCAATTTTGTTTCTTGTTAATTTTGCCATTTTCCGTAGTTGCAAAAAGGTTCGTAACAAAAAAACACCGAAATTATCAAGAACAAATACGTCTTCTATAGCCTTGAAACGCCGACCGATCAAAAACTTACGTGCGACCCATTTTTCACGAATCAAGCATTTCCTGTGTGATTATCTATCGTGTTTTACGGAGAATAAGCAAACAAGATAAGGTCTTCGGCATGAGGCTGAAGCTGGCGGCCGAGCTAGCGGCCAGCGTACGCGCACCGCTAGCGGGCCACCGCGCGCTCGGTACTCACGATAGTTTTTAAAAAAATCGTTTCCCATAAAACCCCTTGAGATAAAATTCTTAAAAAAATCGCACATCTTATTTAATATGTTTACTATACAATAAGGCAAGGCACAATAAGGCAAGACCCATTCGCTATGTTTCAAAGGGTCCATAGGTATAAATAGCTATAGAGACAACCTGCAATCGGTAGCAATCCGAGAAAATTCTGAAATAATTCAGAGATACTCCTTAAGGTATATACTATATATTACCAAAGAGTTTTTTTGGGAGCAGACGCTTTAAGGGCTTTTTTAAGGGGTCTAAAGTCTCCAAACGTGTTCGGTCGCTCTCATAGAGTCGGCCGCTGGCGGTAGCAATCCGAGAAAAATCTGAAATAATTCATACATACTATTTAAGGTATGTACGATGCATTGCCGAAGAGTTTTTTTGGGAGCAGACCCTTTAAGACTTTTTTAAGGGGTCTAAAGTCTCCAAACGTGTTCGGTCGCTCTCATAGAGTCGGCCGCTGGCGGTAGCAATCCGAGAAAATTCTGAAATAATTCAGAGATACTCCTTAAGGTATATACTATGTATTACCAAAGAGTTTTTTTGGGAGCAGACCTTTTAAGGGCCTTTTTAAGGGGTCTAAAGTCTCCAAACGTGTTCGATCGCTCTCATAGAGACGGCCGCTGGCGGTAGCAATCCGAGAAAAATCTGAAATAATTCATACATACTATTTAAGGTATGTACGAAGCATTGCCAAAGAGTTTTTTTGGGAGCAGACCCTTTAATGGCCTTTTTAAGGGGTCTAAAGTCTCCAAACGTGTTCGATCGCTCTCATAGAGACGGCAGCTGGCGGTAGCAATCCGAGAAAAATCTGAAATAATTCATACATACTATTTAAGGTATGTACGAAGCATTGCCAAAGAGTTTTTTTGGGAGCAGACCCTTTAAGGGCCTTTTTAAGGGGTCTAAAGTCTCCAAACGTGTTCGGTCGCTCTCATAGAGACGGCCGCTGGCGGTAGCAATCCGAGAAAAATCTGAAATAATTCATACATACTATTTAAGGTATGTACGATGCATTGCCCGAGAGTTTCTTTGGGAGCGGATTCTTTAAGGGCTTGTTTAAGGGGTAACATATTAAATAAGATGTGCGATTTTTTTCAGAATTTTATCTCAAGGGGTTTTATGGGAAACGATTTTTTTTGAAACTATCGTGAGTACCGAGGGCGCGCTGGCCGCTAGCTCGGCCGCCAGCTTCAGCCTCATGTCTTCGGCGCGATTACAAAATTATTTTTCACTAAACTGGAAAGACAAAGGGGTACAACCTTGAAATTTTTTTCGAAGAAAATTATACGTATCGAAAACATTGACCGCGCCATATATTTGTGATGTATATTTTCGCGGCGAGCACGAATCTATTTTTATCGCGATTTTTTTTTTTTTTTTTTAGCGAAGCACATATCGAATGGTCATCAATGATTTATATAATTTTTAAACATTACACATGGACTAAAGCGGTCTTCAACAGACAAGCGTGTACAAACAAGTTATTGGGCCATCTTGAAGTCCCGAGTTTGCAAAGCATTTCGCGCGACTGCGAAACTGTTTCGAAAGCGGAAGACGGAAAAGTGGCTGGTTCGGTGCTAGGCAGCGAGCTGCTGAGAATATCCGGAGGGGATACAGCGGGCCAGTATCTCCGTGCTTGTACGACGTATATACGAGCCGTGTACGACGTCGTGCCGGATATCACCCTGTTCCTTCTCCTCCCTTCTTTCTCGCTGCGCTTCCTGATAAGCGGGACAATTTCAGAATATTTCTCCCTCGCTACAAGCATACCGGTGTATGCACGAATTGCAACGAGACAAAGCGCGAGCGCCGACCTCGGAGAGCACGAAATGCAAAATCGTCCCTTCCTGAACAGACGCATGCACAAACAAAATCGACATAGACATAGTCATTTTTCGTCCTTTCAGAATATTTTTAAAAGCTCTGATACACAAATCGCTAAATTCTTTTCTTTTTTTTTTTTTTTTAATGGAAAAGATTTCTTCACGAGGAAGCGATTAAGAGTTATTGAGATATCGCTGTAGGCAACCCTTTTATTTCTCATTTACAACGATACCTTGGCAATCTCCCGTAACGCTCTCGCAGCGAAATAACGTAGACTCCGTTGTACTTTGTAACTGCGAAACAGTGATAGCCAGCGATAACGGAGCCATGTACTATTTACGCTACTCTATGAGCCGCGTATGTACACGAAGGAGGAGCGCTCTCGGAGTTACCCTTAACGATCCCATTAAGCCGAGCCGGCGCTCTGTTTGATATAAATTATGAACATAGTGAGAGGGAGGGTGGACGTTATACGAACGAGAAGTAACGTCAGCCGATAGTTGATTCGAGCTTATACACCAGCATTCGTTCGGGTATTATCAGTGGATGGAACCGGGGAAAAACGGTACGCTAAGTTGCAAACTCGGGGCAAAATGGGGTACTCCGTAATTAAAAAAAAATCGTTGTAATAATAGGGAGACCGGGTTTAATGATTTTGGATGTAACGCGCATACCGGTCAAAATGAAGTAAGGGAGATGGGGTGAAACCGGCACCACCAATAAAAAATTCAAATTGGGGGGCAAAACGAATACCAAGTCTATATTTTCATGAAAGCAAAGCTTCCACTGTGGGCAGACAAAATAGATTTCATTAAAATCGTTCGAAAAATTAATTGGATCAACAGTTTTTTTTTATATAAAACAATAAATATGAACTTGCTCGACATTTTTTTTTACAAAAATTAATTTGCTGGACACATGTCAAAAAAAAAAAAAAAAACGTTCTGAACAAATGTTTTTAAAAATTCCCATTCGATCGATATATATATATATATATATATATATATGTATTTTTTCACGAACAATTTGACTTATTTTTCGCACTTTTCTTACGTAAGGAACATCAAAAAACTGAAACGAGTCGTTTATAAGAAAGTTAAAATGGTGACCGTTTTGCTCCCAATATCCACTTTTAGTCGAGGTGCCCGTTTTGCCCCCATCTATCCTACTTCCTAAATCGAAGATATTTTTTTAAAAAGTCAGATTTGCCCAAATTCGCAACTTTTTAGTGCGCGCAATCGTTACAAACTTAATTGCCGTACAGTAAGCAGTCAATTCATAACTACGGTATCAACCGAACACGGTCTTTATTTCTTGGCTTCGCAGTTTTACGACCACCCTATCCACCCTTGCGGAGGTTGGATACTACAACGAATTTAATCATCCAACCGCATCAAGTTCCGGGACGTGCGCGAGCGCAATCCGTTCACAACGCAGTATCCCATTCTACATTCCCGTGCACACCGCAGAACCCCGCATCGTCGCCGCATCCCTTTAGGGGCTTTAGCTCCCGCGGCTTCTGGTCCATAATGGTTGGACTCCAATTTTACAACGTCGGTCAACGACGCACCGTCGCACTCGTTTCCACTCAGACCGCGAGGCTCGTTATTAACGATTATTATGGCCGAACAGGTATTACCGTTGGGAAGTATAATCGACTACGCGAATCGTCGAATGAAAACTACAACACCCTCCAACACCCCCCCCCCCCTCCCGCCGTACCCGCGAGCGTGTTCATAGTCCGTAAATCATATACCTCAATGAATTAAATTCACGGTGCTAATGATAAATTTTACGTTACATATCGACGGAATGATAACGAAGATGACTGAGAAATTATTTCGCCCTCGAAACTCGAACGTATTACAGTTATTCATTTAAAGCTCAATTTTTCTTAATACCTTATCGCGTTTGTGCTCTCCGATCTCTCGTGTGTATATTATATATGCCTTTCTCTCTCCGGAGCGCGCACGTAATTTATGGGAGCGCAGTTTCGAGCTGCCGCGAACTCGCGCCAATGGCGTCGCGAGCGGATCCGCGAAACTCACCCCCCCCCCCTCTCTTCCCCCCTTCGATCCCCCAATGTCGCGTGATGCACGACAGTTTAATTTCGAAACTACGTCGAACAACACGTACGTAATGCACACACTGTGCTGCAGCATAACGTGTATTTACCGGGGCTTGCACGCACGTGTGCGTTATATATAATAGGGATAATTATAATCTTAGCTGCGATCTAGCGTAGCGCAAAATGACATCCGATTAACGCACTCGTTATGCGTCAGGATAGTTTCGTAGATCATAATCGGTGTAATCTTCGTAGTACCGTATCGATCTCGTTGGGTTAGTTAATGAAAAATTATAATTCGTTGCAGCGACCATGGCACGCACCGGTTACAATGGAATTGCGACGAGTCACGTCGAAAATTCGCTCAACGCGAATTTATATCACCGAGCAAAATTTATTTTGTATCCTCGCACGCTCAGCATCCGTGAATGCCGCTTCTACCGTGCGATACTCTGCTCCGGCTGCGAGACGGAATTTTCTTCCTCCGTACCTCACTTTTCATTCCTGGAAACTCCTTTAAAAAATAATATGAAAAAAAAAAAACTCCGTTAGTAACAAATGTGAGAACTCGACGGAAGCTGCACCCACCCACGCGCTCCGCGACTCCCTTCGACCCACGGGGCGAAGGGATATTCGCGTGTACGCCGGAAGGAGCGGAAACTCGAGCGCGTGCTCCGCTTCAGAAACGGCCATTTTCCATCGGCCGCGGGCGTTTTATTGTAAATTGTAAATGGCACGTGCCGAGCGCAGATGCTGGTACCCTCTCGCTGTCTCGCACCCTTCGACCCTCTTTCATTCTTCGAAAGTTATTCTATGCGATGCGGCTCTGAATTAAGTTAAACTGTAACGAATCTGACGGTACTTTCCATAACCGTCTCAGTCACGAGCGAGCTCGCATAAGACTTCTTCCAAGTTCCCCGTCCAACGAAGATCCCCGGTTTCGCCACTTCTATTGAGAATAAACGTAGATGATGTTGAGAATAAAAATTCTCCGTCATGGTTTCTACGGTCAAAAGAAGCCAGCGATTTTTTTTTTTATCACAGTTTCTTTAACGGACCGACTAGTATCGCATCATCTTAACGTAATCGTTATCATAATTTCTATAACGATTATTCTCCAATCGAGTACTCGCCTCGCTTCATCGGTACATACTTTTTGTACGTCAAGCGTTAATGGCAGTTCGTGCACCGCCGTGGCTCCAGCCGATAATTGCTCTCTAACGCGACGTAATTATTGCAGCCGTGATATTCGTGATACAAATCCGGGGGGGGGGGGGGGTGGGGCAAAACGATGATTCATCGAGTCTTGTATTCATCGGTGGAAGAAAAAGTTACTCGAGTAAGAGCTTATAGCGGACGGTACGAATGCTAACGGCGAGAGGAGTATCGCGTCTCGGCGAGTGGAAAGGGCCATTCGGGAGAGCATACCGGCGGAGCTCACTCTCTCTCTCTCTCTCTCTTCCTCTCCCTGTTTTTCTTCGACGAAGCAGGCGGACGCGCGCGCAATCAGCAGCTGCGCTACTCTGTAGTACTGCTGCTGCTGCCGCCGCCGGTTGCTGGTGGTGTACCGGCGGTGGGAGAAGGAGCTCATCGAAATGCGCGGTGACCGGGTCCGGCTGTCAAACGGCCAGTCGCCGCCGAGATTCCGTGCGGCACGGAGTCGAACGCGATAAACACGCTCGTTGGACAGACAAAACGCTAGCACTGTGTTAAAAAATCCCTCTCGTACTCGTCCCGCGTCTTCTTTATCACGGAACATTCGAAGGCAAAGAATTAAGAAAAAAAAAAACAAAAAAAAACCCCTAAGTCACTCGACGAGGCTTCGCGGCCCGATCGAGAGAGTGCGAACGGCTCTCGAATATATCGATATAAAACGAACGTTCGATTACTCGCAGCACCTGTGCGAAAAAAAAGGCGCGAAATTAACACAATCGCTACGGAAAAAAACAACAATAAATCATAGATAAAAGTGCAGAGAAAATAAAAAAAAGTTACAGTCACGCTAACTAATTTCTAAGAACGTTTCTAGTCCCGACAACGACTTACGAAATTTAGTTAGTTAGTTTCGAACTTTACGATAAGAACGTAATATATAAATATTCGTTACGCAATTCTTTTCGTCGTACGATAGTTTGTGGGAGGAAAAAGCAAGACAAAGAAAACGAGAAGTTTATACAGTCGCAGTATATCGAGGTGGTGCGCGCGTCGCGAAGCAACGATGAAATTCACGTTCTAACGGGACTTCTCGATACATACCGAACACTCTCCCTCTTTCTCACTGCGACTATCCCCGTTCCTGCTCTCGCTGAGAACCTTCGCCTCGCCCGCTCGTGTTGTGCTACACAGCCCGCTCAGCGGATATTCGCCGGGGCTGTGATATTCGAGAAACGATACCGGGTGTGAATGCGATGAGAGCTCGGAGATAGCGAGTCTAAAGAAAAGGACCTAAAGGAGAGAGCGAGAGAGAGTACAGCTGACGAACGGGAGAGGCTTACCAGCTTGCTGAAACCGGTTGTGCGCACATTCGCGTTGAGACAGGTTAGTACCGAATCGTTATTTATACACGAGCGCTCTCGGGTACTACGATTTCTTTTTTCGACTGTCGTATATTACTCGAACGCTTTAGTTACTTTTTCTTTTGTACAAAAAAAAACAAATGTTATCCTTTCGCTTGTGCTACTGCGACGAAAGCATCGAACATTTGTTTTCCCACAGTATCGTTCGACTTTTTGTTTCGGACATTTTTGTGACCAATACGAAGCTTCGTGCATCGAATGTTTTTGTTATCGTCGAACCTGCTGCGAATAAATGGTCGGGTAGATGTTGTTTCTATTTCACATAGTTATTCGTTTTGTTAACTCTCCACGTACGCGATCCTCGTTAAGTGGGTGTATTGCGCGGTCTAAGAATCGCTATATGAAAACCTCGAAGTACCGAAAATCATTCCTTGGCGCGACTATATATCTCTGCAATAGACTGCCGTTATCCGTCACTGGGGCCTTCTCGATAGAATCCTTCAAGTTCTGTCTCCTGGACAACGTTATGGAGGAGTGAGGTAACTCTACTCTATATCTATATCTACTCTATATCTTCTTCACTGTCATTAAGCGTACTTAGTCTTCCTATGCTTTTCTTCTCTTAATGCTCTAGTTGTTATTATTATTATTATCATTTTAAGTAAATATAACTGAAATGGTAAACTGCGCAATATTCTGTAGTTAAACTTGTCATCGCTTTGCTTTATGTACCGCACATCAGCATTACTTGGGTCTCAGGGTTTTTATCCCAGGACGCAATAAATTGTTTATCTACATCTCAAGAAATATTGACGATGTCGAGTTTTGGAAATATATTCTTCGAAGAGTAATCTTCACGATATGAAATTTCAGTAAAACTACATTTTAATTGTCAATACATGCACGGTAAAAAATCATTTCGTAAAATCGATATACGAAGTTTCGCAAAAATAATTTTGGCAAATAAGTGACAAATCCATTTGTTTGGATTCGATTGTGCAAACCTGCCCTTTTATTTCTCGTGTCATTGACAAATGTTCTTTGTAAGAGAATGAAAACAAGTGTCGAATTGTGGACTTTTGTGCTAAGTAACTTGTAAAAAGTACAAACGTTTTTTTTTACTGTATCGTGTGCCGTTGTTATTCGTCATTTATATTTACATCTCAGGTCGTACCCGGCCTGCGTAGTCACGGTCGTCGCCGCTGCGCTCTCGTACGTGAAGGCTTTAATACGAGAATTCTTTTGGGAACGAAGAAGATCCGGGCGATGACTTCACGCTCCGCCGGTCGAAACTTAAGTCCGCTCTTTAGAGTGTACGTTTACTCGTTTCTTGTAATTCACTCTTCGCCACTCTCGCTCTCGCGGTCGAGAGGCGAAGACTCTTCGGTGAGAGACTCGGATTTATTCGGGGCCTCGCTCGATTGGGTAAGTGGCGAGAAACGATTCTCGAGGAACTCGTTAAACTTGAGGCCAAGGCTGCCACGCCGCGTGGTTCGAGGGCCTTGCCGGGGACCTCCCGCCATCGTATACCTCGAGAGAGCGTGAGAGGAGGGACGAGGTCGATTTTCTTTCGACACTCTCGACTCTCAGTGCTCCTATCGGAGGCACATGGACGAGCCTATGGCCGCTCGAACTTTTCCCCGAGTCCGCGTTCATTATTGCGCAATACATTTCATAATAAAAATTTAAAAAAAAACCACATGCTCCAGTAGAAAAATCGGTGACATTCGTGGATCGAGAGAGTCTTTGATCGGATCGATTAACGTCACAGCGGATAATCAACCACGGGATGTAATTGTTCAATTATCGATGAACAATGAATTAATCATTTTTCACACACTTAATGTGGAATCGACTGGGTCGGTGGAAATAAAACAATTAAAATTAATAACAAAGATTACGGTTAATTGAATTTAACACAAAATATAATTTTTTTTTTTTTTTTTTTACCAACTCCCAGCTGACACACATTAAGTATGTGAAAAATGATTAATTCATCGTTCAGCGATAATTGAACGATTAATAAATAATTTTTCACATACTCAATGCGCAATCAACTGAGTTGGAAAAGAATAAATATATATTAACAAAGCCTCATAGTTCATTTAATTTCGCGCAAAGTATAAGTTTTTTTTCAGTATCAATAATGATAGCACTGAATCGACGCATCTAACTGGAATTACCGTGTCTCCGAGCTCGTAGATAACGGCGGGCGATGAGCTTTGAGTTATTCAGTGTGATAATTTTTTCTGGTTCCGAAAATGACAATAGTGTGCGACACGCTGAATAATCAATGTTGTCCTTCGTTCGCTGAATAATTTAGACACGGCAATAATTACGATCGACCGAAAGGTATGGGAACGTTTTGTTCGAACGAAACCGTTACACGAACCGTGCGCTTACACACATGCGAATATTGACACGCATACGAAATACCTGTACTGTAATGTGGAGCGCATTGTAAACGCGGGGAAACGCGAGCAGCGAAGAGTGAACGCCGTTGCCCGACGTTCCATTATCGTATTATTTCAGTCCATTGTCCATTATTAACGAATATCATCGCCAACCCATTAAATAATCCTTTCTCTTCTCGATTCGCAAATTATAAATTATATTTAGGTCGAACTCGGTGTAAATGCTGTTTCCTTCGACTAAAAACGATTTCGCTTTTGTGAAATAGTTTATATATATATATATATTATGCATGTGTTCTAGTGCACGAAAATTCTAATTGAAGAAATGATATTGTCCACGGAGCTCGAACGAGCTGTATTATATATAATTCAACGATGAAAGGACATTTACCATCGCGTGAAAGAGAACGCTTTGCCGGTTCGTTGTGTACGTTAACTTTTAACGTACAATTGTCTCGAACACTCGTCAATTAATTAACTTGACACGCTGTAAAAATACGTTCGCATTAGTTTCATTTAAACTTAAAGTCGATCTTTCTTTTTATTATTTTTTTTATTGTCTTTTCATCAATTTGGATCGTCAAATTTGTGGTGGATTGAATCGTGTTTGCCTTAAAAAAAAAAAAAAAAAAAAAAAAAAGGAAAAGATCATAAAAATTTTCTTATCTTGTTTGACTTTGCTGGCACGAACCGGGCGCATGATATTCGATATTCTTGATCGTAATCGTGAGGCACGCGACGTATTTTACCCACGGACAATGAAAAAAAAATACTCGATATAAAAGAAGACAAATAAATGAACGTAACCCAACGAGAGCCGAGACTTAACACACTTTTCTCGTAACAAACAAAAACTCCGCGATAGTTACACGTGAGAATAACAAAGGTTTCTGATCGAGACAAGGGAGCCATGTTCTGTACATGCAGAAAAAAAATTCATGCAAACCAAATAACATTTATTTGGAGCAAATAAAATTGCTTATTTAAATGTGGGCTTAATAGAGTTTCATTGAAATCTAATAAATTTTATTAGAGTTCAATATCGCATATACTTGAATCAACTAAAAATATCCTTGAGTTCAATAAAAATTTAATTAATTCAAATAAAAATATTCTAATATCCAATTTTATTGACGATTAATAAAAAAATTTTCTGGGTGTAAAAAGGCATTAATTGTGATATGACTCGAAGGGCTTCGTCGTCGTTGTCGATCGGGCGGTCGATGAGCATTCTGGATCGGAACCTTGACTTGCGCATTCGCACCTCCGCACACCAAACATTATAAAGCATATTGCACTGGACGTACTGAGGTTTCTCTCAAAATATATATTGCACAAAAATATTTTTAGCATTAAAAAAAAAAAAAAAAAAAAAAAAAAAAATCTTAAACTTCAACGGTGACCCAAACATTGTTCACGAGCGGTGAGAACAACGCGAGAGCGTCGATAATCTTTGTTAGGAAAGTAAAGGTACGTCGTATTTTATGCTCGATTTCGCATCGGGCGCTCGCATCGATGCGATAGTTAACCGTTTGTCGTGATAATTTGTGCCACTTAGAGGCCGACGAATCCGTTCGATAGCGATAAGAGGTAAGAGGCGAGTTAGGGAATAATGTGTCGAGTTCCCAGGAGCGAGATTCCTCCCTCCCTCCCTCTACACGTCTTTATTATTCACTCGGCCTTGGCACGTTCCGTTCCTCACGCCGTTTCACACGTGTGTTCGAACGAAAGGCTGTACCGCGTCAAATAACACTGATATTGGCTCCCATCAGCGTCAACCGGGCTATTTAACGATTCAACAATTTTTCTAAATGTGTCGATGTGGACACGGGTCTGACGCCCCTCCCTCCCCCCCTCCTCCCCTACTGTTCGAGTGCCCTGACGTCTCCGTCTTCTCTTATCGCTCCGAATCCATTTTTGCTATCGGTTATACTGAATATATTTTCCGCTTCTCTATCCGAACGCGCAGCATATTTCACGGCGTCGCTGCACCGTCCGTCTGACCTCGCATAACCACTTCCACTTGAGCCCTAGGCTGGCTTTCCTGTTCGCCTGGGATTTACCCTGTCCGATCGTTCGTACCATGAAATATCGTTTCGAAGTTTTCACTTTCAAATTTTACGATCTCATCGTCGTTATTTATATTCACTGCGACGATGAATCTTTATTGTTTTGGGTTGTTTCTCTTTCTCATCGATATTATCGAGGTCAATGACACTGAAAGAATCGCAATTTGTTTAAACTAATGAGCCGCCGGTGAGGTAAATTAATTCTGTTGGCATTCATTTGTGGACCTTAGAGACTTATTCGTCGGGGCGATCGATATAATTTATTCGCGGAATTAATTGACTGGTTACAATGGGGGTCCGGTCGATTTTTGGTTTGTTTCTCTATTCTCCGATAGTCGCTGCCGCTAGACCAATATTCGCTTTGTCACAGCTCGCGTTACGAAGGAAACATCATTTTTTTTTTTTTTACAAAAACAAAAAAGACAAACAATGATCGATTCCTGTCTCTTTTTCAATGTAGATCTACGGGCACGCGATAAACTTTTGCCATTCCCGTGGTCGAGTTTCCTGGTAATTAAACTCCACAGGCTCGTTTCAGTATCCCAACAAAAGACGATGTTTGTCACTGAAAACTCGCCATGAATTCATTTTTATCCACGGTTATCGCTTCGATTTATTTATTTTTTATTTTTATTTTTTTTTTTTCATACTTGTTCAACGATTATCAAGCAATTATGCACTATGTCGCAACGCGACATTGATCGCGCTGAGCAGTTTCATTTTTTTTTCCTCGATGTAATTTACGTAACACTTACGTGGATAGTGCATTGGTCGTAGTCGATATTATTCTCGGTCGTGTAATTCGAGTGTATCAATGCCTCTTCTATAGTTACATGCGCGTTAACTCGCGCTCCGCGAGGAAATTTATATCGTTCGTTATAATTTTCCTCTCAGTTCGAACGAGTCATCAATAACGGAGGCGAGCAAGGGCAGCATAACGCAATACGTGCGCACGGCGTGTTTATATGGACGCCTGCACGACGGGTACAATGGTCGACAGATGCACCGCATTCAGCGCTCACGATAAGAAAGATCGCTCGCGTCGTCGGCCACGCTAAGCAGCAAAGACAAACTAAAACGCATACGGACGAATTCGTTTTTTCCAACGTTTCTCGCCATCGGCAACCATTTATTATCCCAGCGGCATTAAATAGCCGCGGATAAAACACGGAACGAGCCAGGAGCATGTCGCCACGCCGACGAATAATCATTCTTCATCAATTCTCTCATCCTGTCGACCCAACTGTCCTTCCGTCTGTCACATGTGGCGCATAAAAATAACCGATGCGCACACTTTTTTTTGTTTCTCTCGCAAAAATTTTTTTTTTACATCGTACTTTTAGCTCGCCATTATGAAAAAAGATAAATTACGTTCGTGTCACGGTTAAGTAACGTGCGATTATTTGTTTTTGCTTGTAGTGTCGACGTTGCGGGCGATGCAAAACATCGTTCGTTGAATCATTATTGCTAAAGCGGGTCTCCGTCGATAAGAGCACTGAAAAAAGTCTTCTATTTGTTTTCACGTCACAAAAAAAAAAATAAATAATCGAAAAAATGAGCCACGATCGCTCGATAGTAAGAGATATTCTGATCACGCGTGAAAATCCACCTGTTCTGTAATAAAAGTCGGAGTATTTTTTTTTTTATATATGTTTCCAACTGCGTATGGTTTCCCTTTTACGCCCCCACATCCCCCCTTCCCCACATGAAAGTGGGAGTATGTAATGTAGGAGCAGATGCATTTCTCCAAGGTTAGAAAATTCTTAGAAAAAAAAAAAAAAAAAAAAAAAAAAAAATGCTAACAAAATTGCAGTTTTACCATTTTTTACAATCTTTATTTTAAGATTTTTTACGCTATTGAAACACCGTTACGAACGATCAGAGTAGGGGCAAATTTTTATCCAATTTTTTTATTACCGAGAAAAAAAAATGATAAAATTAACGCAGTGCGTCCCGCAATTAGTTTTATAATTTTATAGAATCGTTTCGGAGGCAAATGACTTGAAAATGTTGACTCCGTTTCTCCGGCACGCGTACGTGTTTAGCGCCTTAAGGCCCCTCGAAACTTCCGGTCGTATTTGTGCCCAGCTGCACGAAGATGCAACGCTTGTGACGAACGTATCGTATTGAAGAGACAAGGCAGAGAGAAAGTGCTCTCCGCTGTTCGGTTGATTGTTAGATCGACTTGCGGCGGGGTTGAGAATCGTCTTTGCATAATTTCAAAGATCGCTAACGCATTCGTTGATCTTTCGTTCGTGTTACCGTCGCCGAGTGAGCGATGTGTGTTCTCGAGGCAGAACCATAATAGGCGATGGAACGCAGTCATTATTAACTCATCTATTTCTACCGACAGCATCCGTTTCGCGTACACACTACCGAAGCCGCACATTATCTCGAGGCGAAGAAAAGGGAAAGAATTTATTGCATCTTCGTTACATATACCGAGACAATCGCACACTCACACCGGCGTACAATAGCTTGTGTCATTGCGTCGAGCTCGCCGCCGATGTGCGAGAGAAAATACAAAACGACGAATTTGCGCTGGCAAGGTGTACGTACAGCGAGGAAAACAGTAACGAGCTGAAAACGTTTTCTCGCCGTTGGGGAAGACGCGCGTGTTGTGTGCGGATACCTGCGGTAACACCGGCAATTTTCCGGGATACTGGCCGGAAGCTTTCCAGCTGCTCTCGGGCCATCTTCCTTCTGCACTCTCACGGGCTTCTTTTTCTTTGATTTTTTTTTTTTTTTGTTTTTCTCTGAAACGGTCCAACAACTTGGCAACGCTATCGCCCCGTTTGCGGCCTCGATTGTACATCACGATACGCGGCTCACGGACCCCTTTTTTTGTACTTCAATACTACGTTGAAGTTTTATCATCTCTTTTTTGAGTTATTTATTCATAGATCGTTATTTATTCATAGGTCGTTATTTACGCATAGAAAAGACTATATTTTCGGAAAGAAAATTGAGATTTTAATGTAAAAGTACTTAAAACATAGCTTCCTCTGTGAGAAAGCAATAGGCTATAACGTCGAGAAATGCGATTTTTGGTCAACGTCCGGATGCACCTCTGTGTGTGTGTGTGTGTGTGTGTGTGTGTGTGTGTGTGTGTGTGTGTGTGTGTGTGTAAGAGCTTGCGTCGTATGAAACGACTAGCAACAACGCGCTCGCTTCGCTCGAGCTTATTTAATTTATTTTAGATTAGATGTGCCAATCTTACGGACGATCCCGATTGGCTACGAAAACTGACTTCACGATTTCGATTATTTCAGTATATTTATTTCGATCCATCGAGTGTCATGTTTTTTTTTTTTTTAGAGCGGACTATAACTCGGAAACGGCTTGGGATAGCGAGCTGAAATATTTTACACTAGTAGAGCGGTCTTCCCTTCGCGCAATTTTCATGAAGATGGAAACCCGGTTAGAGATTTTAGGCAATTTTGACAATTTCAAAAAGGGTGTGGTAGCTCCAACTTGCGTAAATTTAGAGCCACCGTCCCGAAACTGCACGCGACTGCATGTGATCGAAGACCTTTGACATCGAATTCGACCGAAATTTATCCAAGCGATCAGATTTTATGGAATTTTGATTTTTTTTTTTAATTACTAAAAGCGGTTTATTTCGAGTAAACACGAAGGTATCGAGCTGAAGTGTTCGACAGGAATGGATTGACACTCTACAATGTTTGGTATTAAATTTGACGAAGATTATCTTGTACTACACTGAGAAAAATAAATGGTTGAATCAAGCAAATGCGCGTTGACATACGTTGAAAGGTCAATTTTGTTGGTACAAAAAAAAAAAAAATGTTTCTTTCAATCGACAAATTTTGATTAAATTGAAGCAAAAATAATCGTTTAACGAGACAATGCTTTATTTGTACCGAACAAATAACAGCTTTGAACGTATGTCACCGCGACTTTTGGTTAATCCAACCAATTTTTGTTTTTCTCGGTGTATTTTTTTTTTAAGTGCATAACGATAGTATGGGAAGAAATGGCCCAACTCAGTAAGTGTATTGCACGCGACGCTTTGCAGCGACACGATCAATATCGTGGATCGCCGAGCTTTGGGGAATTTCTGATAAAACCAGCGGGTTATTAAGTTTTTTTTTTTTTTTTTGTCAGTATCTTCCGGGTCGATAAGCGAGAGTGTGTCGTCCAAGTAAATAGATAAATCATTGAGAGAGTCTCACATACGACATGTACGACCTTCAACGACACCTGAGTCCCTTGACTGTGTATTTGATAAGGGGGCAAGCGCTCGCCGGATCAAATAAATCATTTTTAGCGGAGCAGACGTGTATGCGAGTAGGTAGTTTTATCGGATTTGGTATTTTTCCTAGATAGCGACGGTGGCGTTTTTCTTGATCCTATTTCCTCGAAGAACACGAGAACCGGTATAGCGAGTTTCCTCGCTCGAGGTCAAAGGCAAAGCGGAATTGCACGCCGGACGGGGAGTCGAGGAAAAAGTTTCGACGCTGTAAAGGATCGCACGAGAATCCGGCAGATCCGGGACAGGGGAGGGCTCACACATACCGCGAAACGGGCTAAAGCTCCGCGTCGCTTCCAGTGAGCGGGGACGAGCTCTGTTGCTGCTTCCCGGACTTCTCGTAAATCACCCGAAGATACCGTGAGTGATAATTTATGGCGTCGGAGCTTCGAAATTCAGGGATCGCGGGGGAAAGACCGCCGGGCGGACCGACGTAACTATCCTCACGATGGGGTAGGTTTCTTGCTAAAACGAGCCGAGCTTGAAGCCTCCCTCGACGCTTTCACCCTGAAATCGAGCTCCGGTTAACCCTTGCGGGGAAACAAATGGGTGCATGTGTATGCGAGAGCGTGTGTGTGTGCGTGCGTGAGCACGTCCACACAGGGATAGACGGGGAAGGACGGACCAGAGAAAGGTTTAATTGAAATTGATACGACGAGGCTAGGAAAAGGGAAAGGGAAGGGAGTTTCAGCGTATGTTCAGCCGTCGCGAACGAAAGCTAGCAAGAGGATCGTTGGAAATGCGTCGGGTTGCGGCGAGTCAGTTTAATCAAATTAGAACAATTCGCCGTCGACTGTACTTTACGCTCCAGGCTTTTTTTTTTTTTTTTTTCACTCAAAGTTTGAAGCACTCAAAATATTTTTTTACAAACAGTAATAAAATTAGTTCGGTGTGCGAGGTTTCGGCTCTCAGCAAATCCACTCGATGCAATCCCCTCGCCTCGAATGGATTAGTTTCGAAGTGGCTGGGGCACTTGGATTTTGTGCTGCAGCCTTTTTTTCTTTTTTTTTTTTTTGAAATTCGCAAATACCGATGGTGATATTCGTTTCGCCTCCGGCACCGGTTTTCATTTATTTGTTATCTTTAGTAGACCCAATTCTGGTTTAACGAAAAAAATCATCCGACCTTCACAGTTATAATTATTTAACAACAAGGAACGAGCATAATTTTCATTTGCAGAATGATTTCTTTTCGGTGGGGGAGACCGGGGCAAAATGGCACACGCCCAGAAAAATAATTTATTTGACGGCCACCGTTTATTTAGATTAAGTAAAATATTTAGTAGTAGTAGTAAAAGATATTTGTTGACCTCCCGTACATTAATACCATATGGTGGGCCAATCGGCCATTGACCGAAGTCCTTCAGCCTGGATGCTCACGCTACATTCAGCAGTTTTACAGTTCGAAACGTAGAAGCATACAGAGGTAGATTACAATTAGTCGAGCACAACAAAATTAATAGCTAATATAGGTTATATTGCCGGTGTGTTTACTTTCTTGAATGGTAAAGTATTTATTTGATTTAAATAAATATTTATTTGAATCAAATAAATATTTTACTTGGTCCAAATAAAAGGTGGCCGTCAAATAAATTATTTTTCTGGGTGCAGCGGGGCAAAACGGGACAGTGAGGGCAAAACGCAATCTCACAATAATTTTGGATGCCCCATTTTGCCCCAACGATACATCCGGTTTTTTAAAACCGTTTCGCCCCACGTACCACCATCGTCACCATCCAAATGTTATTGGAAAATTGCGTTTTGTCTCGTCATCCCGTTTTACCTCGCTGTACCATTTTGCCCCGCTCTCCCCTATGTTTTTTTTTTTTACGTAATGACAATTTTTAATAAATTTGGTTCATAGTACGATTGTATTTATGGCTGTTCCGATCGTCTGTAACTATACATGAGTGTTTGTAGGTACATTTATTCGTATCTCTATACTTACATAGATACTTGCTATTTCAATTTCGGGCAAAATCGCTCGAGCTCCTCGCTCGCCGTTTCGCCCTTCTCTTCACGCGATCTTGTATAAACGGACAGTTGCAAAGCGTCCGCGTAACACTCCACGTAGACACTGAACTTACGCGAGCTCTACGCTCTCGGGAAATATTTCAATCTCGTTTCAGCGCAAAAAACACGTGCCCGTTTTATTTCCTCCCGGAATATCATTCAGCGTCCTCGTATCTCTATTATTATTCGCAGTACGGAGGACTGAAAAAATTCGCAGAAGTTTTCACCTACGTGGATGTACGTAATTGAAATCGACAAAAAAATAAATAAATCTGTCTCATAAGAACATCATTCAGCGTTCTCGTACATTTATTATTATTCGCAGTACGGAGCGCTGAAAAAATTCAAACATTTTCACCTACGTGGATGTACGTAATTGAAATGGAAAAAAAAAAAATAATGCAGACTTATATCTCGGCGTACGGTTGGGTTAACATTATCATACGAAATAATGGAGATTGCGTGCATAATGCAGCAACGTCGGTTAACAATTCACTGTTGCGGCGATGACGTTACGTCTTGGAATTTCACGCTTTTGCGTAATGATAATGTTCCTTTTTTTTTTTTTTTTGTCATTCGGTAAGATACGCAGTTTCTGGGTGGAGAGGAAGCGAGAGTCGAGGAACTCAACCGTCGCAGCGCTATTCTGCTACATAAAGCATGTTACTTGTGTCTTGCTCGCGTTTTATATCGTAGGACTGGTTTATTCGATTTCGTCGACATTCGTTATTATTATCACTGTATTGTTGGCTAGCATATCGACGATGGAGCTTTGCTCGAGGTCCGCGAAGCACCTGCGGTTACAAATCGAATTTAGAAGCAAAAGTGTGCCGAAGAGCTTTTCACACATGACACATGCAGCAGTCGTACGATCCGAGACTGGCTTTCTGCTTATGAGAAAGTAAAATTAAAAAAAAAAAGTAACATGATTCGAGAATAAAAAATGTCGAGAATAAAAAAAATCGAGAATAAAAAAAGTAACATGATTCGAGAATAATGTCGAAATATTGTTTTTTTTTTTTTTTTTTTTTTTTTTTTTTTTTTTTTTTTTTTCGTTTGGTATTTGCGTTGCAGCCGAGTGAATTCCACAGATAACTCGAATTGTTCGCATGTCACACAAAACAGTCAGATAGACAGAAGGTTGATTTTTTGGTTGATAAAAAAAAAAAAAAATCCGGAATAGTATCGAAATATCGGGATTTTTTTGTTCGTTCGTTGGTATTCGTGCCATAGCCGAGTAAATTTAGTGCACGGTTCGGTAACGCGGGCGACCTGGATGCGAGCCTAATTAAGCGTGAATTCGTTGCCTCGAGGCAGACCAAGTGACGCATTCGCTAGGCTTAATTGGTACGCGGAGCTCACTGGCGTTTCCGGGCTTTCGGTATATAACGAGACCCGACCGCCCAATTTGTTTGCAATCGTGTCCATTAAGCTCGCGCGAAATAGTCCGCATCCGCACGACCATAATTTTTGTCATTACCGTTTGAAAGGAAAATAATTTATTTCGTTTTTTTTTTTTTTTGTAAATTTTTATTTTCACGCAACAATATCGTGATAAAACTGATCGGTAAGCGCGACGTCAAATTTTCGCCACAAAATAATCGCCGAGCTGGACGTGACAGCGAAGCGAGAATCGATATTCCAATCTCCGAAATTTGCAGGTGACGAGTTTCCAATGCAGAGCAGTCCTTTCGGGTGCCTGCTGGGACTTCACTTAATGCCTGCCTCATAAGTCTCCTGGCTGAGCGCTTCGCTTTTGCCCCCTTATTCCTATACGGTCTCTTTATCTCTTTTCCGGTTGACAAAAAAAAAAAAAATCCTTTATTCCGCAGCTGCAAGTCCGCGAGATTGCGGAGATGGAAATACGTCTCGAGCTGCTGCTGCCGTGAGTCTGAAAACGAGAATGAGTCTCTGCGCTCGGTTTTTCTCTTCTCTTTTTCTACTTGAAAAAAAAATAAAATAAAAAATAAAAATTACTTGACTTCTCCGTCGTCGATTCCGCAGGAAAGAACGAGTCATCACTTGGCAAGCGGGATTACACTCGGGCGTTGGATGGATTGTGTTTCACGTTTTTTTTTGTTTTCCGACTCCCACCGATAACAAGTATCGTTATCGTATCACCGAAGCCATTGCAAACATTCTAGTCTAGCTCCGAGAGTTTCTCGATTTGTCATGAAGAAGAATAAGTGACAGCGAGTGGCTTTCAACGTTTCGACTCTGTTATTACGAATTATCCGACTTTGTATAACCGATGAATATTTCATATTAAATTGCTACCCAACGGTAACGGTGCTCGAACAATAATAGTAATGATGATGATAAATCGGCGCGACGAAGCGTGTCGCGCACGCACTTGGAAGCAAAGGAAAGAAAAAAAGAAAAAAAAAAAAAAAAAAGAGGAGGAAAATAAATTAGCATTCGCTCGACACTCGGAAACGTGTGAATTAAGCCTCAAGGTTTTTCTCGAGAAATTTCCATGAAATAAAATATGCCGCTTTAACTAAGGCGAGTCAGGATATAATGCAAGCTGGTGTGCCTCTGGTATCTCGACAGGATGCCACGAGGTTGTGGTTTTCCTTTTTTTTTTTTTCTTTTAATCTCTCCTTTTTGGATGGTCGACCTCGTGCGAATGCAGCACTTTAATGCCCTTCCCCAACGAGCGGACCTCGCACACTCTCGTCTCTATGCACCGAGTAGTTACGCCCGGCGATCTATGGAAGGGAACGAGTTATGTAGATTGCGTGCCCGAGTATCGTCCGCGGTGGTTTGCACGAGCCTTGGCGGCGGCCCTTCAGAGACCTTCTTCTCTGAACGAAGGAAAACACAGGTCGCGCGACGGGGACGGGAGCGAGGCAAAAATATACGATAGAACGGAAGTGTTGGAAGCGGCGAACATCCAACACCAGACACGAGGAGGGTCGCGATACGTTACAGCGCATAGATGTGTATAGATATATGTGTATATAGATATGTAATATCGCGAAGTAGTTGCGAAAGGGAAGTCTCCCGTGCGGTGAGAAAATACAGTGGCCGAGGTCAGGATTTTTTGTTTCCGCCTGCGCTAAAGCAGTAGTTATAATTCTGTGGGGAAGAGCGAGCTGGCTGGTGGATAATTCCGGACAGAGAGATTTTAATGTAGTCCTTGCGATGCACGCTAGACAACTGACAGACTATCTCTAAAATTTCGTGCATTGTCAAGTAATTTTTTGTAGTTCGTATTCGATAAATCGCAGTGAAAACAAAAAAGGAGTCGTAGATATTTAGTAGTAGAAAACATAATCGATTATATTGGAAAGAGCATATTTTAAAGGTTGATTCGACTCGGGGTTTTGGGAATAATTACTTCATTTCAGTTATAATTACTTTCGCAATTTTCGATAATGGTATTTTTTTTATTTTGTATTACACACCCAGAAAAAGAATTTATTTGACGGTCATCGTTTATTTAGTTTAAGTAAAATATTTGATTTAAATAAATATGTATTATATATACTTGTATGTATTATAAATACTTGATTTAAATAAATATGTATTTAAATCAAATAAATATTTTTCTTAATCCAAATAAACGGTGCCCGTCAAATAAATTATTTTTCTGGGTGCACCTTTTATGGGTGCGCAAAAATGCAGTGCATACACTTTAATTTTTGTTCTGAAGTGTTACTTTTGTTAAGTTTTCGTCGGAGCCCATGCATAAAACCCCATATTTCGCATTAATTATTTCGAAAAATTATTCGTCAACCAATCCTAAAACTTCCTGATAACATTGAAAAGGACTTTAACTGCAGTGTTGCAAAAATACATTTGGATCGTTCGTTCGTATTAAAGTTGTCACACTTTGAGACCGGAGAGAATCACCAAATCTGATAAAAAAAAAACTCTTGCAAAATTATGAAAAATGATCAACGATCAAACCTTGTTACTGACAATTGCCTAAAATTCGACACCGTGTTTTTGTAAAAGCTAGCCATTCTCTCATTGCTCGTACATTTTGTTGAACCCGATAGGAAAAGTAATTATAATGCTAGAACTGATATAGAAGTCTAAGTGGTCCCGACAGTGTTGATAATGAAACTCCGAGTTATAAAGTCATTAAGAAAGTTCGAACTCAATTATTACAAAGTGAGATGACAACAATAAAGAAAAGGAAAATTCTCCGAGCTGTCGACTGCCTTTCGCGTCTTCATTCAACGTCACAGAAGCTCACCGAGTCGAAGGATCTGGAAAATCTGAGAGTATAATTGGGATTCGGAGCTCTCGTCAAGGATGACGTAATAACCTCATTGACGAAGTTTTGGAGACTATTGTTTCGAGACTGTACTAGAGCGTAGAGCTCTCAATGTTGTGGCTGGTTTCGCGAAGCCATCGCGTTCACTCTAGTCAATTTTCGATGTATCAGACACGAGTAGTGCTCTCGTCGCTCGTTGCGAATGTTCGGCGGAGTATGTTCCGAGTATCAGAAATTGTTTCTCCCGCACTGCGGAAACTTGTTGGCGGCAACTCGTGTGCGACTACCGTTGCAAATTCGCGTATAGAGTTACACGGCGCACGGCTGCACGGTAACTACATGTCTCGGCAATAAGTTAATCCAATCTGTCGGCACTCGCGGAGGGTCCTAATGGTTGCCCGCGCGAACGACCGGGCGTTACGGCCTTAAAAACGATTTTCGGTCTTCCGACCGAGAAATTGGATGCGTCTGTTCTTCGTATCGTTTCGAGTCGTTTTTTCTTTTCGGAACGAATTTCAGTAGCGCGACCTACCGTGGCATGTAATAATCCGCGTCGGGCGAAGCGCCACACGTGTAGAAAATTCTATGAGACAATCTTATCTTATCTCTTCCCGCTCCACATACGATGAAACGATTAAAATCCATCGTACTAAAAGCTGAAGTAGCCGATAGATCATTAAAAATTTGCTCGAAGAGTCAAAAGTGTTACAGCGGGACAAGATGGACCAGTTTTACCAATTTTTCACGAGACAAAAAAATGCTCAGTGCAAATGGAGGGACTGGGTCCGTTTTGCCCCGCTCTCTGCGATATCGTACTATATCTCTCCCCGAGTCCTCAGTCGATATCTACCACACCTCCGGAACTCTCGTCCCGGATAAAAGTCCCAGATAAAATGTGTATATATATATATATATATATATATATACACACACATCAACCCAAGCTTTTTACCTTCATTTCCGCTTCACCGACGAACACGAGGAAAAAGTTTCCGACAGATTATTAAAACTAAAAACGTGAATTTTTTGTTTCATATTTTTTCCTTACGTCATCGGTAATAGCGAACCGAGAGGGAGACGAAGCGACCGCTCTAGCTCGTCGGACCTCGCGGTAATGGCGAAATTAAATTACCTCGACCGACGCGCGCGCCGAGAGCTTTATCACCCAAGGCTTTAACGACACTCTCCTGCCCGCGAACGATTGTCGAGTTATAATACTATTTGAGAGTACGCTCGATTTTCTTATCGCGTATCACCGAGTCGCACCGGTGCCCTCGCCTGCGCTGCGCACCTCTGGTCGTTGTCGCTGTCGTCGATGCTGCGAACCGACAGAGTGGAGCATGTGTTCCCGACGCTAGTTATTACGCGCTTTAATAAAGATATTGCGACGCTTTAATGACGCAGAGCTGGAAAAAAAGTAAAAAAAATTTTTAAAAAGAATTGCTGGACACCACGAAGTCTATTAAACAGATTTAACGGGTCGTCAGCGAAATGTCGCTTTTAAAAAGATTAGAGCAAGTTGCTACGGTAAAAGTGTGTCAAGTGAAGGATAAAATGACTATCGAGAGCCGGGCATTTTCATTACGTGGAATTTTATGGCCAATATAATTAACCGTCGCTGGAGATTACATAAAGTAAACGTGGTGAATATGGCCCACCTTGAATGAATTATATATATTCCGAGCTAGAGTAGAATCCCGATTAACCGGGCTCTCATTAAACGGTAAGCGGATTAATCGTGCTTCTTCCCAGGTTTTTTTTTTTCTTTTTTTATACGCGGAACAAACCAAAGTCACTGAGCACTCAAAGAAAGACTAGCTTACGTACTATTGATGAAAAAAATATCCAAAGCTTTACATTCTAGTTCACACTATTTCTCACTTTACACTTGTACTACTGAGATTTTTCAAACTAACACTACTTCATATGAACATCACCCTTATTAGTTAATTTAGTTATTTTTTAAAATGTAATTATAACTTCGTTAATTGACATTGACTTCATATAAACATGAATTTATGTGTTTATATGAAGCCATTTCATGTCCCTTTGAACCAATAACTCTAAAAATGGTAACTGTTGTATTTGCAGCTCACAACTCCTCAGAGAAGAGCGAAGCAAAACAGGACGATGCGTCAAAAATGGGACGGTGGGGCGAAACGCAATACCCCAATCATTTTCGGATGGGACAATGGGGGGCAAAACGGGCCAGAAAATCCGGATGTATCAACAGGGCAAAATGGAACATCCGAAAGTGATTGAAAAATTGCGTCTTGTTCATTGTCCCGTTTTGTCCCACTGTCCCATTTTGCCCCGTTCCACCCTAAAGCAAACTTGTACAAGTGTAAGCGCGTATGCAGCAAAGTTGTCTTTACGGATTACTTCGCGCGCGCAGGCATTGCTGCTTTATTCGTTTTATCCGAGTTTTTCGTATTACCCGAGCCTACACCTCGGTCAACGCGGAGAGCTCGAATGAATTGGATGTTTCGGATAACGCGGAGGCTCGGCTAATCGATGGTCGGATAAGCGAGGTTCTACTGTATATACCTAAGCTGTCTAGTTCGCATTAGCCGGCATTTCGATTATCAGGGGACTCTTCGGTCCCGAGCAATCCGATTAATCGGGGCTCTACTGTACATTCATCACTTGTTCCCCAATTTGTTAGATCCTAATTATCAGCATTTCGCCAGCACGAAATTCGCACAATCAAAAAAGCATCGATACAACATTTTCGTGTATTTCTCTGTGCAAGCAAACACCAAAAGAAAACAGAACCAAAAACAACCACCGTTTGTTCGAGCAGCAGCTCGAGCGGCGCACATCGCGAGTAAACAGTAAAGCCGATTTTCTCTTTGCTCTCGGCCCGTCCGGGTTATAAATCTCTGGGACGAGCAGCGTAAGCGGTATCTGGGTTGAAAGCTAAAAAAAAAAAAAATGTAAAACGAAATGGCAAAAGCAGCAAAATCAGTACGGCCATTCGTCGCAGCAAAGTAGCATCGAGCGCTGCAAGCTCGAGGAGGGAGCTCGAGCGAAGACCGGAAGATTTACTGCGGAAGAGGTCTCTCGAGCCGGTAGCCTCGACCAGTGCGTGTTTCCCTTCCCGTTCTCTTCGCGGCTCCCACGAGGGCAAAAAAAAAGAGCTTCATTCGGGTCACGCGTGAAATTACAGCGTTATTATAGGCCTCTCGGTAACGACAAACCGCGTTCAAGTAGTAACGGTCAGCTTGTGTGTACCGTACTTATATTGACACAACGTGTTGTGTTATTTTGTGTGCACAATATTATGAACGTTTAGTCGTGGGTGGGGGGAGGGGAGGGGGGGGGAGGGTCATGGCACAAAGCTCGAAGCATTGATCGAGTGACGAGTTTATGAATGAAACCGGTGATTTATGCACCCGGTGCACGCGGACCTCGTGCGGTTCGACTGTGTAACGTTGATTCGTTGCGTAACTCGGGCGACATTAACGTCGTCATAGTCGCACTGCCGGCTGACCCCGTGGCGCACGTGTTTAATACTCGTTTCACCGACTCCACGCGCAAATGGGATTCGTGTTACGGATAAAACACACGTAACCATTAAGCCGCACGCCGATGCGCATTCAAGTGATATTTAATGATGCAAACCTCTCGCTTCGGAACATCGCGACGAAATGAGACCGAGCAAACTTTTTCTTTAATCCTTAGCTTTGACGGTAAAA
The DNA here is from genome assembly GCA_963922035.1 of Amblyjoppa proteus. Classification (NCBI taxonomy): domain Eukaryota; kingdom Metazoa; phylum Arthropoda; class Insecta; order Hymenoptera; family Ichneumonidae; genus Amblyjoppa; species Amblyjoppa proteus. The sequence goes on along the minus strand of OY998228.1, from coordinate 4,215,941 downwards.
AAATGTCGGCATGAAAATTAATGTACTGGTATTGAAAGTTTTATGCACAAACTTGTGTATTACATTTTGTATACAAATTTTATGTAAAATTAATGTACGGTAAAGAAAAAATGATAAAATGGTATTTTTAATAGCAGTTATCTGATAATAAATTAAAGTATTTTAAAAATTACTTTAAAAGTACTATAATTTTACATAATATTTATTACATTAAATTTAATATATTGACTTATGCATGAAGGCTTCGAATATCGGTACAATTTTTTTTTACAGCCTTAGGCATCCTGTTCGAAGAGACGAAAGTAACGATCGTCAGTAGGCACGCGCCACACTAATCGTCTTAGCGATTATTTTTGTATTTTATTTTGAACATTTTTTTTGCCGATCTATTTTTTGATACGTTGACGAAATGTCGAGGCGATCCGTCGAAGCCATCAAATTCGAGGCTCATTAAATATCGCTGGCAGGTAGTCTGATAGAGCGACCTTGCGTTTTATCTCGCTGCGCGCCGGCTCAGATGCACATCTCGACGACGCTGCGAGCTTCTCTCAACGAGCTCCGGATGTTTTGTATGGTCTGATTCTCTCTGCCACGCTTTCTCGTGTCGGGCGCGTTCGTTAATTTTTTTTTAATTTTTTTTTAATGATGCGTCTGACCAATTCGATCCGTTTCTACTAGCAGCTTCGCCGGGCAAAGTGGACGAGTTAAACGAATGGGCTCGATGCGACGAAACGAATTCGACTACATCTACAGCAGTTTACAACTGTTTCGTCGTTCTCTACTATCTCATGCTTCTCTCCGAGCCACTTAGTCACCCTAATTCTCGGAATGCTAAATTCAAGTTCCGGCTAGTTCGCGCGCTGCCTCTCATCGTATTTCGGGAAGCTCGGCCTACATTTTTCATTTTTTTTTTTTTTTTCACCAACGCTCCAATTTCGAAGATATTTTTTTTTACTCCATCATAAGACAAAAACACGCATACGAGTGATTACGGGTTTATTATTATTTTTTTTTATTACAAATTCTTGCAAATCTCACTTTTTTTTTTAGAGACGACGACACAGTCGAGCACTGTCACATAAACATAGGAGTTTACTGCACAGTAAAATATGCCCCGGGTAATAAATCTGGTTAGGCCAAAAAATGTGTCTGTTACCGACTCAAATTAACAAGTTACTAATTAATGGATTGACCCAGTTAATTATTTGAATCACATTTTCCCGTCCGACAAAATGAATCGCCTGCGTCGCCCGGAGCGTATTTAACGACCTCACACTGTTGAAAAAAAAATTGCAAATTCAATTCACCGGGCCAGAAGTTTTTACACAAAAACTGGTACATTAAATTAATGGATTTTTACAGTACAATGAAAGTAAATTGTTAAAAGTGAGGTATTTCTAAAGTTAATATAACGTTAGTTAATTTTTCATCGCGAATGTACATGAAATTTAATATACCAGTTAACGCAGAAAAACTTCCAGCACTAGTAAATTAAATTTGATACGATTTTTTTTTGTACAGTGCACTAAGCTGAAGAAATGAATAATTTTTCAGCGCGCTTCACAATTTTTTTTTATCTACCGACCCTAATTTTGTTTTCTCCGCTCATCATTCGTCTGAGCTGCGATACTTCGCAGAGATCGATGCACGTCCAAGCTGCGACACTTCGCAGAGATCGACGAGCGTCCAAACTGCGATACTTCGAAAAGATCGACGAGCGTCCGAGCAGCGATACTTCGCAGAGATCGATGCACCGAAAAAAATATCAACTAAGCTGCGGTTTCGGGTGGCGAAGGAAATGTTTGGTCGATTGAACAAAATGTTTGTTCAATTCAAGTAACTATTCGTTGAAGCTACCAAATATTAGGTCAAACAACTAAATATGCGTTCAATCAACTAAATATTTCTTTCGATCAAATAAATATTTATTTTAATCAACTAAATATTTCTTTCAATCAACTAAATATTTCTTTCGATCAACTAAATATTTCTTTCAATCGACCAAATATTTCCTTCGCCACCGGCAACCGCAGCTTAGTTCGATATTACCAAACCCTTCTTTCGGTGTGCGCGTCCAAGCTGCGATACTTCGCAGAGATCGACGCGCGCCCGAGCAGCGATACTTCGCAGAGATCGATGCGCGTCCAAGCTGCGATACTTCGCAGAGATCGATGCGCATCCAAGCTGCGATACTTGGCAGAGATCGACGCGCGTCCAAGCTGCGATACTTCGCAGAGATCGACCCGCGTCCGAGCTGCAATCGCCCGCGAGCCTTTCGCGTCTCCATTGTGCGCCCGAGAGCTCGCCGTCGCGCAGCCAGGTACAATAATGGTTCCATGTAAGATTGATTATTAACCCGGGAGGGCCAGTTAACCATGGGTTAGACTGACCTCATCCAACGACGACGACGACTCGGATCAATCTACGAAAAAGCCTTGAAGCCCGACCGCCGCTTCGTCTCACCATTGTTCATCGTCTTTATTTTCTCATTCTCCTCATCGTCCCGAGACGCGAGTTCGAGCCGTGCCTCGAGCCATAAAGCTCCGTGTGTGTGTGTGTGTGTGCGTGACTCGGATAACAGCCGGTTTTCTCTCGTATCGCCGTATCGCTATTACATTCCCGACTTGTATTCAACGAAGTAACCCCACAGGGGTTGAATAAGTCTTTTGATACTTGAACCGATAGAGTCGCCCGTCTCGGTGTACCGATCTTCCATCGAAAGTTCCACGGTAACTGGCGATGAAACCGAGTGAGACGCGGAAAAGTCAATAGCCGTGGAAGTTATCCAACGGAGTGAGTAACTCCCAGCTCTCTTACTTCGGCAACGTTTATTGAGTCGTTCTCGTCGTCGTGACTCTCTTTCTCTCAGCCACCGCGGAGACTCGTGGAATCCCCACGAGGAAGTTATCGGTCGATCGTGCACCCAACTATATATACCTCATCCTCGCGACGTTGAACTCTGAGCAGTGCACGAACAAAATTCGCCCCTCGAGCCACCGCTTAGAGAAACGGCTGTATTCTAATACAGTCGTTTCTTTCGCCTTGTTGAGGAAGAAAAAAAAAAAAAAAAAAAAAAATGATACAAATATATATTACCGCGATTTCTATGTACAGTTTACAGCTCCCGTTTCCTACGAGACGAATCCTTAGAGTTTCTGCTTATCAGCGGTCCGCCACTTCCATCTGCACCGCAGCCGTCCTAATACCGCCTCTTTCTCTCCTCCTCTCTTCCGGTCCCTCTCTCGCTCTCTCTCTCTCTCTCTCCTCCTCTCTTCCGGTCCCTCTCTCGCTCTCTCTCTCTCTCTCTCTCTCTTTCGCTCGGGTTGCTTTCGGTCCTTTCCCTCGAGGGCTCAGAAATTCTGGCCGTACTGCTGTGAATCTCCCGTCGTACATGTCGGCTTAAAACTTTTCGATTTCCTTGCCGGTAGCTCGCGAAAGCGCGGAAGCATCCGCCAGAGGCCAGAGGTAAAACCGGAGAATGTCGATGTTTCGACGCTGCTAGAAGGGATTCGTCGGTACGGGGAAGAGAATCGCGGCCCGGAAGAAGAGAAGACTCCCAGATATATATATATATATATATACATACATACATACATATATACCTATATATATGTATATATAACCTATATATATGTATTAAGATATATATATGTCTATATAACCTATATATATGTATATATATAGGTATTAAGTATATTCTATATGCAGCTGCTATTGAGAGAGCCCGGCAACTTACTAGCATCGTAAGAGCATGTTCCGGCGCCTCGCCCGAGAGATTACATCATCTCCCTCATCTTTACTCTTCGACGACCCTCGCTCATGATTTATGTCTCACGACTTTTCTTCAAGTTTTCTCCTTCGACCCTCTTCGCAGCTCGTTATTAATTGGCCTGTAACGAACGATGAAAAAAAAAAGCGATTAAACTTTCGCCGAAGAGCGATAAACGCTCGAGTGAGAAATCGTTAATATACACACAAAAAAAAGGGGTATAGCTTGAAAGAGAGTCCGATGGGAAGGACTAGTTTATGCGATGGTCGCCATGACGATGGCTATCGATCCTCCCGCTCTGCGGACCCGCGAACACCGACGCTTCGCAATATCCTTGCCTTTCTCTCTCGCGACTTCTCCTCCGCCTCTCATCCTCTCTCGTTACCCGTCCATTCTTCTCGCTTCCGCGACAGTCCGCGACGACTTTCTCGCACGGGCGTTCGTCGGTCTTCGCCACTTTAACCTCTCCCTCGGACGGCTTCGAAATTCGCCGACTGACGGACAGCAGCCTGATCGAACGAGAACTTCGGAGGGAAGATTGTAGGGGAGGACGCGCTTGGCTGGAGCTCTGTCGTTACGATGGAATGGTGTTGACTGAAAGAAGAAGAAGAAGAAAAAAAAATCAATTTGTAGCAATAATTCAAGGCAAAATTGAAGCTTGGAACAAAATGGGTCACCTTTCAACGTCACCGGACCACGGCGAGAAATCATTTTTTTTTTTTTTTATTCGATAGAATTCAGAAGTTACCTTCTTATGCTCAGTGTGTCTTATGTAATATGTGCATATCTAAGAAATTAATTTTTTACTCTGCGCCATTTTTGGGAAAACTCCAGTTTTTCCTACCCAAGACCGTGAGAAAGGACGTTGTAATTCGACAGTCAATTATTCACCAAAAAAATACTAGTTTTTGTCGGTTAATAATTGGGCAAAATGGGGTCTCTCAACTTCACTAGAATCACGGTGAGAGATCATTTTTTTTTTTTTTTTTTTTTTAATTCGCTCGGATTCAGGAGTTACCCGCTTGTGTCGAGTATGCGCAATATTTCAATATTTAAGAAATTACTTTTTGACTCACTCTCATTGCTGGGAAAAATCCAATTATTCTTACCCAAGACGTTGAGAACGGAAGTCGTACTTCGAGAGTCAATAATTCACAAGAAGAAGCAATCTAGTTTTTCTCGGTTTAATAACTAGCCTTCGTAATAATTAAGGTTTCTCGGCTCGCCAAAACCACCGCGAGCATTTTTTTTTTTAAATCGCTCCAATTCAGGAGTTACCCGCTTGTGTCCACATTTAAGCAAATACTTTTCACTGCCTTCCGGTGCTGGGAAAGCGCCAGTTTGTTCTGCCCAAAACGGTGAGAAAGGAAGTTGTAATTCGAGAGTCAATAATTCCCAAAAAAAAAAGACAATTTTTTATCGGTTTAATAATTCCCCCTCGCAAGAATTAAGGTTTCTCGGCGCGCCAAACCCACCGCGAGATTTTTTTTTTTTTTTTTTCATTCGCTCCGATTCAGAAGTTACCCTCTTGCGCCCAGTATGCGCAATATTTCAATATTTAAAAATTAATTTTTGACTTCCTCCGACTTCGCGGAAAACTCCTGTTTTTCCTACCCAAGACGCTGAGAAAGGAAGTTGTAGTTCGAGAGTCAATAATTCACAGGAAGAAGACCAATTTTTCTCGGTTTAATAATTACCCCTCCCAAGAATTAAGGTCTCTCGGCGCGCCAGGGCGCGAAGCTCCTTCTTCGTCCGTATTTGCATTCGGTGTTGGTGGTCTGTCGAGTCTGCCGCGCGCAGGGTGGGTTCCGGACCTCAGGCGATCTCTCGCCTACGTGACTGCACTCTTTAAAGTGTACATCTTCGCGCGTCGAGAGGGGAGAAAAAGGTGATTCGGCGAGGGGGATTCCAGACCCGAGACTCGACGACTAATTAAGGCTACGGCATACACAACTCGCGACCCTTCCACAAGCTCGGCTGTGGATGAAGAATGTATTCTGGCGGGCACGTCCCCTCGAGTTTTTTTTCAGTCACAATTCACCTCCATCTCTTCGAACTTGCCCACACAAAATTTTCATCTGGACGGTCCGTCCTTCATCGCGGAAAAATCTATGCAGGCAGAAGATTTTTTTGTTTTTTGTTTGTTTGTTTTTAAAGCCCCGTTTCCAATGTCTTCGCAGCGATAATGTGTTCGTCGGTGAAAGGACCGAGCCGAGTGCTCTGGTCTATTGTTGAATACTTAGTTGCAAAGTGTGAGGACGAGGTAGTAAAAGGAACGAGACTTCGACTGCATAAGGGCTACATGCGTGTGAGAATAAAGGCGGAACGGATTCACTGGCGCGTACCTTTCGGACTCGAGGAGTTAATGGAAAACGGAAGCAGGAGTGTGACTCGCTCCTCGGAATTGCGCAACAACCCCCGGCAACAATGCATTTGTGCCATCGGCTCTAAACGTGCACTCGGGAAGACAGAAAGACAGGCAAGCGTCAGAGGTAGAGAGGAATGGCTGCTTCTCTCTTGCGAATCGAAGTATCTTATTTTTCACTCCCGACTGCCCTCAGGGCAAAACGGGAATTACGCGTTTCACTGCCGATTATCCACTTCGGCGTCTTTTCGAAGGCGCCGGTGTTTGTCGAAACGACAAGATATTACTTAACCAAATTTCTGTGACCAAAAAAATGCATGCTAAGGTGTAAACGCACATAAATAAACTATATTCCGATATGCAAATTAATAGTTCGCGGTGTCATGTCGATTGACCAATGAGAAACAAGAATTTTTCTTTTTCATTGGCTGTTGGATTTTTGTCAATACAGGAATAATAGTTATTTGTATGGCAAGGGCGTAGAAAGGGAGTTCTTGACGAGTGTGAAAATGCCGCATGAGCCGAAGGCGAGTGCGGCATTCATAAGAGTCGGAACTTCATTTTCGACGCTCATGTCATCCACATAATTTTTCCTAACAGTCACGAAAATCGAGCTTTTCGTTTTTAGGAAGTGTGCGTGGAAAGGCACTTTTCCGCACTAGAGCGGGAAAAATGCCGGATTAGGTTTGTACGCATGCGCAGTATTTTTCCCGCATGCGATGCGACAAAGTGCCTTTCTGCGCACACTTCACAGCATTTTACGTGCATGTGTCAGGAAAAAAATATTTATACATGCGGTGTTATTGTTGATAGTGACTTTATAATCAGCTCCGGTAGAAATGCACGCTTTTATCGTCAATTTCAAAGCCTATGGCTTTTTGATTTTGGTCAAGACAAGATTTTAGTCTCTCTCGCGATCGTCGCAACAATATTTATCATGAAAATAAATTTGCCAATCAATAACCGAATTCGCGCGAAAAAAAAATATATATTTAAAATTAATATAAAAATTAATATTTAAATATTTAAATATTTATTTTAAGTATTAAATATAAATATTAAATATTAAAAATAAATATTTAAAATATATATTTAAAATATATATTTAATGCCGAAAGTACGAATATTTTTCAATAAACATCGGAAATTAATACTTTTTCTCGTTCACGCCGATCGTTCGAGTAGCGCGAGCGAACGAACCACCGAAAAACAATCTGCCGCGTGATTTTAACGGGGCGCATCAGTTTTACCGGAAATTTCAAAACTCTGGAGAATATATGAGTTGCATAGTCGAGCAGAAAGCCAGCGGCGCGAACTAGAATTTTCGTTTACTTATATGTACAGTTGACGTGCAGGCATCGTTTCCTCGTGTGCTTTTCTCCACGCTCGTCTCCCGCTTTCGATGAATTATTCATGAATCGCCTTTCCTCCTTCACCGTCGCGGTCTCGCCGAATGTGTTCCGAAAGCGAGAGGCACCGAAACGCACAACAAAACCTCGCGAACGTGAAAAATAACGCACGGAAGCTCACCCAATACGAATTCACAGGTGCACTCCGCACGTATGTTGGTTTTTTGTTTCTCCTTTTTTGTTTGTTTGTTCTCTTTCCCCTTTCTCTCTTATTTGTAACGTCGAAATGGTTGAAACGCTGCGATGCACTGACCGATTCACCGCCGGACACGTACCGGGAGCCACGACCGCGGCGCACAGCGCAGGATTTTACAATTGCGAATTCGGTGCGATGATGCCAGGGGACTATCCGGCACCTGCCGTGATATCAACTCGCCGAATGACAAACTCGTCGAGCGTGTCCACAAAAGACTACCTCATTCCCCCCCCCCCCTTTTTTTTCTTTTCTCCCTCACAATCGAGCTCCTCTTTGCTCTCAGCGTGGCCCAAATTCGGATATGAGCTCTCACTGCAAAAGCGACAGAGGATAGAACAGAACGAGTGATCGGAGTCAAGGAGTCGTCAGCCGCAAGCACGGTTGGGCGGTATTAAAAATGTCACGCTGTTAAGAACGTTAGTACGATTGATACAAACAAAAAATTAGGTAATGTCAATCGTTCGGGATATCGCGTATAAAAAAAGCTTGATTTCGTATACCAATAATTAATTTTACCTTTTTTTTTTTTTACCATAATTTTGTAATTGTGCAAACAAATGCAATTTCACTATATTAAGTTCAATTAATCAGGTTTGCACGAAAAATTTCTCTACTGCATATGCATTTTTATACAAAATTTGTCGAATCAAGTAACCAATACTTTGGTTCATGAAAAATTCTTCAGTTTCGCAATCGCAAGTAATTCATTAATCAATCCAATATAATCCCGAAATAGTTGGAATAATGTATACCACATAGCGAGCGGAGTACGAAACATCCCTTCGCGTTCCACCGAGTACGTCGACTTTCCAGCTATTCCAAATATCTCCAGAAGATGCCTCCTTCCCCCCCATGACGTTCTCGGCATAACTGTGCTCCTCCTACGTACCGAGTTATTATCTCCGGGAAATTCCTGTAAGAAACCCCGTGAACTCGATATACACTTTACCCCCTCGCGCATCTAATGTAATTATATAATACGGCATATATTAACATGTAACAATGTAATTATATAATACAGCATATATTAACATGTCGACGTATTGTCGCTATTTAATCGAGAAAACGTATGTAAAAGTTTTTCCATCACCCGATGGGACAATAGCGGTTATTCCCACGCTTCGCGTGCGTAAAATCCCAATTTGTACATCTTGTGAAATAAAATGTATGATAATCGTGCCAAAAACGTTTTCTTAACTCGCACGATTGCAACACTCGTCGGAAAAAGTTTTTTCGCACTAGTATCGTAATGTACTATTTCCTAACGCATGCACGTCTTCCGCCTTCCGTTCTTGTGAAGTGTGCGCAAAAAGGCACTTTCTCGCATCGCGTGCGGGAAACCTATTACGCACGCCTGCAAACGCAATATGTTCTTTTTTCCGCACTAGCGCGGGAAAGTGCCTTTCAGCGTATACACTTCCCGCAAAGGAAATGCGTGATTTTCGTGAATTTGTGAGGAAAAATTACATGAACGACATGGGCGTAGAAAAGGAAGTCCTGACTCGCGTGCCATTTTCACACTCGTCAAGAACTCCCTTTCTACGCCCTTGCCATACAAATAACTATATCGTGTCGATATCACAGTAGAAACATTATCTATGGTCATACAAGGGTTCATCATGACCATTATCGAAAGCTTTGAGATTTTATTTCCTATCTGAGAAAAGCCACAGAGAGAGAGTGGATATCTTCGTTCCGAAAACTTACACACCTTCGATCATCAATATTTATATAGGCTGCAGTGGACATAAGGCCGGTATATAGTGCGTACGTTAATACATATATATATATATATATATATATATAGCCGAGTGTAAATCAAGCTGGCAAATATTCTACGTGCTCGAGATACGTGACGGTTCGCAAACAACGAGAGAATAGACGGAGTATAGGAGGAAGGCTGACGTCGACGGATATATAGGGAACCGGGTATGGCTTACACTCTCATTTCGTGGGGTAGACCGCGCGGTGTACTGCCGCGTTGCGGCCCGTACGTTATTCTTCGAAATTTATAGTCAACTTCCGGCTTCGCCTAACGGCGATATCACGAGAGATTCGCATAAATTTTCTACTTCCGGTTCGGCGATCCATCGAGGGGTCGACGGATCGATACTTATCTTCGCATACAGTAGATTTTTCATCAATTTGTTTACTTTTTTTTTTTTCCTTTTACAGTAGAACTTCGATCATCCCAACCCTCAATTATGCGAACGATGATTACGTTTATTCGAACGCTCGATTATCCGAACGTTAGCGCGAAATATTGTACATTACCGAAGCGTATTGAAACGCATTGAAGCGCGGTGTTATTTGAAGCGTGTTGAAGCGTGGTTTTCCTTTTAAGCGTCAATCCGCTCGTACTCCTAACTTTCCCGAGCAGTTTCACCCACCCGAGTGGAGTCTGACAGCGCGCATCAGAACTTAGTTTTAATAACAAATCGCTTCAATCGGCTTATATACTTAGGTCCTGAAATGGCGTCGAGATTTCGTTGCTCAAAAGAGCGTAGCTGGCGTTTCGATAATAAAAAAAAAAAAAAAAAAAAAAAAAAATCATGAAAAAACCTTCCTGACAACAACGAGCACAATACGAGGATAAACTGTCTTACGAACACAGTATTAGCATACCATGAATTTTATGCTACTGCATAAACTACTCGTAACAACAAAATTTTTATTCCTGTATTGAGAAACACAACAGCCAAATGAACAAATAAGGATTCTTGTTTGTCACTGGCATATCGATATGACATCGCGAACCAATATGCTCGGTTGACATCGCGAATCAATATGCCAAATTTGATTCATTTGTTTATCAGACCTAATTGTTTATCGGACCTTAGCTCACATTTTTTGTTGTCACAAAGATCATTATAGAAAGAATCAATATGCCAAATTTGATTGAGTAATATTTTGTTGTTTCGACAAACAGAGGCGCCTTCGAAAAGACGCCAAAGTGGATCGTCCCAGTGAAACGCAAAACTCCCGTTTTGCCAGGAGGGCAGTCGGAAGTTAAAAATGGACGACTTTATTTCACAGACCCTTTGAAATGAGACTTCGATGTTGGAACATTGTTGAAGATACGTTTTGAAGCTCAATAGATACTGTTATTTCGTTTATATATGTCGCATTTATGTACCTGTTGTAACGCCGCAAAAGAAATTGCGTTTCGATTATCCGAACTGGAGCCGGTCGCGACAGTTTCGGATAATCGAGACTCAACTGTACTATATTTTGTCCGCGAATGAATTTTCCTTTCGGACAAGGTTTGTCATTTTGGTTTAATTTCGTTCGCACTGAATGATCGCGGACGCGAAGTTTCGGCGAGTCCATTGCGAATACGCGCACGCGCGCTCGTTTTCTCCGAGAATTCTAAAGGCAATTCGATGAACTGAGCATAGCATCGGTGCGCAGTTGGGATTCGAAGTGTCACGCTCCTGTCGAGTTATACGGTCTTCGGCCGTTCTTAAGCGGTCTCCCCGAGGGTGGATCATTGCAGTTTCTGGAACGCGACGAAAGATAAAAGTTTTCCATGACGCGCGTTAACTCTGTAGAACGTGCCCTCAAGGCTCCGGTGGTTTTTTTTTTTTTTTTTCCTTTCTTTCGCTTAACGTCTACCACCTACCTTGACTGAATTTCAATGCAATTTCGCTTGCGATCTACCGATTAGGGTTTTTTTTTTTTCGCTGTTATTCGGCAGTTACTTGCGAAAGCCGCGGTTGTTTGAACACGGGGAAGATTAAACAAAAAAAAAATAAGAGAAAACGTGCTCTCGTGTAATTGAGGAACATTTTTGCTAGATCGCGTACTGTCGCGCAATATTGTATATATGCGTATAACCGACAGCACCGACCACTCGACCATTTTCCACCGTAATGCATACCTGAAATTAAACTAATTAGGGGGATTCTGATCCTTCCACTTGACGCAACCAGCAACGAGGCCTTGACCAATTAAGCCGCGTACTCCTCTTCAATCTCGTTGTGGCCGCCGGCACTATGACGCATATCAATTTTTTATCCAGATCTCCGACATACCAAACATCCCGTAGGACATTAAAAAATCAAAATTTAAGCGGTTCAAATTTTTAAAAACATAAAACAAATGTAATCAAATGAAAATTGAAATTTTCGGTAAAAAAGGATTTTTCCGTCTACACAAATAAAACAAAAGAACAATTGAGTTAAATATTTATTGATCTATCAGCTCTGAGATATTTTTAATCCTTTAATGTGCTCAACAGCTTGTTTTTGTGCCTTCCAATTTTTATCTAAAAATTCTGAAACAAAAATTAAACAAATTTTGATGAAAGGGCTGAAGGAATTCGGTCGATGTTGAAGGACTTCGCCCGTTGACGTCATGTGGATGCAATCACAAATCTATAAATGTTAAAAAAAACTGTAACGGTCGTTGAAGCATCGTTGTTAATAAATAAATACACACTGCTACTTTTTATGAAATTAACTTCATCATACATTTTTTAAACTTTAAATGTAAAAAAAATTGAAAGAAAAATAAATGTATTGACAAATTTTTCGTTTCGAGCTACTTGCTAAACGGCGAATTGAGTTTCACTGCTGGAAACTCACCGTTCCTCCTAACAACGTGACATTGGACAAATTGGGCATTGAACTATTTCGCGACATTTCGCCTCGTTTATCACTAAATTAGTGTAATTATTTTCTCTCATCTCTCGAGTCGAAAACTTTTAGCTCTTCAACTTTAATTCCGGCTCGCTCGTGATTCGAACAAAATCTCGTCCGCGTCGCGTCCATTTGTTAATTAAACCCACGTATAGGAATGGTATATAGTACATCGCGGTATCTCGCTTCTTCGCCTAGTTCTCGCCACTCCCCGGAGCTTCGGCTTCTTGGCCAAGTTGCGACAAGAGGGCCGGAGACGAGGAGGAAGAACGAGAGGGAGAGCGACGAGGAGTCGGGCAGACTGCAATGCGTCGGGTCCGGGGGTGGCTCGGCTAGCCTCCGGCGCAGCTGCACCCAGGCGTTGTCCCGCGGCTCGTACAAACCCACCCTCTTCCTCGCCCTCCGACCGCCGCGCTCTTCGCCCCACCTTGCATCACCGCGGATCGAGAACCTCGAGGAGCTTCAAGCTTTGCGGAACAACGGGCCAGCCGGAGCGAATGGCTAGGGACGAGAGGAAAAAGAGAATGAATAATAATAATAAAAAAAAGGAATGAAGATAATAAAGAGTGAAGAAAATAGAGAAAAGAGAGGGAGTGAAGCTCCGCTCTAAAGAAAAAAAAAAAAAAGGGCACCTTTTGCACATCGAATACTATATCGATATCTGTGTATGTCGCACATGAAGCGCTATAATACTGGAATCTTAACTCGAGATTCGACGACCAATGCCATTTTTGTTTTACGCCGATTCGATAAACAAGCGGAAGAGCCTGAGCAAATATCGAAAATTGGAATATAATTTGTAATATGAAAACCGTCGAGTGGACGGTGTGCTATGGTTATTTCATATAAGCCGAGAGTATCGACGCGGAATTATTGCAAATTATAAACACCGGGAATTGTGTTTCTTTTGCTTTTGGCGCGGATGTTAATGTGAAGCGTTGCAGTGGCATGAACAAATTAGGGCATGAACACGTCATTAATAATTGGTGCTCGAGTCGACGATCGATAACCGTTAAAAAAAAAAAAAAAAAAAATACTCGAAATTTCCGATAAATGGACACAAATTTACCGCGCCAATAGTACTGAAAGTACGAATTACGAGGCAATCCCGAGAGCCTCCAGTGTAATAGCTTCCTTTTGAAGGCCTCTCTCCTTCGTCGCCTTGCGACGCCATTTTCCGAGAATCCAATGATCATATTCATTTACAGTCCCTAATTATTTTAGTAGCAGTAATTGTATTTATTGGCAATGTTTTACATGGTATGATTATCGATACATGTAGGATAACATCAACAGTACGTACTTGAATTTCCATTGCCAATGGGCCATCGACCGAACTCCTTCAACCCCTGATTCGCTTTTGTTTTTTTTTTTTTTTTTTGTAAAGGTGCGTTCGTTGTCGGTTGGAAAGTATTATTTTAAATGAAATGCTTAGGTTTCGTTTTCATCTTCGTTTGCTATTCTCTCGAGTTGTTGGTAAGTGGTGACTGTAATTAATTTTCGGTACTTTGCGTAGCTCTGACACATACTGTTATATATTTTGGCTAGGTGTGTTATGCGGATCCACTGTAAGCAGAAAATTACAGTAAACATTTTCTGTTTACAGTGGTGAAGATGATGGCTCAAGTTTATTTTATGATCTATGAAAATGCCTGATTATTATTCGTGCTTCTTCGGTGGTATTTTTCTATGTTAAAAAGTGGGATTTTTTTGGTGATTGGTGATTTTTCTTGTGGTTGAAGATGACCGGTTGAGAATTTCAGACGCTTGGGTTTAAGTCGCCATTTGTTGAACCAGACCACTGACTTGTCGGTCGCGTCTCGGAGCGTTTCTATTGTTTTTTTTGTATTAATCATTGTACTCTATTGTCGGAAACAAAACATCGCAGTAACTTTATCGATGGGGTAATTCAGTCAGCGCTGCGGCGCCGTGGCGCTTGACCTCTTCCGAATCAGTCACTCGGTCACTCGGACGTTAGCTCGTCGAGAGATGACTATGAGGTAACGCGTTCCAGTTTACGGATCGTCGAACGCGCGTCCTGAAACGTCACAAAAAAATTTATATTCATACCCGTCAGCTACAAAATTATATGTGCCTATTTAATCGGCCACTATTCACAGGACGTGACTTCCAGCATCGGCGTTCCTTCCATCACGCGCTTTCTGGGTCGATTAGCATCCTCAAAATCACCAGAGGAAGACACAATGCGGTGACGCCCTTCCGTCCCGCATCGTATATTCCCCGGTGTGTGTATATACATATATATATATATATATATATATATATATATATATATATATATATATATATATATATATATATATATGTATATATATTTACGCCTGTTTGGAATATTAATGAAAGCGTCCGTGGAGTTATCGGAAATCCATCGAACGAACGGTGGGCGAGAGGTGCGCACGGGCAGGTCGAAAGGGACGGGTCGTTCGCGTACGTGTGTGCAGCACACGTCGCGCAACGACGAATGTCGTTCACAATTTGAATACGAATTGGAAATCAACGATCGTCGAATGTACGACCCTTTCGATGCTCCCGGCTGTGATTCGTTGCTCTCCATGCTGTTTGCTGATTATTATCGACCATTCGGAGTCAATAAATCGCATCGAGTGTCGGTTTTACAGAAAAACGAAAAATAATTTTATGACATTATCTGAATGATGATATTCTCTCTGCAACAAACAGCACTGCACAGTGGCAAATTTTTCACTGAACAACCTTTACGTAACAACAATAATTATAACCATAATAACAACAATATATACAATGAAAAATAATTCGAAAAATTATTCGATCTCCGTTATTATTATATTATTATCCTGTCCATCTCTGTTGTTATTATTATTATTATACCGAAGTTTCCGTTCTGCGGCAAACAAATACGAGCGCGATCAAAATTTTCACCTCGCGGTAAAGAGCACAGAGGAAGAAAGCCGTCTCTGCGAGACACCAGCCACGTTACCTAAAGTCGTGTTCTGGTCCGGTGATTCCCGGCGGAGAGCGGATGTTTCGCCTCTCCGAAACTTTGCCCTCGTCTCTCTGTTCGGGTAAGCTCCAGCATTCACCGAAGCAAACAGGAACCACGTATTACATAGTGGACTTGAAAATCTACTCAGCTCTCTGTGTTCTCTGAATGACAATCCGGCCCAATGTTCCTGCGGAGGAACTCCACGAGTGGATCGTGCTTCATCCGGACTTTGGAGACGATAGGGAAAAGCGCCGAAGCGAAGCCCCAATGTAATATAGAAAATATCTCCGATAGCAGAGAGAACCGTGGCAAAAAGGACCGATGTTCGCCACACACAAGATGAGACTTTTCATTCCGTTCCATACAAAAATGAACGGCAATGGTCCGTTTTGCCACGGTGTCGCGTTTTGTGCCGCTCATCTTTGCGGATATTTAACTTCGAAGTCGGCAATGAAAAAAATAAATAAATAAATAAAATAAACAATCGTAAATGATAAATGATAAAATGAAATAATCGTTCGGCGAATGTCATAAAATAAATCGAATGTCTATTTGTGTTTCAGATCTCCGACGGAAAGCCGCGAGACGCGAGAGAAAGCTTCGATGACGAAGTGACGCGATAAATTTATCTCGTTCTTCTCGGTCGGATGGAAATTTATATAAATGAAAAGCGACTCGAGCCTGATAACGTGCAAGTGGATTGAAATCTCTCTTGTCGTGATAGGACAAGGAGGGGGAGGAGTGTTCTTCCACCGATAGGAGGAAGTTATGGTGTCTTCTGAATGCGATGACTGTGGCCGCAGCCGTGGCACTGTGGCACCGGGCCCACCTCTACAAGGCGCTCGCCTGCGTCGTCTTGGCCCTAATTGCACTGCAGTATCTTCTAAGTGGAGTTCTCGATCGTCGATCGATCGAAACTATATTTGCCATTAATGCCACCAGGTGAGTTTTATTATTATTATTTTTTTTTTAATATTTCCATTTTTGTCCACCTCATTGCCGAATCAAATCTTACCTGCCCAGTTTGCAAAACAACTATCTTTAAAAATGTCTTCACTGTAAAAAAAAAAATTGTAAATTTAATTTACGGGAAATCGAAATTTCCTTACATTATATACATTAATTGAACATTAATGTACTTTTACTGTAAAATTACATTACGAGATATTAAGATCACAAATCTTTCACCTGAAATTTACAAAAATTTCCATCGAATATACTAATATTACTGTAAAATTGCAACGCATATGTATCTGAAATTTCAGAAGCAGTTTATTTAAGAAAGCTTCCAATACTGTTCAGTAATTTTCGAACAAATTTTTTTTTTTACAGTGTTCTTCGATTTTTTTTTTTTTTTAATTTGTTTCAAGTGTAAAAAATGAAAGTAATTTTTCATGTCAGTGAAATTTTTTGAAAAATTTAACTGAAACGCATCGTGCCGTTGCGATTTTTTATTCTTTATATATATTTAATAAATAATGATATTTGTGTACCGTTGCGATTTTTCATTCTTCATATATCGACAGCAAGGGCTTAGTACTTGAGCGATTAATTATTTTTTTCAACCCCATTCATCCCTCGTTTTTGCGAGAACTCCAAAATACCACATTTTTTTTGTCCATCGACATATCCAGTGAGCCGTGATTTGTTATTTGTTTTCGTTGCGATCGCTTTCGAATGAAAACAATCGGACGAAAAAAAAAAGAAAAAAAAAATTGTGCACAGACACAAAGACGGTGAATGATAAATTGACGGCCATACAAAACTCTCGTTATCGCTGTTATCCCGTTTCCCCCAAATGCGTCATTCCACACTCCTCTTTGGTTTACGTATTTACGATCTCGTTCCACGAAACCGTACAATCGTTTTAATCCATACCGCCTGCCTGCAATGGAATCGCTCCGGTGTCTGTGTACGTGTGCGTGCGCGCGCGCGCGTGTGTGTGTGTGTGTGTGCGTGCGTGTGTGTGCGCGCGCGCGCGCTGCGGCTTTGAAACCACCGAGAATTGATAAAACGATAATAGAAGTCGCGTCTCCCGAAAATCCGCGAGTGGAGGATATAATGCACGAGCGACGATTTTGAACCGAAATTTTCGCTGTTTCGTCGGTGAAGAGGTAATTAGCGTTCGCTTTGTCGGGCACGGTGCTCGTTATAAAGTAATTAGCTCTGACACGGTATGTTATCGGGGACGGGGGTAAAATGCCACGCTGAAAAATAAAGGCTGTTCCGATAACGCCGTAGCATATAGATCGAGTATTGAAAAAAAAAAAATAAATAACATTGAATTTGCAATAAATTCGGAATAACATTGATACAATATTAATATCATTCCGAACTCGGAGTGATTACATCCAGAAAAATAATTCATTGGACGGGCCAGCAAATTACATATTTATTTTTATAAAATAAATGATTACTTGAATT
Organism: Amblyjoppa proteus; assembly: GCA_963922035.1. Lineage (NCBI taxonomy): Eukaryota > Metazoa > Arthropoda > Insecta > Hymenoptera > Ichneumonidae > Amblyjoppa > Amblyjoppa proteus. Next base: position 4,198,155 of record OY998228.1, on the reverse strand, counting down.
CAATATTTTTTAAATTATAAACAATCATTTGCGTCGAACCAATAAAATAAATTTCTTTCTTCTAACGCATGCGTGTAAAATCGCACTTTCCGCTTCCGTGAAGTGAGCGCAGAAAGGCACTTTCTCGCATCGCTCGCGAAATAAAAATACTGCGCATGCGTACAAACGCTGTACGATGTTTTTCTCGCACTAGTGCGAGAAAGTGCCCTTTCGTGCATACTTCCTAAAAGGAAAGCGTGATTTTGGTGAATTTCTTGAGTAAAAGTATGTGAATGACAGGGGCGTAGAAGGGGGACTTCCGATTCGTGTGAATCTCGCACTCGTCAAGAACTCTCGACGCCCTTTCGATCCAAATAACTATTCTAGCTGCATTTATTCTGGCATCAGAGAAAAATTGCAGTTCAGGATAAAATGGTACACTTCTCAGTCACCTCTCAATTCCCAATCGATCGTCTTATCTCAACAGTGACTGACGTTTGTCAATTCGCCTCGATAAAGGGTGCGCTCCGTTTTTCCCCATTTCCCTTCCCGTGCATTATCGCCAATAGTTACCATTTTCCCTCAGTCCCAAAGTTTTCCAATGAATACCGAAGAATGTTCGGTAGCCCATTTTGCCCCGTGTTTCCATTTTGCGCCACTTCCCCTTACAAAGTAATTACCTCCCGTACGGCAAAAGCTTTCGCGGCACTTTGTGACGATAATAAATGAAATTCGAGAGCGGAATTTCGTGGACGATAATTTGCACAATGTTCATCGATCCGGCTTGATGTCTCTCGACGGCGCTCGTAACGAACGCGACGGTACCGCGTGGGGCTCTCGTCTTTTCCATCCCCGGTCACCCGTCTTGTCGAAGACACTGCGGGGAATCTCGTTACTCGGCTTGTTCGGGTGAGAAATAAAGGGGGGAGCGACCGAGCGAGTGGCTGTTGATTATGGTACGAGACACTTCAACGAGAGGCCACAAAACTAGCGGCAACAACGGGGGGGAGAGAGAGAGAGAGAGAGGGACGGGAGCAAAGTTGCCGAGGGTAAAGAGTTATCGAGGAGAATAATGCGTCATGTTTAATCGAACATACACTCTCGGCTCCGACGAAGGCTTGAGGCTTTCCCAGCATCCCGCTTCGCTGCGTGGGTCGAGGCGTTAATTAGAACTTCAAACCTCAACCTTCGACCTTTCGTTGTTTCATTTTTTTTTTTTTTTTTTTTTCTTCTTTTTCAAACAGTATCCCGGAAAGGAAAAGGAAATCCATTTTTTTTTTTTTTTTTTTTTTAATATGATTTTTTTTTAAATATGATTTTCAACTTATAAAAAAAATTACACTTCCATCATTTTTTATATTCGGAACTGGGCTTTCATTAGATGTTGAGAGCGCCGTTACGAGCAATCAATCAATGGGGAATTTTCGACGCAAATTTAATTTCTGAGAAAAAAAGTAACCACGTTTTTTTGCCTCCAATCGACACCTCGCCCTCTATTTAGTAATTTTCCTTTATCTTGCCTTTTGAAGTTTAGCCTCGAGAGAGATTTTCAACGTATAAAACAAAAAAAAAATGTAACTTAGTAAATTTTTTTTATATTCGGAACTGGGCATTTGTTTAGATGTTTACAGCGTCGTTGCGAACAGTTAATTGTGAGGGATTTCGGGTCTACATTTGATTTCTGAGAAAACAATTATTCACATTTTTGGTGCCTGAAATCAACACTTCACCCCTCTATAATAATAATTTCTCTCCTTGCCTTTCGAAATTTCGCTCTGAGAGAGTGTCCGAAGAATGACGAACAAAGCATCCCCCAATTTTAATTTACGGTAGAAGCCCACCCTCTCCCCCCCCCCTCTCGTCATCGCCCTTCTCGAAATCTTCTGAGAATTGAAATTGATTACGATTAAAGGAGAGAATGAAGAGAGCGATCCATCCGTGAGGCAAATCCTCGAGGGGTATGAGAATGAGGTACAAAGAGTCAGAGGATAGAGAGATGGGAGGATTTGGAACGAGCAGACGAAGGCGTGGTACAACGAGTGTCGAGAGAGAGAGAGAGAGAGAGAGAGAGAGAGAGAGAGAGAGAGAGAGAGAGAGAGAGAGAGAGAGAGAGAGGGAGAGAGAGAGAGAGGGATGGAGAAAGCGGCTCTCTAGGTGCTTTTTACCGGAAGCATCGATCCGCGTGATCCAATTATGTGAAATTCTATTACGGGTTCGTTGGACGCTCAAAGTGGATGAAACTAAACTATGAACAAAGCCTGCTGCCGTGGAGAATGTAGAGTGAGAGGGTGGGCAGGGGGGGGGGAAGCGGATGGAGAGACCGCTTTAACACGTGTAACCCTCGAGGGCTGTGCGAGGTAGATCTAAACCCACAGCGAAACTCCGATGTTCTCGCTGTTTCGCCGAAGCTGGGGGCATACACACTCTGTGCTTTGTAAAACATTTTTTTTTTTTTTTTTTTTTTTTTTCACCTTCAAAGGACCGAAATTCTGGCGAATTAATTGGAAAAGCAATGAATTTTATTTTATTTTATTTTTATTTTTTTTTGGATTGCAATTTTTGCTCCGAAAAACCCGATGCTCTCCGCCCGGTTGCGCGGTAATGATTCCACGAAAAGCTGCTTTACCGCGCCATTGAATTATCATCGGAATAAACTGATTTCACTTTTTTTTGTGTTCGTTGATTCAGCCATGTCAGTGAATGGCCGCATTCGAGATACATTCCAGAGTGAAAGGACACATTTTTCACTGTGACGTCACTGTACCGGTATGACGTCACTTCCGGTCGAAAACTGAGATTTTTAAACTGGATGTGACGTCACAACGAGATTTTTGCAATTTTTTTTTGCTGCGTGACATCCTGTTCGGATTAAGAAATATTTAAAATCCCGAAAATCCCGATATTTCGGCACATTTATATCTGTAACCGCTCACAACTCTACCAGAAAACGTCGCCACCTGAACAACTCTATCGGAAATCATCTGTACGATATGACAACTCCGCCTTACTAAAACTCTACACAAAATCTTTACAACCATCTGACAACAACTCTCCCAGAAAACATCTCTATCATATTACACCTCTAGCAAAATCTCTACCAGAGAGTAAAATAACTCTATCAGAATCAAACTAAAACTCTAGCGGACTTGAAATAAAACTCTATCGGAATTACAATAAAACTCTATCGGCATTACAATAAAACTCTATGGGAATTACAACAAAACTCTACCGGAATTACAATAAAACTCTATCGGAATTACAATAAAACTCTATCGGAATTACAATAAAACTCTACCGGAATTACAACAAAACTCTATCTGAATTACAACAAAACTCTACCGGAATTACAATAAAACTCGATCGGAATTACAATAAAACTCTATCGGAATTACAACAAAACTCTACCGGAATTACAACAAAACTCTACCGGAATTACAACAAAACTCTACCGGAATTACAATAAAACTCTATCGGAATTACAACAAAACTCTACCGGAATTACAATAAACCTCTATCGGAATTACAATAAAACTTTATCGGAATCACAACAAAACTCTACCGGAATTATAACAAAACTCTACCGGAATTACAATAAAACTCTATCGGAATTACAACAAAACTCTACCGGAATTACAACAAAACTCTACCGGAATTACAACAAAACTCTACCGGAATTACAATAAAACTCTATCGGAATTACAACAAAACTCTATCGGAATTACAACAAAACTCTACCGGAATTACAACAAAACTCTACCGGAATTACAACAAAACTCTACCGGAATTACAATAAAACTCTATCGGAATTACAACAAAACTCTACCGGAATTACAATAAACCTCTATCGGAATTACAATAAAACTTTATCGGAATCACAACAAAACTCTACCGGAATTATAACAAAACTCTACCGGAATTACAATAAAACTCTATCGGAATTACAACAAAACTCTACCGGAATTACAACAAAACTCTACCGGAATTACAACAAAACTCTACCGGAATTACAATAAAACTCTATCGGAATTACAACAAAACTCTATCGGAATTACAACAAAACTCTACCGGAATTACAACAAAACTCTACCGGAATTACAACAAAACTCTACCGGAATTACAACAAAACTCTACCGGAATTACAATAAAACTCTATCGGAATTACAACAAAACTCTATCGGAATTACAACAAAACTCTACCGGAATTACAACAAAACTCTACCGGAATTACAACAAAACTCTACCGGAATTACAACAAAACTCTACCGGAATTACAATAAAACACTACCGGAATACAGGGCTACCATCCTGCCTTGCATTCCGGTGCAGTTTCATTTACTTTGATAATATCCGGGACAAGACCTTTTTACACTTTTATTTCCCTTACTGTTATTTCCATTCCGGTAGAGATTTTTTTTTTTTTTTTACATTGTTTACATTTTTTTTTTTCTGTTAGTGTTGCTATACGATAGAGTTATTAGAGCTCTCTTATCGGTAGAGTTATGAGTGTTAGAGAGATGTAAATGTGCCCGCATGACAATTCTACAAGAACATGGGCGTCCAAGAAATTCTCCACCTGAAAAAAAAAAAAAAAAAAAAATACTCCAGTAAAGTGAAACTGAAAGTCTACCGATAAAGATTTTCATGAACGCTTACATTACGGTAGAGTAGTCACGTCGTAGAATTGTTCGCGACCGGTTGTCTATTAAAAAAAGATCCACAAAAATAAAGTAACCAGATCTTTTTGAGGCTTACAATGTATCCGATGAATTTGTTCGCCTCGCCGATAATAGCCCATTTGTCTCTTATCGCGGTCTCGAGCTTAAATCGTCGCCTTCTTATCAAAAAGCCGACGCTCGCGAAGTATCCGGTAAGAAGTCATCGACACCGAGAACAAACGACGAGTCTGTGGATCGTCGTGTTTCGTCGGTTGCGGTTTTTCCGACCGGCGGAAGCCAGCCAGAAATCTCTTCAGGCCCGAAGCACCGAATCGTAAATTCATAGCGCCTCGATGTAGGAAAGTGGTCGGGGATTCGTCGTTCCCGTTGCTAAAACCGCCTATCTCCCTCTCACCAGAAGTCATTAGTTATCGGTTTCTGGTGTTCTGTGCGGCGACAATATCGCAAGTGCGGCGAGGCGTTGCCCGGTGTGTTGGATTCTGCGGTACACATCGCGGACACACACACACACGAGTCGACCCCACAACATCTACGCAGCGCACGGATATGTGCTCGAAGGGAGGACGGCGAGCAGCCAGAAGGCGCGCGCGCGCGCGCGCGCTCTATCACCGGCGTGTGCTGTTGGCTAATCCGTGCGCGACTGATATTAGACGTCGACGCTCGTTCTCCGACTCGACAGCGAGCTCAGCATTTACCCTCCCCCGCACGTACCATCACCGCACAATGTATATACTACCGTAATACGCGAGAGATTCGATCCCTAGACTCGCCCCAATGGTAGACCGTGGTATTGGTACATTATAGATTATAGCTCAGACACGTCGGATTTACTCAATTCCGAACGCATCCCGTTTCCCCCAACTGTTGTGATTCCATCAATCTCTTTCGTTTGTATAAGTTGTCCTAATATAAGTTTGTATAAGATGTCTTACTTTTTTTTTTTTTTTTTTTTTTATATGAAATAAATTGTTACAATTATTTGCACAAATAATATGATCCAACGTTATTGTTTGCACGTAATAAGTCATGTGTGAACGAACACTTTTTATCCGCGAGTGTACTAAATTGTTATCTTTTTTTTTTTTTTTTTTTTTTTTTTTTTTTTTTCTCCCTCGATTTTACAATTATTTCGAGCCACGAATACTCTGTTAGTTGAGGGAAGAAAAATGTGTAATTAACGAGAAAATGATTGTGGAAGTTTGCTGACAGGAAATTATTGCTCAATGGACGAATCTTCTTTTTTTTTTTTGTAAATGTCTACTATGTGGATAATAAGTCTTAACAAACATTTATCATCCACAAACGTCAACAATTTTCTTTCTTTTTTTTTTTTTTTGTTCTCTTGTTAATATTGCAATTATTTGTAACCACAAATACCATTAGTCGACGAAAAAAAAGGTGATTGAAAGAGAAAATAATTGTGGATGTTTGTGGACATTAAACGATTGTTTAATGGACTAATCTTCTTTTTGTAAACGTCTACTGTGTAGATAATAAGTCTTAACAAACATTTATTATCCGCGAAACGTTTTCAATTTTTTTTTTTTTTGTTCTCTTGTTAATATTGCAATTATTTGTAACCACAAATGCTATTAGTCGAAGAAATAAAAATGTAATTTAAGGAGAAAATAATTGTGAATATTTGTGGACAAGAAACGATTGTTTAATGGACGAATAATTTTGTCTAAATGTCTACATTAGTAGTTTAATATTGTACTTGTGCGTTTTTTTTTTTTTTTATCGTACGAACCGACGGCACGTTTGCTCTTCGATTAAGATCGCTCTTGAGTGGGAAAAATTTTGAAAAAAATTTCGTGTGCATCCAGCGAACATCACGATTTTCTTATTTTCTTTTTTTACGTGAACGATCGTTCGAGAGTCGAAAGACCCCACGTCGTGTAAAGCGACACGGATAACATAGCCTGGCGCCAAGTGCATCCCTGACTCGGTGTAAAAGAAAATTTATCGCCGCGAAACGAGAGATCCGCACGACGGAAACCGAGAGCGGGCTCTCTAACAGATATCTTCCCATTTCTCTCCGGGGACTTTGCGGAAGCGTTGGATGAACTGCGAGCTGTTCAAGCGCCACAGCCGCAATACCCCCACAATACGAGAGACGTTATACCGCTGTATCAGAACCCTCCTCGATCGTTCGGCGACTAGACGTCGTTAAGTTCAGCGATTGATCCGGCCTTGTCGGGTGTATCGGCTCGAATGAATTTTCCTCCCATCAAGCATTACAACATTTTTTTTTCACATTTTTCTTCCTCAATTTTTCTTCCTCAATGCTCATTATAGAGAAATCGAAAATATCGAAATCAATAAAAACATTTCATTTTTTTTTTCCAACGATCGTAATGTCATATTCCTTTGGCTATGAGAACATAATTACTCGAAATAAAATTGGTTTTTTTTTTTTTTTTTTTTTTTCAAGCGTTCAAGATATATCAGATAATATTCCCATATTAGAGATACAAATTAAGGCGACTATGCGGAAAAATTGTTCATTTTAATCCTTTGACGCATGATTTTTTGTTTTTTTTTGTTTCGGTTTTTACAAGTACGAAGTACGAAGTTTCAGATACATCGGTTGGTTATCAATGCATTTGTTCTGAATTCAAAGAGGTGTACAAAGAGGGAACAAGTCAATTTCTTTTTTTTTTTCTCGGTTTACCTATAGAGTCGCTATTCGTTTTATTTGATATATTTAATGAAAAATAATGTCGACGAATTTTTACATCTGACCCCGATTCCGCGCCGCCGTATACCGTATGTGTGTGTTTTATTCCGCTCGGGATGCATGCCCCGGCTCTGCGGGCTTGAAATCGCCGGGGTTAATCAGACCGAGACAACAGTACAGGTGGTGCATGTGCATTCGCGGAGTTGGAAATTTGCGACGGTGGGGTTGGGAGTGGTTCGGGGGTTGGGAGGTCGCAAATTGGCGGGTGAGACACCCACGCCCGATGCTATTATCCAATACCCGGCTGTTCGCATCCCCGTGGCAATGTGCAACTCCACTCTACTCCGCGTCTCTATCCTATCTATCCCTGATGTACTCTGGGGCCGGGCTTGACCGCCGGGTAACCGTCCCTTTGGCACACGTATGTGCACCTGCAACAACGACGTCCGACTACCGAAGCACTCTCGTCCCCGTTTCCTAACTTAATTGGCCACATCGCTCCCGGTACACCCGCCGGCATAGCCAGCGCTCGTGGCCTTCCTGTATCAAGATTCCTGTGGACGCTCCGATCGCTCCGACCTCCGAGATATTACTTTCACTGTCGTGGATCCTTCGAGTAGCACACAATTGTTTTTTGTTACCCGAACTCGGTTGACTTCGATAGATTGTCATTGACTTTCTCATTTATTTTCTTTTTTTTTTTTTTTTTTTTGTTTCTATCGCTTATCTTTGACCCTTCGTGTACACGATTCGAATAACAAGTTGATGTGGTAAAAAGAAATGGCAAAAATTCGCAGATGTATCTTAAGTTTTTTTTTTTTTTTTTTTTTTTTTATAACGCAGAAGAAAATTTATTACGAACATCCGTATCGTTTTTGTGCTTGAAAGAAGGCCGTTTGCATGGTAGTTTGCTCTCGGCAAGAAATTTACCGTACTTGAAGAGGAGTTAACGGAGAAAATGTGTTAGTTGGAGTGTCTAATTATTTCTCTCCTCCTTCAATAAATCATCTCTACTGCGATGGAAATCTAATAATTATTGTTTTTATTTATTGGCTTATTTTTTTCGTTTTTTATTTTTTTTCAGATACGCCGATCATTCGTACAGAAGTCATCCCCGTGGGCTGATTATTTATCCTCAAGCAACGGCAGCGAGCTACGCGATACAGGCCAATGTTTCCGCGTCAACGACGAGCCTGTCGATTTTTCCACCGGCACGAGGCTCATCTCTCAACAACGCATCCAGATCGCAAGAGATCTTCTCGCCATCGAAGAGTTCCGGGACTAACGTCACCGAGCTTCCGGTTCCTCAGCGATGTCCCCTGATTCCTCCGAATCTCGGTAAGTCTTCCCTCATGAATGTCAACCATTTATCATCAAATGGTTACCGTCGAATCTACAGGTGTACTGGATGGTACATTAATGGTAACCATTCGTTCTGAATGGTATGGATTGCGAACTATTAACACTTTTAATGGCACTATTAATCTTTTGACCATTGGCGCTTTCAATGGTAACAATTCGGAGTGTAAACATTGACGTATCGTAACTATTCGAAGCATAACAATTGGCGAATGATAATCATTCGGAGTGTAAAAATTGACGTATTTTAACCATTCGAAGCGCAACGATTGGCGAACGGTAACCAATCGAGACATTACCATTAATCAATTTTAACTACTGCGAATGTAACTATCAAGCAATTTTAATCGTTTGAAATATTACCATTGACTAATTATTACTATTTAGTACACTACAATTGATGAATGATAACTATTTGGAGCATTAGCGTTGACTGATTGTAACTGTTAGAAAAATTGCCATTAACTATAGTTTTAACTATTTGGGGTACAAGGATTGATCAATATTTTCTATTTCGGTCTTTACTTTTGACAAATTGAACACTCAACATTTAATAAACGGAATGATTTCTATCTATGTTCCTCGACTCCCAAGTCCCAAGTTATGGTACTCCTTTCTAGGAGCTCCATAGAGGCTCTATATTGCGGAGAAACATATACTTGGATCAACGTAAAAAATTAAACTCTCTATAAGTATTTATCTGCCTGTCCTGACCCTTTATCCTGATCTTTATGTATTTCGAGAGTACTGGTTCAGGTTGCAGCAAATATTACAATTCAATAAAGTCAAAAATGTAAAACAGAATTTGACATCTCTTATGAACGTTTCTTATGAATATCAGAACGATTTTTTTACTGGTCAAAGAACGCTTTAGAAATTTCTTCGATTTTCTGATATTTTCGACGATTATAAATACCTACGAATAAAAAATTACTGTGCATTGTCATATGTTAGTGGCGAGTCAGCTATTATAATACCAAATTATCCCTGATGTCGTCCACATAAAAAAAAAATACAAAATTGATCGGTAGCGCAGTGGCAGAGCTGTTGTCTGGTACGACAAAGATCGTTAATTCAATTCCAACATCAGTCGACAGTTTTTTTCCAACATAATTAAATCGATGTTTGGCTCTCAACCAGTAGTAACAAGGCAGAAACACTTCAATCCAAGAATAACATCTGCATTCTTTTTTTTCCCTATTATTTGCTTTAAGTTAATAACTAGTGGTGACCATTAAAAAAAATTATTACCATTGGAAAATTAAATGGTTACCCCGTTGAGAAATTAAATAGTTGTCCGAATGGTGCGCCAATTTACCATTGAAAATATTCCAATCGTTATCCCAATGGTTTTTTTTCTTAATGGCGACCAATGATTCGTTTTCATGAAGGTTCGTTTGGCTTCACCTCTGAACCGAAGATAAATATACGGCGGAAACGAGGAAACTCTTAGCTCTGCCCCTCATCATCTCTCGATTTCCCGCTGGTTTCAGTCCGTCCCCGGCAAACTAACAGAGTCGTCGACTTTCGAGAGATTAGCGACTGAGGATTTTCATATTTGTTTCGGATGAATACCTCGGTTACTGCGACGATCCTTTCGTCACACAAATGTGCCGTTTAAATGCCGGAAGACTCGTATCAGAGCATATTCTGTAATCTTATCTTCTCTGTTTGCCTCGGCGTTGCTCTTTTTTTTTTATTCGTTCTAACTCGCCGAGCGCAATCGAACAGATATTCATCGCTTTACTGATAAAGTTTCGAGATAGATAGTACGAGGCAGGGGGGAAATTGGACTGTTTTTTTCCTATACTAAAAAAGAACACGTGTTCGTATCGCAACGCCTGTGCGATAGTAAGATAAAAATAATTTTTTAAATCTAACGAAGCAACTCTGTTATTTTTTAAGGAAAAGACAAGTTCTCATTTCTTTAGCTACACTGTAAAAATTAATTGTAAGTTTAATGGACGGGAATTCGAAATGCGCTTACATTACTTACATTAATTGTGACATTGATGTACTTTGTTGTACAATTAAAATAGCAGATCTTAAAATTACAAATCTTTTGGCTGAAATTCACAAGCATGTTCATTAAAAATTAAAATTTTACTGTAAAATTGCAACGCACATGTGTTTCAAAGTTCGGAAACAGTTTGTGTCAAACACTTCCTATACCGTTCATTATTTTCCAAAAACCATATTTTTTTTTTTTTTTTACAGTGTACGATAAATGTACAATTTACTTGACCGGCACCCGCAAATAAATATTTATTTAAAATGAAATAAATATTTATTTAAACCAAATAAATTATTTTTCTGGTTATAATTTCATTATATCAAGTATTGATAGTTTTTTTTTTTACTGATTATTTTTTACATTTTTTTTTTTTCTTCAGTTGGTCCATTGCTCGTGATCAGAACACCGCCGGACAATTCGGAGATAGAGAAGAAATTTGTGGACGTTAAACCGGGCGGGAGAGGCTGTCCCTCGGAGTGCGTGGCTCGTCATCGCGTGGCCATAATAATACCATTTCGCGATAGACCGCAGCATCTTCAGACCCTCTTGTACAACTTGCATCCGATGCTGCTGAGGCAGCAGATCGACTATCAGATATTCGTCACGGAGCAAGAAGGTGAGTCGCCTGTTGCTCGTAACTAAGGATCGTGCATTTATATTTCAGCGCTTTGGAAACGAGTGTACGGTGTGGCAATTTTGCCGTAAATCGTGGCCGTAAATGTGAGAAATGCGGAGGGTCATTCTCACTCTCTCGGAGCGGGGCTATCTCGAGTCATGAAGAATATTGCCCGAAGCGAGGATCGACGGTCGGCTCGGACCTGAAGAAGAACCAGTGAAGCGGATACGCGTGACATTCCAACGTCCCGTAGTCATACAAACGTTTAGTGCGTGTACCTACCGAGAAAGGAGCAAAGACCGGAATAATAACGACAATAATTCTTCGTTCATGCAACGATATCGAGATAAAAGGTCTTTTATCGCATTATTGATATCTCTCTCCACGATAAAATAAATTACTCTTCCCGCTGAGAGATTGTCTGCGAAGATGTAATTACGTGTCTCATTAATCTTTACGGGAACTAACTTGAATTTTTTGTTGTTATCGGGGCGAAACGAGAGAGAGAGAGAGGGAGCGCATAAACGGTCTCTTCGAGATGCGTGCTTGCGCGGACCTTCTTTCAGCTAAAAAAACTCCGACGAGGGCTGAGCATTCATTTCTGCATTTTTTGTCCTTTCTTTTTTTTCTGTTTCTGAGAAAAGGCGGAAAGAAAAATGGTCCCGAGTCGAGCCACTGGCTCTCAGGTCTCGCGGATGTAATTACGCCCGGAAGTAAAGTCGGTGTTATCGCTGTATGTAGACGGGTTCACGTCCAAAAGGTAGTTAAGATATATTACCTCGAGAGAGAGAAAGAGAGAGAGAGAGAGAGAGAGACTGATGAACGATGCTCTCGACGCGCAATTAGGAGAGCTACGAGTGAGTGAGAGTCTCGTCCAGCTCGGTGCTCTTTTCCCGCCACCCTTCGGAAAAACTTGCACGTCGCCTCGTCCAACCATTCGCAACACCTTTTTTTTCCTTTTCCTAACGCACTTTGCAAAACTTTACAAAGTAAACATTTCTGGCTTGTATATTGTCCCAAGGTTGTTATTTATGGCTTTATTATGAGCCACGCCCGGCACGGCGGACTTTGCTCACTCGTAGGAGGCGTTCATAATTCGTCAAAGTCCGTTTTATCGACGAGTCCGATAAGAAATCATGGTAATAAAAAAAAAAGAGCCCGTGCGAAACTTCACTCTTCCCCGTTGATAATATACACCTTGCTGTATTGAGATAAAAATAGATTTATCAGCGGTCCGCAAATAGCACGATTTTATCAAACGATATTTTTATTGAGTAAAGTAAAAGCGAAATTCACTCGACGAAAAATATCGGAGAACTCGGTGATCTCTGAATTATTTATGTACGTAGATTAATCTCTGTATGAACACTATCTCCGCATAACTCTCAAACTTGCGACAAGGTTGTACCATTAATTTAGCAAATTCATTAAAGTCAGAAAAAGATCATCGGGGTCGAGCACTCTGCGCGATTATTATCTGATTTACGAGGCCGCGAATCGAACAAGCTGCGCCGAATTGGTTTCCCCGAATTTGTGATTCTTCTTCTTCCAAATATTAAAAAAGAAAGCTTGCGATGTATTTTCGACGAAATTTGATTGAAATTTAAATTCGTTGCTTCTCTTCAGATACATCGCGAAAACCGTTCACTCTCCTTGGCGCAGAAAATCTACGAGTATCGCTGCACATCCGGCGATTCCGCGGCCGATTTCGCGTACACAAGGAAAAAGTGGTAAATAATGGTGACTATTTGTCGAAACTCGGAAGTATACAGGCAACACGCGCGTAAAATCACAAATCCCTTGCTACCACTCGGAGCGTTGTTTATCACGCTCCGGGGCCTAATATTTCTGTTCTCTCGGATAATCCCACGGGGCAGGGACGTTATCGCTCGTCCTACAATGTTGTTACACATATGCAACGACTATCGCATACGCCTACCGATTCTGAACGCTTCTGATAGTCTCACATCGATTTAACAGTATCATTTTTTTTTTTTTAATGCAAGCCAGACACAATTTTTTTCTCAACGTTGGCTGCGTTCTTAAATGCAGTTCTGCTGTGTTCGAATAAATACAGAAATATTGGGCATTAAATGGGCGTTCTTACATTGCAGCTGCTCTCAGTTCGCGGTTTAGTTCGACACGAATTATCTCTAATAAGCGTTCTTTCCTTATCAAAATAGACGAAGAAATGTTTTCCCAGGGAAAGAATCGGATATAAAGTTGGCAATTTTTTTTAAATCCACTAGCAGTGAAGAGTCACACATAAAAGAATGCACACCTGAGCAGAGTTGCATTCGAGAAGGCACTGTCGGATGCGACTTTTTTATTAGCACAAATTGCTAGTCACGAATTAATTTCCGTTGGACAGCAATTCTATACAACGCCCCTTTATTATTTTACTTCATATACATAGGACCATATATATTACGGATATAGTATATAGTATAACGTCAGCCGTCGATGAACTACTCGACATTCTGCAGCGAAAGCTTTTGTCCTCCGGGAGAAAGAGCCACCTATATTTTCCGTACTCAGTGGAGCGTACGTGGAGGAGCCCCCAAAACGCGAGAATGCATAAAGAACTTCTTGGCAGAGCTTTACTGGGGCGACCCACTTTTGCCGGGTAACAGTGGAAGTATCAGTAACAGGACAAGGGACCCTCGAATTATCATACACATTGACGGAGCTCTACCTCGGCACAGAGAGAGGGTCACAGGGCTTGATGATGAGAAGAGAAATTGCAAATAGTTGATCTTTACGATTTTTATAATAGTCCCGAGCGAGAGTCGTCGAGCTGAGCGGAAAGCCTCGTAGTCACCCTTGTACTCCGACACGACGACCTCCTTTCGTATAATTTTTTTCTTTTTTTTTGCTATAAAACTTTTAACGTCTTTCCATGGGTTGTTGTAGTTTAATAAAAGTAATATAATGAGCTTCAACGAGAAATAGCGTTTCGTCATGTTTTTTTGTTTTCATACCTTCCTTATTTTTCTTTTTTTTCAGGCACCGGCCAATTCAACCGTGCGATGCTCATGAACGTCGGCTATGTCGAGGCTCTGAAAGAACGAAACTTCGACTGTTTTATCTTTCACGACGTCGACCTACTGCCCGAGGACGACAGAAATCTCTACACTTGTCCCGAACAGCCCAGACACATGTCCGTTGCTGTCGACAAATTTAAGTACAGGTGAGATTGAAGACGATGAAAGAACGAAGAACTATTTTTAAAGTATAACGTTGATCCGTGTAGTTTAAATTTTTACAATAATTTCATTCAATCGTGCCTCTTTAAGACACTATCATAAGGATGTGGTCTAAAAAATAGATCGGTCTTCAACGTCTTTTTTTACGCGGGTATTAGAAAGACAAGGTCAGGTTTTTACACACAGTTTGCTAGTACAAGGTGTTATAAAGTTTGAGGTTCTTTTTATTGAAAAAAAATTGATTAATAACGGACTTATTAATAATTAACAATTAACAACGGACATCGTATCTCAAAATCTATCCGTCCGATTGAGTTGAAATTTGAACCGATCCTTGATCCAACATTTAACATTTTCTATCAAATGACCCGATAGTTTTTTTTAAATATCCCGTTATTTGTCAATAACAAACGATTAAGGTCGCTTTTTTCGTCTAAACATCGAAACGTCGGACCAAATCCTTATGCAATAACTTCTCTAACGGTTAATAATACATTGACACGTTCTTTTTTTCATTAATCCCTGAAGACTGCCGTACGCTGACCTCTTCGGTGGAGTGTCCGCGATGTCGCGCGAACACTTTCGGCTGGTGAATGGATTCAGCAACGTTTTCTGGGGCTGGGGCGGCGAGGACGACGATATGGCTAATCGCATAAAAGCTCGTGGTCTTCACATATCCCGTTATCCCGCCAACGTGGCGCGATACAAGATGTTAACGCACAGAAAGGAAAAAGCCAATCCGCGAAGGTACGAGTTCCTCAAGACTGGCAAGAAGAGATTCTCCACCGATGGCCTGAGCAACCTTCAGTACGAATTGGCGAAGAAGCAAAAACCAAAATTGTACACTTGGCTACTGGTCAGGATAACACCACCGCAGCCCAGCTGATGGCTACCCTGGATTGGCTAAGGTCCTCGCGTTACTCGGAACCTCGGACGTTCGTCCGCTCTGAGTAGCGAATCGCTCGGCATCCCTTTCGAAAAAAAAAAAAACACAAAACAAAAACGTCTTCTCAAAGCTTCGATTTTGTAACGGGACACTGAAGAATATCCTTCCTTCGTATCCGAGCGAACAAGTTTTATATCGATGACCCGAAGCTCGAATGGCGTATCGTCTATCCATATAGCATGCAATATTTTGAAATCATTTTAGAAATATTTGCAATCTTTAAAACCTTACGAAATATTTCTGAAATATATGAAAATAATACTTTGAAATATTCTATCAATGTATTTCGATGAAATGTTTCTCAAGTATTTCGGAAACATACTTAATCTCTCAACACTTCTGAAACATAGTGATAAAAACTTTGAAATATTTTTCATTTAATATTTCACCGAAATATTTCTACGATTGTTTCCGTGATTATGGTGAAATTGGATTGATGATGGAATATTGACATTTCGCTAAAATATTAAAAATTAAAATTATAAATTATTAAATATTAAAATATTAAAAAATATTTTCAAAACATTTCATAAATATTTTTTAATATCGGTAAAATACTTTCAACATTTCAAAGAAATATTTTTGAAATACTTCAACAATATTTCCGTGCTACGTGGCTATGTTTAAGATGACACGAAATTCTGGCATCGGATCAATGATGTAGCAAGTATAAAATACATGCCATTTGTTCACTTGGGACAACTCCAATTTCGTCGATACACAAAGGGATGCCCGATACGCGAGAACTTTAGCCAAACTGAATTGCGCAACGACTCGGTTGAAGGCCACGATAAATACACACCGACACACACACAAAAAACACATTAATTCCATATTATAAACAGTGCATACTACTAGCAAAAAAAAAAAATATGACGCCAAATCCATATATTCCAGGACCTCTCGATATATAATTATTTAATAATGAATAACGATCGTAATTGATGACGAATAGAATGATGAACACAGCATACACTATACTATACTACTGATTGTGCATTTAAAGTGAGTGAGTGAATATTCCAAGAGATATCGTGTGAGGAGGAGAGAGTAGAAGAAATAGAGATTCGACGGTATTGAAAACGACCCTCTTTGTTTCTCTGCGCTTTGTATTGAACAGATGGATAACTCATTCGCGAGAGCTTAGGCGCAAGAAGATGGACGAGAGTACGAAGACGATCGTTTCCAATTATCGTGGCAATCTCCTTTCCCCATATTTTTTTATCGTCCCTTACTCTAGTTGAAGCGCGCCTTCGAGAGTGCGCCAAGGTCGAAGAAAAGATTAACTTCAAGAATGAATCCCGGCCGAAGAAGACGAAACGTGCCAAAAAAAGAAAGCGTGATGAGGTAAAATTATAAAGAGATGAAAACAAAAAGAAAAAGCTGTACAGTGTCTTAGAAAGAGAGGCGCGACGAAGTTATGAACGTTGTTGGTTCTTTCTCTGTCTCTCACGAGAGAGGGAATTTGTCGACGAGCCATCGAATCATTTTTAATCGATCGATCGACTCTGGTCGACGAACGAAACAACGTTACTGCGATTTCTCGTGTTGATAGGCATTATTATTTTTTTGTTGTTAATATTATTATACTTGATTATTTCGTTGAGAGAGTTGCTAAACGATATCGAGAAACGTTTTGCCTCGGTAAAAATTACGAAAGCGAAATTGTTACGACTAATACGTGGATGGGATCGCGATTGATTGTATTTTTTTTTTGCGATCGTAAAAAAATCAAAGTTGATGTAGTTGCGACAGGTCGTATTGACGATTACAATTATGGTGATGACTTTATTGTTTTTTTGTTTGGTTTTTTAAGAGATGCTCGACTCAAGGGGATGTCGTAAAGTTGGGGTGAGAATTACAATAATGCATAAAACGAAACAAGAATAAAAGGCCCAGTCGAGCTTATTTTTTATCATCTTACATTTGTTAAACCCGATATATACGAAGAAAAAAAATGTAAAGTCGGATGAAAAACCTAGTTCCCTCGTTTACTTATAGGTATGCGTGATTTTTGACGATTCGTTTGGCGAAGTCGATTATGCAAGATTAGAAACAGAAAAGTAAGGATAGAGAGTGACAGTTATTATATAGGATTTCGCGAACGCGGATGCGTCGTTGCGTCCACTACGATAATGTGTAGTAATGTAAGGCGTCGACGGAGAGATACTTAAAGTGCTGTGTACTGGGAATTATCTATACACGACTCTTAAAGACGTTTCGATCTTTTACCGATCGCTGCGAAGAGCTTCTTCTCGCTTCTATTTAGCCAACTTTCAAACCGAAAAGAATTATTCAAAGGTTCGCCAGAAAGGGGTCAGATATGAGAAAGAAATTTCTCCGACAAAATTCAAATCAAAACTTCCGAGTGGTCGTTGCGGAGATTGGAACATAAACAGCGTACCGAACGTGAAAGAAAAACATCGAAACAACAGTCACACTAGACACAGTCACGTCCACGTCACATATCACGTGTATAAAACGAAAGAAGAAAGATAAGGGAATAAAACAAGGTATTGGACGCGTCCATGTACACAGAGTCGCATCACGTCGAAGTGCGAAGGGATACTTAAGCGGCACTGTAAACGATTATATATAAAATAATGATGCGTCGGGGGGCTGTGAAAAAGCTGTTGATTCGTTTGCTAAAATGAAGAAAGGACTAAGAAGGCATCCGGCTAGAATGCGAAAAACTTTTAAGTGTGAACGAACAATACGAACGAATTTTTATTTTATCGCGAGCTCACTGTAAAATACATAATATATATATAGATATATATATATATATACATAATATTGTCGGATGGGCAAGGTAGTTGGCAGTTTGAGTTTGAGGAAAGAGCTAAGTGCGTATAGAGTGACGTCGAAACAGGAAGTGACGCATTGCTTCTTATCGCACATTTGTACTGCGGTTTCGTCACCAACACCTATTTTCAACTTTTGTGACCGAAATTTCGTGACAAGTGAACGTTTAACGCTGAGCTACCAGACAGCCGAATTCAATGGTCATCGTGTTTCAAATTTCTTCAATGTCTTCCGGCTTTTGTCATCTTCGGTTATTACACGATACATTAATTTTTAACTACGCTCTTCCTGTTTCCGCGAGGCTGCTGAGAACGAGGTTGACACGAATGATTTATCGTTAAAAAAAAAAAAATTAAAAACAAAGCTACCAATCAGCTAAGACAAGATAGTGATACTACGGATTATTGAGGTAATAAACACGCGTATTTATAATGGTAATCAACTAGAGTTTGGCATATAATTGCGTAATCGTCAAAACGATACAATAATAATGCGTAATGAGGAAACAAGGGAAAACAATTTACCGTAAGAACAGTTTTGCGATTACAATGTTCAGACTCGTCGCGGTGAGCTGCTGCTGTGAGAACGGGCACGAGGATTTTGCGAACTCTGGCTCATAAATCTATCTTTCATCGACACTCTGGCAAGAAATAAGATTTAAAAAAAAAATTCTCAAACTTGATAAATGCCTCTCGTGCCCGACATTTCCTTCCCTCTCTTCCCACTTCGTCGGACTTTCGGGACGGAGAGTGAGAAAGTATAAGAGAGTTTGACGAAATTCTTCAGACTGTACAGTTACGATGTAATGGAACAATAAATTACGTTGAAAAGATATAATACCTTTGCCTTCCGTCAATATTTATTCGCGTCTATTTACAGCGACGCTGTAACGCCGATGTATCGACTATTTGCTATTGAGAAGAATCTTGTCCAGGACGTTACCCAAACTCTTCGCCGTGAATATGCTCGTATCGGCCATGAGTTTCGTCACAAAATCGTGCTCGAGAAAGCGATGAGCGAGAACCACGCCAGCTTCGCCATGCAACTCTTCGATGCGAAGATCGACGTAAATCAGTTCCAGATTGGAGCGAAGATTTTTGCCAGACTCGAAGAGATCCGGTTGAACGGCATGCTTCGGCAACATAGCAGCTAAAACTGACTGAAGAAAAGAATCAAAATAAATTAACAAATAAATTATCAAATAAATTAACAAATAAATTAACAAATAAATTATCAAATAAATTAACAAATAAATTAACAAATAAATTATCAAATAAATTAACAAATAAATTATCAAATAAATTAACAAATAATAATCGTAATGTATGGTCACCAACAAATCGAAGCTCACCTGACAAACATCGAGATTAATCCAATAAACGAGTTTACGAAGTTCACCGTCCTGAGTAGGTTTATCGAATTCTTCCGGCAGAACGATCATAACCGAAGGTCGGACAGTTGGTGTTTCTTCGATAATTTGATCTTTTTCCGTCTCGTCGCTCAATGGAGAAATCGGCGTATTTTTCGGTTGCAGCAAGTCTGCTGGATTCACAGACTCTCCCGGTACATCCAACTTCTCTATGCGTATCGGAGCTCTCTCCGAATATCGGTGATCTTCGTTCGGGGAAGAAATCCCTTCGAGCGTTTCGATGGAATTTAATTTTCTGTTGCTGAGAACTCCCTTCAGTATGACCCTCACAACAGATTCGACAGTCTAAGAAAAAATTTGTACACATTCCATAGCTCCACTGTTTGAATCGAAACATATACTTCGGTAGGATAACGAACCTTCGTAGCTTCCTCTCGAAGAGAACTCCGATACGCTCTAGCCTCGGATGCCAGACGCCTCTTCTCCAATCGTTCTTTCACGTATTTTTCCCCCTCCTCCGAGTCCGCGCAGATTTTATTGCCTGTTGCAAGACTCAGTGCTTTTCCCAGACCACGCCGAGGATCTTCATCTTTGCAAAAAGCCAACAGGAGAGCTACGTAATTAACGTCTCGAGACTCTGATTGGAATATCTCGCACAGCAATTCTTTCGCCAGAGTGAGTCTCAGCGCATCTTCGGGCTTCGTATCTTCTTTCTCGACTGAATTCTCTGTAGACCACGGTTTTGTGGGTGCAGAATCGTTGTATGTTCGGAGCATTTCTTCCTCGTCGGTCTCGAAGTTCTCGTGAAGCACGAATCTCAAGAAAGGCGTTTCAGTAGTCGTTCTGTCGAAGAACCACAGCCCGACGGAATGAAACTCTTCACAGCTTATTACTTCCATACATTCTTTATCGAGCTTCCTGAAGGCTTCCAAGGCATCCAGAAGCTGGTCGACACTCGGTGGTTCGATGTCCATGGCGTAAATGATAAATTCTCGCCAGTCTACGAACTGCACATCGCCGAAGAGCTCGTCGATGATCTTCGAAACGTCGCAAGCTCGTAACTCGAGCCAGGACGAAGGCAAGGGACAAGTATCGTGCTCTTCGTCGCCACAGACGATCAGATCTTGAAGAATATAGACGAACGCGCGTTCCGGCAATGTTCCAGTCGGGGCAACGCGACGGAAGATATCCATGAGGCGACCGAGCTGTGCCATTTGGAATCTCGACGGAAGAAATTCTTCCCTCGTAGGTCGAGGACGAGGCTCAGGCTTGTCCGGAAACATCAAAACATTCGAACGCACGAGAAAACGATCGCCGTCCAACAACATCTCTTTCTGGATCGGTGTAGCTTCTTCTATAGCAAAGCAGAAGGTCGATGCCATCTCGTCGACGCTCTTCGCTTCTCTCTTGAATCTGAAGACATTTTTTATATGTGAGTCATTCATTTTCATACAAATTAATAATAATCTTATATATATATATATATTGGAAAACTGGATTTGTTGATCTGGATCTTTATCCCCCGACTCTCCCCTCCCCAACCAAGCCCCCATTTCGGTGAAGTAGAATATGGAAGGGAATTCAGAAATCCGAAATCTATCCCATATCGTATATTGTCGAAGATTTAGTTTTCATAGCAAATGGAATGGAATTCGAAATTCCAAAATTCCATTCCATATGGAATGTATTTCCGCTTGCTATGAACCACACGATCCATGCGAGCGTGAGAGTTAACATAACCGCTAGTAATAATAATAATAATAATCGAAAGGTCGGATACCTGTCGACGATACGCTCATGAATCTCGAAGAAGACGCGTTGCATTTTGTCAACGAGAAAATTTATATCGGCTCTCGCCGCAGCCTCCAATATCTTCAGCCTCAAGCGAATTCTATTGATCTCATACATAACAGCGTAACGCCATTCGAGAATCAAATCTTGGGTACGCTTTCTCAAAGTCTCTTGCTCGGCTCTAGCCGACTCGGATACTTTTCTCGACGAACCCTTCTTGTCTTTAAGCTCCACGGATGACTTCGCTGAGATGGTTTCTTCTTTCTTGAGGGAATCGAGAACGGGAGAAGCAATCGATTCCAGGAGATTCTGAACGTAACGAACGTTAGCTTCGACGGTTTTGTAAGCGATCGTGTCAACCGGAACGTCGACCTCTTGATCGAAATCCGTCAGAAGCTTGAACATTTCTTCCTTGAACAAATTTTCATCCGCCAATGATGGCGGTGCGATCATCTTCGCACTGCTGATCTTCGACTTCGCTTCTTTCGAATCTTTGTCCCCGGCGCTCTTCGAAGAAAGTTTAACAGTCGAAACGATTTCTTCCCTGGAACCGGAGATCGAAATCTCGAAGGGGATTTTTTGTAAGAAGACTCTTGAGCGTCGAGGCTCCTGAAGAGGACGTTGAAGCATCGACAAGTAATAGTCCTGTATCAGCTGCATCGTGTCCGTGTAACGATCGATCTCGGCTTGAATAATACCGATATAGACGTTAGCGAGAATCATCGATTCCTGAGTCGTCCAGTGATCGAGCGTAATCCTTTTCCTCTCGTCCTCGGCCTCGAGACGTCGAAGATTGCAGATTTCCCAGAGCTGCGTCTGGAAATCGGCGACTTTGCAATGTAGCTCGTGCTTGACTTCGACATCTTCGCGTATCTCCTCGTCCATGTCGTTGAAAGCGCGATGAAACTCGTGAAGCAGGTCCTGCTTCAGGTCCGGTCTCTCGATGAACTCCTTCATGTGTTTGACGACGAAATTCGCATACGGCACGATAGCGCCGAAACTCGTTCTCTTGAGAAAAAACATATCCTTCAAATTATCGATGTAGCAAGTCTCGACACTACGCCACAAAGCGGCGAGGCCTTCGAGGAGCTGTGTAGGCTGCGGAAAGTTTGTCCAGGACCAGTCAGCTTCTCCAGGCCGCGGAGGTACATCCTTCGACCTGCCGGGCATCGCTGAGACTTCGTGATCTATTTCATCGCTTTGCTCGCTCCACTCGGACGGACTGCTTTCGACGAGCGAATAGTCACTGGCTTTCGACAATAATTTCTTCACTATCGGAGCTCCGCCATCCGAAGGATAATCGCTTCTTCTTCGTCCAGCAAAATTTTCCGCAGCCTCGCCGAATAATTCGCTGGAGGATATTCTCGTCAGAGACTCGTCTTCTCCGGTCGCCACGAGCCTGACGAGTCTCTTCAGGGTTGCGAGATCGAAGATCTTGTAATAGAAGATCGAAGCTATGCCCTGCTCGGCGTAAAAGGCATCGAGGGACGTTGAATCCTCCGGAAGAACTTCGTAGCGTTGTTCGACATCAAGCTCCGAGCCATCCGGCTTTGGTTTCATTCTGACGAAGACGGTCAGATAAGAATTTCCGTTGGAAGCTTCTCTACGCTCGATGGGATTGGGAACCAGTCTGGATCGTCTCCAGTCACCCATGGAATCGCCACCTCCGCTCTCAAAAGAGATCCTCGAAGGGACTGGGTCGATATCTTCGATATTCATTTCTTCACGTCCAGTAGAGTACTTGTTGCCATCGTTGGGCAATTTTTTACCGCTTAGAGCGTATTCCAGTGAGGTCATCTGCTGATAAGTGTTGGGATAATTGACCAGAACGAATCCATCGACATCCCGGAGACTCTTAAGATACTCGACGATTATTCTCGCGTTCAGTTCGTCCGAGAGTGGCGTTCCGAGTGTGAGGAACTCGTGAGTCCATTTTCCGATGTAAGCTGTATCGGTCAGTATCGGATCCATGTCCTCATAAGGGATAACTCGAGGAGTCTGTGTGAGCTTGTCGACTCCACTTTTCGACCGATCTACATACTGAATCGAAGAACCGGTTTTAACTCTACTCGAGACAGATTTGTCTTCTTTCTTCCGATCCTTTTTCTCAGGCTCGAAAGCTGTTGAGGAAGCTTGTCGGGTCGCAGATTCCTTTGTAGCAGCGACGATATTGAGGTCGATGTACTCGACGTCCTGCATCTCTCTTTTGTACTGCTCCAGGCAATGATTTATCGCCTCTTCCATTCGCACCAGATGAATTCTACTGCGCCTGAGGAGCTCCTGGATCGGCTCGTAGAGCAACGAGTCCGGAATGCCAAGGATCACAGCTCGAAACTTCATTTTAGGAAGCGGCGCCTCTATTGGCACTCGATTGCGACGATAAAGACTGTCCAAAATGTTGTGAACGATGTAACCCAGGACTAAAAGACCGAGATCCAAAAATTCGCGAGCTTCAACGTCAACGTTGGGAACAAAATCTTTCCAAGGTGATCTCGTTTTGTTGTAGTTCTCGAAATCCTCGTCGTTCAGCACGTCGTTTCTCGCTGGATCGATTTCTTCCTCCATCTCGTCATCGATATCTTCTTCTTCTTCTTCTCCAAGCTCGACTTCATCTATAGAGTAAAAAATCATTTCGTAAAATCGGAATAAGACGTTTCGTAAAAATAATTTTGTCAAATAAGTGACAAATTCGTTTGTTCAGGCTTGAATGCACAAACTTTTCCTTTTGTTTCCCGAGTTATTAACAATTTCAGATCGTACTTTTGTTTGTAAAACTCGAAGCCAAGCATCGTGCAATCGGAAAATTAACAATTGAAAAATTGTGGTTGTTTGTGGACAATAAATTGTTGTAAAAAGCACAAACTTTTATTACTATGTTGTATGTCGGGGCGTTTAACGAACTCCGAGGCTTCGACGATCGGTTGACTCTTTACAAAAAGCGTCTTCCACTCGTTCCACAATGAATTCGGGACGCTGTCGTCGTTACTGACAATTTTATACTCCGCTGATTTTACCGTTATATCGACAAGATCGTCGACGACTTCCGCTCCGATTCTCCGAAGCTTCGTCAGCTTCTTTCGCGCTGCCTCTTCGTTAATCTTGCGCTCGAGCTCCTTCATTCTTCGGCTCTCAGCTTCCACTTCCTCGCTTTCCCTTACCAAAACTTCATTCGCCCTCTCCTGCTCGAGCCTCTCTTCGCTCTCCCTCGTGCTCTGCGAGAGTTCCTCGACGATCCGACGATTGCCCGCCATCCTCGTCTTTTCGCTTCTGATATCGCACAACTTTCGCATCAACTGTTTCTCGTACTGCGACTGATGGAGAACTTTCCTCGCCACGATCTCGTCCAATTCCATCTCCTGATCGCTCAGCACTTGTTCCCAAAGCTCCGAGAGAAGATTCTTCTGCATACGAGACTTGAAACTCCTCGTCGCTTCTTCCTGACGGTGTTTGCTCTTCAAGGACTTGGTGTAGGCTTTCGCCGCTTCCTTGTCGACTCTCTGAGCTTTAACTATGCTGGGACTCGATGCACGAATATCTTCGCAAGAATCCGGAAGTTCATTAGTTCTTTTAATTCTGTGTTTCTTTGCGAATTCGTCCAGTTCCTTCTTCTCAGCTTCCTCGACGATGGACTTGGTGCTTCTCCTCGGTGTAGTCTTCTCTTCCGCAACTGTAGCTCTCCGGGTCTCGTCTCGTTCCTGCGACGAGCGAAATTTTGCTCTCTCCTTCTTGCAGCCCTCGATCAGTTCGCGATACTTTTTCCTGTGCCACTCCACGAGATTCGCGCTTTTCTTCAGTGGAACGGCGAACGGATGGTCTTCCGGCGCCCATGGCTCTGGCTCTTCCGAAACCGTCGTCACGTCAAATTTCGACGAGCTCGGTATGTACTTCTCACGCTCCTTCTGCAGAGTTACGAAGTGCAGTGTGTCCTTGTTCTCCAGACACAGGAACACCTTGTAGAAAAGGCGAAGAGAAGTCGTTCCTTTGCCGTTGGAAATATCCTCGATGCACTCGTCGTCGCAATCAACGCCTATGAAGCGCAGCCAGATTCGAAGATTCCTCAGATTAACGCGCGCCAGTGCAGGATCCTGAGTGCGATTCAGCGTTCTCAACTGGCTGTCGTTTATTATGTCGTAGCTGTGAAGCAACTTCGCCAAAAGCGTTCCGTCCCTCGCGTAGTGACCGAATATCTCCGGGCTCAGATCTATTATCACACCGAGACGAGTACGCATCCATGTTCTTATTATCTCACCCATTTATATTCTTCTTGATAAGAGGAATCGAAAGATTCGTCATTTTTGTTTTGACTTGCGACCCTTTCGTCGAGACATTTTCGTTATGGCTCGAAATCAGCGGCGAAATGAAAGACGGCAAGGACTCGATTCATCGAATACAACGCGCGTGCAAACACTGTACAGTGTGTTAAAAAAATGCTCATCAATCTATCCGTCCTTTACATAAACATTTTATTTCTGAATAAAAAATACAAAAAATATAAATATTGAGGTAGACAGAGATTTATTTACAGAGACTTGCAGATTCAGTCGCTGCAAATGGAGCTATCTTGATAATCGGTGAATGGCAAATTTTTTATGCTGAGCATTTTTTTACCACTGTTCAGTCTGAGATTAGCGTATTTCAATTTCTTTCCTTCGTTCGCAGTCTGCTCTGAAGCTTCTACTTCGACCTCGAGCTCGACCTGATCCTTCTTCTCCGACAATCTCTGCTTTATCAGATTCATGAAATCCTCGCTATTCTCACGGGGTTTTAGCGCGTGAGAAGAAATCTCGGGAGAGCGTTTCCAACGTCTTTTCAAATTCTTCTCTTTCCTCGACGGTGCCGAAGATGCAGCGGCTTCGCCGGGGAAGACACCGTTCTCACGTTTAGTGTCTTGACTCGTCGGTTCCTCGTCGGAACTCGTCTCCGCCGAGGCCTCCAGTTCGGTCGAAGGAATCGATTTCGCAAAATCATTTTCATCCGCCGTAACTTCGTCCTTCTTGCGATCCGTCGGATTTTCGTTCACCTCGCCGTTTCCACCGAGAATCTCGGTGACGATGAATTCCGTGCTGTTGCAGACCGTCTCTACATTTTCCTCCGACGTGTCGAGACAAACGGTCTCCTTGTTCGCCACTCGACCGCCGTATAGGAAAGCCGATACGCTCTTTCGTCTCCACATCTTGGACGTGCTCGGTACGAACTGCTTGCATTTTCCCTCGAACTTAAACTCCGCCTGGTCAACCTCGTCTATCTCGCCTTTGAGAAAACTCAAGAATTTCTTCAAACCCACGTAGAAGTGGAGTTTGTCGACCATCCGTGGAAAATGAGCGCATCGCGCGCTGCTCGATGGAACGACCCAGATCGCCGTGTCGCCGACGCGCTCCGGTTGCAGACCGAAGCAAAACTCCGATTTTGCCGTTTTATCGGCGAATACCTCGTAGATACATTTGCCATTGAATATCGCGACTTTCGGCTTGAATATCTTTATTTTCTCGCGAACGATCGCTGAACCCTTTTTTATCTCGGGTTTCTTGAGATCCGCGGAAGATCGCGTCGCTCTCCCAACTATATTCGTCAGGCCAATTTTGTAATTCAGGAGCTTTCGATCCTCCTCGAAACTGACGAATCTCGGTACAAGCTCCGAAGCATGCAAGAGCTTGTAAAAATGATTCCCAGGACCGGCGTAGTATCTTCCCCTGTGAGCGGCCATCAAGCTAGGGTTTATTCCAACGAATACGAGATCCAAATCTGGCTCCAGTATATCATCCAGCGTATATTTCTGCACCTCTTCCTCTGTAAGCCCATCGAATCTGTCCAGCTTCTTCTTGGACTTCGCTGCCTCCGTCGGCGCCCTTTTCTTCAATTTACTCAACGCCAGAGACATCGCAGCGTCAAATATTCTCAGGCTGGTGGAACTCTGTGTTGAAAAATCAAACATGATTTCTAACAGACTAAAGAAAAGTTGCATTTATTATTTAAATCTATCACTTAATACTATATACTATTTATATTTATTGTTTTATATTTACATTTATTTTTTTATATTTCTAGTTCCTTATTTTTATTCATCTGAATCGGTCGAACAAACTTACATGTATCAGTGCTATAGTGTTTACTTCCAGGAGCATTGGGCATGCAGGGTTTCATGCTCTCGGCCCATCAAGGTTATATCTCTTGTGCCATTCTTCTTTTCTTATGCATCTGCTAATTTTTCACTGCATCGTTGCCAAGTGCCATGAAACGCCTCGATAAAAATTTGCTCTCATTAAAACGGTTTGTAATTTTCAAGTAAACAACTTTTATCTGAGGTCTAACGCGACAACCGTTTATTGAACTCCGCAGTGGAGGAGTTAATGTAAACACGCAGACGACGCGGACGACGCTATTCGTCCTTCCGAGTACGCACCCCTCTTCACAGGTATAGCCGTCGTAGGATATCGTTGCGCCAAATTCATTTCAGCCGAAAAGTAACCAGGTTGAATAAACGTGGTGCTCCGGATAGAATTTAGCAACCGAAATGAGAATACGGTTGCTAAAATCTACAAAAATGGAAAATCCCATTTTTCGACAGGAAGTGACGTCATCTACGGAAAACGTCACTTCCGGTTTGAAAATCGAATTTTTTGAGCGTAAGGGACGTCGTCTGGGTGAAACCTCACTTCCGGTTTGGAGATCTAATTTTTCGTCCGTGGTGGTAGTTTATTAAAACGCTTTGCTTTTTTTTTAACAAATAAAAATCTCATTAAAGTACTTTATTTACAGACACTTATGAATCGATAAGAGATACAAATGCTCGCTTAAGAAGTAAATTTACGGGCTGTAATGGCGAATGATTATGCGGAGAAAATTTAAATTATCCTAGCGAGATGCCACTTTTGGTGACGACGTCGGCATTTCCGCTGCCGATACTCGGATCGTTCGAGCATCCTCCCATAGCGAACATCTTCGGAATCTCCTGGCCGTAGTAGATCTTGGCGTTTTGCGACAGAGACTCGTATTTCTTGAGCTCGAGAAATTCACGTGATAGCAACAGTTTGTTCGCCTCAGCTTGTGTCTTCATCTGATAGTAGTGGGCATCGGATCGACTCTTCTCGCGCGCGAGATGCATCTCGTCCTCGATCGACGCCATGCGCTGCAACGACTCCTTCTCCATTATCTTCTGATTGTACTGTATCTTGGCGACCTGCGACTCTTTCTCAGCCTCTATGAGGGCCTTCTTACGATCCGTTTCCGCATCCTTCTCGACCACCTTCTGATGCTGCGTCGATATCAGCAACTTCGTCTTCTCAGCTTCCCTGCAAGAAAAAAAAATTTATAATTTTCTCACTCTCAATCTACCAGAGATCGATTCCACAGTTCGTACGAAGGAAAAATTTGCTCCAGCTCACATCAATTCGTAATTTTTTCTTATGGTCTCAGGAATCTTTGGTTTTGTGACTCTGACGGCTTGGATGCTCAAGCCGGGAGCCAGCTCGTTGAGATCTTTCTGCAGTGCAGTCTTCAGATTTTCATCTATCTGATCGAATAGATCTATGTAAACTTCGTGGAGGGTGTGGACGGAGCAGAACTGATTCAACTCGTGATGAACCTTGTTGAATATCAGAGTTCTGTCGTAGTCAGCCGTGAAGTTTCTCACCATGCTGTGAACTATAAAATAATGTATTAATTATTACTCAATGATAAATTCTGCAAAGGTAGATTTTTTTTTTTACTTACCGCTATTGGAATCCAGTATATTAACGACTTCTATGCGATCAAAGTAGATCATCACACCTCCGCTGGTGCCGCACGGCACGTTCTTTACTTCATCCGTCTGCAGAGTAACCTGCACGGATCTAAAGTTTGTCAGCAGCGGTATCATCATGTGAAAACCGGGATTACTGACGCTTGGCAACAGCGCGCCTCCCTGACAAAGTAATTCATTAAATTAGCAATTTATATTCGTAGAAAAAAAAAAAAAAAATTGCACTCGCTTACCCGGAAATAAACGCCTACATGACCCTCGTCAATCCTGTGTATCGAGAAATTAAACACCGTCGCCAAACCGACAAGGAAGCATATAGCGATAACGCTCTGATCGATCATATTCGATGTAAATAGTTAGCTGCAAAAAAAAAAAACACGTAGATAAAAAATGTTTTCGTGAGAGGTGCAGGTTATGTGGGGTGGATAAAGTGCAGTCAATATAAAATAAAACAATAATTACCTCTACGCCCGGACAGCAAATTCACTCGTTATAAATTTATCGAGGCTAACGTTGTCTCAAAGCAATTAACCACGTCGCGTATTTTACCGCATTGTCGTCGATCCGATTCACGTCTGATATTCAACCAAGCGCCATTGTTGATTCACTGTTGGCAAAGTCTCCTGATTGGATATCGTGAGACGTTCGACTTATTTCGAACACCTCGTTAATAGAGAATATACCGGCTCGCAAAATATACACCGGTGTGAAACGTCAACGCCAATGTAAGATGTATATTTATCGTTGAGATCCCACAATCTCGATTGTCCCGAAATGTCCGGTTTCAGCGACTGACGACAAGAGCCTCGCTCACTGGAATGCAAGAAGTGTTGTGACCAGGCGCGACGGATTCTGTTTTAGTTGAGCCGCACAGTTGTTAACCTCCAAGCAGTCATTGGCAGAGTACGTTGGTGAATCGTTGCGGACGGAAAGAGACGCGAGTATGCCTACAACTGTGTTTAATATCTGTTACCCCGGTACATCGTTCACCCGGTTGTAACCGCTGAAGATGACGTGGCCGCTTAGCGCGACGTGGTACTATGTCGAGGCGACTACTTTTTCTAACCAGGGGTTTACAATAATTCACAAGATAAAGAGCATTATACTGTGCAGTGTGCGACGTAATAGTATGCAAGACTGTGTACATGCAGTATGCCATCGGTAACAAGCAAACTTACGATAAAAAAATCCATATGCATAATTCGTTTCGATGAGGCAACTTTTTTAAATTTCTATGTAAGAGAAAATAGGATGAAATGCTAACGTCACATTTTTCGTGCTTGTCGCGTCATTTTTTCTGTCGATGATCCTTGGCTCTCTCGTGGATCTTTATCGACGAATTCAAGAGCCTTGCTTGAGCGAGCGTTTCTCTAAGCGACTTGAAGTCCTGGAGAGCTTGTCTGGCGAGAAAACCTTCCGGCGTGTCGGGCGGCTCGAGCAGAAGCATCGTCAGTGATCTCTTTAGATGACTCTCGGCGTTCTCGAGTCGCTCGACGAGCTTCTGAGCTCCTATCTTACCGTCTGTGTAGTCACGATCGGCCAGCAATACCATCGGTAGATGCATCTCCCACAGCAATATTCCTGCGGTTTTAATAAATCGTTCGGCGGACCTAGCGGCATCGCGACGAAAAATTTCGATTGAATTTTCACTGACCTTTAGACCTTGATATTCCCGGTTCAACGATCTCGAAAACGGAGACGATGTCTCGGGCGGTGTTCAACATTTTCTCCATCATTGTTTTATCGGGATTCAGGCATGCGCACTCTTTCTTGTACAATTCGAAAATTTTTTGCTTGAGGGCCACGACGAAAAAGTGATTTGGATGAAAGGAACAAATCAACTTCTGCAGCAAGTCTTCCAAATTCTAAAAAATAGAGATCATTTTTTCTTTTTTTTTTTTTTTTGCGGTTTACGTCGTAGATCATTGGAATTATATTTCATTTCGGCTGCAACTCTACCTCTATCGTAGATTCGGCTTGGGTTATTAGATTCTTCGTTAAAACGAGGGTGGTTCTCACAAGCTTTCCGCTTATGAAACTTTGGCACTTGTCGCATTGCCAGCTATCGCTGTCGGCGTAAACGTCTTTGTTCAGTGGTTTTCTGTTAGTTACCAGGCCGCTCTTGCAACGCGGACACACAATAGTGCTGAGATTCGAGCCGAGCTCTTTCGGATCCGCGCATCTCGAACAATCGCACTCGAAATATTTGCCCTGTCTCAGGTGCTCCCTTCTCTCGTCCGAGCCCTTAAATAAGTAACGTTTCTACTTTATTTTTTTAATTAACACGAGTTTGATCGAATTTGTCATTCAGTCATGGAAATCCTGACAGTCTCGAATTAAAGATATGAAGACGGATAGGCAAGAAAATTAGTTTTAGCGTAGTAATACAAGAATGAAAACGAGACGAGGGTTCTTGCCAGAAGGTCTGATGTTTATAAGGTATGATGTATAGTTTACCAATATAGTTTCTCCCGATTTTTAGCCTCCGAGGCTTTTTAATGAATAGGAGTTCGATTAAATTTACATTTTCAATTAGAAATCTCGTCAATCTCGAATTGAAGATATAAAGATAAATAGGCAAGAAAATTAGTTTTAGCGTAAGTAATACAAGAATGAAAACGAGACGAGGGTTCTTGCCAGAAGGTGTGATGTTTATAAGGTATGATGTATAGTTTACCAATATAGTTTCTACCGATTTTTAGCCTCCGAGGCTTTTTAATTAATACGAGTTCGATTAAATTTACATTTTCAATTGGAAATCTCGTCAATCTCGAATTGAAGATATAAAGATAAATAGGCAAGAAAATTAGTTTTAGCGTAGTAATACAAGAATGAAAACGAGACGAGGGTTCTTGCCAGAAGGTGTGATGTTTGTATGGTATGATGTATAGTTTACGAATATAGTTTCTCCTGATTTTTAGATTCGGAGGCTTTTTAATTAATACGAGTTCGATTAAATTTACATTTTCAATTGGAAATCTCGTCAATCTCGAATTGAAGATATAAAGATAAATAGGCAAGAAAATTAGTTTTAGCGTAAGTAATACAAGAATGAAAACGAGACGAGGGTTCTTGCCAGAAGGTGTGATGTTTGTATGGTATGATGTATAGTTTACGAATATAGTTTCTCCTGATTTTTAGATTCGGAGGCTTTTTAATTAATACGAGTTCGATTAAATTTACATTTTCAATTGGAAATCTCGTCAATCTCGAATTGAAGATATAAAGATAAATAGGCAAGAAAATTAGTTTTAGCGTAAGTAATACAAGAATGAAAACGAGACGAGGGTTCTTGCCAGAAGGTGTGATGTTTATATGGTATGATGTATAGTTTACGAATATAGTTTCTCCTGATTTTTAGGTTCGGAGGCCTTTTAATTAATACGAGTTCGATTAAATTGATATTTTCAATTGGAAATCTCGACAATCTCGAATTGAAGATATAAAGATAAATAAGGAAGAAAATTAGTTTTAGCGTAGTAATACAAGAATGATAACGAGACGAGGGTTCTTGCCAAAAGGGCTGATGTTTGTATGGTATGGATGTATAGTTTACCAATATAGTTTCTCCCGATTTTTAGGCTCGGAGGCCTTTTAATTAACAGGAGTTCGATTAAGTTGATATTTTCAATTGGAAGTCTCGACAATATCGAATTGAAGATATAAAGATAAATAGGCAAGAAAATTAGTTTTAGCGTAGTAATACAAGAATGAAAACGACACGAGGGTTCTTGCCAGAAGGTGTGATGTTTGTATGGTATGATGTATAGTTTACCAATATAGTTTCTTCCGATTTTTAGGCTCGGAGGCCTTTTAATTAATACGAGTTCGATTAAATTGATATTTTCAATTGGAAATCTCGACAATCTCGAATTGAAGATATAAAGATAAATAAGGAAGAAAATTAGTTTTAGCGTAGTAATACAAGAATGATAACGAGACGAGGGTTCTTGTCAAAAGGGCTGATGTTTGTATGGTATGGATGTATAGTTTACCAATATAGTTTCTCCCGATTTTTAGGCTCGGAGGCCTTTTAATTAACAGGAGTTCGATTAAGTTGATATTTTCAATTGGAAGTCTCGACAATATCGAATTGAAGATATAAAGATAAATAGGCAAGAAAATTAGTTTTAGCGTAGTAATACAAGAATGAAAACGACACGAGGGTTCTTGCCAGAAGGTGTGATGTTTGTATGGTATGATGTATAGTTTACCAATATAGTTTCTTCCGATTTTTAGGCTCGGAGGCCTTTTAATTAACACGAGTTCGATTAAATTGATATTTTCCATTGGAAATCTCGACAATCTCGAGTTGAGGATATAAAGATAAGCAGGCAAGAAAATTAGTTTTAGCGTAAGTAATACAAGAATGATAACGAGACGAGGATTCTTGCCAGAAGGTGTGATGTTTATATGGTATGATGTATAGTTTACCAATATAGTTTCTCCCGATTTTTAGGCTCAGAGGCCTTTTAATTAATCGAGTTCGATTAAATTGATATTTTCAATTGGAAGTCTCGACAATCTCGAGTTGAAGATATAAAGATAAATAAGCAAGAAAATTAGTTTTGACATAGTAATACAAGAATGATAACGAGACGAGGATTCTTGCCAGAAGGGGTGATGTATAGTTGACCAATATAGTTTCTCCCGATTTTATAGGCACGGAGGCGTAAACGGTGAGCTGAAACTGATTGTCCACGGTTATGTGGGTATTGCGGATGCACTCGTGAGCCATTATAGCAGTGTCCGGAAACAATCCACGTAGCGGCGAGTCTTCGGAGCCTCCGGGTGGCCTCAGCTCGAAGGAATTGACGTCCAGTATTCCGCAGAGACGTTGAAGAAGTTCGGGTTCACTGTTACGTTCCTCCGGCACCAGGTTTAAGCTTCTCAACACCTGACACCATATCGCAAAACATTCAATATCTTTCCAAACGAGCAAAAAAACAAATTATCGTACATAATTTTTTTTTTTTTTTACAGAATTATTGATTCATCGTTCAGTCATCGTTAAAAAAAAAAAAGAAAACTCTTACTTCGATCACGTTTACTTCTCTGTTCTTCCAAATCGGAGTGTCTCGTCTCTCGCCGACGTGAGCTTCCATCGACAAGACTCTGTTCCAGAGAGCTTCGTCGCCCTTTTGCAACAGCCAAATTCTCAGTGGCAATAAAATTTGCATTATTATCGGAAGTTTATCGAGGCTCGACAGGCTTTCGTTGCTTCGAAGTGCGTCGCACTCGTCTCTCGTATGATGAGACTTTCGGCTCTTCGAACAATATTTATCCATTTTTTTTTTTTTTGAACTACGCTTAACACGTTAAGATAATTTATTTTATCGTTAGATATTTACTACTGGAATACCTGACAAGCGGTACTGCAAAAAATTGCGACATTGCAACTCGAGCACGAGTGAAGTCTCTTCGATGTGTTAACGTCCGGCAATATTCTCAGGCAAGCGAAACACATGAAGTTTTTGTTGAATGCACCGGGACCGACGGCTTTCACGGATTCGCGAAGAATCACTTCGCCTGGCGTCAAGTCTTTCGCGGCAACGAAGTACCTTTGAATCAACGATCAGAATCCAAAATTATTTATCGAATCGTTCCATTCCTTTCGTTGAATTTTTAAATATTTTCACACGTATCATAATTTTTGTTATCTGCACCTGCCGAGAGTTTCCGAGTGAGCTAGTTTGTATTTCTCCGTAGACTTCTCAGACTTCTCCGTCGGTTGCATTATTGTAGTTTTTCTGTCGTGGAAAAAAAAAAAAATGAAAATTCACCTCGTCACGTAATTTATTTATCGTCAACAAAGTGGTTCTTGATTGACGAGACGGAAAATTAACACCCCTATCGTGTTCCCAACGCCGAAAACTATTGGCTCGTTCTCCGGAGGATTGACGTGCCTACCTCAGAGAGTCGTATATTTAGATTGACGACGGAGCGTTACAGTACCGAAGAGACAAAATGGGAAGGTAAAGGGGAAGACCGAGATACATTTAAGACTACACAAAGTCGCGAATGTTCGCTGCAGAATGAGCGTGTACAGCGCGCCCTGTAGAGGTATTAAATTTAGATCATCTCTGCGTCTGCAACGAGAATAAATCGATCTCATGAACGGGATCTAAATGGGCGTGCGCAATTATCGCAGTAAAAATATACGCTGAATTTATTTTTAAACGTCGATGTAACAACGAGATTGCGTGGGGGGGGGTTAATCAATAGATTATAGATCTTTGATTGTAGATAATTCACAAATCGTTGATGGACTGGTTCAACTGAACGAGAGATTCCTTTGCTGCAGCGGATATTTGTCCCTCCGCTGTGTCGGGCAGTTCGTAGCTCAGTATAGTCGCGGACTCCTGCAGGATACTCGCAGCCTCGGTCATCTTCGATTTTAAGCCGGCGTCGTCAATCACACCCGCGTTCCACTGGGACTTTGCGAGGAAGAGGAGCGGCGCGTGCAACTCGTACAAAATCATACCTTCGCAAATAATCAAATAATTAATACCATTTTTTTTTTCTTCCTCGTGGAAGAAGCTATGTTTTCGTAAAAAAAAAAACATAAAAATCAAGAAAAAATATTAATGAACAGAGGTTCAAATGTAATTTCCCCATTGCTTTTCCATATTCGGGCGAAATTAATATTTTTGCGCTCATTTATAGTGAAATCGATACGACAGAGTTTCAGCAACATGTTTTATGGGGAAATACCGATTTGCCAAGTAGTATAAGAATCATAGCCTCCAGAAGCTAAATGCCTCGGCGAGGAAGCTAAGATTGGTCAACGATCTACTTCGTGTACAATTGAAAAAAAAAAAATCAAAGAAATCCAAAAATCCAATATCAACGAATACAGGTTCAAATATAATTTACCCATCGCTTTCTCGAGTTTGCCCGTGGAAAGCACACACACAATTTGCATGCCTGTTTTCATCGAGCTATTGCACTGTCCGAAATTATTGCATTTGGGAAAAAAAAAAATTAATGGGAAAGCAATTTACGATTTGTATTTGCACCTCTGTATCGTTAAATTGACAATTGTGCATTACCTCTCATCCTCGAGTAGCCCGGCTCGATAACGTCGAGGACTTGCAGAACCGATCTACACATATCGACTTTGTGTTCCAGGACAACGTCCGGCAAATCATCGAGAAGATATTCCTCTACCCTACCATAAAGCTGGCACAAGGAGTACCTGAAAAACAAACACGACGTACCGATGAAGTTCTTCCGCGGAACGCATTCGAGGATAGCGCAACGAACAGGAAGGTCGTTGCACCGGTACTATACAGCTATTAGGCACGTCGTGAAAACTCGATAATTGATATCGCATAGCCGTAACGCACTTTAGCGTAGTGAGAAAAGCGTGACGAGGATGTAGAACGGAGTGGTATTTCTTAATAACGGTCTCGCGAAACTGTATCGCATCGGGGCCCTCGGCGCCGCTTATAGCCTCCGCTGCTTCAACCTTCGTTTGAATTATCTGAAAGACCTTCCGCACCGCTCCGCCGTTAGTTGAGAATTCGCAGTGGGTGCACTTCCACGCACTCTCGGAATCTGTAAGTAATTTTTTTTAATCGTTTTAACAATTACTTCGAGAAGCATTCTCGCGGTTTAAGCCAAAGCGGATTCGGAGCACATATAGTTCAAACTCTTTCGTCTTTGGAATTGCCGATATAGTATTATCATACATCATGATAATAATTTTTGATAATTTGATAATTAATTATACGGATTTATCATTCACAAACATTATATAATAAGTCCCTGAATATCAGAGCTCGTGAATAACGAATTATAAAGGTTAAAAAAGTTATTATTTCATAATAAATATACGAATCGTGGATTATAAAACAATAGTGTGTAACTTATAAATATTTACTTATAATCTATGTGTAAGCTGCACACTATTGTTTACAATACATAATTCATAAAGTAATAATAATTTGATTGTGAAATAATTACATTTATTATTTCATTATTGAATATTACCGTTGGTATTTATTATAAAAATGAAGAAATGAAAAGGCCTCTGCTTAGAGTCGAAAAGATTTACAGGAAGATATACCATGACTCTTTACCAAGAATCAACTGAGACGAGCAAGACTCAACGTCGTTCTGAACCAACGGCAAGGAAGATGATATCATTACTACTTACCGAGTGAGTCCAGAGGAACGACAACTCCATTGTCGCATTTGCTGCACTTCAACGACGAAAGATGAGTTCCCAGCTCCGTAGGATCGGAGCATCTCGTGCAAGCGCAAGAAAAATGTTTTCCCTCGAGAAGTTGTTCTCTTCTCAGCAACGTCGGAAGAAGCGAGGCGGTGTAGTTGCCAAAGAGTTCTCCGCCTTTCGGCACCTTGACTCTTGTTCTCAGATGAATTTTGTGATCCACGCTCGATATACTGTGAATCGTGTTCGAGACGCAACTGTGATTCAACAGCGAGACTCGCGGATACAATCCTCTCGCCGCATAGCCCCCACTTCCGGTTCTCACTTCGTGAGTGTTTATCTCGAGGATGCCGCAGATAGTCTGTATAAAATCCTCGGAGAATCTGTCGAGCTTCAGACGCTTTCGAAGATACTCGACTACGTTAACATGATCGGTTTTCCACTGTTTCTGAAGACACCGGGATTTGTTATGAGCCTCCATGTCTTTCACCTCGGCGTTCCATCTTTCGGGATTCTTCTCGGATTCAAGAAGAAGCCTCAGCGGTGTCACGCACTCCAGCTGGGCAACCCCGTTCGACGAGTCCTCCTGCAGGGCAGCCTCGATGTTGAACTTCTCATTCGCGGCGGCGAATACCTTTAATCGAATTATCATAGTGTTTTTATTATCGAAGTTGCGTTACATATTTGCTATCTTGGCAAAATAGTTATTTTTTGTTTTATGTCTTCTTCAATATCCAATATAAATATTTTGGAAAATTTTCACGAGTAGTGAAGAAAGTTTCTCGACGAAGATTACATAGTTTTTTATTTAATTTGGGTATGCATATTTTTTTTCGTGTGAGAGAGGCTTGGCTATTGAAGGGTTGAGAATAAAAAATTGCTTTACCTGGCACTCGTAGTCTCTGTGCTGAGGCTGATTTTCGCACTGCTCATTGCATACCGGCCAGCCGCACTTAGAGCACAATGGTCGACTATCCTCTGTCGGCGGCCAGGGTACGTAGCACGATAGACACAGAGGGTAGGAAAATGCCTTGGGGCCGATTATGAACGGCGATATTGCTAATATTTCCTCGCCAGCCTCGAGATCCCTGCTCGCTACCAGATATCTTCCGACTTGATCGTTTTGAAGAATGGTGTAAGCTGACTCGATCTATAACATGTTTATTTGATTTATGTTTTTTTCTTTCTACTTCAAGACAAAAAAAAAGAAACTTTGGTTTTGTCTTCAGGTATGAAAATTACTCACTGGTTCCGTCTGCGACATATTGAACACTCAATTTTTTAGAAGAAGAAAAACAATGTAGAGTAGACTGTGCTTTCTTTCGAGATGCTCGAGGAGAAATAAACAGTCTGACGACGAAGCAACGCCTTTTTGTAACGCCTTGTTAATATATTAAAAATATCGCAGCAGGTGCTCCGCTGATGGTTCGCGATCTAGAATACTCCGTGTGCTTCTGCACTCTGTATTTAACAATGCGCACTCCCGAACTTCGCTGCGAGGACTAGCGTATGTTTATTTTTGGCAGCCGAAGCGTACAGAAGATTCCAAAAGTTTCTGTTTATCGTCATTTCTCGAACTTTCTGGTTTTTTTTTTTTCTTTATTTAATCGGATCTATGTAATATAATGTACACTACAACAACAGGTGCACTCTTCAATTTTCCAGTAAAGTCATTGTCCGACTTTTTTTCATCGCCAATATAGATCAAACAAAGATTAATTAAACGAATACATTTTTCCAACGACAATTTGTTCACGATTTTCTGTACTACTGAGTTTTGATAATTTATCTATCGTGAAGAATGTAATGCGACTATATAATAATACAGTTGATAATAAGCCAACCTGAGAAGACACCTTGTGTCTGCGATAAGATCTCTCGCTGTAGCGAGGCCGTTATAGTTTCCCATAGGCACTAAAAAGAACTATATAGTTATCAGTGCATAAAACAAATATAGAGCGAAACTCGATAACTAACGATTATAAGAACGTATATTAGCAATATCGTCTACTTAACAAGCCGTTATTTGTTATTAAGCAAGTTGCATGCAAATGTAGCACGGTCGGGCCATTCGAAAAAAGAGCGTTCAGTGAACCGGAAGTGAACCAGATCCACGCCTACGCCGCAGTCTTCTTCGAGACTACCGGAAGCTCTTTACGAAGCAATCAAAAGCGCGATTGTATCGTACCGTCTTACCTACGAAACTCTAATCTCCAGTCACAACCTAAAATCGTGATAATTTTTGAATTCTTATCATTCCACGATATCGAGAATTCGATAACAATTGCGCGTGTAAAATTCGTCACTGACTCGCGCATGCGCCGGCTTCGCAGAGGCGAGTGTCTCCCCCCTCTCCACTTTGGCCGGCAGTCCACTCCAACGCGCACTTCTCGTTAGCCGAAGACTATTCACACTTTCGCGCAGTCCACTTTTTCCTCAAATAAGTAAGACGTGAGTATAACGTGTGAATTATTTTAAATCGTTGTGTACCGAGGATAAAAATGCTCGTCAATGAGCATTGAGTTTGTGTTACGAGTTTATCCATTATCGAACTTTTATATCGGAATAATAGCCGGTACGATTCGTCCACGGTACAATGTCGTCTGCCTCCTAATGCGACCTTCGCACAAACGATTTTCCGCAGTGTGCCGGAACGAAGCTCAGCTCGCGCGATTATCCCGTCCTTAGCCTTGACGCTTAGCTTGAGTCTCTACAGAAACTCCTCCGTTCTTCTCTGCGGGAGCCCTTTTACTTCGGCCACGCCACGTTGTCAACGTTCGATCGTTGACTCGTGATTGAAGAATTATTCGCGATTCACACGCCTTATGTAATACCCCGGACAGGTCAATACCGCTTCTGTCCGGCGTTCTAGCGTGGACGAGTTGCTCTGACGTTATTTTAAAATAAATCAGGCTCGATCGTCGAACCTGCGAATTCGTCGCTTTCGTTTTCTCGACGACGTCCATTAATCGCGAAACAAAAATTTGTACGTCGAAATATTCATTTACATATCTACACATTATATTTCGTAATATTCACGCGACGCCCAAGGTTTTTTTGGCAGTTAAGTAGGCCAGCCAGGTGACCGAGTCATTAATCGAATCG
The DNA here is from genome assembly GCA_963922035.1 of Amblyjoppa proteus. Classification (NCBI taxonomy): domain Eukaryota; kingdom Metazoa; phylum Arthropoda; class Insecta; order Hymenoptera; family Ichneumonidae; genus Amblyjoppa; species Amblyjoppa proteus. Next base: position 4,157,695 of record OY998228.1, on the reverse strand, counting down.
CGAATACGAATCATTTTTCTTCGTCGACGATATCGCAATTTTTTAAAAAGAATTATCAGAAAGAAATTTTTTTTTTTTAAATATAAACGACCATTTATGGGCGTTGCTTGACTAGACTGTTGTCCCTGATCTTCCCTTGTCTCAGTTTGGGCTACGTGCAAAAAAAAAATTGCATCATTAATGTTTTGGACTTTTCTTTTTTATACAGAATATGTCTCCCCCCACCTATGGAGATTTGGGAAGGAGCGCCCGCGATGTTTTCGGAAAGGGCTACCACTTTGGACTCTTGAAGCTCGATGTCAAGACCAAGACCGACTCGGGCGTAGAGTTCTCGAGCGGGGGCGTGTCCAACCAGGACACCGGTATTGTCGTCGGTACCCTCGAGACTAAGTACAAGATCAAGGAGTACGGATTGACCTTTGCCGAAAAGTGGAACACTGACAATCTTCTTGGCACTGACATCACCATCGCTGACAAGCTCCTGCAGGGACTCAGCATTGGATACAGCTGCACTTTTTCACCCCAGACTGGGTAACGAGAATTATCCGGGAATAATGAATTTCATTAATTCCATCTGCACCGTATAAAATATTGTATTAGTTGGCACAAAAGAATGATGAAAAATGTTCACTCTTTTGATGATTAAATTTCAATAGTTTATAATATTGTTAAACGATATTGATATTAATTTTATTATTAACGTTTACGTGGATTTTATCAGGAGCAAGACTGGCAAGCTGAAAACCACGTACAAACATGAGAACGTATCCGCCACTGCCGATTTTGATCTGAGCCTAACCGCGGGTCCCCTGATCAACGCGACTGCCGTCGTGGGATACCAAGGTAAGAAACAATATTAAAAAAAAAAAAAAAAAAAATCAATGAAAACCTGAAGTGACATTTTCATTTCCCTTTCCCAGATTCCCGTGTCCGATAAATCCAAGTTCCCAATTTTCGACCGCATTCCGTGGCACACTTTCACGAATTTATGAATTTTTCGTTCAGGATGGTTGGCCGGTTATCAGGCCAGCTTCGACTCGCAGAGAAACAAAATAACCAAGAACAATCTAGCTCTTGGTTTCACTGCCTCCGACTTTGCTCTTCACACTGCCGTGTGAGTATATTACATATATACATCGTTCGCCGAGATCTCGGCGATCGAAAAAGAAAAATTGCGCACCTAAAAGAAACTGAACATTTTTGTATTAATTTTTTAAGAGACATTGCCTATTATCACACATGCTGTGTGTGAAATTTTAGCTTGATCGTTCGAGCCATTCTCGAGTTACAGCGATTTGAATTTTTCGCGTTTGCAAATGTGATTTTTCGAAGTTTTGGAACATTCCGAACACTTTTTCATTAAAATCTCGACATTTTTTTTCGCGTTTGAGTCACACACCCGGATATTTTCTCTAAATGTGATTTTTCAAAGTTTTGGAACATTTCGAAGATGTTTTCATCAAAATCGCGATTTTTTTTTTTTTTTTTTACCAAAACAAACCTCTATGAGGAAACAAAAGAATATAATCTTGCCCTAGAACATAAAATAATCGTTATTCCGTCGATAACTTTCCGCAGAGACAACGGCCGTGAGTTCAGCGGTTCGATTTACCACAAGGTAAAGCCCGGCCTTGAGGGAGCCATAAACTTGGCGTGGAACTCCAGCAACAACGTGACGCAATTCGCTCTCGGATCCAAGTACGATCTCGATCGCGAAGCTTGCTTGAGGGCCAAGGTCAACTCCCAGCTCCAAATTGGTTTGGGATACCAGCAAAAGCTCCGCGACGGTGAGTTCAATAATTCAGCGCACAATCATACGCTTCAAAAGACCCTGCTTGGAAGTCGCCTTAAACCGAGTTATTGTTACCGAGTCGGGTAAGATGATAATGCTGGCCTTGTACGATCCACGGGAACATCGCACCCTTAGACTCGCAGACGGCGAAGCAGTTTAGAGAAACTCTATTTATAGTCTCGTCGTCACGTGCCATTTCTAAATCAGGAACGTAAACGCCGTTCTATCTGTCTTGTCGCACGCTTAGAGTTTTGAAGGACCCGAGCCGCATTGAGTAATACGGCGTTATCGATCTTGGGGGGTGGTGGCTTTGGCCGGGTCGCAGAGATGCGGGCCGTGTGATTCGTTTTCTCACGAACGTGCACATATGTTCCGAGATTTAAGATCTAAGAAATATAGATATTTATTATTTTATAGGCAACACTGAATTGAAGTCTGCACTGTAAACATTTTTTTTGAAAATTAATGAACGTTATTGGAAGCTTTTTTACACAAACTGTTTCTGAAATTTCAAACACATATGCGTTGCAATTTTACACGAACATTTTTATTTTGAACTAAAATTTTTGTAAATTTCAAGCAAAATATTTGTAATTTTAATGTCTGGTATTTTTATTATACAAAAATGTATATTAATGTAGGTAATGCAAGCATATTTCAAGTTCCAGTACATTCAATTTCCAATCTATTTTTATAGTGCAACTACAATAGTATGTTGATTTTTTTTACAGGACGAAGAATATAATTGTTTTGATTTTTTCGTTTCAGGAGTTACTTTGAGTCTCTCGACCAACATCGACGGCAAGAACTTCGGTTCCGGTGGTCACAAGATCGGTTTCGCTCTGGACCTCGAAGCTTAAAGCGCCAATCCAACGAAGCAATGCGAGAGAAGCGAGACGCAAGCGAGTGAGATCAATTTTCAAGAACATACAGTAAACTCTGTCCGACTAAAAAACAAAAAAAGAAACCGAACAACTTCATAAGAGCGTCGTTAAGAAATGGAAGGATCTCGTTACTTGGCGACGAAACGTGTGGCCGCACGCTTTCGAGTATTAAACGTAAAAGAAAAAAAAATGAAATGAAAAGCGTAGATAGTTCTACTACACCCGGAATAAAAGACGGGCGCCTCGCAGTATCACGCGTGTTCGGCGGAGGATGAACAGATTATTTTAAAAAAAAGAAGATATAAACGAAAGTTCAAAAAATCTAATAAAAAGCGATAAGTATAAGTAAATGCGATTTGAACTTACTAGTATGCAGGATTGTGATCGGACACTAGAGGTATAATATCGTCAAGATCCGCGATACGCAAGAGAGAGGGAGAGAGTTGCGTTTAAAGACAGCTAATCTGTATTAATCATGTCTCTATAATAATTCCATCGATTGTCGATCGTAAAAGTTGCAATTGAGCTTAATAGCTGTGTATAGGACAGTTACACGTTTATCGATGAAGGGCTGAAAGAGCGAGTACGATTAATAAAGGAAGATAATAACGCGAATACAGAGAAGAGAGAATAAAAAACAAAAAAAATGCAAATGCGTACATTGTGTTCGAACGAATCCCCGTAATCGAGTAAATTAGATTCAGAGAGTGACGCGATCAATAGCTAGCAACCGAGAGATAGAGAGTAATGTCACGAGCCCATTAGTTAAAGATGGAATAAAAAAAGAAGAAAAAAACGTCTCTACCGTTAATCGTTCCTAGCTGCTGCAGCCTTCCGCTTTCTCGAGCACGAAGCCGGTGCTAAAAACAAAAAAAAACACAGACAGCCTCAGAATTCTGTATTTTCTGTTATATCGATTCAACACACGAAAAAATAGTGTATTCCACATGCGAATGTCTATCTAAGTTTCGTCAACGAAAGATCTTGTAGCGAGAACGTCGAGTGAAAAAAAAAAACCGATAAGAATAAGTGAGAGGGGAATGACAGTGCAAAAGAACAAAAGACATTCAGCAAGCTCTTGGAAAGTTGGACGTAATAATAAAGTAAATAGCACGGTTGTTACGTTAAGTGTTGGTAGTGGTTTATTTACATAGAAAACAGAGTTTTACACGGCTTTTCCTTTCAGAGTGCATTTTTCGCTTCACGCGTACTCGGCACGGAGTCACGCGAAGCTTACGTCGGTCGCGCTTTTGCTACTTTTAGGTGCGCTTTATTATTTCAATAAATTTTTCTTAATAAAACTCACTAATGCCACTGTTATCTTTTTTTCACGGGACCTCGGTTTGTTCGACCAATAAATCATTTTTTTTTTCTGGAAGCCACGGTCTCGCGAGATTCCAAATTTGGGAATGCCGGGGGGAAAGGCGTTTTACACTCCGTGGAAACGTTCGAGATAACTCTTCTTCTCCGTTAGTGGACCATCTGGTCCTCGGTTGCTTTTGCGATCCACTCGGGTTCCGTCTCTGCGATCTTCTCGATTATTTGATTGACTTGATAACAGAGTGACTGGATCTGCTTGTCCCAGGTAGGCAATATCTCACGAGCTACAGATCGAAGCATAACGGCATATAACAAAGGCTTGCGGTACGATTTTGTTTTCGTGTAAAATTACCCAATACTCACTTTCGAAATGAACGATCGAGTCGATCTGATCGATGTATCCATTCATGCGGCTCTCCGTTATCATCTGGCTGGCAATTTTTTCCGCATCAACCGGTGGTATCTCCAGCAGCGCTCCCAATTCCTCGAAGGTAATGTTGTTGTAGAGTTTACTGGCGGACAGAAGGTTGTGCTCGATAACAGCACGATCGAGAATCGTCGAGCCGAGTCCATCGGTGGTGCATGCTTTCTGATGAGGTTGCAACAGAGCCTCGAACTCCTGGAGTTCCGAGCGTCGAATTATACGATCGAGATACATCTTTTCGAGGATAGCGTAAGCTGGAAGTTGTTGGCAACGTTCGTCCTTGAACAGCGTAGCGAGCATGCGACTTCTCTGTTGACCTGAGCGACGAATAAACAAGTGTAAACGCGATATTTAGATATATTTTTTTTTGGGACGAAAATTAACGATCGGCGAAGATCTTTTACCTGCGGAAGCGAGTATCGTGCATATAAGGGCATTTCTCAGTGCCGTCATTCGCTCGTTCTCATGAATAATCGATCTGTACGACAATTCATTGTATCTCTGCGCGGCCTCTATGAATTTTCTTCTGTAGTCCAAAACTCTGGCGTAGCAAACTTTGTAGTATATCTGCAGCTGTTCGTTCTTTGACTCCGCCTTGTCAAAAGAAATCTTGAAAATTGTTCATACATACGGTAATACGGATTTTAGGAAATACAGTAAATCGATAGAAACCTGCAGAAGCGAGGCTCTGTTGATGAATGCTTCGGCTTGAACGGGATCCTCGTCCTCCAAGTAGAGCCTTGCTATTTTTAAGTAAGTCTCCAATTTGTAGTCAACTGTGTATTGCCTGAAACAAATTGCCCATAGGGTCTTAATGTTTGTAAAACTGATAGACTGTGTACTTATAATAATTGTAAAAGGGTTTTTTTTTCATTGGTCACAGGCTTATTTTTCGACCGGAAGTGACGTCACACCGAAAATACGTCACTGGAGGTCCACAAATGAGATTTTCAAACTGGAAGTGATGTATTTCCGGTATGGCGGCACTTCCGGTCAAAAAATGAGAATTTTAAACCGGAAGTGACGGTTTTCCCGTATGACGCCACTTGCGGCCAAAAACTGAAATTTTAACGATATTTATAGTATGACGTCACTTTTGGTAGAAAAATGAGATTTACAAACTGGATGTAAAGTATTTCCTGTATAATGTCACTTCCTCTTTATGTGATGCATGTGCCCTAAGAGACCCTGCTTTTAGGCGCACTGATAACTATGCCCCTATTGTACTATCCTGGTACTATTTACTCCATGTGGCTCTGTGGGTTTAACAGGTACTTAAACTGAGAACCCGAGTACCATAGTCTGTAGAGGACACGAAACGCCCAAGTCACAGGAACCTGCTAGTAAATAAACAAATTAATAAAGCTCACTTTTGTCCTGTTTCCAGAGGTATGCCGACCAACACATTGGCAGCTTGTCTCCAGTCCTGATTTCTCTCGTATATAGTTGATAAATGTTGTCTTATACTGGCTACTTGTTCCTCGAAAGAAATCACTCGTGGTTGGACCTACGAAAGAGAAAAAAAATTCAACAAATAAAAAATAATCCACAATGCAATCTATAAACAAAGGTGACGGTTTTACCTTGTCCAATGTGTAGTGGGATACCGCTTTGGAAATCTCATCAGGCAGGAGTAACAATCTGCTGCTCACGTCGGTGAGAACCTGCCTCGAAATTACCAGGCTCACATTCTCGTTGACAACTGTCACGGACAAAATTACACGGTCATTTTAACGAATACATGCGTTTCGGAATATCCGAGCCTGTATTGTGCGTGTCAAACGTGCTATATAACGTACTGGCTTCGATGAAGATCTTGAGAGTGTCGACGAGCTCGTCACCGGAGGACGACAGTACAGCATCCAAAATCGAGCGATACCTGAGAAATTTCCATTCGATTATTCGTCACGTAACGTACGATGAACCCGAGACATTTCATCGTCTGCTTACTTTTCCGCCTGATCTTTGTGGGAACCGCCGGAATGCGCTAAATTCGTGAGCTGTTGACGCACCGATGTCACAGTCACCACCATCTTTACACGAATGGTTAGGCTCTCTCGTCTCGTTTTCACCGGAGCTTTTGGGAGGCAGACGCGCGCGCATGCGCGGAAGCAACACAACAGTTTGACAAAGATGTCGTCGCGGTCGATTTTTCGATTTAATTTATCGTATCAATAAAATTAATACGACAAATTTTTATCGATCAAAGTTTATCGTAATAAAAGCGACTTTCGCGATATTTTCTAATCAATACAAACCCTTCGATCGATCGACAATGCAAATAAGTTGACGAGGGAATAATTGAGAAAAAAAAATGTTCACGCTTCGCACATCACTCTTTCTCTCTCTCTGTATATTTGATTGGCTGCAGAGGGCGGTAATAGGCTGACGTGTTTTTAGCCGCGGCCAAAGGCCCGAAATATGGCGAAATCGAAAATTGCAAAGTGCGCGAAAGTCCGTGTCCACTGTCATTGAATAATTCGCGTTATCGGAGGTGCGTCGCTGTCGCCGGGTTCTCGAGCGAAACAGTATTGTCGTCGTTGCGACGAGAGAATTTCGAGGTTTAAGTACAAAATAGGGCATCGCGATAGGAAACGACCTTTATCGTCTGTTTATACACACACAGGAGAGCGGCGCGCGCGATGCACTCTGAGCCAGCAATGGTGGGCGCGTGATTTTGAACAAATTCGAGATATCCGAGGCCCCCCAAACATACAGGTATGTTCCATTAATGCGAATCGTTCGCGTACCCGTGGAAACTCAAAGCTTTCGACGAGCGACGAGTCAACGCGATGTACGCAACAGTCAAAATAACGTGACGAAAAAAAATTACGTACGCGAGGCACGCCCCCACCCAGCGCAGCACGCACTTCATTACGAACTGGTGAATTGTAGGTTAAGTCTAATATTGCACTAATCTAAGCTTCTTCGACGAAAGAAATTTATGAATTTTGTCGCGTAGCTAAATATCGCGAGATCGTTCAGTGATTTTTCACAAATTCATCGTTGCCCGTGCTTTTTGTTTATTTACAAAATGCTCGGAGTTCTATCGTTTACGGAAAATGGCGCGTTCGAGCAATAAATGGCGCTAATGTGCACCGCTCGTCGATACGCTTCGAATTTTCTCATGCACGTTCGAACAGTCGCGTTCCAATTTCGAAATTTTCCGTCTCTCCCAGGATTGTTCGTTCGTCCGTGAATTTACGAGATCGTCCCTCGATGTTTCGGTGACCGCGGTTGTCTCGATAGACGCGTGTGGAGTTTGAATTTTTGAATTTTTAAATTCACCCCTCCGATGAGTGACTCAATGTGGATTTTTATTTTTATCGTTCGTCGCTCGCGGCTCGAATATCCTTTTCGATGGAGAAATTATCGTTGAGAGAATGCTCGTTACCCACGGCTCGTAGCTCGGCGAAGACAATTTTAATCTTTTCGGAGTCCCTCGTAGGGTTAGGATAAAAGACGGAGTACGTATCGGAGCGGAGCTCCCTATCGTCGATCGGTCCATCTGTTTTGACACCATTTTTTTTTTCTCCAGGGAAGGAGTCAGCGAGAGATGTCTGCGAACAAGGGAAGCGGAGCTCGAGCTCTGGCGGAGCCGATAGGGCTGGATTCCAGAAGCTTTGCCGACGGCGATCTCGGCACGCTCAGTCTTGCAAATTCGTCGGAGCAATATTCGTCCAACGACTTTGAGACGTTCGCCAGTATACAGGCCGAGCTGGAGTGCATGAACGCCGAGGAGGTCATCTCCACCGAGGAGAACTCGATAGTCATAGAACAAAACGAGGAAAATGAAACCGCCGTACCGGACGTGGAGATGGCGGACGTGTCGGAGGATGTACAATCTGAGCAGATAATCTACACGACTCCGAATCCTACTGGTCAGAACATAATATTTCAGACAAAACCGACGCTGCAGAGGGTGCCGATAACTGCGGTGCAGGTAAAGCCGAACGTATGTCAGCCTGCTCAGAGTCAGTCGATAATGATAGTTTCGCCGGCTGGGGGACAAGGAGCGAGTCAGATTCTGAAGATCTCTCATCCTGCGAGCGCATCCGCTGGACAGCTGCAGTCCCTGGCTCAGACTCTGATAACGGCGAAATCGGCGGACGGTAATATTGTACAGCTGAGAAGCGCGCAGACCGGAAAGCCTCTGGTGTCGACGAGCCAGGCGGGAAACATTACGCTCGGCAGCTTGCAGAGCGTCAAGGCCGTCCAGTCGTCGATAAAACGACCCGCTCAGAGTCAACAGAATCGGAACATTTTCACGAAGATGATACTGAGCGGCAATCAGCCGCAGACGAGCGGCGAAGTACTGATAGCCACGTCGCAGAGCGACAATCAGCCACAGACCATCAAATTTTTGAGCACCAGCTCGACGAGTCAGGGACTCGCGAGTCCTACGAAGACAATCACCTTAGCTCAGGCCCAGCAGATGGGACTCATTACTTCAGGAAAGGTTCAACATATCCTGCCATCTGCGCCCCAGAAACAGCAGGTATATTTTGCGTTAATAAAAAGGCAAACTCGAAACAACGCAAAAAAAATTCTTATGAAATTTAATGTACGAGGCTGGAAATTTTTTGGAAAACTGGTATATCAGATTTCACGGACAATTATGATGAAAATTTAATGTTCAACGTATTAACCACATTGGGAATACTTTATTTTTTATAATTTATGTTAATGTCAATGAAAAAGTATATTAATCTTTCATCACATTAATTTTACATCAAATTTAATATACCAGTTTTTGCTTAAAAACATCCAGTCCGATACACTGAATTAAACATTTTTTTATAGAGTTGATAGTGCGGTAAACTAACGATTTTTTTTTTACAGGGCATTATCGTTAACAAGCTCATCCAGTCGTCGACTACGCAACCCCCGAAGCTCACTTTGATACCCACGAGCTCCGTCAAATCGCCGACGAAAATTTTACCGGCGCCGACGATGACGACGCAGGTGAAGACGTCCGTGATGTCGCACTCGCAGGCATCGTTTTCGTCAACCGGTAAAGCGGCGATTCAACAGAGTCCGCAGAAAGTCATAATTCGTCAGGTATTAAGCTGCAGCTTTTTTAATATTTCTTTTTCGTCTGCCATATATTTTCGTGCCAGAAGCTGAGTACCAGAAAAGCTTTAATTCTATGTCCCTCGAGCCTTCGATTCGGATCAATTACCAACATAACACGAAAATATTTTTGAAAGGCTTCAATAATATTTCTTTCAAATATTGAGAATATTTTTGTCCTCATAAATCTTACATTCAAATGTTTCAGAAATATTTCTCTGAAATGTTTTGTGAACACTTCAGCGAAATGTGTACCAATCCGAATTGCATATACACATCCGCATAAATGGGGAACATTGATATTAAACAAAATTTCAAAATATTTTATTACTGTGTTTCAGAAATATTTCAGATGTGATGAAAGATTAAGTATGTTTCCGAAATATTTAAGAAACGTTTCGTTGGAATATTTTGCTAGAATATTTCAAAATATTTTCATGTATTAGAAATATTTCGTAAGATTTGAAAGATTGAAAATATTTCTAAAATGAGTTCAAAATATTTCGCGCCATATGGGTAAACGTGGTAAATATATTTTTTCAGAGCGCGTTGAAGCCCGGCACCGTTCTCGGCAGCGGTCAAGTAATAAGGATACCAACGAATCAGAATATCGTCGCGGGCACGAATCAGGTTCATCAAATACAGATGCCCGGACGGCAGGTGCAATACGTGAGGTTGGTTAGCACTCCTTCGTCGGGAACGAGCAACGTCGCGACCGTCGGTAAATCCAAGACTCAGGCGACTCTTCAGACAGTCGGAGTGACGCAGAAGATCGGCGGACAGCAGCAGATCGTCAAAGTACGCGAAAGATTCACACTTATTATTCACACCCGTTTGTGATAAATCTTTGTTTAATATACCAATATTTTTTAAGGTCGTGCCGCTCAACACAGGAAGTCAACCGATTCGATCGGTTGCACCGAAGACAACGCTGACGACGACCAGCGGTCAGAGGTTGCTGATTCCTGCGTCCGCAAACCAATCGAAGAGCACCGTCGCTATCCCAGCATCGGCGCTGAGCCAACTCGCTTCCGGTCAGGCGGTACTAAACTCGAACGTCGGAAACATCGTCGTTCTACCCGCTCAATACATTCAGCAGAATGCCGACGAGTCGAAGTCAAAATCGCAGCAATCGACGCCGAGTCTTCTGAGCAGTTCGCAGAGTTCGCAGAGCTCGTCCGGAACATTGTCAGCGAGTTCGATGATCGAGGGAAAAAATTCGCAGAGAACCTTCGCCGGCGTCGAGCCGAATGGTATCCGTCCTAGGAAACCTTGCAACTGTACGAAGTCGCAATGTCTCAAGTTGTGAGTCACATATGTAATTTTTTCATTGTTGTTTGATCGCGGAAAAATTTTCAGAATATTGTCGCGATCGAATCGTGTTCGAATATTTAGTTCGTCGGGTCGTCGAGCGGATTGCTTTGCAGGCGGCACTGACGTCTCCGTTGTTCATTTGTTTGCATTCCATTGGAGGACAAAAGACGATCTCTCAATCTTCCAGATCGCTACGCTACAGAACGCATTTATTGCGAGTGAATAGAATCTTTCTCCTTCTTTTTTTTGTTTTCTCTTTATTCCATCGGTCTCCGTGCTCTCGGGTTATATATTCGGCGGCGAACATAACGATTACGATAAATCGATTTGTAATCCTGGACATTATGATTGCTCCCAGATACTGCGATTGCTTCGCGAACGGAGAGTTCTGTCACATGTGCAATTGCAACAACTGTTCCAACAACCTGGGAAACGAGGAGGAGAGACAACGGGCGATAAAGTCTTGCTTGGAACGTAATCCCAATGCGTTCCGTCCGAAAATCGGCAAGGGTCGCGACACCGGTGACGACATAAGAAGACACAACAAAGGCTGCAACTGCAAACGCAGCGGTTGCCTGAAGAATTATTGCGAGTGTTACGAGGTATCGTCGATTTTATCTGTAATCCGAGTTGTTTTGTTATCATCGTCGGAGAGGTCCAGCGGCAGATATAATGACAGAAATAATTATCCTTTTCAGGCCAAGATCCCGTGTTCGGCGAATTGCAAGTGCATAAGTTGCAGAAACATCGAGGAACCGGCGATGGAGAAAAAATCCCTCAAGGATCTCGCGGAGGCGGTCGAGGTGCGGACGACTCCATTGAGTTCGAACAAAGCGAAGGTTCACCAGTTCACGGACGTGTCGTTCAGACCTCAGGCGACTTCGAACACCGGCGCCAGGTAGAGACGCATTTTTTTTTTGACCTCTACCATCTACAGTAAAATCGTATGATTAACGATGTCTCCGTTTTTTCTTTCTCGATCCTTTCAACAGACAAACGTTCAACTTCCTCACGGACAAGGTAGTCGAGATAACCTGCCAGTGTTTGCTTGCTCAAGCCGAAGAGGCGGAACGAAACATGCTCGACGAGGACACCTCGCAGAGGTTAATAATCGAAGAGTTCGGCAGATGTCTCAAGGAGATAATTGAATCGGCACACAAGGCGGAAGCTACCACCACCTAGCAGTCGAGGCCGAGAACGAGATTGGCGTGCTATCGGTACGCAATGAGAAGTAGAAGAAAACGCTCGCTCCGCGCCTTTGCACGCTCAATAGACGATTTACACTGTTAATGTTAACGGTCCCCCTCACACCATCACACGAACGCCTCTTTCGAGCGAGTGCAAAGCGGCGCGCTATGAATTACATTAAATTACCAAAGATGGTATGGGCGATGCTGTCGCGTAGAAAAATGAATTCGCAAACGCGTACACACCCATTCATCCCGCCGGACTCGCGAGAAAGAGGGAAGCGAACTTTTGTTTTATTCTTCTCGTTACGTCTGCGATCGGTGAACATTCGATAGTGAAAGACGCAGTTTGAATAAATTAGATCTCTAGTCTTTCCGTCGCGTGAAGTATGTTTCCAAAGTTTCTTTCTCATCACTGCCGCTGTTACGTCGTCGATTATACATAATATATGCCTTTTTTTTTCTTTTCCTCGAAGCGATTCGGTGGCTCGAGTCACTCGGCCATTCTCTCACGTAATAGTTTATGCAGTGTTCAATCGGTAGATCAATAATTTGCACATATTCATTAACCCGTATAGTGTGACACTCTACAGTTTCGTTTGAAAAATTCCCGTGGTAGATTCGTATTGAAAATTCGTCGACATCAATCGTAGTCTCGATTTCTAACATTTACCGCTTACGGTAATCAATAATTCTATAACACTTGGTGAAACACGTATAAATGACTAATAAGAAAAAAAGGACAATTTATATATATATATACAGCGAGGGAGGGAGAGATTTAGCTTAGATTAAGGACAAATGTAAGATAGTTGAAGAAATATAAATATGTTACATATATATTTCGCAAGAGAGTCGATAATTCGTTGATTCGCGCGATTATCGTCAGATATTAAATGAGCGACTGAATATTGTGTACAAAAAGAAAAAAAAATACGAATTGTCCGCACTTCGTGAATGGATTTGGTTAGCGCTATATCTTACAAGCTTTGGAGGGTCGATGTGTTTATCCCCATTTTTTTTTTCTTAGATAGTCCCAAGTAGTTTTAGCCGCGATATGTGTTTTCGGGAAAAATGACGTTAGATACGAATTCATACTCTTTATAAATCTCAATTAAACAGTGTACATAGGCATTTTTGTATAAGTTATGAATTGTACAATTGCGCCTGACAAAACTTTGCGTCAATCTACCGTCTCGCGTTCGTTACGGAATTTGTCGTGGTGGAAAGCATGATTTTATCCGCGAATTCTTTAACGAACGTGGCGATCGAGGAGCGCGCCGTCTTGCATATGTAATTTTCAATAAACACTACATTCACAATAAACATAGGATGGTGCTTGAATATACGTATATTTCAAAACTTAACGATTTTACCCTTTGCCTTTTTACTATCCTCCGTCGCGACCTTCCTCGTCACATCCTCGTCGAGAGACTCGAGAGTGCCTCCCGTTATCGTGCTGAGAGTCAGCGTACTCTCCTCCTTCTCTTGCGTCAATTCGGGACAGTCCTTTCTCAAGTGCGTCACGTCGCCGCATATTTTGCACGAACCGCCTTGCGGATAGAGCCCCTTTGGATTGTCGGGACACTGTTTCGCTATGTGACCCTGCTCACGGCATATGAAACAACTAGCGAATCTGAATTCTTCTTTCTTCGTCACCTTGCACTCGAAGTGCGTGTGCTCGGTCGAGCCGCACTTGAAGCATATTCCCGTCGCCGATTCCTCCTCACCGACCTCAGGACACTCCGACAAATTGTGACCGGCCTTGCGGCAGTGGAAACAAACTTTTCTCCTCACGCGCGCCAGTGCCTTCTCCGCTCGTCGGCGCTCGAGCTTCATTGCTCCGTCGATCTCCGATTCGGGAATGCCTTGAAAGTTACGTGAATAATTATCAGGAATTTAGGAAACGAAAAATTTACAAAGATCCTCAGAAACTCACCTTTCATCACCATCTGTTTTCTCAGATTCTTCAACCTCTCTGCATCCTCCTTCTTAACGGGAAATCCATCGAACATTACGATCTCAAGTTCCATTCCATTGATCACACACTTCATCGAGTCGTTGGCGGGTTTTCTTCGCTTGTGCTCTTTGTTGTCCCGTATCTTCGGCGCTTTTCTCTTCGTCGCGCTGTTCGCTTCGCCGTTTCGATTCATCGGCGGCCTCTTGAAATTGTTTGTACCGCCCGCACCTTCGTTCTCCGCGTTCTCCGTCTTGAAATTCTGTCGTTTGCCGAAATTAACATTGTTGCTCCAATCGTTTCCCGCCGCGTCGAATCCACCGGACGAAGCAACTTCAGCCGCTGCCGCGGCGTTATTTTTTATGCGCTTCTGGTTGCGCTTGTGCCGCTTGCTGACTATCAGCGACTTCTTCTCCGTGGTTTCCTGTTTCACGTCCAAGGATTCGGTTGTCGCTGTGCAAATCTCGGCCGCCGGGTCTTCCACCTTTTTATCCTTTTGCTTTTTCTTCTTTTTTGCAGGCTCGCAATCGGTATCGTGAGTCGACTGTACCTTTATCGTATTTTCTACAACAGGGTCTGAGGACGAATTGATTTTCTTGTTCTTTTTTTTCTTCTTCTCAGGCTCCCCATCTATCTCGTGTGTTGATTCTACATTCGTTGTATTTTCCACAACAGATGAGTTCAAGGAATCGATCCGTTTTTTCGCCTTTTTTGTAGATTTCTTTTTTATTGCTTCAGCTGCTTCTACTTTGGTTTCATTTTCCGTAACGCCTTCTGGTGCGGATTTCTCATGTTGTGCCATGAACTTTTGTTTCTTAGACTTTTTAAGAGATACGGAGTTACCGCTGGAATTTTGCATGCTGCTGTTTCCATTCTCAACAGGTGTATTATCAAGCTCCTTTGTACCCTTCTCGGATTCCTTGTACAGTGCCATGAATTTTTGTTTCTTAGACTTTTTCGGAGATACAGAGTTAGCTTTGGAATTTTGTTTTCTGCTGTTTCCATTCTCAGCAGGTGTACTATCGAGCTTCCCTGTAAACTTTTCAGATGCCTTGTTGCCGTTCGATTGAGACTTTCCTTTGATCGATTGTTTCGACGCTGCAGAAGGTTCGAACTCAGCCCAATCGGTATTAACGTTTCCAGTCGTGTCGGAGTAGAAAAGATCATCCTTAGCGCTCAACAATTCCTTGGCAGACTTGGTCTTCTCGGGTGGATTGTTTTTCATCGCCGAATTATCGGCCCATTGCTGTTTCATAACGCACCACGGTGTTGCCTCATTCGGAAACCTCTCGTTCGAGGCTTTCGATCCTTTGGCTCTTGCGAATCTCGTCATCTGCGTTATAAAATTGTAAAACGTTAGCTGAAAACGTGTTAATTAAAAACTCTTGTATTCTGCATTTAACCGGAAGGGAGATGAAAATGTGTTGGGTGATGATTTTTTTTTAAGCAGATATAAATATCAACGATACTCACTGTGTTATCGTTCCACCTGTAGTTTCAACAAAACTTGATTTATTTCTTAACAATCCCTTGATCAGCGAGTTGTTGCCGATCTCGTGTTTATGTCACGAAGCATGCTTCCCACGTCCAATCTTCCCGTTTCCATTGCCGTCGAAACGTTAAGGCGAATCCGAGACGGGTGCGCGTAAATCCCGAGCTGCGATTGGTCAAAATACCAGATACAAATCCTCGAGCAAACAGCGCTGTGATTGGCTGTCTTCACGATACTCGCGCTCCCGTGAGTCGGTAATCGCCAAGTGTATGGTAATCCCCGAAACATCGTCGTTTGTTGGTAAGTGCGAGAGCGTGAAGATAAATGGTGACAAAAACATTATATTTATTAAGTAAAAATGTAAATACAAAGTAGAAAATAAGAAAATTACACGATTATGATTTGTACAATTGTTTCGTAGAAACCGAGCCTCGTCCCTCGGCGACTTCCTCCTCGACGGTGTCGGCGAGGGCTCTTTTGCGAGTTTCCGGAAGAACGAGGCAGAGCACACCGGCGAGGACTGCGAGAATTCCGCAGAGGGTACTCGGCGCCCACCATGACACCTGCCCGAGCAGATCGGCGACGTACGGAGCTGTTATAGTACCGACGTGTGCCATGACCGAGCTCGTTCCAACGGCCGAATTTCTAACGACCGTCGGAAACAGTTCCGACGTGTACAATATTATAATTCCGTAGACCGCGGAAAGAGCGAATCTTCCGGTCAGCGCTATGCCCATTATAGCCGCGGTGTTCGCTCGCGGTATCGCTAGGATGCACAGAAGACAAATTCCTCCGACGATGTAGAGGAGAGTTCCGGCTTGACGTCGCCCCATCACCATGAGGACTGCCGACGGGACGACGTAAGCCGGTATCTCGGTCAGTCCCATTATCAAAACGTAAAGGTAATGGTCCACCGAAAAATTGTCCACGTTGAGGGCTGTTAAAGAAAATATGACGTTACAGTATTGAATAGTATTTTTTTTTTTTCAGATGTCCATTGGAATGTGAGCTCTTTACCCAAGACGTAGTAACAGAGCGACGACGTCATCCACGAGAAGTACATTATGAAAGCTCTCTTTCGAAGCTCCACGTGCGAGTAAAGTATCCTCAGGCTCATGAGATTGCTGCGGATGAAACCCTCGTCTTTGGCTGTTTTATTCAATTCCGGGGCTTCCCCGGATTTTTCCCGAACTTCGCAATGCTCGGGAAAATTTTCCGCCTTTACCACCGACCCCCGTACGGGCTCGTAATATTCCCGAATAATTTTTTGAGCGTCTCCTCGTCGATTCTGGGTTATCAGCCATCTCGGCGATTCCGGCATGAACCTGGACATTGATATCTATTATCTTCGATTGTACAAGGTGCTGGCCGAATTCTCAGACGATGATTTTTAGCCGAAATATACCACGCGTGAAACACCAAAATCAGAGCAGGCACGGAGATGATTAATTGCAGGTGTCTCCAATCGGGCGCGAGATAAGCTAATCCGGCCAGCAGAGCCGTTCCAACGGGGTAGCCGGTGTTGAAAGCGATGCCCATCCACTGCCGGTGTCTACTGCTGGACGTCTCGGTTACTAAAAAAGGTAACAACAAAATAAATAAATAAATAAAAATATAAGAATATAAAAATATTAAAAAAACATCTCATAGAAAATCTAAGTCTCGTCGACGTAAAAGTCGTGAAAACTCACGGGTCGTCATCGACGAGTATCCGATCGCAGATAGGCTGATACCGGTCAATAATCTGAGTACGAAAAAGGTCCAGAACCAGGGCACAAAGGCTGTCGCAGGTCCGGCGACGATGAGTATGATAATGCCGATAACGTAGGTAGTTTTGCGTCCGTGTCGATCGGCAAAGACGCCGAAGAAACCAGCGCCGATTAGTTTACCAAGGGACAGGGCCATGTAGGTATTCGCACGATCAGCTTCTCTGTCGCACACGAGATCCCACTGGTGAATTTTATCAATTAAGAGAACAAATCAATCGATCAGAACACGCGCATGAAGTAACGAATAATCAAAGTCCGAGAGCTTATTTTACGAGCTTCTCTGTAACCTCACTTCCTCGACGACGGTGGATCTACCAATGTCCTCGAAAGTATACCGGGAGCACGAGGAGGCGGTCGGTTTGTCGGCTAGAGCCTCGATATACTTTGATGCTTTCGCGTAGCCCACTTGTGCAAAGTGCGTGTAGTTATAATCGTATATCGCGCATGGACTTGCCGAGGATACATTTCTAATTTCCTCCAGCGTCCAATTAGCCGCAGTTAGTTCTGGCACAGTGCACAAGTACGGAGGAAGCTTTAAAAGGCAATTATCTTTGTGACGTTGATATTAAATTTTTTTCTCTTATTCTCGTTCTTTATTTTCATATTGACGAAATTAATTTCGACGATACCTCAGTTGTGAAGACCGGCGACATCGACTGCATTCCATTGAATATCGTCGGTGTGAGAGTGAGAATAAAGATTTTCCATAGAAATTTCGACCCCTCGCCAAGTTCGTCGAGAGCCAACAGTATATCGTCCTTCCCATCCGTGGCTTTGCTTGTCATCGTTAACGTTTCGTTTTCACTCTATCCTGATGACAATACGAATGAACGACTGATGAAAAAAAAAAAACCGTTCTTACGGTCATTAGCTTTAGGAACAACACATGGTAGCTTTTGCTTATCGGTCGTTTGTTTATTTACAAAACCGGACTATCTTTTTCGCGCGACGCTAGACCAGTGAGGCATTTCGAGTTTTTGTTTCGTGGGATTTATCTTTTCGACGCTACTGTCGTTCGAAGCTTCTCTTTATCATCGAGAATAACGAACGAACGACTGATAAAAAGAACTACCTCGTGTCGATCTCAGCGCCAATCAGCTTTAAGAACAACACGTGGTACTTTCGATTATCGGTCGTTTGTTTATTTACAACGCTGGACGGCCTTTTTACCGCGACGCTAGACCCGTGACGCATTCCAAGTTTTTTTTTTTGCGTTATTTATTCTTTCGACGTTACACTCGTTCGAAGCTTCGTTTTATCACTGATATTTGTGTGCGATATATAACCTGCAAAGTAACCTAAATCAGATAAGCATAAGGAATTTATCGTGTCGATCGAGTGGCTCGTAAGGTCGAATGTTCCGAAGTATTCGATACGTAAAACACCGCGGGACAAGTGTATCGCGAAGCAGACGATTCGTAAAAGCAGCGACGAGAAACGTATAAATCACCTTCTCCCCCCTCCCCGCCGCCAGACTCACCAATCCCGACCCGTCTCAAGGAGGGCTCGACACAGGGCTACACCTGACAGTGCACTTACGAAACTCTTTCGTCGCTTACTCTTATCTACTGTGTGTCACGTGGTGCGCGCGGTTTTCGGCGAGCGAGCGGAAAAAAAAAAAATGTCCGACCGACTCGACAGCTGACTATGCACTGATCACTCGTCGACTCTGTCGTCTGTTATCTCAATGCGGAGGGCGAAACTTTCGAAGCCAGTCGGAGAGACGGAGTCGTAGAGCTCATCACACTAACGCACTCCCACTTCTCCTTAGTGACGATTAAACGGAGAGACATCGCGCCTTCGTTCACGCGGCCCGGGACGAGGATACTGCCGACGATGCTCGCCGACAACAGCTCGTCGACGTGTAAGTACATGTTTAATTTACGTATAGCGTTAAGATTTTTTTACGAGGAAATGTAAACAAAGGCCACCGTCGCCGATGCAATAATAGAGCCCGCTTCGGCAAACCAGGGAACTAGAAACTGTAACTGACGCCGAAGCTCGACGTTCCGCATCGTTAGAGCCGGCGTCGACTTGTATCCGCCGTGATGTTTACGTTTTTTTTTTTTATGTACGCAGATAGAGAGCCTCGATTATCCAAACCTCGATCATCCGAATTCTCGAGATTATTCGAACCGTTCAGCCAAACGCTCGGTTATCCGAACGTTAGTGCGAAACATTGTACATTGGTAATCGCAGTGGCAAAAGCCGCGTTCGTGTTGAAGTGTATTGAAACGCGCTTTTACTCTTCAGACGTCAATCCGCTCGCACACTGACTTTCCCGAGCATTTTCGCCCACCCCAGCGGAGTTCGACAGCGCTCATCTGAAACTTTAATTTTAATATCAAATCGTTTGAATCGCCCTGCATACTCAGTTGACATTTAAGCGGCTTCGAGTTTCTCTGGCTTAAAAACGGATAGCAAGCGGACGGCAATTAAAAAAAAATATATTTACGACTGCACTTCACAGAACTCTTGAAATAAGACTTCGATGTTAGACATATGTTAAAAATATGTTTTGAAGTTTAATATATACTGTTATTTTTTTCATTTACATACGTCTTATTTACTCTCTACTTGTGTAGAAACAGGAGTTACAATTTAAAAAAATAAAATAAACTTGAATCTACAAAAAAAAATTTAAAAAGATGCGTTTAGTCCCACGCAAGTCTCACGTGAAGTGTTATAAACCTTAACGAGTCGCAAACTCAAGTGCTTCAGATTTTTCTAAATCGTAGATTTAAGCGTTTTTGAACTTTTTCATGTTTTATAACTCGTCACTCTGTAGCTCTTATATTTGGGATTTATGATATATCATATTTTGATGGTAAACGTGAAATCCGTCAAATAAATTTAATTTAGAAATTTAATTAAATGTACATATACGTGTTATAATGACGTTCGAAAAAAAAAAACAAAAAAAAAAACAAAAAAATGTGCTTTTCTATTACGCGAATTAGATCCGGTTTCGATGAGTTTCGATAATCGAGGTTCTACTGTGCGATCAAAAACAGTCGTCGAGACGCTGCCGCGTCTCTTGACAATTCGTTGCACGTGGATGAAACGAATATCGACTCAAATCCACACATCGAATTATCTTGGATATCGTACAGATAGGAAATTCTCGGCATCCTCGATACGATGTTCATTGTACTTTGCACTGTCTTCGTCGTCAATTAGTGAGCGGTGAAAAACCGAGCGTGCAACTTTAATTCCGTGCGTCGGGTATTTTCTCGCTCGACCTAGATGGCGCGCTTATCGCATCGTGTCAAGGCAGCGGTGTGTTTTTTTTTTTTTTTTTTAATTATTAATGCCAATGCAGGCGTCGACAATTAACGCAGATGGGATTAAATGCCTGAACAGCCTCGTTTCAATTATCACTCCGTAAATAAATAAACGAAAGCTGCAACAGTGACGGAAATACAATTGGACGACGAAACGAAGGTTAATGAGCATTTATTATCCATTGAGATGACGCAGACACGTATTATAGAGCACGAGAATTTTCCGCAATGTCATTTTTTTTTTTTTTTTTTTTTTTTTTTTTTTTAAACAACGAATATTACAGATTTACAAGAGACGTTAACGTTATATCTCCGTTTAATACTCACAATATTTTCGTTATCCTCGTTTCAGCAATATGCTCTCGTGAAGTCACGCTCACAGACTAACAATCGGTCGTGCATTCTCCTCAATTTACATAGATACATTTTTAAACGTTTATATATAAAATATATATCCTCTCCGTTCCGGGAAGGTAGCGCTTTTCAATTAACTCGCTCTTAGACTAATATATTATTTATACATATAATATATATATATATATATATATATATATATATATATATATATATATGAATATATCGATACCTTGTACTCCCGTTATTTTTTTTTTTGTGCCTTACGTTTAATCACTCACATACGAGAAGAATATTCTTTGACCAGGCGTTTCTCGTCGGTTAGACTGTCTTGTACGAATAGATAAAAAATATACGTTCGAGCGAAAGATTCACGCTCTTGTTACACGTTAAAAGTAATCACAGCGAGTATTCACTAAAGAACGAAGGGAAAAAAAAAAAATGAAACTAACGTCATCGCTCTCACTGTCCCAAACTCGTTCGAGTCTCGTGAGCTTCCAAAGCGATATACATTTAATTGTTGGACCGTGAAATTCACCAAGTGTCTATAGTATTTAGCATAATCGTGCAGCCCACTCGGGCCACCGCGTTCTAGTAATTTCGTACTCTTCTCACCATAGGTACATTGTAGACCAGAGAAAAGAACGAATTCGCTATGTGCCCCAGTGAGCGCAGCCAGGCGTTCACCTTGTACTTCAATTCCCTGACTATCGGTAGAATCTCCTTTTTCTTCGACGGCTTCGAATTCCTGCGAAATTTAAAGGAGACACTTGCAATATTATAGTATTGTTTAATAGAATCGTGAAAAGTCATTAAAAACTTTTAAAAAATAATAATATAATATAATATATAATATTATGGTGTTTAAAAAAAATACGTTTTTTTTTTTTTTTAAATTTTCTCCCACCTTTTTAAAGTACAGATTTCGATATGAAATTAAACCTCGCGAAACGCGCTACCTAGCAAAAAATCCTAGGAGGTGGCGCATTCGACGTTTTACCAAAAAATAAAAAAGTTTTCGAATTTTTTTGCCACAAACATTGAATGCGGCACCTCTTAGGATTTTTTACTAGATACCGAGTTTCGTGAGGTCCAATTTCAGATCGAAATCTATACTTTAAAAGCGTTGGAGGAAAAAAAATGACCTTTAGAAACACCGTATTATATATATATATATATATATATATATAATATCTAATGTATTATAATGAAGAATGCCAATATAATGAAGAGGAAAAAAAAGTTGATCCTCGGACACTTTATTTCGCTTCATTACCTGACTTATCGATTGGGTTGAAAAATGTGAGTATAAAAAAAAAGATTACCCGCTCATTTTCGTGTCCTGTTCCGTCTGGTTGGTGTACGTGTACATGTAACAGGATGGATAGGAGCTCGTGGTTTTTATCGTGTGAAAAGTACCCGTTTTCACCGGAACCCAGTCGCCCTTGGTGACCGTTGTTTTATCTTTCCATCCTTCCTCCGCGTATGTGACGCTACCCTCGAGGACGGTCACCGAGACGTTCGAGAAATCGTTGCTTATGTAATTCTCCAATTGCATACCGGGATAATCAGCGACGAAGAAGACGTCGGTGTAGTTCGACCACGTGTAAACATGCCTCTGAATGTCGTCGAGCTTGTATCTGTAGGAACTGAATTGAGTCAGCAGAGGCATCAGGTAGGAAACCGGCTTGAAAGGATGCCACTCGACCGTTAGCATATCGACGTTCGGATCGAAGACGCGCTGCTGAAACCTCCCATTGAGAGAACACCATACGTCCACGTATATACTGAGATTCGTCGATAGTCTCGACCACTTGTCGATGTCCTTTGACTTTTGGTGACTGCTCAGAACCTTTTCCCTCTGGCGCATTAGATTATCCTGGAAAAAGTCGATAATTTCGAAGATCCGCATTTTTATTAATTTAATGGATCAGTGGATATTTTAAATTTTGAAGATATTTTTTTATTACACTTTCTTTTCCTTTTTTCGTTGTTTTTCTTAATTATAAAACTTACTTTGAGGCACTGAGCATGTTGCCTGACCATGTCCCCGTGCTTCGCCCATCGATCGTTCTGCACCCACGCTTGAGGATTCATAAAAAGATCCTCGTTGTTGACGTTGTCGTGGACTTTTATCACCACGAGTATAGTGTCCCAAGAATGGACCATCATGTCCCAAGAGTAACCGTATAGACCTGGCACCCAGTTGTTGTAGCCCTGAAAAACATTTGACATTCATTTATTCTTTTATCCTGACTTTTGTAGTCGACTTCTTTCGTTTTCACTTTTTGGACATCGACTCTTCGTGGTCACACGTATCATTTAAACATGTTATTTCGATGTGGCGCCATTAAACTGAACTTCTTTTAAAACCATCTTTCAGATTGTAAAAAAAAAAAAAAAAAAAAAAAAAACAATTATGGAACGCAAATTAAAAATTTTAGAATATGTGTCAATAGCTATAACTTATCATTTGAGAAAACTAGAGACGTTAAAAAAAAATTGCGAAAAAAGTAATGTTGAAAAGAATGTGTTTTAGACCAATTTCACGCATAGTGACTACGAATTGTGAGTATAAAAAAATAGTTCACAACGTCTTCAATAGTACCTTCGTAATGAAGTGCGAATACGGCAGGAAGAATTGTAGAGCAACGTGCAAGAGAAGTAGCGCAACGACAAATTTCTTTCGTCTCGTTGTTTTTTGAAATTTCTTCTTCTCTCCGATCTTGTGCCTCCAGGCGCTCACTTTTAGCTCGTCCTCATCCGACCAATCGTCTTCTTCCTCCTCGTCGAACGGTGACTTTTCTTCCTTCGATTCGTTCTCCATCGACGCTTCGTTTTCCGATGATGAATTTGACAATTGCTCGGTAACTTTTTCATCGAGGCCTTGCGCAACTCTCTCTCGATGCTCCGAGCTAATATTCTGCTCTTCGACAACATCAGATTTTTCCATGGGCTTATTGGAGTTCGCATCCGCGTCAGCGATTTTCTTGCACATACCGTAGGTCTCGTGGTTCGAAACGTATATCGAACTTCCGGTAAACCAGGCGATTATCTTTCTCGGCCAGTCGACGTTGCAGAATAGGGGCATCGTTGCCAGACACACGTATGGAAACATTCCTGATAAAAAAAAAAACAAAAAAAAATTGCACATGATATCAGATATTGGACATTGGATAAAGACGAATAAATATTTGAGTATTGTATAAAGACGTACAAATATTGTGGCACATTGGATAAAGATGTATAAATATTTGAGAAGAAAATGTAACAATGGAAATTTTCACCTATGCTGAAGAGTCTCGAGTTCATCAAGTGAAAGGCCGTGCAGAAGACCATAGCGGGTATTCTCGTTTTAGGGAACAGCATCCAGAAGCCCACGGTCAAGTCAAAGATAAAACCGAACCAGTGAACTATGAGAAAATCCGTTTGCTCGTCACTCAGAAAAGGCCTGAAGAAAAATGCTCGTTATTATAAAATTCTCTCTCAGTTTAACTTCCACTTTAGGCGATTCGACACTCTTTTCGGCCGGCCGAGCACTGATCGGTCGGTAACAAAAAATGTAATCAAGGAGGTTGGCGCGCTTCACGCTAGTCACATGAGTGATACATTTGTAAAGTCCTTTATACAAACTTTTACGTATCTATTCACTACAGCGGATAGTTATTTGTATTACAGCAGATTTCCTTAATCTAGGAAAACATTAATTATTAATTAATTGCAATGATTTTGCGTAAAGGTACATACTCGTCTATTTTTTTTGTTCAAAGAATGATTCGTAACTTTCGCTCGATTTTTATGTATTGCGACTCATTTTGTTTATTGAAAGATCGTCTACGAATTCACCGTCTACATATTCGATAGTATTTTTCGTTGAAAAATGACAGCCGTTCGTTTATGAAGGAATTTCGTCGATGGATAAACAAACGCCCGCCATTTTTAAACGAACAGTAATATCGAATATATCTAGATGGTGAATTCGCAACTTAATTCGGGCTCGTGTAAGATTCCCTTCGAGATCGATTATGGTTCATGTAAGATTTTTCCTTGTAGGGTAAACGGTCAGCATGGTTGCGAAAAAAATGTATTACAGTTTTCATTACCGACCGAGTTTTC
The DNA here is from genome assembly GCA_963922035.1 of Amblyjoppa proteus. Taxonomy (NCBI): domain Eukaryota; kingdom Metazoa; phylum Arthropoda; class Insecta; order Hymenoptera; family Ichneumonidae; genus Amblyjoppa; species Amblyjoppa proteus. The sequence continues at coordinate 4,132,729 of OY998228.1, read as the reverse complement.
ATTATCGATTTCACACGATCTCAGGTGTCGCGAACTTACTTGAAAGGTCCGAATACCCAATGCCTTGAAATATTCGTCATTGCGTAGCCCTCGAGCCATTCTCTGCTCGATTTCTTCAACCCGGCCAGAAAATAAAGAGCGAAGAATTGAAATTTTACGATGAAGTAATTCCACAGCGGGACGCTCGCGTCTTTTTGCTTCGATATCTTTGCGTCCAATGCGCTGTTTGGACATAAACAAAAATTAAATCACGCAAAAATCATTTAGATGATTTGAGCGATTTGTGATGACGAATAAACTTACAAGTATCGATTCGCTTCGGTGGTCCACAAGAGCGTCGCCACGATACCGTACAGATAAGTGTGATTGTTCCAGAAACTCTTGTCCAGTAAAAATATGTACCAGTATGGAATAACGAAGCAGGCGCAAGCGAGCTTGAAGCATAATCCGAGCATTATGCCAAAAGCTCCCATCCACATAATCGCGTAGATCATAATCATTATCGCCAGATGAGGGCGTTCCATTCCGTGTATCAGCGGAAAATGACAACCGTTCGGATCTCCCCATTTGAGGTCTATGTCGGAAAGTCCGCGTTCCTCCACGACGTCGAGAACCATGCATAGTCCTGTCGGTTACGCAAACAGAGTTTACTCTTTCGGGCTTAGGGCTAATAATCGGACGCAGGGTCGAACTTTAAGGCGTTAGTTTGAACTTAAAGCCGCTCTTGGGATCGAACTTAAGATCGATGTTTGGCCCGAAGATCTAACTTAAGTTCGAACTTAAGATTCAAACTCCAGTTCGAACTTCATTTCGTGCTTAAGTTTGATCTTGAATTCGATCTTCAGTCCGAACGCAAATTCAATTGTAAGTTCGAAATTACGATCGATCTCAACCCTTTATAAGTCACACCGCCCTAAACCCTACCGAAACGGGACTAACGGACGCGGAGTGGAGGCCACGCGTTGCTACACGTTAGCGCCTAAGAGTGAGGATAGAGGTGTGACTTATAGAGGCTTAAATTCAAACTAATAAGAAGCGGTAAAACGGTATCCAAAAAAATTTTCTTATCGCTATCCGCGAATCGTTTTCCACCCATCTTCAGAAGCATTGATCGTGTCATTGCCGAGAACAATTAGCAATCATTCCATACAAACGGATAGGGGACATTTTTTTTTATTTAATAAATTCACCAAAGAAACACTTGAGGTGAGTTTAGACATGTACCAAGTAACATATGAGTGCGAGTGAGATAGTTATGCTTTTCTGAGATAGTTAAATTTTTCGAACCAAGGCTATGTAATAATGGTTGATATTTCGGGTAAAAGCGAAATATCATCTTCGGTATTGAATTCTCGATCAACTGACACTTTCCTTTTTCGCGAAATGTCTTATCATCTCCAAAACCACTTCATTACAGTTTTCGTTACCGACTTAGTCTGTTTCACCTCGCTTTAAGATGAAACTTAAGCGCGAAATCAAGTTCGAACTTAAGATAGATCTTAACCACAGAATCAGATTTGGGCCAAACTTCGATCATAAGTTCGATCTTGAGTTCAAACTAACGTCTTAAAATTCGACCTCAGTCGGTAACAAAAACTGTACATCATTTTCTTCGAAGCAATTTCAAATTATTAGTATTTTCGTCTAACAGTTCAGCAGACTCTGATAATTTGTGCTTCAGTAAAGTGTAGCGTCCTAAAAAAAAAAAAAAAAAAAAAAAAAAAAAAAAAAAAAAAGAAACAATTTTTGTTACCGACTGAGCTGAATCTCGCGTCAGCGAACGCTCGACGATCTCACGAATATTTCGCGACTCTGTATCGTTCTCCGATAAGTTAATTAACCGGCTATATCGATGGCCGCGATAATTCGATCGAAAATGTATTACAATTTTTTATCACTCCCCCCCCCCCCCCTCCCCCCTCCACCTCTGATATCGCCAATTGAACTCAGTTAGAACTACTACGAGCCAGTATTTGATTACGCTACGTCGACTGATTGCCCGACGTCAGTTTAAACCGTTTCCTAATCGACAAATCGTCTCGGAGCTCGTCGCACTCGGGTCCTCGAACACCCACGCCGTGGCTCTCGGGCAGCCGTGATTTAAATTGTTTCAGATCCGCAGGAATGATTAACATTCATGCGCTGTAATCTACAGGCAAAAGCGGGGCAAAACGGTTTGATTTTGTACATTTTTTGCTGGAAACATTTTGTTTTTTTTTGTAAAGCCCATCTCGAAGATAGGACACTAGTACATTTTGCCCCCTTTCTCTCTCACTCCAGCGACTATCAACACAGTAAAAAATAATTTCGTAAAATCGAAATACGAAGTTTCGTAAAAATAATTTTGTCAAATAAGTGACAAATTCGCTTGTCGAGGTTTGAATATGCAAACATGTCCATTTATTTCCCGTGGCATTGGCAATTTTAGTTTATACTTTTTGTTTTGTTTGTAAAACTAGAGAACCGTATGGTGGGGTTCGGTGAAACAACAAATAAAATATTGCTGATGTATGTGGGCACAAGATTGCTGTAAAAAGTACACTTTTTTTTTTTTTTTTTTTACTGTGCACCTCGCTCGGTGCACAGTAAAGTTTTTTTTTTACTGTGCACACTTACCAAAAAGTGCTCTCGCCATTCCGAGACTCGCCGGATCGGTTGGCCGATACATCAGCCTCGCGAATCTCTCGAAGCTCGTCAGGTCTCTCAGCCTAAAGCCCTGAGCTTTCTCGAAACTCTCCCGCAATTCACTCCACCCTCGAAGCATTCTGCTCCCGAACGATGATCTTTTTTCTTCGCTCATCCTCTCACAATTTTTCTCCGAGACACGGCAGCTCGAGACTTCGCGATCCTTTCACTTCCGTGGCATTGTCCGACGATGAAATCCGCCACTGAAATCACGCTCTATTATAGACGATTGAGGTGAAAAATAATTAACAAAAAAAAAAAAATGTAAAAAAATAAAATAAAAATAAAATAAAAAAATGTACACAATTTCCGCGATTCCGCAAGCCGAGATTTAACGAAGTGTGGCAATTGAACTCTCGACACATGTACCGTGACATCGTCGTGTGTAACGCTACGCATAAAACTCGTACTCGTTTAGCACGCAACGTGCCCTCTCGCCAGTGCGTCCGTTTAACCAACTCGACTATATAACTCTACACAAATTGCGAACTACAGCACGTGTGTCGCCGAGTGTCTTATATCTTCGTAATAAAAAAAAATAGTCCCGAAATTACGATAATGAAGTCATTATTATTCTTTTTTTTTTTTTTTTTTTTTTTTTTTAATGAAAAGTGAAATACAGTTTTTCGGTCTCGTGTTTATATAGTGAGTGCATTGAATTATCGGGGAGCAAAATTTCTATGAGAGTTTCGAGATAGAGACGCACGCAAGACGAGGCCACTGAACCAGCCTTTCTAGATGCACCAGCAAGAAACACACTGCGACTCCTGCTATGATTTATCTTATGTATCCACACTACACATATACACGTATGTGTAGCTATATTTATACATAAAGCCAGACTTGACGAGCGGCGAAGATGGGGGCTTTGTTGGAACGGTAGTTAAAAATAGTTTCACGTCGATTAGTGCAGTGGACGAGTTTTATACAGACGTTTATAATGTCTACAATGCGTATCTTTTTTTTTTTTTTTTTCTTTTTATTTAACTATTTTAAATATTATATAAAATTCGATAAGTTATTATAGCTATCGCGTTAAATTTTTATGTTAAAAAAAAAAAACAAAAATTGCTTTTACCTTCCCGAGAAGAATGCGCTGCCCGATAATGTTGCACTCTCGTTCCCGACGCACGTTACAAACAGAATATATGTCGAACGTCGCGAAACTTCGCGTTGGAGTGGCGGGTCTCGCGATCGACACCGTCGAGGACGATCGACGAGCTTCTGGGTGCCTCAGCGTCGCACGGCTCGGCAGAAGCCGAACGCCAGAGGAAAGAAGAACACTCCGTATGTCCCGACGAGGAGTGTGAGAACGCTGACACGACGCCGAGAGTAGTCTCCCGTCGCCAGGCAACGTGCGTCTGACTATTGACCCGCGCCCGCGCAATTATATTTTATCACAAGGATATCCTTCATCGCGCACCGCGGCGTGGGAGGGTATTGTGCCAACCGCAAGAGCGCCGCGCGCTCCAATTCGCAGAGATTTTCAACCCCTTCTACTAGACAAAAAAAACTCATCATTGTAGCGTTTTTTTTTTTTTAAATCCTACATGGACTCGCTGTTACAATCGCGAGATTTTTAGTCTCGGGGTCGAGTCCAATTACCGAATCCACACTAGCGGATAGCATTTTTATCGAATGCTCCAATATTGGGAATTTGCTAATTAGTCGTTAGTTTCGTCACTGGTGGACGCTTCACCACTGATTTTTTTTTTTTTTTTTTTTGCTGACGACAAAACTCGTCTATTAAAGATTCCACTCCCTTCGGGAAGCTCCACAGTGTCTCGGCAATGTTTTCTCGCTTCTATTTTTCTTCTTATTTTTTTTGTTCCTTCCCCAGTTGCGCGCCGCGTGTTGCAATTCGCAGAGATTTTCAACGCCTCCTGCTAAAAAAAGAAAAAAAAATTGTCATAATTTTTTTTTTTTTTATCTATATGGACTCTCCATGTTACCGTCGTGAGATTCTTGATTCCCGGTGTAGAGTCCAATTATGGCAACCACATTAACGAATACAGTTTTTATCGAACTGTCAAATATTGGGAATTTCCTATTTACTCGTTAGTTTCGTCATTGCTGGGCATTTTATGGGTTTTGTATACCCGGAAGCTCGATGGATCCGGAAGATTGATGGTTTTTTTTTTTTAATTTGCCGACGAGAAAACGCGCGGATTAAAGATTTCACTCCCTTCGGCAAGCTCCACAGTCTCTCGGCAATGTTTTCACGCTTCTATTTTTCTTCGTATTTTTTTTCCTTGCCCACTTGCGTGTCGCCACCCCGTTACCCGACACCTTGTCTCCGCTACCGGGTTCGAGAAAATTGACCCGTGTCAACGCGCCTGATCCACACCGCCGTTCGAGAGTCGCGCTACATACGGCGCGGCGAGGAGGGCGACAAAAAATCGGAGGATTTCAGGCGAAACGAAACGTTTTTAATATTTTTTTTCGTTAAACAAAAATTATACAAGAATCTCGTGCTAGTCATCTTCTTAAAAAATCCACAGAAAAAAAAAAAAAAAATCATCGAAACCGTTCTATAAAAAAAAAAGTAGCGAATATTTTTTTTTCATTAAAAAATTTAACTCCTACAGTTAAAAAAAAAAAAAAAAAAAAAAAAAAAAAAAAACTTGAAGCCGTGAATATCTTGTTGACTATCAGAACACCTTCGCGAACGATCGAACGCGTGGAATTTTTTAACGCTTTTTTTAAGTCATTAAGTAAAATCATGATTTAATTGTTTTTTTTTTGCTTTAAATAGCCGACCTCCTTCGGTTAAACGAACTTAAGCTCTGTGTAATGAGGTCGCGGTCTGAGTGTGCATGGACGAGACCGAGAACCGCTACGAGGGGCGAAACGAGATTGAATGAAGTACATCGGCAAAGATTACGAGGTGTCGGAGGCCAAAGATTCGCAAAGCTCTAATGTAACGATGTCCAGCCCGGCGACGACCATGCTTCGAGGTCTCGTTCCCGATTGACCAGTCTCGGGTGACGCTAAAATTATGCGATATATTGAGGGAGCACGACGGGCATAATCGGTTATAAATATAGATCCGACAGTCAGACGAACCGCTCGTGTAAAAGACGATAATTTGCCCGGGACTGTGTACAGCCGATATGCATATCGGCATAAAGCGTAACGATACGTATCTATGAGTCACGCTCGGATTGAATTTCCATGGGCGAGTGCGATGAGCCGGTATTCTCGCGTAATAAACAAACAGTAGTTACATTATATTCGTGATCATCGGCGAAATCTACACTAAAAATACATATATAATATATGTATAGGGCATTGGGAAGAGTTTTTTTTCAACTTCAATAAAATAAAAAAACTCTTCGGAAAAATGGGAAAAAATTCGACAAAATGCAGCGTTGCGTATAAAAATAGTCAAGCGATAGTCGACGATCTGATTTTTTATTTTAAGGTTTTTCACTGTTTTTCTCTAAAAAAAAAAAAAAAAAAAAGTAGAAAATTATAGAAGGTGACGTTGGCCGACTCAGGCTCAAATTTCAAGATTATTTTTATATATGACAAGATTTTGTTCAGAATTGTTTTTAGATTTTCAAATTGTGACGATCAATGAGTTCATTTTTTAAATAATAAATGATTATAAATAATTTTCGAAAATCTAATAAAAATCTGAGTGCTTTTGAGAGTTAGTTCAGTCATATAAAAAATCCAACATACGAAGGGTTAAACCCAGGCTGAAATGTTAGAGAATGTCCCATATACGTGACTGGGCATTAACAACAAGATATATGATTATCCACTGTACGTGTAATTCTTGCAATTTCACGTGATATCGAAACGATATTAAATTTTTTTCTGTTTTACGTGGAATCGTAAGAATCGAAAGCATAATCGAAATAACAATAATACTTTTTCTTGAGTCATCGATGTTGTTTTTTGTGTAGGGAATTGTCGATTCCTCGATGAACAATACTCGCCTGGGGAATCGTCCAGATTCCCTCAGGGACGTCGTGTGAAGCTTGCTCGAAACTCCGGGAGACATTAATCCGAATAATTTCCATCGTAACGCACCGCTTAACCCCTTTCGGCGTTTATCGCGAAGGGCGACGTCGATGTGATTAAGCATAGGCGATCGAGCCGATTTTCTCAACGTCGATTACGCGACCTCCGTCTCTCACTTCGATGATTATCGTTAACATTAGTGCGTAATAAACTCGTGAGGAGATTCGATTAAATTTATCGCCAGCGTTTTAATTATCCTCTCGTACGCGCCACTGCCTGAAAGCGTTAGTTTCACGTTATTCTGTGCGACATCGAGGAGAACCGTTGATTACACACGGAAGCTCTCGGGGTCTCTCGGCACGAGCCTTTTTTTTCGCGCTTACGCAGCTGGGGCGTGGAGACTCGTGTAATAATGAACGAACGTCACTTTCGCTCTTGGACGAAGAATACCCAACGGACGTTTTGAGCATGGGCGTGAAACAATGAGGACTGATTTTACCGGGGAACGCCCCTCAATCTGTCTCTGCGGACCGATTTTTATTGGAACTCACACGGCGCACGTTCTCCAAGATCAAAATTACGTGGGAAACAACATGGAAATTCTCAATTACAAAAAAAAAATCGAGTTCTCAAAGGATTCAATTTATAGGCCCAAGTTCCGTACTCAAGCACCAACTTAAGTTCCGTACTCAAGCCACAACTTAAGTTTGAACTTAAGCCTAATTTAAGGTTGAACTTAAGCCTACCTTAAGTTTGAACTTAAGCCTAACTTACGTTTGAACTTAAGCCTAACTTAAGTTTGAACTTAAGCCTAACTTAAGTTTGAACTTAAGCCTAATTTAAGGTTGAACTTAAGCCTAGCTTAAGTTTGAACTTAAGCCTAACTTACGTTTGAACTTAAGCCTAACTTAAGTTTGAACTTAAGCCTAATTGAAGGTTGAACTTAAGCCTAGCTTAAGTTTGAACTTAAGCCTAATCCACAATTTACGTCCGAATTTATGTACGAAACTTGAGTTCAAAATTTCAAACAAACTTCAAACTTCGTACTACTATGTCGATCCCAAAGTGCAAAAATGTTGCCTGACGATATTAAGGACCAATGCCTTAACCTGTTTTGCATAACTTCATCGGTAACAATTCACAAGAATTGGATCTATTGAAAAAAATGTGTCCACGGCATAATGAATGGTGTTGCGCAAATACGCCAAACGTGCCGATTAAACGACGTGATCGTTGCCCGGTGTACCGTGGCAGTCCTGTTATTACGTCACGTATATGACGACTACGGGATTCACCCCATTCGATCCGTGCTTATTTGCGTAGAGAGACGCGCACTTATTTGTTCAACTTTGTACGAAGAAAACGCTCTGGAGTAGTGTGTGTACACCTGGAGAGCGGGACACTGGCAGTGTACCGCCTCGCCATTGGCACTATACTAGTCACGTCTACTTCGCTCTTTCTATTTGCTCGGGCTATTTATCACGGTTTATTATTTTCCATTGTCGGCACGGCGCACGAGTCACCGGTTCATTGTCGGTAACACACGAATGGGAGAGCGCCGTAGACTACCGGGCAAAATACAGCAGCTCGAGATACGGAGCACCGTGTACCTATTACGCATAGGAACCCGGAACGAATTTCTAAAACCGTGTCCGATCGAATTTGCATATAAAGTACACAGTCCGAGCAACAGACTCGAGTAACTCCCTCGACGTCGAGTCTCCGATTTCAGGGCCTATTAATTGCGGTTATTTTTTTGTATGTATATATATATATATATATTTTTTTTTTGTTCTCGGAAAATTCGTAGGGTGCAGCTTTTGCAATCCTCCCGATCGAGTTACCGATTCTCGTATTTGCATTCCTTTTTATGCATCCCCCCCCCAAATGAACCATTGTACGAAAAAATTCTCGAATTACCGGCTAGCTGTGGTAAATTTTTGATCTCTAACGGCTTAGAAAAATCTCGATAGCGATCCATAATTTTTTCCATGTGCGTTTTATAAACGATTTGGAATTTTTGTTTGCGTGATGTACAGTAGCTGATAATCTTGGAGAAAAATTACAAATATCGGATACATGTGAGGGATGATTTAAAAAAAATAGGCATAAAATTAACGATATATATATATATATATATATATATAAGAGTAGTGAGATCCGGAACGGTCGAGGTACACGTAAACTGCTGTACGGAGCGAGGATGTTGTATACAGTACCTATAGTTTGTTGCTAGCGTCGGTAATATTTCATGTTGTCGAGACGGGCAACCCCTGGCGTCGTTGGACGGGCCCGTAGGGGTGCCCCGCAACACAATGGAACCCTTTACCGTGCCCCTAGCACCCATAGCCAACATCCATACATCATCATTCATAGTGGAAAAAAGCCAGGGGCACCTAGTCGACGTTGCATTCGAAAGAGTGTACGGGGAGGGGTGGCTTCCGATTTTTACGAGCACCTAGGATCAGGTCCCCTACCCCTCGTATACTTCGAAAAAAAAAAAATCAACACCGTAAAAAGTTTATACTTTTCATTGACGTACCAACGTAGCAATAAAGTTACAACAATTGGATCGCCATTGCATTGGATCGCCATTGCATTGGATCGCCATTGCATTGGTTCGCCATTGCATTGGTTCGCCATTGCATTGGATCGCCATTGCATTGGTTCGCCATTGCATTGGATCGCCATTGCATTGGATCGCCATTGCATTGGATCGCCATTGCATTGGATCGCCATTGCATTGGATCGCCATTGCATTGGATCGCCATTGCACTGGATCGCCATTGCACTGGATCGCCATTGCACTGGATCGCCATTGCACTGGATCGCCATTGCACTGGATCGCCATTGCACTGGATCGCCATTGCACTGGATCGCCATTGCACTGGATCGCCATTGCACTGGATCGCCATTGCACTGGATCGCCATTGCACTGGATCGCCATTGCACTGGATCGCCATTGCACTGGATCGCCATTGCACTGGATCGCCATTGCACTGGATCGCCATTGCACTGGATCGCCATTGCACTGGATCGCCATTGCACTGGATCACCATTGCACTGGATCGCTATTGCGTTGGATTGCTACCGCATCGGATCGCTATTGCATTGGATCGCTATTGCACTGGATCGCTATTGCATGGGATCGCTACCGCATCGGATCACTACCGCATTGGATCGCTATTGCATTGGATCGTTATTGCATTGGATCGCTATTGCATTGGATCGCATTGGATCCTGGTTTAATAATTGCGCTTATTAAAATCTAATTAGTGTACCAGGTCTGGAATCCACACATTCGTGACCAAAATCAATAGAATATATTTTCCGAGCATAAGCATATAAAATACTATTTTTTATTTCATTCTCCAGTACGGCGAGAGATTTTTTTTGTAAGCTTCTCGAGGACTGTTGAGCGTACTTTTGACTGTTTTTTTTTGCTCAAAAAGGCAACATCATCATTGTTACTTCCGGCGCGCGGCCAAACCAGTTTCGACCACCCCGTTCGTCGAAGGGGCTGCTCGGATGGCATTGTGCAAGGGTTGATCGTAACGTAAACAGTGACACGCGAAATCGCGGAGATGAGGAAGCAGTTGGATAAAAAAAAAAGAAATCATAAATGACGAAGAACGGGCATGAAACCGCGAAGCGTTTTGTTCAGTTAGCGAGAGGAACGGAAGGGGGTGAATTGAAGGGAGTGGCAGGATTGTACCGCTTTTTCTAGCGATAGTGTCGATTCATCAATCAATAAACTGTCGAACCTCTCGCGTGAGATCGATTTCCTTCTAGAGAGCAGAGAGACGGACGGATAAGGAGGGGATAGCAGTGTAATCCGCTTTTTTTTTTTTTTTTAAAAGCAGAGAAACTGCCAACCCCTTCAGCGTGTCACAGCACGGATGACTGATTGTAAAACCATGGAGTAACCCACAAAGGGTTGTCTCTCACTGTCGAGCGCGCGGGCTCGTGTGTGATCCCCTCGGACTCCGTTGCGAGCACGAAAAAAGTGCGAGCGTCGAAGAGCAGGGACCGGCTGGGCGAGTGAGTTTAAAATTAATCCTTGTAATCGACGTGTAATCCTCGGAAATCCGTGACAGCCAGAAATATACACGAGCCTAGGGTCGCTTGAAGGGTTGTTTTCTCTGGTGGCTGAGAGCAGTTCATCGCTCGATGGTCAGCTCAATTTTTCACGGTCTGCGGGTGACCCGCGAAATTTTATCACACCGCAGCTTCGCACTTCGGAATGCTTTTTAAAGGCGGAATGCTTTTTAAAGATCAACATAAACTCGAAATATTTTTAATCCATTTTTCTCCGACATGGTTTTATTAAATGAAAAACGAAGTGCGGCGCTCACTGCGTATTTGATTAGCGTAGTGCTCTTCATAATCGGTTTTGCATTTTATAGAATCTCTCTCTGGAGAAAAATGGATTCAAAAATTTTTACTCAGTCTCTCTCGCACTCGTATGTTTTTGGCCTCCCCTTAAACGCCGATCACCGAAAATAATGTCCTTTTGGGTCCGCTCTTTAATGCATTTCTGCTCTGTTTGGCAAAATACAGAAATATTCGACATGGAAAATGCAGAGAGACAGAATAAATTCAGAAATATCCGCATATATACGCGGTGGAAATGAGCGTTCCTATATTTCAGTCTGCTCTCAGTTAAGGGTTTAGTTTTTCACACAAATTTGTTCGGATAAGTGTTATTTTGTTATCAAAACGGACGAAATGTATCCTGCGGAAAGAATCGGATGTACCATTGGCAATTAAAAAAACCTACTGACAGTGGACAAATTAAATAACTCATAGCTGAACAGATCTGCATTCGAGAACGCACTCGCCGAATTAAAAAAAAAAAAAATTGTTTTTATTCACATTTTTTTTTTTTAGGTGGGAGAAGTGATGCTGGAAAATGATGTACTACCACCCGACCGTCCTCGCAATTTGCGCTACGGTATTGAATTATTTCCCTTCGGAACACAGCTCACTCGTGCCCACGCGAGAGTAAACACCTGATCAATATTCCGCGCTATTAGCATAACTCAGGCTCAGTCTTCCAGAAATCTGATTTCGATCACGCCGAGGCTTCTCCGGGTGTTCGCTTGTTCGTTCACGGTCCACTTGTCGCCAGCTGCCGGAAAGAACGAAGAACCGGGCGTTGATCGTACGCCTACTCGATTCTTCTTTCTCTTCCTCTCTATTCAATGCGACCATCCTATCTATAGTTCGCGTTTTTTTCTTTTTTACACGAACGAGGGATTTTCGCACCCGATCTATTCTTCGAGCTCGTCCGGTCGGTGCACGAGATCGATCGACCGGAAGCTCCAGTCTGTCCAATAAAAAAAAAAAACTTTCTCCAGACAACCCAGTAGCTCTAGTCTATTCAATAACTTTTTCTCCTTTTTTAACCAACGATTAATAAAACTCGTTCCGATATCGGTGCAAAATCAACCTGCAGGTAGATAATATAAAAGTATGATAAGTCTCCATCGTTCGGAAGATATCATTCGGAAGCTCCAGTCTTTCCAAGCAAAGAAACTTCCTCCAGACAACTCTCCCAATAGCTCTTGTCTATTGAATATATTTTTATTTTTTTTGTAAAGTCCACGATTGATAAAATTCGTTCCGTTATCGGTGCGAAAACAACCTGGCGATATAATATAAAAATATAAGTCTCTATCGCTCGGAAGATATCATTCGAAAGCTCCAGTCTTTCCAACAAAAAATACTTTCTCCAGACAACTCTCCTGATAGCTCCAGTCTATTAAATATCTTTTTATTTTTTTAACGACCACGTTTAATAAAACTCGTTCCGTTATCGGTGTGAAAACAACCTGGCGATATAATATAAAAATATGTCTCTATCGCTCGGATGATATCATTCGGAAGCTCCAGTCTTTCCAACAAAAAATACTTTCTCCAGACAACTCTCCTGATAGCTCCAGTCTATTAAATATCTTTTTATTTTTTTAACGACCACGTTTAATAAAGCTCGTTCCGTTATCGGTGCGAAATCAACCTGGCGGTATAATATAAAAATATAAGTCTCTATCGCTCGGAAGATATCATTCGAAAGCTCCAGTCTTTTCAACAAAAAATACTTTCTCCAGACTCTCCTGATAGCTCCAGTCTATTAAATATCTTTTTATTTTTTTAACGACCACGTTTAATAAAGCTCGTTCCGTTATCGGTGCGAAATCAACCTGGCGGTATAATATAAAAATATAAGTCTCTATCGCTCGGAAGATATCATTCGAAAGCTCCAGTCTTTCCAACAAAAAATACTTTCTCCAGACTCTCCTGATAGCTCCAGTCTATTAAATATCTTTCTCCAAACTCTCCTGATAGCTCCAGTCTATTAAATATCTTTTTATTTTTTTAACGACCACGTTTAATAAAGCTCGTTCCGTTATCGGTGCGAAATCAACCTGGCGGTATAATATAAAAATATAAGTCTCTATCGCTCGGAAGATATCATTCGAAAGCTCCAGTCTTCCAACAAAAAATACTTTCTCCAGACTCTCCTGATAGCTCCAGTCTATTAAATATCTTTCTCCAAACTCTCCTGATAGCTCCAGTCTATTAAATATCTTTTTTTTTTTTTAACGACCACGTTTAATAAAGCTCGTTCCGTTATCGGTGCGAAATCAACCTCGCGGTTTAATGTTAAAATATGATAAGTCTCTATCGCTCGGAAGATATCATTAAGCGCGATCGCATTAGGATCTCGTTAGCTGGAAGGAGAGCTCACCCGGTCCAGACTGCGCCTCATTCGGGTTCATTATCCAAAAGGAACGGGATTACCGGCGCATCCGATTTCTCTCTCGCACTCTCGGTGCCCTTAGAAAACTCGTTCTCTTTCCCCGCGTACAGCGCACACACACACATGCACGAATAAGTACGACGAGCGCGAGTCTTGTATTTTCATTCTTCGTGCGCGTTCGTCCGGAAAGACGTTGATCCGCGGGGGACGGAGAATTGGGGCAGGTACCCTCGCGATGTCAGACCGGGAGCGGAGAAAAAAGAAGACCAAAGCGACTCTGTCACTCCGATGGGGGGAAATTGCTGGTTGCATCGTCGAGGGGTGCATCTCGTAACTATCGCCTGTCCCGCGTAGCGTCGGCTTGTTTTCACTGGGTACGTTATAATTTTTTGGCCCGGGGAGTCACGCCACGAACGCCCGAAAGGACTTCCTGAGTACCCAGTGACGCGGATTCACTCCAGGGATTTCGTCCTCGTACAATGAATCATACAGCCGAGGAAAAACGAGTTATGAAGCTGTTGCTATTGTTGTCATTCGGACATTGGAAATTGAACATTGAATTTATTGGCTCACTCAATGATCCAATATCTGTTACTGTTTTTGGTATCCTCTTGCGTATTTTGATTTATCTGTGCAGTCACAGAATTTGGCAGGGGGATGCAAACAGTTGGTCGCAAAATTCGTTTAGATTTTTTTAGGAGGTAAAATTATGTATACAGTTGGTATTGTTATTAGAATGAAAAATAATAGAGTTAGGAAAGTTCAATGCTCTTTCCGTTTTCGTGTTTTTTGTTATCCATTCTGTATTGTGAAATCGAACGTAGGATAGGGAGTTGATAGCAAAATTTGCCTATATTTTCGGAGGAGAAAAAGAAAATGAATTATTATTAATAGTGCAGTTGTTATTATTATTGGACTGAAAGATAATGGCGCTCAGGAACTTTGGATATTGAATTCATTAACTTGTTCAATGATTCAAGGTCTGTTATTGTTTGTGTTATCCTCTTTCGTATTGTCAAATTCGTTTTCTTGACGAGGAAAAATTATCCACGCAGTTACTATTATTGTTAGAATGGAAAATAGTAAAGTTAGAGCAGTTTGGTTATTGGACTCATTAATTTATTCGATGAGCCTTTGGCTGTCTTTTTGTTATTTATGCCGCATTGCAAAATTGCACATACCATCGATAGTTGGTCGCGAAATTTGGCTACATTTTTGGAGGAGAAAAAAAATGAGTTATCATTATTATTGGACTGAAAGATAGTGGAATTAGGGGAGTCAGGATATTGAATTTAACAATTTATTCAGTGCTATGGAGTCTGTTTTTGTTATCTTGTTTCACATTATTATCTTTTTTTTATTCTACGCTATACACCATCGTGAACACGACGTTACCGATGAGTTAGTAGGAGAATTCGTTCGTTGTAGCGCGCAAAGGCCCACTCGAAGGAAAAACCCAACGGCGCGTGCGCGTTTTATATTTATTGTTGGTGCCGGTATTATTTTAGTCGGTGGGTACTGCAACTGTTTGGGCGTATATATATATATATATATATATGTACACTATACACGATGGAGAAAGAGTAGCGTGAGGTCCAGGGGTTTCCGACGGTCCACTTGATGCTGAAGTGCTTGGAAACGGTAGCACGGCACTCGCGAAGAGCCTCGTCGCGATAGACATCTGCGGCTATTGCACGTAACGCAGCGTTGCTATAATGCGCTCGCTTTACCGGCTGACTCTCGTTAATGCGTACTTTAACGCACTCTCGTTACGCTACGTTGAAGCTGCTTTTTATTATTTATTACAAGCAAGTATAATCGACGACGTATAACGCGCAACTCCTTCCGTGTTCGTAGGATCGCCTAACAAGTATCACTGTGTTTATAATTGGCTGAGTGATGACACGTTCGTTTCAAGGGGGTCGAGTCACCCAAAAGTCGCGAAAAATACAATTGCAGTGCAATTATGCACATTATGAGGGATCGAAATATTTTACTCAAACCTACCTGAGGAACACAACGAAAAATTAAGAATTTTACTAATGAAACAACAATGCATATGCGAGCATAGCTCATGGAGGAAATTTTTTTTTTTTGCTTCCTCATAGAGGAAATTATGTTTTCGTCAAGAAAATAATTCGAGATTTGACGAGGTTTTTAAATTTTTGAAAAAGGTTGTGGTTGCTGTTACTTGCGTTAATGTTGAGCTATCGTTCTAGAACTGCATACAAATATAATCCTATGATCAAAAAATCTTTGGTATCGAAGCGACCAGATTTTATCGAATTTTGATTTATTCGAAAAATTACGATAAACGGTTCGATTCCGTCTAAATATGGAGGCATCAAGCTGAAATTTGACAAGGGAGTGGACTAACGTTGTACAATTTTTGGTATTAAGTGTGACGAAGGTGGATCGAATCGTTTAGATTTTATAAGATTTTGAAGTTTTCCAATTTTTCCGAAAATTTGTATTTTATGTCCGACACGAGTGTATCAATTTGGTGAGATGTAATAAATGTTTTGTTGTTACGAAAAAAGATGCAAAGTAATTTCCACATTTATTACCATTTTTTTTTTGCCCATAGCTTCCTCTACGAGAAAGCCGAAAATCAATCAGCGAACTTTTTTATAGAGGACGCTATGGGCAAAACGGTAAGAAATGAGGAAGTCATGTGCAATTACTTTCTAACTTTTTTTTATTTATACATCTTTTTGTTCATCTATTTGATACCGTTGCTTTTATATCCGCTCGTTTTTAGCGATATTTTTTGAATGTTTTGATTTTTCGTGTAGCGACGATAAAAGTACGAGTTTCAACGTTGATTCATCCTCCCCCTCCCCATTTTTTGGATGTTCGATAATCCAACCTCGACGATAGTTGGCTTTGCCGTTGGCCCTTTGCCTTCCCCACTGCTCAAGCAGTCTCTCCGCTGGTCCTCGGATCTTCGTGCCAGTTAATAGAAAGGACTCTCTATCCCATAAAAGTACGCGTCACTCGAAGCGTCCAATATTCGCCCTCGCGACGGCCTAAAGAGATAATGATCGTTTCATCGAGGGTAGACGCGTATAACGGCCAGGGCAGAGGAGGAACATAATACGGCGAAGATTCCCTCGGGAGACCCCGGAAAGGCTCTTTCACTGAATTTCATTCTGTACTCGCGCGAACAAAGGATATTCCTGTTCTCTACTTATCGTCGATGTTGCTCATCGTGATGCTCCAAGTATTCGATTCTTTTTATTTTATAAAAAAATTAATAAATAAATAAATAACCAATATCACGTTTCATTTTATGCTAAAACTGTGATCGCTTTCGTATTCAGGCGCGAAAAAATATTCAATAATACACGGTCAAGAATTTTTTTTTTATTAAAAAAATGTTCCCAGTAAAGTGCAAAACCGTACAAACCTGCCATAGTTGTACACACAGAAAAATAATTAATTTGACGCTCACCGTTTATTTGGTTTAAGTAAAATATTTATTTGATTTAAATGGATATTTGTTTCTTTCAAGTAACCATTTGCTTCATTTAAATAAATATGTATTTAAATCAAATAAATATTTAAACCAGATAAACCAGATAAACCAGATAAACGGTGGCCGTCAAATAAATTATTTTTCTGGGTGTAGTTCAGAGACCAGAAAGAAATTGTTGATTAGGATAAAAAACCTTCAACTGCCTTATCTTGATAAATTTGGAATATTTATTATTCATCGTTGTTATCAGATTTCGAAAAATGTAAAAAAAAAAATAAAAGTAAGAAAAATTTATAGTCCACATAGATAATGAAAAGGACAATTCGAAACGGATGCGAGTCCGGTTGGCTTCTCCCTCTTTCGATATTCTCTGCCAGATAAGTGAAAACAATGCTCGCCGATAGCGGTCGGATAGTTGCATCGCGCACACCACTTTGACTGTACCGTACAGCGCAAACATAATGGTAATGGGACGTTCCCCGAGTAAATCGGCAACTAATGCCACCGATTAAGATCTTCCTCGGCATTGTTCACAGTGCGTACACGCAGTGTCGAGTTTACGGTACATACGACGTATACATATGTATATACAGAGTACCGGCACATAGTACTTCGTACGAGGGCTACGGTGTTAACGTCAAAAGGCGTTACGCGCTCCGATTGCTTCACCTGGCTTCACTATGCCGCAGTCGACTGCTGTGGCCTATGCTGCTCTTCCTTTCACTCGGTTCTCGTCAACGCAGCTTACGAGATATTCAATGCATTTTAATGTAAGTCCCTGCATTGTTTCTGTTACAACTATTTTTTTGTATTCTTCATTTTTTTTTAATGGTAACTGCAACCCTTTCATCCCAACGACCCTTGTTCCCTTCTTCCGCACGGAAACAAATCATTTTTTATAACCGTGATTTTTTGAGGTTTTTCTTAGCTTTTTTTTTTTGGGCTGTCGCAGACTGGTTAAGCTGGGCTGTTTTTCGATTCGTTAAAAGTGGCTTTTTTTTTACGGTAGCTTCAACCCTTTTGTATATCCCAACGACCCTCTTTATTCTTCTTCCGCATGGTAACAAATAATTTTTTATACCGAGAGATGAAGTGCCTTTTGGAGTTTCTTTCCTCATTTTTTTTTCCGGTCCATCGAAGAGCAGCATTGCTGTGGCGGCTTTTCGATTGCAATCGGAACTCCTCTGCGTAGTTATCTAGATCGGCTTTTGAGTGGTGCGTTAGATCGCTCAGCGAGGACACATGCGGGGATCCTTTTATCGGCGCAGTTCACGGGGGGGGGGGGGGGGTGAACGAGACCGAGACTCGCGTGTTCAGAACCTTAAGGGTGGTTCTACATGGAACGAGAGAGTAGTCTCGATAGCGGAGACTATTGAAGTTTCGTCGCAGTTGCGTCCGATTAAAATCACGCTGAAGCTGTGTCTATGAAAAATTTACGCAGAAACGATATACGATGCTTCTCCAGCGGACCGATTTTCTCCGTACGCTTGTACGATTTATTTTTCCGTCAAATAAACGGGCGAGGATTGATGCGCAAGTCAAACATTGCGCTGTACGCACTGCGAAAATCACACAGCTTAATTTTATTCGAGAGGGCTCGCGAGCTAATTGAAAGCCTCGACGCATTCTGCCGGGGGCGATTCACGTGGTGGCAAACATTTGGCTCGGATAGATTCGCAGTTGTTGCGGACAGGCTCAAATAGCCCGAGGGCGGAAGGGAATCCTGACCGAGAGGCATCATTCAACGGTTCGGGTTGTTTAGAGTGACACTGGTTTGCGATAGACTCGTAGTGGATTCACTGTGCGCATCTACCGGAAGTCCGCCGAACGGAACGTTTGTAGATCGACGATATCGATTTTGAAAATTACTGTTGAAAACTTGTCTACTAAAACTAAGGGAAGTGAAATATCGCGGTCGGCAATAAAAACCGTAACGAATTTTTCTCAAGGGTGCTCATTTTTTTGAAGGAAAAGCAAATTCGAGCCGGATGCAGACGGTAATTCCGCATCCGGCCCAAATTCACTGTTGTTGCCAAAAAATTAACACCATTGAATAAAGTTAATTTGAACATTGCAACTGTCTCTCTCACACTCAGGGACCCGTCACGTGACTTTCACTTCATCTTAAGGGGAGGCTAAACACGTACGAGTGCGAGAGTGACAGAATTAAGATTTTTTATCGAATGTTCTTCGAAACGATTCATGAAAATGAAAAACCGTTTCGGAGAAAAAAGGATTGGAAATGTTTTGAGGTGATGTTGATCTTTAGCCCCACCTTGAGTGTACACAGTAAAATAGGTAACAAACTGTGTTTTTTCCCACAAACGTACGCCATTCTTTTCTTGTTGATTTTACAAACAAACAAAAAAATGTTAACTTTACTAAAAACGTTTGTTAAGGTGATGTGAAATACCGCAACCGGCAACGAAAGCTGCACCGAATGCCGTTTTGAGACCGCAGTCCGACGAGGTAAAAAGAAAATTGTCTTTCCCTGGGGAAAATCGAAAGACGCAGGGATAGACAATTTTCTTTTTCCTCGTCGGTCTGCGGCCTCAAAACTGCATTCAGTAAAGTTTTTGTTACAGACCTGGCGCGGGGTTACACCATATCACCTTAATTTTATCAAAACATTTGTTAATTTTATCAAAACATTTGATAATTTTACAAGAACGTTTGTCAATTTTACGAAAACGTTTGGTAACTTTGCAAACATTTTTCGGCATATTAACCGAATCAAGTTCGTAGACGTTTTGTTTGAAAGAAAGTTTGTTAAAAGTTTAAACCTTTTTTGCCGTGTAAAGTCTATGTAGACTGCGTAGACGAGATTTAATGGACTTAATGCAAGAGGATGGTATGCCAGACTTTGCCAGAGAGTGTTTTTTGCGTCGTTTTTCGTGAGACAGAATGAAGTCTCGGCTGGGAGGCCGAAACGACGACAAGAATTCCCAGGAAATTATACAGTCGTTGACCGGCGTACCAGATCCGCAATGATATCTCACTTAGGAGTTGTTAAGCGTATCAATGTCTCGGTTGTACGAACATCGGCGAAGCCACGCGCACGCTTGCGCCACGTGGCGACGATCGATTTCTCTGGCACGTGGCGACGGCTTCGACGCGACACTTCTTCGGTGAGTTTACGAATCGTCCCACTGTCCTTTCGCTTTCAGAATCCAGTTTTCGCACGTGCCGACGGGCGTGATACGTTAATTCGTCGCGGACGAGAGCCGCAAAAAAAGGGAGTAACACGTGGCTTAGAATCGACACCGGTTAGATTGATCGGGCGTGAAAGCAAACGCGACACAGTAAACTGTGATAAAAATCACACAGGTTGTGGGAAATGAAAAAGTTAATAGAGATTAGACAAACAAAAACCTTTGGCCTGCTTCACTCAGTCAAATGAATGCATTTTTTAAATCGCTCATCCAAAGTTCTACGACGACAAATAACCATGGACTATAATCAACACTGAACCAAAATTTGGTGTGAAAATTTATGAACGGTATTGGAAACTCTTTTTACATAAACTGTTTCTGAAATTCCAAGCACACGTGCGCTGCAATTTTAGAATAAAATTTTTATTTTTAATACATTTATTCTATAATAAATAAATTCTATAATGTAATTCTTGTAATTTTAATGTATGATAATATAATTTTACAAAAAAAAAGTACATTGATGTTGAATTAATGTAAGTAACGAAAGCAAATTTCAAGTTTAATACATTAAACTTACAATTTATTTTTACAGTCTACTTGATCATAAAACTTCCGATAATTTCTGTTATTTAACATTTGTTATGTAACATTTAGCCAGTTTAAAGCGATTCGACATCCTTAATGAAACAAAAAGTTACAAGTATCATATGATGGAGACGAAAAACAGTGTGTTATCACAGAAGGTACTTCGTAAGGATAACAGGAGATAATACAATAGCTCTCCGGAAGGCACGTGCCTCAGAATGCTCCGATCCTTTTTTTAGCGCCTCGAAATAATACATTCCAAGCGACGTTTTTTTTCCAAATTTTTTCGCCAGTCTCTCGAGTCGGCACGCGACACGGAGGCTCCGCGGTCGCGTATGATAGGATTATTATTTTATTGTGTTTTCATTGGCGCAGCCAAGCCGCTGAATGAGAGTAAGGTAAGAGAGAATTAAAGGGATGCAGGTTTGCTTGTTGTTCTACATCGAGGGTGGGTGTGATCCTGTCTGGTACTTTCCATACATTATATCTCTCCGCCGGTGCTAAACCGCGACACGCGTCCTGCGGCGAAGTTACCGCGCCCTCGCGTGGCAGGACACGTGTCCGACACGTGGCCAGGGCAAGGACCGCGGATAACGCCTGTGCGATCGAAATTTAACCGTCGGTTGTACGAGCAATTGGCCTTAAGCGAAGTGATACGAGTGCTCGAAGCGTGTAACTGGGGATAAACTCCTCATCGTTGCAGACACTTCAGGCTAATTTCGAATTTCCGTTCGGCATGTAAGCGACGATGGTGGATAGATACAATTTTTTTTTTTTTTTGTTTTTCACATTAGATCCAAAGTCGAAAATCTATTGCGATTGCTGTAAGAAAACATAGATCGAGGTGGCCACTGTCAGGAAAGCCTGATAGTGTCAGGGAATTTCAAATTGCGACTGAGACATCGCGGAAATTCCAGGCAACTGCATACACTCTCAGCGAAATTATTTATTTGTCGGACGCTCCGCAAATAAATATTTATTTGATTTAAATATTTATTTAAATCAATTAAACATTTATTTGCGGTTGCTCGTCCAATAACTTATTTTTTTGTGTACATATCAGGGAAAACTCGTAAATCCAAATGTTGAAATATTCGAACTGACAACTCGAGGTTTAGCGGAATGTCCAGAAGAGGGCAGCTCTCGTGAGTTCTCGTGGGAAGGGACGAGTACGAGTACGAGTACGAGTTGTAAGCCTTACAACAATGTCTCTCCATACGTAACTTCGTTGGTTGCAAGAAAGTAAAAAAAAAAAATGCCTATCTAGAGTATATCTTCTGTTCGCGAAGCTCATCGATGCTTCACATTCGCCGGCTGAGCTCATTAGCTCGGTGACCCGCGAGATTTGGGAAGCCGTAGGTGAGAGTAATCGATAGATAAAAAAAATTCCGTTCCCATCACGTGGGCGCTAATCAATACAATAGTTAATAGTAAAATAGGAAAAATGTCAAGATAATGATAAAGACGACCGACAGCAGCTGAAAATTGAGCCGATCGCAGCGATATCTGCACCGATAAAAATATCAACTGAGCTGCGGTTGCGGGTGGCGAAGGAAATATTTGGTCGATTGAACAAAATGTTTGTTCAATTCAAGTAACTGTTCGTCGAAGCAACTAAAATATTAGGTCAAACTACTAAATATTCGTTCAATCAACTAAATAGTTCTTTCAATCGACCAAATATTTCCTTCGCCACCCGCAACTGCAGTTTGGTTGATATTGCCAAATCTTTTTTTCGGTGTATCTACAAAACCGAAAATCTACACGACACTTTGACAATAAATTGCGTATTTTTTTTACCGCACGACGTCCGTATCACAGTATCTGGCGAAGAGTTATGATCGCAACTGGTCGCGTTGGAAAGCTCGTGTCATGTCTTAAAAATTCCGACCCAATGCTTAATTTTTCAAGCGTTATTGATGAAAAGATACCACTTCCGGCATATTGGAGTAAATACACGGTAGCGTCGCTACGCTTCAATAAAATGACACCTATAAGCGTCTACAGTAAGATGACTTTTTTTTAATCCATGATTCGGAGTGAAAAAAAAAAAATTCCTGGAACTTCGAACGGCTGCTCGTACATCTGCATATTCGAATCTCCCTTTCGGATTTGGTCCTCCGGTACACCCACGATTTGCGGAAAAAATCGTTGCGTTAAATGGGCTTAAGTAGCT
Organism: Amblyjoppa proteus; assembly: GCA_963922035.1. NCBI lineage: Eukaryota > Metazoa > Arthropoda > Insecta > Hymenoptera > Ichneumonidae > Amblyjoppa > Amblyjoppa proteus. Next base: position 4,109,915 of record OY998228.1, on the reverse strand, counting down.
TGAAATTGGACAGTCGGTGCGGTCCAGCGGCCCTGCGTCGATAGCTATTTCATAGCCGTCCACTGTACCTAATAGCAGTGAGAAACAACCGGGCGCCATCGACCCACGGATCCAATCGATTCGCCTCGCTTCTTTGACATCGCGCACTCCCGCTTACCTACCCCGGTGTAACGCATTCTCTCCATTCCCAAAGTCAACCAGCATCGTCACACATAGTCCTTGCGAAGCCGAACAAAATTTCTCCCCTAGCGTCGCCCAATCGAGCCGGCACGAGAACCGTCAAATTGACAGATCAGAAAATTAACGATACGACCAGGAAGAGCCTCGTTTCACAGTCTTCAATTTTTCCCCCAAACATCCATGGCTTTTTTTCTGGCTCTTATCGACTTCCGGATCCGGTGAAATAAAAATAATAAATAAAAAGGACGAAAAAAAAAAACTATACACGCGAGCCATGCCCGAAGGTGCAGTCATGCCTTTATCAAGATCGAAAGTTTCCTGTCGTATATTTCGCTACACACACATGGCTGTTTTTTTTGTCTTCGGGTTTTTTTTTTTTTTTTTTTTTTACTGTATCGCGATTTATAAGAAACGAGTAAAAAGCTGAAAGCGTCTGGGGCTTCACACAACGTTATTCAGCCAACCACAAGGAGTAGAGAGGGCGGAATGGTTACGTAAAGATTGAATGGCCAATGGTACGCAAGAGAAAAAGTAAAAAAAAAAAAAAAAAAATGTATTAAATAATAACGCAAGAGATACAGAGAAGCGGAAGTGAGTACTCGAGTATCACGCTCAGATTGACAATTTTTTCGATGAAAAAAAGAACAGAAAAAAAGATAGGATTTACCGTGCGAACGAGCCTCTCGTATCGTGTGGCCGTATCATCAGCTCGAGAGCTCAAGAGCGCGAAAATCCTCGCTCGAAAGTTTTCTCAGATGTTCGCCGCTCCCGGGCGATGTGGGCGAAACTGTGAGATGAAACTCAAAGAAGCCGCTCGGTCCCGCGGTCTCACCCCAAACCGCTCTCGAACTTCCAAGCACATATTTTCTTTCTCGCTTTTCCTTCACTCGGGAAAAGGAGCGTGAAACGAGGCGCACGCTTCCCCGGCGAGACCTGCATAGATGCAACGTCATCGAACGTGGGGGTTTCTTTTTTTTTTTTTTAGGTGCCGAGAAAACGTCCACTAAGATTCCAAGCACGGTGGTCTGCTGATTAGGCGTGAAAATATTTTGAGGTTGACCGATAACTGCCCCGCTCTGTCGATCCTCCGCACATCGGTAGAATCAGCGAAATTTGAGCTTCGTGTGAAATACTCTCGAGAGCGTAAAAAGGATGATAAAGTTAAAAAAAAAAAAAGGAAAGTCGCTATAGCGTGAAATGGAGAGAAGAAAAAAGAAATGCTCAGTTTTTTCACTATACTGTTAAAGATTCTTGGAAAATTGACATAAGAAAATAAATAAAAATGTATTTATTATTCAATTTTCAATTTCAATTTATTCAATGTAAATTATACAGGCCGTTGAAAACAGCGCGTTACAATACAGGAGGCTCTTAACGTGCCCGTGCGTATCACGCCAGTACGACGATAACATATTAAAAGTGTTAAATAAAAGAATGATAAAGAAATAATAACAGAAATAAGATTTTTAAAAAATATATGATAGTTAAAAACAAAAAAACAAAAAGATTATTGTTATTATTATTATAAAGGAGTAACATATTGTCGCGCATGCGCCTATAGCGTGTACATTTCTTATTAAACACACATATAAAATTTGACTCTCGCAAAGATTGAAATCACTCGATCAAAGTCCCCAAAGTAATTCAATGCCTTTGCCTAGATTTTTTTACTTTTAAACGAGCCGACCCAACGCTCATCTCCTCGTCCGCACAACTCTCCGATTACACCCCGCGACCGAGCATAGATTTGGATCGCCCGAACGAAGAAGGGTAAATAATTATTCAGCGACGAATAATATATTTGGACCGTTGAAAAAGGTTCGTCACGCACGGTAGACAGCTCGGAGTGGTGAATAACAGTAACTCCGGAAATCCACCATTTAATTCGTGCGGGTTTCGACTCCCTCGCTACGACACGCTATATATTCCTCGATCGTGTCGGGCCTTGACGCACATACGCGACACGGAAACATAACAGTTATCGCCTCCCCCGTACAGTCCCGGTGTGATTCTTATGAAATAATAATGCAACCGTACACACATATATACACTCATACGGAATACACTGTACCATACAGCTTGAGGGATTTTCTGCCTAGTAGGCGAGACCGGGGCAAAACGGAATAGTCTTATCAATTTTAGGATGAATATAAATTCGTTTTATTAATTATATAATCAAAATAATTATATTGTAATTGTTTGAAATAAATTAAGTAGTAAATAATCTATGAATCTCAAATAATAAATTAAATGAAAATAACATTGGGATATACAACATCGGTTTTCGTGAGAACAATTAAATCTCCTTAAGCTTCCGACCAAGCATAAGAGTAATTTCCTGCATTGTTCTGAAGCTTACCAGAGTTTCCAAAAAGTCAACTCCTCCAAGTCTATTTGCCGAGCTAGTTGGCGACTTTTCACGGAAGAAAAAAGAAAAATCTCGTCTCGAATGTATTACCGTGGTCTATGATGAAATAATAATGCAACAGTACACACATATATATATATATCCATACATACGGAACATACTATACCATATAGCTTGAGGGATTTTCTGCCTAGTAGGGGAGACCGGGGCAAAACGGACTAGTCTTACCAATTGTAGAATTATACATTTATGATATTAATTGTCTGATACAAATAATTACATTGTAGTTTTGTAAAAAAAAAAAAAAATCAACTAATAAATAATCCATACATCTCAAATAATAAATGAAAAGAAAGAAAATTAACATTGCGCTATGCGCAACATAGGTTTTCGTGAGAACAATTAATAAATCCTCTTAAGTTTCCGTAAGGAGTTTCCAAAATTAGAAGTTAAAAAAAGATCAATTCCTCCAAGTCTATTTGCCGAGCTGGTTGGTCACCTTTCACGGAACAATAAAGAAAACTCTCGTCTCAAAAGTATCCCCATGGTCCATTTTGCCCGAACGTTCCATCATGTCCCGCTCCCCGCCGCGCGCTAAAACCATATACAGAAAATCGGAGTGCCTACACGGCTGTAGGGGTTGAAACGATGACAATCGAGTGCGCGCCGCCGAGCGATAGTTTCCTCTCGTCCTAGGAGTCCTCAAATGCATCCCGCGTACGACTCCTCGCGAACACGTCACTTGTCCAAGAGTCTTTCGGGACGCAGAGCCCAGGGTTGCTCAATCCGCGAGAATCCGCATTACCGAGCGTTTATCGAATCGTCGAAGGGAGAGCTTCCAGCGGAAAGGAGAGTCCATCAAACCCGGTGAAAATTACGAACCACTGTCGTACGTCCGTGCACAAATGTGCGTGCGCGAAAGTCTATCTGCGAAAGCATAGCCGCGCAGCAAGGAGAACGGAGCACGAAGCACAGGAACAGATGGCACGGGGCTCGTGCCCCAATCCTTCGGAGTCTATTCGCCACCACCGCACCACCGACGAACGAGTACAAATCCGATATACACGGACGGAGAGCCACGTCGTCGCGCCGAGAGCCAAAAGGGCGTAACTCCCGTAGATCAACGACGGAATTACGCCCTTTTCTTCCTCGGCCTTCGACAAACCGCGTACGCGAAGATAACACATGGAAACTTTTTTTTTTTCATGAGTAAAACGCACGTACACATGTGGTGATTCGTGTTTGGCAGACTCGTATATGGAACTACGCTCTACACACGTGCTCCGCATATCGTACGGGCGAGTCGGACTCGTACCAACGTGGGCGAAAAAGCCCGCGGGGCGCGCACGCACACACAGACGTGGGGTTGCTGGTAGTGGGACTAAACAATAGTTAAATCAGGGTGTGGGTCGTACGAGGGGTGCCGTGGGTGTTTAATGAGCTGCCCTGTGGGCCACTGCCGCCGAGGGGGGGCCCCCGCGATTTTTCGTGGAGGGGTTCGAACGGCAGTTGAAAGCCCGGCTGTATGACCGTTGTGTCTAGGCACGGTACGGAAAAGGAATTCGAAACGGGGGCGACGACCACCATCGCCGTCAACCACTTGACTGTTTGTGGAAGGACGGAGCGTGCAAAGTGTTGGAATAACACATTGCATATTCAGTGGTTATCGCGGGAGCGAGGACTGCGTTTGTTTTAAGCGTGAAAACTACACGCTCTTCGTCTGGCGATATCGAAAGGGGCATCTTTTTTTTTTTTTTTTTTGCTGTTATTATGTTTCTTAATAATGAGAGGCGATTTTACGCACGAATTGAGTCGGCGCCGTTACGGTTGCGTCGGGCAGTTCATTCAGAAAGGTAAGGCTTCCGTGAAATTTATGGGATATTTCGTACGAGGCAGGATTCTTGGCGAAGTGACCGCGCAACGGTCTACCGGCGATATTGGGTTACAGCTACACTGGGTCTAGATAATGAGATTCGCATTATTCTCGGAGCATCCTTGTTCAATGGGCGATTTTGAATGGAAACATAATTACGAATTCGAGGGGGGTTTTATTTTATTTTTTTTTTTTTTGAGGGAGGAAATACGATATTGGTTTATTAATTCCGACGAATTTTCATGATTTGTCGAGAAATATCAATTTTCCAGTTTGCACCAACGGTACTTCGGAGTTTCGGTGGGGAAGAAAAAAAATGTTTACGGGCTTAATGCCTCTTTATTTGAACGGCTAAAATAACGTGGGTGAATGTGAGAGTTCACTGTTAGGATTCCAGGTCAAATCCACTCGCCGTTCTGTAATCCAGCTTATGCTCTCGCCCCGCGAGCGGAGATCGCAGCGGAACGGGAGGGAGAAAACGAGAGCGACTCGTACGCGGTGAGTTACGCTCGCACCCCTTCGAACTGGCTCGGACTAAATCATCGATTTGCACAACGGGCTCTCTTTAGATCTACGATTTCGTGGATGTTTAATCCCGGTTTTACATGCGATCAGAGTCTGTAAATGGGGTTGGGAGAATTATAAAAAGCGTGTCGGAGCTTTCGACACGCTGAAGTGCGTACAATATTGCCAGGTGGACTCGAACTTAGCACATCGAGACGCAAAAACAATCGCAAAAATTATGCAACGACAAGTTAAAGTATTCATCTCAGCGCTTCATCAAATGTTACGTGAATAAATTAATAAATTAATAACAATAATAATAACAATAATAATAAAAATAATAATAACAATGATAATAACAATAATAATAATAATAATAATAAAAATTGCCTTTGCGGAGTCGGAGAGGGGACGCTTGTTGAATTGATAAATGCGCGTCTGTTAAGTAATTTTATTCTTGAAGATTAACAATTTCTCGGCCGATTATTTTTTTGTGTTTTATAGTGAAATATTGAAGTGCGATGTTCAGGCAGTTCGCGATTGATTTTTGGCAAAAAAAAAATGTTTGGGCGTCGTTCGATAAATTCAGTCTGGACGGTAAATGCACTTTAACAATGCCCGAGTGGTATAGACCGTACAGAGATTCTGGTTAGCCATAGTCCTGGATCGTTTCCGATCTGGAAGGCACGTCATCCTGGATGAATGCCGAGCGCGCGTTGCTCCCCGCGGGCATTCTTCAAGTAAATTATAGTCTTGAATGGCAGCGCGGCGGGGGGTTGGTTGGCACGCGTACACTGCCGGGGTACGCACCTGCCCCCCCGTATACATCTGTCCCCCCTCGTCGTTGCTCTCCGTCGTCTGTGGCGCAGAACCGGCGGAGCAAGCCAGTAGGCAATTTTCATCGGGACAGAGTCAAATCGAACTTCCAACCATCAGTGTGTGCACAGGAAGAGAGCCATCAACTCGATCAGAACTCGAGGTCGCCTCGTCAGCCCTCGGCCCGATTTTCGGCGAATAATCGCCGTCGATTTTGTCCCGACAGGACAGACGATCCCAACGGAGATCAAATATATGCAAAAAAAATGTATTCAAAATATATTAAATTCCAAATTTTGGATTCCAATTTTTTATCCGAGATCTATCATCATTCCGCGTAAATATCTTTAATAGGGCTGAAGGACTCCGGTCGATGGTCAATTGACAATATCCAGGCGAATGTTGTAATTACTACATAAAAAGATCGGCGTAGCTATTGGATAAAATCAGACGATATTGTTAATAAATGCTCTTTGGCTATCACAACTACACTGCAAAAAATGTTGTTTGAAATGAACGGTACTGGAAACTTTTTTACCTAAACTGTTTCTGATATCACACGTTCAAACACATATGCGTTGCAATTTTGCATACATTTTTTGTTGTTGTAAATTTCAGGCAAGAGATTTGTAATTTCAATAACTGGTATTTTACTTTTACGAAAAAGTACATTAACGTTCAATTGATGTATGGAGTGTAAACAAATTTAAAGTTTCAGTGCATCAAGTGTACCGTTTACTTGTACAGTGCATTACCGAATAGTAATATCACAGATACATTATCGGATATATAATTTATATTCCACATATAATTTTTTTTTCTATGTGGCGAGGGGAATTTATTATTGCCGTAGCCTTTATTGATAGTGCAAATATCGCTCCGATTCCGTCCCTCGTTCGAATAACGTTTAATCCCAGCGCACACTCCGAGGCATGTATTTGGTGTTTGAGGAATTGGAGGGATCGATGAACGCCTCTGATCTTCAGGGCAAACAAGCTCTTCCTCGGCATTTCTCGTGAAAGCGCAACGCGAGCAAATAGAAAAGTGCAGCGAGCTTGCGATCCACCAACAGCCGAACATTTATTCTGCCTCCGTGCACCGCTCTTATACCGTGGATGTAGCGCCTATCTGCTGGTCCGGAGCGAAGTTTTTCTCTCTCAGTCTTTCTCGACGCTTTTGTTCGTGGTTTACCACAAAGGCCTGCAAATGCCAACTTACAATGAAAAGCCGGTGACGAGCCACCCCAGCACGCGAGCAGGAGAGAAGGACTCGGGGACCTTCCGAGCGCTGCGTACACGCGCGGCTGTGCGTGTGGTTGCAAGTCCTACACAAGGCACACTAAACAGATGCTGAAATACGAGGCTCAAAGATGTTTGTCCAAATTTTATCTTTCTCCTTTCATTCTTTCGTCGGAGCTCCACACTGCGGCTTCACTTCTCGTTAGCCTTTTCTGGAATCTTGTGTTATGTTGCCCAAACAACAATCACTTGCAGGCACTTGCGGTATAGATTTTTGTCATAGGAACTTACTTGGCCTGCGATTTGTAACTTGGAATTGCGTAGATTTAGGTAATGGGATGAATTTAAGGGGGGACGGGGAAAAATCAGGATGACGATATATTTTCACGTCAATCGAGATCCGGGAGAGCGCAATAGTCATTAATCATCGATTAAACTCTCGGCGATTGGTCAGGGGTGATTTCACGAATTTTCGTGAATTAGGGAAACGGAGAGGACGAAAGAAGTGTCCCTTGTTGCGAGTATCTGCAACCCCGCGGTACCAGAGACGTCGAGCACATATATATAAATGTATGTATACATACGTGTGTGTGTGTGTGTGTGTATGTATATATATATATATACACCGCCGAATAGCCGAAGCCAACCCTCTTCCTCGCTACCCCCCTAGAGAATGGAGGGTGAATGCACCTCAGCCACCAGTATGTCACCGTACAGACCAGCACCCCAGTACAATGCGCTGCAGGCACTGCATGCGTGCGTATATACTTTTACGATCGATATGCTCACTCGACGAAAACGACTGTGCCGAACGATCGAATAAAAATCACCACCTTCGGAACGTTTGCGAATTAACATAAATATCCTGAATACAGAAAATTTTTATATCGCTTCCCTGTGAGTCTCTTTCATTAGCAAAGTACCTTATATAGAAGAAATTTCTGACTGCTTTGTTTCCCTGAATTTTTCACTTTTTCTGAGTGTAATTTTTGGGTTTTTGGAACATAGTTTGAGAACACCCGAACGAGAGCCGTGGAACCGAATCAGCGCCTTATTCGATAATGTTTATCTGCAATTTATCGCCCAATTGAATTTCCACTTTTTAATTTTTTTTTTCTCCTCCAGCCAGAGGGGTGATTTTTTTCTGCAGCATACATGTGCTCTCCCTCTTTTTTTTTTTTTCTTTTTTTTTGCGACTATACGCGACGCTTCGGGTGTTAGGGAAAAACTGATGAAACACCTCCAAAAATCCAACACCTTTATGTCCTGTACCGGTAGCTATTGCAAACGGGCTCCGTCTGTCGTTTCTCGTTGTGTACACACAGCGACATAATATATATCCTCGAGCATAATAGTGGCGTCGAGGCATTAACGTTCCTATTGCCGATATTTGGGGAAAAACGCTGGAACGTAGCGTGCTTAACGGATTCGTTGCAGCTTGCCAGTAGTGTTTGCAAATAGGCCTCGTATATTCGTGATCGCTGATACGTGGGATAAACGCCGTGACGGATCGTCGATGATCGATGCAACCGGGACGGACGATCGGCCAATTTGGACGAAGCTAACCGATACGAAAATTTCCAACTACCGCGCACAATTTTATTTTACCCAATTCCATCGACTTCTCGATTGGGTTTTCCGACGAACAAAAAAAAAAAAAATATTTCTCTTTCATCCGCAGTCGAGTCACCGAAAAATGTTTTGATAGATCACGACTAGTTTCCCCGGTGCAGACTCGGCCCACTTGATCGAACGTCAGACGCACTCCTGTTTATTATTCCAACCACTCGGCGGCCCGGGGAAGTCCATGAGACTCTCTTGCCCCTGCATGTGTATAATCCTTGTCATGGAAATTCGATTCCTTCCTTTATTCTCTTTCAACATCCCAGCTCGTTACTCTTTCATTGCGAACGTTATAAATATTAATCTTTTTTGATCTATAACTCGCGAAAAGGTATTTCCTTTTTGATACAGCAATGGCTCGGAAGAATTGGAGAAAAGTCTTTTTATCGTCGTATACAGAGAGCAACGGTACTTGGGCAAATATTTACCAGCTCGTCACCCTTTGAGTCTGAGCACTGTAAATATTAATTTACTGATTGCTTATAATCGGCGAAAAGTGGCTTCTTTGTTATTTTATTCGTTAATATTGGAATGAATCGATAGAACTGGAGACACTTTTTTATTAGCGCATGTAGAAAGCAATAGAATATTTGGGAAACAATTTTCCTGCTTGGTGAAGTTGGTGAAGAGAAATAAAAAACATGACAGAAATGTAATATTATAAATATTTATTTGTTGGATGTCTGAAACTCGAGAAAAGTTAATTTTTTTTTTTTTTTTTTATTCGAGAATGACGCGGAAGAATTGGTGGAAGGTCTTTTTATCGTCGTATACAGAGCAGCGATATTTGGGCAAAAATTTTTCAGCTCGTCACTCGTCGGCTCTGAGCACTATAAATATTAATTTACTGGTAGCTTATAATCGGCGAAAGGTGCCTTCCTTTTTATTTTATTTTCTTAATATTGGAATGACTCGACAGAGCCGGAAGACACTCTTTTTTTATTGCCGTATGTAGAGAGCAATAGAATATTTCGGAAAAAATTTTCCGGCCTGATAGAGCTAGTGAAAAGAAGAAAAAAAAAAAAACATGACAGAAATGTAATCCGTCGGATTAGCTCGCAGTGTTACGTGGTCGTAACGAGATCGACGATTTGTGATACATCTGTTCAGCTTGTACTTAAGCAGCCACAAAGGACACGTGACCCGACGGCACGTGCTGCCTAGTTTCCTCCTGTGTGCAGACTCTCATTCCTGCAAAGTGTATCGAATTCCGGAATTTTCGCAGAATAGGCCAATCGAGAATTTAAATAACACTTCCAAAATCGATGTTACATTTTTCATAAAATATCCTTTATTGTTTGTATATAAATTCTGTACAATACTATAAATTCCCTGAATAGAAAATTCCATTTTACATAAGAGCACTGGTTAGAGAGGCGTGTTTGAATTTAAGTTAAATTCATTAAAATCTTAATTTTACTATCCTAGCTTCACAATTGCTGTGTTACTTGCATTTTTTTCAAAAATGAGATCGTTGTATGAGAAAATTAAACAATACAAATAATAAAATATACGTTGACTAGAACGGCGAGGAACGCTGTCGTTGCCCGAAGGCTCAAGTACCTTCGGATAATTGCAAAATGAACAAAAAAGATCAAATAAAAATAAGAATAAAAATAAACGTTACAAGTTTCCTGATCGTCTCGCGAACTAAAGACCAATCGTGTCATTTAAATAAATTATTCTCTTACAAAGTAGATAACGATAGTCGCATTACTTTCCATTTTTACACTTTCATTTTTTTTTTTTCATCTTCTCACCCTTCATTCTGTCTCGTGAGGGGGCGAGAAAGAGCCACGCTCGCCATTGTCTTTCGACGCTCTACTTGCACGATATTACGAGATGGCGCCCGTCACTCTCGATTTCTTCTCTTTACCAAAAAAATCATCATCACACTCGAGGTATATCAATTTTTCCAATAATATCGATTAATCTTCGATCGATAAAAAAAAAAAAAAAGAATTAATTCACACGATTCTAGAGACACGGATACATGTTGTTGTTGTGATGGCCCATCAGATGACTCTGAGGGATTTGATGCTGGGGCAAGTGGTGATGATGGGAGTAAACCCTCTGATCGTAGCACGTAGCAGGCGCTTGTTGCTGGTACTGGTGATGTATTATCGGTGGACTGACGCTCTGATCGCTGTAGCAATCGTATTCCTGCCATTCGGGCATGAAACGCTCCTGAGGATAGGGAAACGCCGAGTGGGCCGGACCGAGCCTCTTCTGTGCGGCGACGGCGCAACTTCCGCTCGACGATGTGATCGTATTGCCGTTCTCACTGATGCTCACTGTCACGTTACCGACGTTAACCGTAATCTCGCCGGTCTCACCGTTTCCCAGTGTCTTCGAGAGCGCCCATATGTAATTGTGGGCGAAGCGGAGAGTCTCGATCTTGGTGAGTTTGGTGTCTTCCGGAAACGTGGGCAGGGCCATTCTCAGACGCTCGAGGGCGTCGTTCAGCGTATGCATTCTGTGACGCTCGCGATCGTTCGCCTTTATTCGACGATTCCTTTTCAGCTTGAGTACCTGAAGGGAAGAATAAAAAAAAATTCGTTCGGTATGGAATAATGGAATAATGACGCAACGACGGGACATGCGTTGGGGCGACTACCGGAGGACTTCCGGTGCAGAAGCGGACTTTTAATCGGTAGTTTTTCTTCCTCTTCTTTTTCTTTTTTTTTTTTTTTGGGGGGGGTTGCGAATATATGCTTACCTGAGTCGGACTCTTGCAGCGTGTGCTCCTCGACTTCTTGCGCTTTTCGTCCTTGACCGGCGGAAAGAGCGGGTCGCCGTTCGTCTCGTGCTTCGGCGATTCGAAGCTGACGTCGAAACCAGAGTCCGACGAACTCGATAGCTCGTCGAAACCACCCTCGCTGCAGAACGAGTAGTCCGACGACATTTCTTATGTCAATGTCAGCCGATAACTGCGAGAAAATTACGCGACAAACATTATTTCAGCTACACAAATTAGGTGACAAAAATCAATAGAATACATTAAAGATCGATAAATCGATGCACCGATTTTTAATACATGAACTCACCTACAGGAATATATTTATCCAAAAAAATCAGTGCACTTTGCTGTGTTTTTAGTGTTTTGTTTATGAATTATTTAAGTAGAACACACGGCGCGAATTTTGCGATCGGAAATTTACGAAGGATTTTTTCGCGGCATATTTAATTCGTTTGGTGTATAAAAATTTTTACGAGGGGGTTTTTTCGGATGCCGTAATTTTGCCGATTGAACCGTAGGAGCGACCGAAGTGTAGGACTGCCACCGTTCAATCCGGGCTACGATTTAGTACTGTGCATGCGGCAAGGGTCTCTTAGGGCATATATAGGATCCTCGGGGTATTTCGAAGCCCCCTCCCTCTCTCCACACATCGCGTATGGCTCGAACCCCCTGGCCACCGTGAATGCATACGCAGGGCACGGTGTTCCCCGAGAGTTCACCCCGTAATCGGCATCGGTTCCGAGGGGGTACGAGCCGATGCTCCTCCCTCTTTTTCGATTACCGTCTTTCTCGCACGCCGCCAGAACACCATAGGGTTTTCCTCGTTTGCTTCGCCGACGACGCGTGCCGCCGAATCTCCTTTGGACGCCTCGTTTCGGGATTAGAGGTTTCGAGGACGATTGCACAGAATCTCTCGAAAGCGACGCATAAACGATCTTTTTTCTAACAATTTGCGCAGATCAAATTTCGGAGGTATTTAAACATTTTTTGAAAATCGTTTGAATTTGGGGGATTTGTTTAAACAATGAATATGGGATTAAGGTCCCTTGGAAACGATTTGAATATTTAAAAAATAAGAATAAAAAAACTTGATATATTTAAGGGTGCTATTGTCGTTCTATTCATGTCATGGTCGGCTGTTGAAAAAAAACGCCAATTACGGCTGACTATATCACCAGCCTGGCCATATCACCCTGACCTGCCCTATCTCCAGTGGCCAAATTTCAAATAAAGGTTGTCGAAATTTGGACGAACGAAGGGTCTATCGAGGAATCGCTTTTGGGTATTATAGATCGATCCTATCGCTGATAGATTGGCTAATCGGCTGGTCGAAAAATTCATCGTGGTGATGAAAGACTGTACAAGATGCCGAGGAGCGCCCCTATTCTTGAGCAGCCCCTACGACGTTCGCTCCCCGAGCCGGTACAAAGGGGCAAGAAGGCCGGAGAGACCATTCCCCCACGTGGATTCGCTCGCCCATGACGCTGGTCTGCCCTTTTTTTTTCTTTTTTTTTTCTCTCGTCTACTATCGGTTGTAACCATGTAGAGGAAGCAGGAATTAGTACTGCTCCGATCACGAAACGAGTGGCCAGGAAAACAACCCTTCGCGTCCGAGACTAATGTCCCCCCCCCCTCGTTATAGAGAGGCTGAGTACCGGTATTAGAAAATTACTTTACGCACGGTTTTACCGCGGATTTTGGGGTCACGGTCATTCATCTGCATCTTTAATCAAAAGCTTTGATAAAAAAAAAGAAAAAAAAATTCCATTAAATTAATATACGTACCTTATGAATTTTTATCCGTGAATCCGATGGCTCGGACAAGGGGTAGTTACGAAATTCCACGGTGCGGCGAACAGCACAAGTCAACCGACTGTTAATTTTTATATCTGAGATTAAAATGTGTGTTTATAGAATCATTTGTTTTTACAAATCGCGGTAGGTCCAAACCTTCCTGCTCGCCGTTTCCCCCGCAAATGACGCGTTGTCAGCGATAGTCTCGCGACTGGAAAAAAAAAAAAGTCTAAGTGAAAGATATAATCTAATAAAGCCAACGTTGGCCATATGTCGCATCCGCTAATCAGTTGATAATACCGCGAGATCTCTATAGAAACCGATCGAACGATCAATGTATGCCTGCAGTGGAAAAAAAAAAAAAAAAGAAAAAAAGCCCAAAGGGAAGGACAGCGAAGAAGTTTGATAAAACATCCTACACAGAAGTATCGCCCCGCGTATGGATCGCGTGTGTACTGTAAGATTCCTCCCTAATGTAATATAAAATCCACGGGAACGAAAAATATCGTGAGCACGTGTCAACTGTTTGCTCAACGATTCGTTATCGTTTTGCTTGTACATTCACGCGGATATTTTACGAGTGTACTGTAAATAATTTCGTACCGAAGAACAAACATAATGATATTCCGTAAATTCGAGAGTAATATGAAATTTAATTTTTATTTTTTTTTTGCTGCGATCGCTGCAGGTTGAAACGACGATCGATTCAGCTTCCGGTCTCGAACGGCCGCCGTTCATCGTCGCTAGATCCGCTCGGGCTCGTGATCTGCATAATAACCGATCGACGGCGTGCAACGCGCCGCATAATTTTCCGATGCGCTCGGGAACGATTTCGTCTCGTACTCGATACGTAATTTCTCCGTCGCTCCTGCACTCTGTGTTCGCGCTCGCTGACACACTTATCTAGTAGATTTAACGCCGAAGAGATCATCGACTCGGCCGTCCCGGCTTGCTCGTCATTAGCATAACGGTACACGGCGATACGGGAGATTGCCATTCGATCGGCCCGCATTCGCATCATAGGCGTTTCGATGATATTGTCCCCACGGTGGCCTCATAAATATCAAAACGCACCGTCTCGAGTGTCTAGTGCAATTCTGCAGACGATACTCACCGTGACGAATTCCTCGAGCCGACGAGGCGAAATAATGAAAAATCGTAATTATATACGGGGTCTGACGAATTATTCGGCGGACCCCTCATAAAAAAGGTTCGTACATTTGACAAAAATGTCTCGTTTTTTTTTTGCAATTTTATTCTTGTTTATTTTATGATTTTTTTTTTTTTTAAGAAAAAATGCGTCTTGTTGACGATGAAAAAATTGTAAAAATCATGAAAACATTTAATTATATACGTGTCTGACGAACTAGTCGACGGACCCCACATAAAAAAGGTTCGTACGTTTGACAAAAATGTCTGGTTTTTTTTTTTTTGCAATTTTATGCTTGTTTATTATAGGATTTTCTATTTTAAGAAAAAAATGTTATGAAAATTCACGAAAAAAAAAATGTAATTGTACACGGGTTTGATGAATTATTCGACGGACCAGTCGCAAAAAACATTATTCCTATATTTAACAAAAAATGTTGATTATTTTTATTTCACAATTTTGTTTTTGTTAATTTTACGATTTTTTTTTTTAAGAAAGAAATGCTATTCGTTGACGACGCAAAAGTTGTAAAATTAACGTAAAAAGATTGTGAACCTTTTGGATCGAGAAAGGTTTGTTGAATGTACGAAACTTTTTTTTACCGTGTACGAGGAGTGTTTCGAACAATGAGAAGTTTCATTGCGTAATTAAGGTACGTCGGAGAGAGAGAGAGGAGAGAGTTACGTAGGATCGCGTGAACTTTCTCCGGACGGAAGAAAAAACGTAGTTTTAAAAGACGTGAATTCTAGTGATACAAAAAAAGTTAATAAATATCTGTCGATAACGGAAAGCTCGACGATAAATTATCGAGTCTCGAGGCAAGGAGAATTGTTTAACCATAAAAATAAGAAAAATAGTGCGAAAGGGATAAGTTTGCGCACCTCGAAATTTTCACCCTTTCGGGCCCTTTCCGCGGGACAATAAAAAAAAGAAAGAAAAAAAAAAGAATCAAGCCCAGCCCGTGAAATCGTTCGTGTTGGCACATGTTCTCGACCGACCAGAGTGCCTCAGAACCAATGGTGGGCCATAGCAAAAAATATCGGAAATTACACGAAAGATTTGTTCGCGAGGCGTGAAGAATCGAAAATCAAATAGGGAAAAAAAAGGGGTTGCTCGTCGGAATAGCTGCGCGGCGAACGGCAGGCGTAAGTTTTCGGTTTGCTTCTGCCGAGTCCGGATCGAAAGGGGTCTCTCCATCGATTCGCTCTGATTGGATAATTTATCGATACCTTTTTGGCTAATTGATTGGCGACACGCCGAACGCGATCTTCGACAGATGCTCACAAAAAAAAAATGGAATCGGCACTCCAATCGATATATATGTGTATATATATATATATATATATATATATATATATAAGAAGGCGTGCAACCATGTTATTGTCTAACGGACGGATTATGTCACGAAAATTTGCACGATCGTGGATTACGCGACAAAACTTTTTTCTCTGCCGAGCGAACTGAGGAAAGGCTTGCGTGGCGAGAGAGTCGTAGACTCCGTGAGAAGTGGGTTACACATCGTTTATTACAGGTGCAGCGAGCTCGGCTCATGCAGCACTCTACGTATGGCGCTACAGTAGATACGTTGTACCGTAGAGTTAGCGAAGAGGCCTTACCGACTCTCTGTTTTTTCCCATACTCGTTACGCCGAGGTGAACTTTTAAAGTCCGCACGTTGCTCCTCGTCATTCGCGCGATGAAGGCAACGAAGATTCCACTGGGAGGCACGAACTTTTCAAGAGGAAATATGAAATCGCGATAAGAAAAAAATCAAAATATAATAGCAAAATTTATCTTACTGACGCATATAAATATGCTGTTATAATTACCGTAGTAACGGAAAATGTATGTCGTGCTCCGGGATCAATGATCGAGCTGCACAGTAAAAAGAAGTTGATATACTTAAACAAACATTTCTTGTTAGCAAGTTTTTTCTTCCTGTTAATTGTACAATTTTTTTTTTTGTTGAAACGAACCGCATTCTGACTATAAAAAACTATAAAATTAACGTGATATAAAATACGGTCGTTTGTGGGTAAGAAATTTTTGTTGAAGGTACAAACCTTTTTTTGCTGAAGATTTGTTTTCACGTTGAGGTGATTGCGCAACTTAACTACGTGCTTAAATTTAACCTGAAGTTCGGACTTAAGCCTGAACTCAAATTCGATCTTAAGTTCGAAGTTAAGATCGATCTCAAATTTAAACTAATAAGACGCGATAAAGCTAAGTGCATTTGGGATCCAGGTACAGATTCTACGGCGAAAAAGCGTTGGAGTTCGAACTTGAATCCAGACATTAGTTTGAACTTACGATCGATCTTGAGATCAAACTTAAGACCGAAGTTTGACCTAAACTTCATTGCGTGCTTCAGATCTATCCTATGTTTGAACTTGATGTCATGCTTAAGTTCGATCATAGATTCAAACTTAAGTTCGATCTTAGGTTCAAACTTAAGTTCGATCTTAGGTTCAAACTTAAGTTCGATCTTAAGTTCAAACTTAAGTTCGATCTTAAGTTCAAACTTAAGTTCGATCTTAGGTTTAAATTTAAGTTAAACATAAGATAGATCTTAAGCACGTGATGAAGTTCGGGACAAACTTGGATCGTAAGTTCGGGCCAAACTTGGACCTTAAGTTCAATTTCAAGAGTGATCTTAAGTTAAAACTAACGTCTTAAAATTCGACCCTAAAATCGTTTTCAAACAACACATTTTTTTAAAACGGACAAACCTTTTTTTTTATCGTGTACGGTGTGAAGATTTGTCTTCACAGTGAGACATGCGATTGCGCAACTCGCGGCTCACGAGATCCCACGAAGGGGTTTGACTTTTAAATATTATTAGCTTACCAAGCTGGTAAGTAATGTAATAGGAGGTCGATAAATCGACGGTGGAATAAGGCGGAGTAGCTCGCCTCGGCCTCCAATAACTGTACACAGCCCCTTCCACGGTGTATCGGCTTCTCCAGTACGCCACAGTCCTACTAAATTGCGGAGCCTCTTTCTGTACCCACCGCGCAGAGTAGGGAATTATCATGCAGAAGAAACAAATTCGCGAGGCGCGCCCCGAGGCCTCGGGGTCTCGATTATCTCTCGGGAGAACCACGCCACGACTTTTTTATTAACCGCGAAGAGGAGGCCGGTTGAACAGCGTTCACTGGGTCGAGAGTCCAGCACAATCTTCGATAAATGAACGAAGAGCCGCATCCGAAGTCTCCACTCGACCGAATCCGGCGAAAGCAACTTAAATAGTCGTCAATACTTTTCATAATTCGCTCGATCTCAATAGAGATAATACCGAGCCGAACCAGTTTTAAAAGACCTGAACATTTAAAGAAACATTGATTTTAATATATGAAAGGTCGTCGATATTATTCGTATAAAGTGATTGTTCAATGCTACGCATGGCTCGCACGTTTGATATCGTGCCAAACAAAAGTAAATTGTTTTTATAATAATCATTTTATTTCATCATTTCATTTTTTATTTATAGTTTTTTTTACAAATGGATAAAAAACTTGTAGACGAGAGATTTTTGTTACATCCTTTCTGACCTTTCTGACTGCGTACAAGCTACAGTGTCGATACATCAGGGTATATTTTTAAAAACATATGCAGCGATGATTTTTTATTCCAATAATAATTTGTAAAGGTAGGAATGTCAAAGTTTAGATATAGCCAGTTCGACCGAGTGCCAAGCCTCTTATTGACAATAAAATTATTATAAAACATTATTTTTAATATATGAAAGGTCGTAAATATTATTCGTATTAAGTGATTATTCGAGGCTATGTACGGTACAAAAGTGTTCGTACTTTTAACAAACATTTCGTAATAATTTTTATTTACAGTTTTTTTTTTGAAAATTACCAAAGAAAATTGTGGACGAGAAATGTTTGTTAGAACCTTCCTGACCTTTCCGACTGTGTACAAGCTATAGAGTCGATGCATCACAGTATATTTTTAAAAACATGTACGACGATGATTTTTTAATTCTAATAATAATTTTTGACGATAGGAATGTCAAAGTTTAGCTATAGTTAGTTCGACCGAGGAGCCAAGCCTCTTCACGGTCCAAGCTCCCCTTCTCCCATTATGTTTCTCTCGAGCGTCGCTGCTCCGTCTTTCACCTGGTGATCCGGAGGGATAACCAGCGAGTCGTGAACTCACCTGAGCCGAGAAATAATCCGAGTTAGCGCGAACCTACCATAGTAGTCTCTCTCTCCTCTATTCCGACGCGCGTCTCCTCTCTCCATTCCTTCCACTCTCCGAACGGAGGCCGCATACCTTCTTACGCGATGCAGTGTAAGCCTGTCCATTGCCTCGCGGACACCGGGCTACCTTTTCGAAACCTCTTGGCAGTGTCTCTCGGTCACGAAAAAATTATACGCATCTCGACGACCTAGATATATATATATATATTTTTTTTTAATTATCTGACAGTAATAATAATAATTGTGCTCCGATGTGAGAGGTGAAGGCGGATGTATACAATCTTTTGTGACGATCATGAGGTGATCCGTGCTCGAAACAAAAAATTAAGGATATCGGATTAACTTATGACCTGGTGAGTCATCGTTACCAAATATGTGAAACGTCGGTTTAAACTTCGTGGATTATAAGTAATGAAAAATACAATTTAATCGATTATTAAAATCTGTAGTAGAGTCATTGACATTGTTAATCGGCCGCTCGTGTTCGTGGTTTGACAAACGGAGAGCAGCCGCGACGAGGAACTGTTAATTTACTCCGAAGACCGGGACCATTCACCGTTCGTCATGACGTCGGAAATTCCACGCGCGTAACGTAACGCACGTAGCTAGCGTACGATAACGGTGTTTTTCCTTTTCTTTTTTTTTTTCTTCTTTTTTTTTTCATTAGGATTAAAAAACGGGGCTGTTGAGAGCAGCACGGCTGACGAACAGTTACGAAGCTTCTCGTGACTGTTTTTCCATCTTTCCGATAGAATTTTCCATCGACTCCGGGAAAACTGTCGCGCGATACTTAGCCCCGGGTGACGAAAGTCACAATCCCGTTGAGAATGAAGGAAAGAGGGCTCCCTTAGTGCCGAGGTACGATGCATGTATCGGGAACGACGATGTTTTTGCCATGATCAGTAGCGAAGCTACGGACAAGTTTCGTCGCCGGCCAAAAAATCTCGACGAAACGAGCAAGCAGACTCTATATACGTTGCCTCGGCCTCGGTGGAGATTTCAACGCATGGACTGTAAGGGACTCCTCTCTTTCGCGGCCTCGTGCCTCAACCGCCTCCACCATCGCCGCGGCAACAATGCAACCATCGTCGCGCTCGACAAATTGTTCTTTGCTTATTCACTTGGGAAAATCGTTCGACCAAACTAATTTTAATGTTAAATTTTTTTTTTTATAATCGATCACTCAATTTTATATGATTGAAAAGTATTGCTGGGCTTCCGACCTTCGAGCTCCTTTCAATTGTTTTCTGTTGGAAATATAGCTAAAACAAATGTAGAAAAACTATAGAGAAATATCGATGGTGTGATTTTGCGGAAAAAGTAAAATGGTTAAATTTGCATTACATGCTGTAATTTTTTCATGATTCGTACTGTACAGTACTGGCGAGATTAGGATAGTTAGTGTAAAAATATTTAGAACATGATAATTTCTTAAATATTATTATCTATTTTTCTCGGTGTATTATTTTTATTTTCATTAATTTTTATCGAAAGACAAATAGCGCAGCGCTCTAACTTTGAAAACCGAGTACTATTTTTCGAATAATAAAAGAAACTGAATGGAAAAGTATTACTGGATTTTCAACCTTCGAGCTCTTTTCAACATTTAAAATTAGATAAAATATAGTTGATATAACTATAGAGAAAAATAGATGGTAAAATTTAGTAAAAATATTAAAATTTGCATTACGTGCCGTCCATTTTTCATAATTCATACTATACAGTACTGAACACATAAGAATAGTTAGTATTAAAATATTTGGGAAATAAAATTTTCCAATTTTTAAAGAAAACGAAAAAACAGCAAAGCGCTTCAAGTTCGAAAACCAATAATGATTTATCGAACAATCAAAAAAATTAATGATTCAAAGCATTTTCAACGAAATCGTCCCGAAGTTGAATTAAATGCGTCGACAAAGTCGACGAGCTACGTGCAAAAGGCGCGAGAGATTCTCTTCGTTTGGTCTTGAATTCCAGTACCAGTTTCTCGGAGCCCGAGCAGGATGCAAATGCAGCTTTGGCGCACTAGCTGGTACTGTACCGACAACCGGCCGGCATTCCGTGTTTGAGTCACGTTCGCCTCGGCTCTAGCGTGACTGGCCGCTGGACCCGCATCGACGTTTCGTTGCCTCCGTTAATTTCTTCTCCGACATTTTTCTCGCACTCTGACATTACAACTTTTTACCGTCAAGTTCGCAAAACGAATCAGCAAAGTCGAACTATTACACAGCACCCTATCTCCGATCTTACGGAATACCGCGAGCGCTGTACCGCAATATTTCATTATTGTTTACATCCGGTTGCGCGTAATGCCCTATCCTAATAACCGGCTAGCAGACTAGCACGAGATCGCTCGATTTTCGAAACGCGGAAGCCTCGGTATCGAACAAGTGTTATACAGTGCGAGGAGGCAGCAGTGTATATAGAGGCGAGATAGTTAGTTGCACGCACGAGGGGACTGAGAAATTACCGGCGCAACCCCCTCGACGCTGCCGATGCACTGTAATCGTTTATCCTCGCGGAATCGCGATTATACAGTCCACTTTGTCAATTTAGCGTCCAGTCTAGCGCGAACGCCCTGAAAATTCCATGTCAAACAGAAAGCCTTTCATTTGTCGTAATAGTTGTGTAATATCAATTTAGAACATTGGGCATCATTTTATTTTTCTCTTTTATTTTATTTATTGAAATTTCGTTCAGTAATATAATATACATAAATGGTATATACGTTAAATTTTTTTTTTTTTTTTCACGGTACCGATGACGCCCTTATCATCCAATTATTAAAATCGCAGTCGTTGACGCACGGAGTGAGAGCTACACAATGCTGAAATCTAGTTAGCAGGAATGACTATGCGAATGCGTACTCCGACTTTTAGCTTCTCGGGCTTGTCTCCGGAACAATTGAGTTGCGCAACCCGAGAAACCCGCCGGGCGGAGAGAAATAGACGGAGAGAGCAAGAAATAAACGAGACTGCACTCCCTTTCAGAAGTCTCGAGCTGCTGTTAGTTCTTTCATAGTCTGCTTGCCTCGGGAGGCTCTGGATCTAGAAAGTCTCGGCTTCTCTACGTGCCGGAGCCTCCGCGAGCTAATATAATACCAGTTTCTAGTTAGATCGCTCAGGCCCGCGAATAGGAAGAAAGGAAGTGCATTCTCGCTTGTACGGCAATCAAAGTTTCGAGACGTAACAAATTATGATTATACGTAGGATGATGATTTTAATGATGATGCCTTAGCCTGGAATGTGCCTCGCTGCAAAACTCGTGTGCAATTTGTAAAAGTCAGTGAATGCACGAGGAAAAAAAATGGAAATGAAAAATAGATAGTGTAACGTTTGTGAATATGGCTTGGTCGATGTATAATCAATTTTCGTGTTACATCAATTGTATTGTTATTATTTTCATTATTTTATTTCATTATATTAACAAAAAAAAAAAAAGGGCTGGTTCGTTTTTGGATATCGCCGCGTATCGCGAATATTGTAATATTTAAAATCGCATGAATCGACTGTAATTAGACATGGTAATAATTACCCAACCCTATACGAAATATTCAGACGCTATGCAGTAACACGAATTTTTTCCAACCTACTTGGACGATCTTTCGCGCGTAGGGTAAAAGTTGACAATATAGACCGTTCTATAAAAAATTGATTAACGCAGTAATCGATTCTGTTCAAATTCACCACATTTGGCCCAAAGCGTAAGATCGAGGAAAAAAAATATAGCGAAAATGTCATGCATCGAATCGAAAAAGATCGTTAAAGACAAATAGATGTGAAAGAAAATTGTATTTCTATGTCTCGAAGATTGACCGAGAAATCGCGTTTTATTGCCTTCTTCACGCACCGCCGCGCTCGGCAAGGCAATAATTTGCGGTATTTTATTTACGATCGAGAACGGACGGAAAGTCACTCGGTGAAATTTAAAGGGAATAAATAAAAGAAGAATAAGAAGAGGAGGAAGAGGGACGGAAGGAGACATGCAAGAGTTTGTCACTGGGTCAGCAGTGTCCGTTAGCTCGGGAAGTGGTCACCGATGCTCCGATTTTTATCTCGTTACTCATCGATGATCCACTCGGACCGGGACCGTTTGACCGAAAAGAAAAAGGGATCGGAGTGCTGCTGGTCAGTAAACTCTCGTTGGCCTATTATAGCGGTACAGTTCGCTGCGCACACGGGGAGCTTGAACTCGTACTTCTTCCTCTTCTCGGTTTGTTCTCCCGTCCTCTTCCTCTTACCTCGCCAGAAATGGAAACTGATTTCTAACGGCTTTTCACTGCGACGGTGCGTCAACCGCGAGTACCGTGTCGTACTAACACGCGCGAGGGAAACAAGCTTACCGGTAGCTCGCCGCAATCACCGTCCTTTTTTTACCCCCCTTTTTTGCGCCAAAGTCCGACCGCAGGATACCGCAGAGCCCTCGGGCTGACTCGGAGTTCAAACGTGGCCATTATTGTCATTATCGCAATATCGACAGGTTTGCGAAAATTGCAAGACATAGTATAGGATACCCGGAAGGCCGGCAAACATTTCCACGGTGTCTGGTTCATTGGTTATTGTTTTTCTTTTTCTTGTTTAACGGGTCAAATCCCTTTTACAAATAGAAAAAAAAAAAAATAAATAATTACATCAGTGATCGAGTTTCGTGCGAATCGCGATGATTTTTTCAAGGTGAAGTTGCAGCTAACAAGATTGTGTAGAAAAACGTGAAAGAATGTGTTCGGTGGATGAGGGGAGTTATCGAATTTGAAAAATCTATAGATGACGATGCGGCTCGTTCTACTGCTCCTGGTGACAATATGTGCCCTCACCAGGGCCCAGGTGATCAACCGAGCTCCGCACTTCATTCATCATGGGGACATGGCGAGATTGGCGGTGCCCGAAGGTACATCACCGGGCTCCGCTGTTTACACACTTCGCGGCGAAGATCCCGAGGGCTCGAAGCTCCATTACTCCATAAGCGGCGAATACTTCACCGTCAATCGAGAAACGGGATTGGTCGTCTTGCGGAAAGCCCTCGACAGAGAAACCCAGGATCTCATCGAAGTCATAATCAGCATAACCGGTAGATTTTTCATTTTCGCCACTTTGAAGTTGGTCCTTTATTCGTTTATTTATTATACGATATAATAAGTCGCAATTTTGATTCTCCGATATTGCACTCGCTCGTATGATTGAGAGGTGAAGACAGGATAATCCGAATCGCGAGAATTTTTATAGTCTCTTTTTATCACCTGAAATTATGCACACTGCAGCTGAGATCCACGTTGCCAGGCTCGGGAATGCAGAGGCACTTCCATTTTTTTCGTCTCTTCTCTCGATGTTTTCAAGAAAAATTTGATTAGTTTATTTCCAATTGGTTGATTTCGATTTCTTTTCGGTCTTATTCATGGTAGCAATTTTCTGTTCTTTCCCCATTATCGATTTAGTATCTTCTAATGTAATAGTATTTATACCGATAATGCTATGTACGATAAATGATATTCTTTATTTCAAGCTTCTTCTAAGTGCCATTATAATGTTTGGAAGTTACGCATATATCATTTGGTAAAAGTCTTCAACTCATTAATAAATAAATAAATAAATAAATAGATTTATTAATTAATTATTTATTTATTGTTACCATAAATTAATTTATTTGTAATCGAAACGTTTTTGCCGTGTGCGCAGACGAGGGTGTAGCAGGCTCGGAGCCCAACACAGTGTCGCTAAGAAGAGAAATCGCTGTTCTCGACGAGAATGATAATCCACCGGTTTATCACGGCCGTCCATACGCAACGAGAGTACCGGAGAGCGCGAGAATCGGCGGATTGTTGCTGCCGGAAGGAACGATAGTCGTAACCGATCGAGACGGTGGTGTTAACGCGGACATAGACGTTAAATGCGTTCCGGCCTCGCAGGACGACGATACGTGCTCGACTTTCAAAATTTTCACCGAGCAGGTTTGCCACACGATATTTCATTAAAGTAATAAAATAGATACACTGCGCGAGTTATATTTCTTTTTATTATTTTCCACCTCGCAGATTGCGGAAGGAAAATACGACGTGCGGATCACGATAGCTCAGCCTCTGAATTACGAGAGGAGAAATTCGTATCTCATAAGTTTGCTGGCGACTGACGGAGCTAGCGATCCGGCGAAGCGCCTTCAGGCTCGAGCTACCGTAGCCGTAGACGTTCTGGACGTTCAGGTAATATGCGTGAATCAATAAATCGATCAATCAAACTACGTTGCATCTAAGATTATTTTTTTCATTTATTTTTAGGATCAACCACCAACTTTTTTGAACGCTCCCTACAGCGCAGCGATACCAGAGAACACGCCAAAAGGTCACACGGTTCTGACAGTGAGAGCTCGTGACGGCGATACCGGAGAGTCAAGGCCGCTGTTGTTGAATCTCGAGGATGACGACCTCAAGCACTTTGAGCTGATAACTTCGAGAGACGGTGATATCGCCGTGGGCACACTCGTCACGACGGACGTTAAATTGGATCGCGAAAATCCGCGTATACTTCACGATGGTGGAATTTACAGTTTTCGCGTCAGAGCGACAGAGCTGATAAACGGCGAGATTCCGGCGGACACAGAGACCTCGGTGGTTACGATCGTTATCACCGACGTGGATGATTTGTCGCCGATGTTCAACGAGAATTTTTTTAACATCAAGATATTCGAGGACATTGGATTGGACACTCCACTTCCAGGTGCGTTAGTACCCTAGTAGTAGTAGTACTGTAGGGTAGTAGTACTACCCTACAGTAGTAGTAGTAGTACAGCGGATGCGCAGCTGTACTGCGCATCCGCCGTATTTTACGCACGCTGAAACGTGCGTAAAGTGCGTAAAATACGTTACGCATGCTGAAGTGTGCGTAACGTGCGTGTGCGAAGTACGTTACGCACGATGAAGTGTGTGTAAAACACGTTACGCACACTTAAGGGCGTGTATAGTAAGATCGCACCGATCTGCGCATGCGCCGGGTATTTATAGTATACTTGGCTGTAAAACGCCACTCTTGCCAAGCACGAAATGCAGCACTTTTCATGCATAAGTTACAAAAAGATCTTGATTATCTATGTAGAGAAAAAAAAACACAACACTGAACTCGACAACTATTGATCCTTTTATTTCGCAGGATTAAACATGGTCGTGAGTGACGAGGACGTTGGCGACAACGCAAAGTTCGTTCTCGCCCTGAGAGACGCTCCGAGTTATCCTGGAATAAGCGGAGCATTTACAGTCAGTCCCGAAAACGCTCAGGGAAGAGTACCGGTTGTGATAAGAGCTCGCGATACCGCCGTCTTGGATTACGACGTCGATGATCCTGCGAGGCGAGAATTGGAGTTCGACGTCGTCGCCCTCGTCGCGGGAACAGTGGTGAGGCTTGTCTCGATTCTTCGAATATCGAGGTTTTACTATAAATCCTGATCACACTAAAGAATCTGCATGAGACAGCACTGCAGAAAAAAATTGTTTAAAAATGAATGAACACTATTGGAAGCTTTTTTACACAAACTGTTTCTGAAAATTCAAACACATGTGTGCTGCAATTTTACAGTAAAATTTTTATTTGTAGGGAAAATAACTGTAAAATACTGTAAAATTCAGGCGAAAGATTTGTAATTTTAATATCCGGTATTTTTATTTTACAAAAAAGTACATTGATGTTCAATTACTGTGAATAATGTACGGAATTTACAAGTTTCAGTACATTCAATTTACAATTAATTTTTACACTACAAATTTCATCAACTTATAACGGCTGTGTTTTGCATCACACAAACTTCGCTCTGTGAAGTTTACTTGGAGTATTAAATTCTACAAACGAAGAATATTTTTTTCTTCCAAAAGACGATCCAAAATACTTGCCAAAGATGAAATTTGATGTCTTCCGCGTCATTAAATTCTGACTCGAAATATTCAGGGGATCTAATTGGATTTTTTTTGTCCAGGCTGCTTCGTCGAGAGTTCACATAAAGCTCATGGACGCCAACGATCACGCTCCCGAATTTTCGCAAGCTGTGTATAGACTAACGATACCGGAGGACGCCGAGCCAGGCACGAATTTCGGCAACGTAGTGGCGATAGATCTCGACAGCGGTGCTTTCGGTGAATTGACCTACACTCTTCGTGGCTTTGGTGCCGACAAGTTTCGAACGGATGCCAAAAATGGTGGAATCTCATTGGCGAAGAAACTCGACTACGAGACCCAAAAGTCATATTCTCTGACGATGGAAGCTAAGGACGGTGGCGGGCGGGTATCCACGGTGAACATTCTGATAGAGCTCCAGGACGTGAACGACAACGTGCCGATATTCGAGCAAAGAGAATACTCGAGAACGGTTCGCGAAGGTGCGACGAGCTTCGATCCGCAGATGTTCGTTCGCGCGACCGACATCGACGGTCCGACTCACGGAAACGGACGGGTGACTTACTCGATAAGTCGTCACAACAGCATGACCGAGAGCGTTTTCAAGGTCAATGCGGAAACTGGCGAAGTGACGATGCTACTTCCGGCAAAGTCCGGCGATACTGAGCGGGGGATTTACGAACTCGATGTACGAGCCACGGACGGTGGAACTCCGCCTCTGTACTCGGATGCGAAGCTCGTCGTCCGAGTCGGCGTGCCCGGTAATCAGAAGCCAGTTTTTCGGGGAAATTACAAAGCGGGCTCGCCTGGACCCAACAGTTACAGAGCGAGGCTCTTGGAGAACGCTACACCCGGCACGGAAGTCATTAAAGTAATGGCGAACGATCCGGACGGCAGAGACAGTCTCTTGCAGTATTACATCGCTTCCGGCGCCAAGGATAACTTCGTAATCGACTCCAGGTAGATAATGATTAATTTTACTCCCTCATAGAGAAAGCTATGTATTCGGTTAGCGATTTTCTACAATAAATTTTGCAATAACTTTTGATCATTTCAATTTTATGTGACGTAGACATTTTTTTATGTTCCGAAAAGAAAGGTGCAAAGTACTTTGTGCATGGCTTCCTCATTTATTACAATTTTGACTTCTTCTACGAGAAAGCCAAAATTGATCAACGAACATTCTCATAGAGAAAGCATAAAATTTTAATAATTTCGGGAGCCATATATGAATTATTTCTCCACATTTTTAAGTTTTCTTTTCATTCTATCGGCATCTCCTGACGTTCCAGTTCCGGTATCATAACCGTTTCACCGGATGCGAGACTCGACCTCGAGGCCGGAGGCGACAAATACGAGGTCATTGTATACGCCGTGGATTCTGGAACTCCCGTGAGGGAAACTGCTACAACAACTGTGACCGTTAACGTTTTGGATGTTAACAACAAACCGCCTGTCTTCAAGAAGCCGACGTATTTGATCTACGTCTCTGAGAGAGCTGCCATCGGTACTAAAAAAAATTATCATTCCAATATGTTCCTCAAGTCTTGAATTCGTTGTCTTATTTTTTTGTATTTTGTTGTAGGCGAATCTGTCCTGAAGGTTTCAGCGATTGATCCAGATTCGGATTCGATCATCGAGTACTCTATAATCGAGCCGATAAAAGCTGTCGACAAGACCGGAGTCGCTTTGAAGAGCACGACGCCGTACGACTACAAGACAGCCTTCAGGATAAATTCAACCTCAGGCTCGATCCTGGTGAATCGAGTCCTCGATTATCAGGTCGCGGCTGTCGTGATTCTCACCGTTCAAGCTAAAGATCTGAACGCTGTGGTCGATAAGGAGAAACAAGTGGCCGAGGTCGAGGTCACGATCTACATTCAGGCTTACAGCGACGATAATCCAACTTTTATGAATCCCGGTTGGTCGGTAAACAATCCGACGATTCGTGTGACGGTTCCGGAGGAACAACCGCTGGGAACGACGCTCCTGATGCTCTCCGCCAGAGAACCCATGACCGGATGGCCTGTACAGAGATTCGAGCTCGTTCGCGAGGAAGACGACGAGGGATACGTTAACGTTGGAGTTCAGAGCGGCAACGTCGTGCTGAGCAAAACACTTGACTACGAGACTTTGAACCAAAAAGTAAGAACTCTCGATTTACCTTGTTAGGCTTTGCTTCCTCACAGAGGAAGCTACTATTGTATATTTTTCCGTACTGTAATGGTACTTTTTTTACAGTTCATACGTTTCAAAGTCCGAGCTCTGGCACGAGACTACGATATAACGCGAAAGATGTCCGAAGCAACGGTGATCGTTGAGGTCCAAGACACGAACGACAACAGTCCCATATTCAATCATCCGGATTACAAGATATCGGTTCTCGAATCCTCGAAGCCCGAGAAGATAGTTCTGAACGTGAGAGCCACGGACATGGACAGTTCGAACACCGAGCAGGAAGTCAAGAGAGGCTACGGCGAGGTCAGATACGCTCTCACCGGTGAGAACGCGAATCTCTTCGAGATTGACCCCATAAGTGGGAACATCAAGATCGCCAGCAACACAACGCTGGACAGGGAGAGACAATCGGTCCTGAGATTTTACGTCGTTGCATCTGACATGCCGCAGGGCGGAGCTGAACAGAAAACTAGCCGGGCTCTCGTTACCGTCGATGTTCTCGACGTCAACGACAATGCCCCGAGCTTTCCTCAGGATTCTTACACAGCCGTTATCCCGGAAAACGCTCCCAAGGGTGTGAGCGTTGTTAACATTACGGCCAGCGATTTGGACGAGGGAAAGGGAGGAATGGTGCACTTTGAGATCATTGACGAAGGCGAAGCCAATGGTACGTAACTCGTAGACCGGACGTGCTTGTCGTCTATTGAATAATCCTAGACAGCCGATCGTAGTTTAGGCAAACAAGTGCAATTGCTTACCACCGAGCTTTGTTGCTTCCTATCCACAAATATATTTGTATCGCATGGAATGTACAGTGTCAGCAACTTGTCAACATATGCCTAGCAATATTGCAATGATTGTTGCTAGCACGAGATTCCAGTATATTGGTAGCAAAAATCTAACAATGGTTGCTATAACCTTATTTATTTCTTACCTTAACCAGAGAATGGTTTATAAAGCTTTACACCCGATGGTTTCTGCACTATGGTATGGTGAATTAAGCCATTTTACACTATTAACTGTGACGTTTTTGAATTTTGCGAGAATCGATGGACGCATTTAAATAAATTTTTTTTTTTTCATTTCACCCAAAAAAACCATTACCCAAGCAAATAAATCTTGAGCTGCCTTTGAAATTTTGTACAAATACTTGACTGAGTGAAAAGACACTGGGACTGGATTTGATTAATGTCCATCGAGGGAGCCCCAATGGAACCAGGTTATGCATTTTTTTTGGTGGCTTCAATTAACTTTCAAAAATTAGCGTTTAATTCCGGGATGATGTAAATCATTCAAGATTCCTAGGCGGTCATGGTCAAGATTCAGGAAGCAATTTAGGAAAACATACACCTGCATACACTTATGTTTATGTCTATCACTTATAGCACCAGCAAATATTGTTGACGAGTTGATGGCAATATGCTCCTAAGGATTTTCGGTATTGAATGTTGGCAAAAATATTGGAAAATACCGACGTACATTACGCAATTTTGCCGCAATCCCATTCTTTTAAAAATACTTTTTAAATCATATATTTTTCTTTTTTGTATTTTCAGGGCTCTTCGAAATCGATCACGAGACCGGCGAGATATCGTCGGCGAAGAAGCTCACGGGAAAAGGCAGAACGGAACCATACAATATGAGAGTTCGAGCTCAGGACTCCGGAACTCCGATACTGTACAGCGACGTCTCACTGACCCTCTACATCGGCGACGTAGTGAGCAACGACGGCGTGCCACTCTTCATCAGACCCACTCTCGAGGAAATCGCAACGATATCCGAAAATTCTACAATCGGTAGTCCGGTATTTCAAGTCGTCGCTTCCGATCCGGACGATCCTAATTTGCCGAACGGCAAGATAACATTCAAATTTCTCGAGGACGGTAATTTCGGCAACGACGCTAGTTCGTTCAGAATAAACGGTGAGACGGGTTTGATAACAACAAAAAAATTGCTCGATCGCGAGACCAAAGACAGTTACACTCTGATCCTCGTGGCTCAGGATCTCGGCGATCCGCCGCAGCAGGCGACGCGCGTGCTTCAGGTCGTCATCAACGACATCGACGATCACAAGCCTCACTTCAAGCGAAACTTGGACAGTCCACCGATCGAATTGAACGTCCTCGAGGAGGTTCTTGTCGGCACTAGAGTCGGTATCGTCGAAGCCATCGATGAGGACATAGGCGAGAACGGAATGATCGATTACGCGATAATTTACGGCAACGAGGCGGGTCTGTTCGGCGTCGAGCGTCTCGATAATAATTCGGCGATTATAAAAACTGCCGGTCAGCTGGACAGGGAAGCGATCGCTCGTCACTTGATCACCGTCAGGTGCTTCAAGTATCCCGTCGCTAAGTCCGAGGTCGTGCCGAAACCCTACAATCGTCAGGATCCGTCGGAGCGGCAAGTTTTGATAAAAGTCACCGACATCGACGACAACAAGCCGAAGTTTCGAAAGAACAACATCACCCTCGGCGTCAGGCTCAACGTGCCTATAGACACAAGTCTAATTACCCTCGAGGCTTACGACGAGGACGCAGATGCACTACCGATTAATTATATAATGGGAAAGGTGTCCTTTACCTCGCTGGCCGAGCCCTCGATGTCGAAGAGAGACATTCCCTCGTACCTTTCGCTGAACTCCCAGAGCGGAGAGTTGAGAACGACGGGTTCGATGGCTGGATATTCCGATGGATTTATGGAGATTCCGATAACGGCGAATAATTCTCAAACACCCGGAAGAGAGACCAACGTGACATTGAGAATATTTTTGCTCCGCGACCGGGACATGCTGAAATTCGTGTTCTCCAAGCCGCCCGTCGAAGTTCGAAAGACGCTCGAGGACTTCGAGACGGCCGTTCAACAGGCTCTGTCCCTGCCGATATCCGTTAACGTCTATGACACGCAGTTCTACTCGAAGGACGACAATTCTCTGGATTTCTCGTCGACGAGCTCCTGCTTCCAGATGGTCGGCAGGGAGGCCTACGACCTCGAAGAAATGAAGGCCCTGCTCAGGGATCCGAAGAACGACGAATTGAAGAGAGTTTACGAAAGATTTCACGTCGAAAAGGTGCAACATTGCGCCGCCCTCGTCGCTCGGGCCGACGCGTCCATGACGCAGATGTGGGTCCTGGCTATCGCCGCCCTTGTTGGCATTGCCGCCGTCATCTCGAGCTGCTCGCTATGCTGCATGCACTCCAAGTAACAAATTGTTCAATATTACTTTTTATCGTATTCGGTAAAAAAAAGGTGTGTGCATTTAATCCTTTATAAGTCTCACCTCTGTCCCCACTCGTAGGCGTTACGGTAACAACCGATGGTCTCCACTCCGCGTCCGTTAGTGCCGTTTCAGCACGGTTTCAGGCGGTGTGACTTATAAAGGGTTAACGATAGTACTTTTTGTAACAAGTGCACAAAAACTACCCCTTTTGACGCCTGTAGCTTGGCAAAAGCGTGCAAAAAAATAACTCGTGTTAAAAAAGTGTGCGAAGAAGTAGCTAGGATGTTAAAAAAGTAACTAATGCGATCTGCGCAAGCGCAGTATTCTTCTCGCACGCCTTACTGAAAAACGCCACTTTCGCCACGCGTTACAGGCACAAAAAGTAGGACTTTTTGTGCACGTGTTACAAAAACATTTATTGTCCACAAAGATCTACAATTTTTTCTCTTGTTAATTTTACAATATTCTCTGTTAGAACGAATGTTCGTTAACCAAAACCAAAATGTGGACCGCTGTGGACAAGAAACGTTTGTCAAATGTAGAAGCCTACTTTTTACTGTGCACTCTACCATATCACAATGTGAAAAATAATTTGTTTTTTCTTCTTCAATCTTCAAGGTACAAGAGGCAAGTGAAACACGCTCGTCTTCGAGAACAAACGAGGCCTCCTCTAAGCTACGTGTCGTCGGGTCCCGGAATGGTAAACGCCCAGTCTCACACGACGCTGGGAACTCTTGGACCTGGTACAATGGTAACTCTGGGCCCTCACGAAGGCCCCTACGAATGGGGAGCGGATACGACGCTCTATCATCCCAGCACGTTGTCAAGAGCGTGAAAATACGAGAGATTTTGAAAAAAATCTTGACAGTCCCCGACAGGCTCAAAAAGTCCAAGTAGAATGGTGCTCAGTGTGTTAACGTGAAGATCACGGACAATCCAGGATTGAGTGAATATTCACAGTAGGTTTTTTTAAATTGTTTTTTTTAATACCATATGTCTTCGTATTCTTCACGCGACTCCGTGACGAAAAACTAAACTGTACATTGAACGAGGCGTCGACTATTGTTTTTGTTCGCTATAACTACAGGAGATAAAGAGACGGTAAGTGGCGTTCGTGCTTTTTTGTATTGTATAAATCGTACTTAAGTATCGTGAAATAAATAAAAAAAAATGTACATTTTATAATATTTATATTATTTATATTTAAAAAGAAAATTAGAAAAAAAAAGCAAACATACGAGACGTCTTCCAAAACACTTACTAGTTCAGCCACTATAGATAACAATCACGCGCGCGGAGAGATCTCGAAAGTTGCGTGTTTAATACCATTTGCGAATATGTCAAGGTCAACTCAGTGAATCCGATCGTTGCGATGTTTACGCTCTTCATCAAAGTGTCGGCGTTTAATCGGCATCGCGTGAAAATTAAGGGGCGGGGGCGAATAAAAGACTGAAAGAAAATTTGCTCGTGCTACACGCTCGTGCGTCCAAGAGACCATGAACCAACTGAGATATCACATGTTGTATTTTATATTTATTCTTCCAGGAATTTAAGATACGAGACTCTCTCGGCGCAATTACACTAATTATTCTCACAGCGAAATCTTCCTCGGCTCTTCGGGCTTTCTCTTTTCTAACGAAGGCCTGTCAATCCACTCCGTTCGATAATCTTTATTTTTGTCATTGCCTTTGGTAGAGCCAGATCGACGAAATTTTAGTCGGTCGCTATGAGGCCATCGGCGAAAGCTTGAAATCCCTCCGGCGTGTCTATGTCTTCGCTGTAGTTCGTCAATTTTTTCTTCTTCGACTCTTCACAATTCTTGCACTCGTCGATCGTGTCGGAAAGATTTTTTTCCGTCGAAGCGGAGTCTTTCTCTCGTATCAATTCGGCATTCGTGGTCTCATCGAGTTCTTCCTCGTTACCGGAACTCTGTAGATCACTGCTGTCGGTGCTTTGTTCCTCGTTATCTTCGCCCCCATTTCCACTCCCGTCGTCCGACATTTCAAGATAATTTTGAGCGTTTAAACTATGCGGTGCCTCGGTCGAGTCCGGTAGATCCGTCTCCTCGTACTTCGATTCCTCTATAGCCGCGTGATCGGTCAGCTGTTTGGTGATCGCGTCGAAGGGCGACATCACGCTGTGCATGAACTTCCGGTGTTCCTCCGGTCGCATCGATTCCGATCTATGAATTATGTCGTTTCTGGAATGCAACAAACATTCAGATACATGCAATTTCACAAGTAGAAATTATGTGCACATATCAGATCTGGACAATACTCGAAGCACCGGTGGCTTGTTTAGTACTTCAAGTGCATGGTTGAAGACACAAATACTTTTTTTTTACGATTTCAAGTACAAAGTACAAGTACAATTTTTAGTACACGCTCGCATTACATATACTCGACGAGTATCCGTATTTCTATTAATATATTATTGTCTGTCTAAACTTTTCAATGGGTATAATTTTAACGAGAATTTTTTTTATTCTATTAAAAAAATGGCAAGAGTTTCCCTTTTCGTTTTTTTTTGTTTTGTTTAATAAAAAAATATATCTTTAAGTAAAATTTTATGTGAATCTTTTTATGGATTCTTTTTTTTTTAATGACAGAACGTGAAGAATAGATTAAAGATAGCCTTGAAAGACAAGGTACACCAATTTCAGTTACCGATGAAATGTAAACATTTTTTGATGTTACGAAAAAGGTGCAAAAAAATATGCACATGGCTTCCTAATTTATTATAATTTTGCACATAGCCTCCTCTACAAGAAAGCCAAAGTCGATCAACGACATTTCCGATAAAGAAAGCTATGTTAAAAATTGTAAGAAATGAGGAAGCCACTACTTTGCATCGTTTTTTTTTTTAAGTTTACATAACACTTAACCTTATGAGTCCGATTGTGAAAAGTACTTGGAAAAAGTAACTTGATACTTTGTACTTGAAGTACTTTTTTGGTACTTTGCTCATCTCAGGTATACATAAATAAATGTATGGTACACGTGCATATAAGGAATTGTATTTTTTGTCGTATTGTAAGCAAGGCAAAAACTCGAAACTGAGGGATCAATTTACATGGTGTTTTCACCAAACCATTAATTCTCATCTCTAGATGGATTCGGAGTATAATAATGTTCGTTTTATTATTATAATGTTTTGTTATGTGATAAATTATGTATTACCGTATATTACGAGACAACTCTGGGCTATATCGCCAGTTAATTCACACGGAGGTCGAAGCTTATTGCGAAGTTGCCGAAGAGGCTGAAGACGTTCCGCGAGAATAATTTTTTTTTTTTTTTTCATCGTATCTTTTTTTCACGAATTACATCACACGTTGATGCTCACTCCCAGCCTGACATTTCGCCTCTTCGCCTCCCGACAGCCCACACAACGCCGACGACTTTTCAGTGAAAGTCCCCCAAGCGTTTCATCGATCTTCCCGATTAAATACCGGGGACGGACAACATTTGCCTTCTTGCCGATCGCATACACGGTAAAAAAAAAAAAAAAAAAAAGTCTTTGCACGTTTACCAAACATGTCCACAAAAGGCCAACAGTCTTTTTTTTTCTTGTTAATTTTACAATATCTTTTATTCAACAAACCGCATCATTACTTTTTCAAAATTGTAAAATTTTGAAGAAAAGAAAGCATGATCGATCATTGTGAACAAGATATGCGTGTATTGAGTGTGCGAACTTTTTTTTTTACCTCGCAGAAATACCTCAATCTTTATTTAAGATTCTCTCACCTGTTGAGTTTATTTTTCTTTCGAGGATACAAGTTGAGATGAAATATCATTTGTTGGCGCTCCTCCTCGTCGGTGAGTCCCGTTTGTCCCCCTGGAACGGCGACCACCGGAATCGGTTGGTGCTGCCCAGGATAGTACCTTTTGCCCCGATTGATAGGCAGCGGTCTCCTGGGATCGTATTGCTCCATACTTATGGCCGGTCTCGGCCTCGACGCCTTCGTGTGGGGTTCATCGTTGAGATCA
Organism: Amblyjoppa proteus; assembly: GCA_963922035.1. Taxonomy (NCBI): domain Eukaryota; kingdom Metazoa; phylum Arthropoda; class Insecta; order Hymenoptera; family Ichneumonidae; genus Amblyjoppa; species Amblyjoppa proteus. Next base: position 4,074,158 of record OY998228.1, on the reverse strand, counting down.
GTTATCGGGTAGATGTCCAGCATCACGCTGAACGGCTTCGGCTTCTTCCTACCGTAATTCCCATAAGACTGAGCACCCGCGTTGTCGTTGTACTGAATGTCTTGGATAGGTATCTGGGGTATCGGTTTGATGTAATTCGTCGCCGGCCTTTGGAAGAACGGGTCGTAGTACGGATTGTATCTGTGAGTTCCCGATGGCGAAAATCTGCAGACACAACGTCAATGGGACAGTCAATTTTTGTTTTGTTCTGACTCATAAATTTACACACAATTTTTTTTTAGTCTTGGCATTATGCAAAGCGCGAACTTACCGTACGTTCGAGGGTGCGAGCAGATTAACGTCCGTCGGATGTTTCGGCTTGTACATGTAGAACGGATCTCCGCCGTGTCCTACCGCGAATCTCGAGCTATGCGACATCTCTTCGTCGTCCATGTCTTCCTCGTCGTCATCTTCATCCTGTCCACCGCTCGGATCTATGTGGTAACCGTTTCTATCGCTGTTCGCCATCAGCTCACCGACTTCCGGATAGAGATCCAATTTCTTCGGATTAACGTAAACGCCGGTGAACTTTATACCGCGATTCATTACGTTCGGATCGTTGGTCAGGTACTTTATGATGTCCTGGATGTTCCTCGACGTGTGAGGATATCGGTACTGGGTCAGCTGAGGAAATTTTTGACGCTTGTTGAACGACACCGGCTGAGGAGTCTTGAGCTCGAAGTGAAACGGAGCCGGACGCGGTTCCTCCTCGTTGAATTCTTCCGAAGGGTCGGGATATTTGTATCTGAAAGTTTTAAGAAAATTAACCATCGAATAAGAAGAATTGTCATCTGCCGTGTTAATTGGACGTGGGCTATTCAGGTTGATTTTAAGATTTCAAATTTTAAGGGCGGATTCAGCCCTTCAATCTTACCGATTTAGCCACAAAATTGAGAATTTTTATATGCTGTATTTTATTCCAGGCATCTGTCGTAAGGCTGTACCTCACCACAGACAAGGTGTGGAAACTAATTTGGACATGGCTTTCTCATTTATTACAGTTTAGCGGATAGCTTCTCTCTATGAGAAACTTCGTTAATCGATTTTTGGCTTTCCTACAGAGAAAACTACGCGCAAAATTGTGATAAACGAGGAAGCCGTGTGAAAATCACTTTGCACCTTTTCCGTAACATCAAAAATGTTTACATCTCATAAAATCAAAACGGTCAAAATTTATCACCAAATTTAATGTAGAAAATTTATAACTTATGACGAAGCAATGAATGGTCGGCTTTTATCAATTTTTATATTTCAAATATTTGCGTGCTAGCTATTTTTATTTAGATAGTACTGCATAGTGGAAGTTAAATATTTACAATAGGGTTTCCAAATTTTCACTATCTATTCAGTAATACCCAGAATAAAAATTAATAGTCTATTTATAATATTAATCTTATAATAAAATGATTCCATTAATTTTTTCGGTACCGTAAAAAAAAAAAAAAAAAAAAAATCCATCCGGCTATACCACTCGAAGTTAGTCTATTCTGATGAATGCTTGAAGAATACCTTTGCCTGACTCGATACACAACTGCGTGATTGTTGAACAATTGTTTTCCCTCGACTTCCTCGCTCTCGTTTTTTCTATCCATCTCCTCGATGAGTCTCTTTCGTAGCTTGAAGTTCTCCAGACTCTGGCTCCTCGTTTCGGGATTCATACTCGGATCTCTGGTATCCCGACGAACGAGCGAGTCCTCGGCCCTGTCGACGTACGTTATCACCTGCGAATCCGCGCTATCCGAACGATCCTGCATTCGAAAACTTTCCGTACCGTTCGGCTCGGCATTGGGCGAAGGGGTTGTACTTGCGAATTGCCTCTTTGGCAAAACGATCGATTTCTTCAGAGCGTTCTGCAGTATGTATATGTGCTTCGTTTCCTGGCTTACTTTGCTGCTAGCCGAGGCTCCCGAGGCGAAGTCGTAGATAAAAATTGCAGCCTGCATTATATAAAAAAAAAAAAAAAAAAAATTAAAAAATCAATAGTTATTTGTATGACAAGGGTGTAGAAAGGGAGTTCTTGGCGAATGCGACATTCACACGAGTCATGACGCTCTTCTCTACACCCATGTCATTCACATAATTTTTCCTACAAATTCACGAAAATCACTTTTTCGTTTTTGGAAAGTGTGCGTAGAAATACACTTCTTCGCACTAGTGTGGGAAAAATACCATAAAAATACATGCGCATGCGTGTTCGCACGCATGCGCAGTATTTTTCCCGCACGCGATCCGAAAAAGTGCTTTTCCGCTTACACTTCACAGGAACGGAAAGCGTGAATTTACATGGATGCGTTAGGAAAACAAACGTATCCACCTAGATAGCTGGCGATTGCGTCTAATCGTCGGCACTGTCTCTATAAACGTTGTCGTTTGATGCCAGAACAATTATGAAAAAAAAAAAAAAAAAAAAATGATAATGATTATATTCACCATAAAATCATAAAAAAAGAAATGAAAATGATTGTGAACAACTTCGCAGAGATAAGAGATCGAGAGATGTGTCAAAGCCGCTTTGTCACAATCGTTCGGTGCTGTGGCGTTAAATTGCAGAGGATTCTCGGCGAACGCCTGCGGCCGTCTCGGTGCCGAGAAGAGGACAATTAGGTGACTCTCGAAGGCGTGCGATCTTTCATCCATTCTCACCGACTCCGAAAGCCATTAATTTAGTCGCTATATCATTAAGCATGTTTCTATTTTTACTGCACAAAGTCGAATGCGGAGACGGTAGGATACACTTAATCCGTGTCAAAGAACAGTTAACGCCCTATATGTGAAGACATGCAGAAATCTCGTTCGCGCGCACGAGGATAGCCATCGTCGGGCGCGTCGTCACGCTTTGCAGAATTTTTAGCAACTAGCCTTCGCTCGTTTACCTCGCTTCCACCCGCGATGCAACTCTACGTATATACAGCCCGTTCCGCCGAGAGAAAAGAAGCGCGCAATTGAACTGTCCATCTTCTTTCCTCCGACGCGAGAAAGTCGTTGCCTTTCTTTTATTCGCTCGAAAATTAATAATACCATTTTTTAAGATGCGATCTGGACGAAAAACTTTTTTTTTTTTGTAATTTAACGACATCTCCACGGAAGCCGGGATAATTAGGGAATTTCTCATGAGACACAGAGCCACGGGTATCTTACATATTAGCGACTGGGAAGCAGCCCTAACGCGGTACAATCAGAAGAGTACGAATGAGAGTGAAAGCGCGGAGTGCCGTGCGCGCGCGACTCTCGGTGATCTTCTTCCCACAATACTTTTATAGGAGCGTTACATACGATTCTTTTCTCAATTTGGATGTGCATTTTCCTTCATTGTACAGCGAACGCCGCCCTCCCCCGCGAGTGATCGGACGAGCGCACCAAGGAGGATACTGTTGAGCGCAGGAGCGCGTTACACTGTTCGCTGCTTACCGTAATTAAAGTTAATTGCCGTGACTAGCTGATTCAGTGATTAATTAAAGACGCGCTCGTGTAGAGAGATATAATTGAGAAATTCCCAGTTAACGGCGACATTCGCTTAGAAAGTAATTCCAAACTCATCATCCCGTCAATGAATCAATAATGACAATGATAACGACTATATTTATCATTGTTATTGATTGATGAAATTAATTGAGGAAAAAAAAAAAATGTGTTCTCCAATTAATCAATGTTATTTTTAGATGCTACTTACCAGCACCACGGCGACCACAGCCATTATTCCAATGACGAATTTTCTTATCACGATACCGTATCTGCTTCGAGTGTAACGATCGCTCCGATCGGTGTAGAGTCCGAGCTCCGAAGTGCTTATTGCCGATCTCCGACCGGTCTCGAACATGTCTCGGTGTCAGCGAATGGGATTTTTTTCGTTGCTCTCCGGAAGATCGACGATCATTAGTAATCGATCCTCGTTGCGATTCGCCGTGTCGATTCTTTCTCAATGACCCCGGTCGGCCCTCATCGCGAATTATCGTTGTAACGAGATGCAAGGACGACGATGAACGTAGATCGCTCTTTTACGATCCTCTTCTCGCGACGTCTCGCAAAAGACTAAAGTCACAACAATACAACAATTCGGGATGGTGTATTCTTCGGAATCATAAGCTCTACACTTTTCACCTGGCTCTCGTTCCCCATGTCTCTCCCGCTGTGGCGTACCCGAGGAAAATTTTCTTTCTCCTCGTGGGGGCGACTCCTGTATCACCTGTGGTAGGAGTTGCGAGCCGAGTTTTATGGGCTACTTACTCTCCTCGGCACGATTATGTACGCGGTGAAAAAAAAAAAAAAAATAATAATAATCCGTGCAATAATATCGTCGAGCATGGGAATTAAATATTCGCACACCATTGATCTCGAGGCGGACGCAATGAGTGTGCAGCAAGTAGATTCTTCACCATCACGAATCAACTCGACGAACGATGTGTCGAAAAAACTGTTTTATTAGTTTCTCAAGTCTAATTACACTTGTCTCTATTCGGTACAAAAAAAAAAAAAGGATTCGAAGAGAGAAGGAAAAGCAACGCCGGTCGATGAGCGAAAGACGGCAGAGTTGATGAAGCAATCGGAGGCTGCGACAAAGACGTCATCTCTTTGAGTCTCGCGATTCCGACTGTGCGGACGCGAAAAATAATGAACCAAAAAGAAAAAAAAGAAAAAACTTTCAACTAAATTCGCACTTTCCCTGACCGCTGACGATAAACTTTGCATTACTACTGTGGCTCTTTTTTTTCGATCCCAACGAAACGAATCGCACGCTCACGGAGTCAGTGAGCGCGAGTTCATCTTTTCACTTGCGGTTTGTATACAGTAAATATATATGTAGTTATATGTATGACTCCCAGTGACGGGGACAAATCAATTTTTCTCTCGCATCGCCAATTCGCCTTTCAATTTCGTTACCTCCGACGAGGTACCAAAAATTAGAAAAAAAAAAAAGTACATCTTCTCTTAACGCCTACGATAGTCGAATGAAATCTCGGGAATGGGGTAGTTGTAGCCGAGACTGGGTCTGAAGGTGCTTGGCGGCAGGGTGGGATAGGGCGCGGGTCTTCCGGTCGGTGGCGGCAGCGTCGAGGTGCTCGGCGTTATGCTGTAGATCGCCGTTGGATAGGGAGGAGGCGTCACGGTCACGTAGGTCGGTCTAGCGGTCGAGGGTGGAAGATACGGTGGTGGTCGCGTCACCGGAGGTGGTTGACCCTTCGGTGGAAGGTACTCCACCTTCTTGGTGGTCGGAGTTAACGGAGGGATGTTCGGTGTGGGCCGCGGAGGACGAGGCGTGGTGGTCGTGGCGGGAGGACGATACACTGGCGGCTTGGTGGTGGCTGGCGGAGGTCTCGGGGTGGTTTTCTCCTTTGGCGGCAGATAGGGCGGCGGAGTTACCGGAGGAACGTATCTGGTCGTTGGTTTCTGAGTAACCGGAGGAACGTATCTGGTCGTTGGTTTCTGAGTAACCGGAGGAACGTATCTGGTCGTTGGTTTTTGGGTGACCGGAGGAACGTATCTGGTCGTTGGTTTCTGAGTAACCGGAGGAACGTATCTGGTCGTTGGTTTCTGGGTGATCGGAGGAACGTATCTGGTCGTCGGTTTTTGAGTTACCGGAGGGAGATACGTAGGAGGATTGGTCGAGGGTCGGTACGGCGGTTGAGTTACCGGAGGGACGTATCTCGTGGTCCTCTGAGTCACCGGAGGCTGGTACTGGGTGGTCCTCTGAGTCACCGGAGGCTGGTAGTGCGTGGTCCTCTGAGTCACCGGAGGCTGATAGTGCGTGGTCCTCTGAGTCACCGGAGGCTGATACTGCGTGGTCCTCTGAGTCACCGGAGGCTGGTACTGCGTGGTCCTCACTGTTGCGGGAGGCGCACGAGTGGTAGGTCTCGTTTGCGGGGGAAGATAGGTCGGAGGGTTTGTCGATGGGATTGGGCGTCTCGTCGTGGTTTGCTCCTTCGGCGGCAGGTAAGGCGGCTGAGTGACTGGAGGAACGTATCTCGTGGTCGGCTGAGTCACTGGAGGGACGTATCTGGTCGTCGGACGCTGAGTAACGGGCGGAACGTATCTCGTGGTCGGCTGAGTCACTGGAGGGACGTATCTGGTCGTCGGACGCTGAGTAACGGGCGGAACGTATCTCGTGGTCGGCTGAGTCACTGGAGGGACGTATCTGGTCGTCGGACGCTGAGTAACGGGCGGAAGGTATCTCGTGGTCGGCTGCGTTACGGGAGGTACGTATCTGGTTGTCGGACGCTGAGTGATCGGAGGAGAGTATCTCGTAGTTCCGGGCTGATGGGGAGGCGGCGTTGGCCGGGGCGGAGTTACCGGAGGGAACGGGACGTTGGGGGCATCGTAACAGTAGCCAGTCAATGGATTACACGGCTTCGATGTCGGTGGGGTAGTGTATTGCCTGCGAAAGGAGAGAAATAAAAATATTGCGTGAGTATGATTCGAGAGGCGATTGCAGCATAGCTGAGAAACTCTTCTGAGCGAATATTGAAGAGTCTTCGCTTGCAGAAAGTCGTAATAAAATGCTCCAGAGAATACTTACGGTGGGGGAGGTGGCCTCGCGGGGGTTTGAGGAGGAACGTAGGGTGGCCTCGTCGGGGGTGGAGCAGGCGGCCTCTCCTGGGGTGGAGGATAAGGCCTCGGCGGGGATGGCGGTGGAATGTACGGTGGTCTTGTCGGAGGACGTGTCGCCGGAGGTGACGTTGCGTAGGTGTATACTCTGTGAACAGAAAGTAAAAAAAATGTGTTACTGATACGACGGAATATCGTGATGACATCATTTATTTAAATGACGCTTACTGTTGCGGGGCAGGAGGGGGGGACGTTCTAAATTCGGAGGGCAATGGCGGACTCGGCGGCAGATGAACGGGCCTGATACAAAATAAACGATCTCTTAACTGGTACCCTCTATAGATACGGTAGTTAAGTTACTAATTTATTTTGCTATTTACAGGTTCAGTAGTTCGGTAGCTGAAGAGACGTCTTGCTCAGGAGGGAAGGGTTTCGCCGGAGTGGGGTAGCTGTACGGCGGCTGTTGAGGAGGTGGCGGCCGTGGCCTGTTAGTCACTGGAGTCGGAGGTTCGTATGGTCTGTATGGCGGAGATGGAGGTCTTGCAGGCGGCGGGGTAGGTCTTGGACTAGACCTGCAGCCATAAACGAGAGCGTGTAATTAAAGGCCAACTAAAGTGAAATGCTGTATGGAGCGTACAACAGCTTTAATGACTTATAATAACTAAAAGATTTAAAAGAATTCCTACCTCGTCGGGATCGACTGCGACGGTGTCGGATAGCTGTATTGCGGCTGTTGGGGAGTTGGCGGCGGTCTCGTTTGCTGAGGAGGAGGCCTCGTCGGAGGTGGCGTTGGTCTTGGGGTGGGCCTGTTGACAGCAATGTTTTTTTTTAAGTATTATTTTTCTTCGTGGCACATGCAAAGTCCCAATTGTTGATAGTCTCAGCTATTTCATATCGGATACGGAGAAAAATTATGAGTTTAGCCAATTAACAATTATGAGCGAGAGTCAATAGTTAGTTGGTACAATCCATTTATTTAAATTAGTTGTTTCAACTAACTAATTTCCGGTGAACTCACTAAAATAATATCACCAATATAGCACTAATTGAGGTTGATAGTACTTTGCGTGACAGCAATGTGCATGCACCGGAGTTTCTTGTACATGGGTGCGAGACGTAAAACTGGCGCGCAAGAAGTAAAATTAGCGTGCGAGAGGTAAAAATAGCGTGCGAGAAGTAAAATTAGCGTGCGAGAAGTAAAATTAGTGTGGGGGAATTACAATTAGCGCGCGAGAAGTAAAATCGCCATGCTATAAAACGCCACTTTTGCCACGCCTTACAGGCACGAAAAGCGGCACTTCTAATGCACTCGTTGCTAAAAATAAATTAAACAATTTGTTTACCTTGGCGGGAAAGTCAAGGGTTGCTGTGGAGGAGGGTAGTTGTACGGTGGCTCTTGTGGGGGCGGTGTTGGTCTCGGCGTCACTTGCGGATGTCTTGGTGTTGGAGGTGGAGTCGGTCTTGGGGTAGGTCTGTAAACAAAATATATTTGTCCCTTACAACAACAATCCCAAATAATAAATCCTCTCCAGTTTGAATATCGTCAACAAAACGGTTTGGCACAGTCTCAATAACGTTATCAGTCGTTGAAAGAATTCTTACTTCGGCGGGAAGTCATGCGACGGTGTAGGGTAGCTGTACGGTGGCTGTTGTGGGGGCGGTGTTGGTCTCGGCGTCACTTGCGGAGGTCTTGGTGTAGGTCTGTAAACAAAATAAATATATATTACTTGTAACGGTACCAAATATTAAATCCAATCTTGTTTGTACATTGTCAATAAAATTATTTGGTACATTCTCAATAACGTTATGAGTCGTCCAAAGAATTCTTACTTTGGCGGGAAGTCATGCGACGGTGTAGGGTAGCTGTGCGGTGGCTGTTGCGGGGGCGGTGTTGGTCTCGGCGTAGGCCTGTAACCAAAATAAATATATATTCCTTGCAACAGTCCCGAATAATAAATCCTATCCAGTTTGAACATCGACAAAAAAAAAAAAACTCTTTTGGCATAGGGTCAATAACGCTATCATCAGCAGAATACTAACCTTGGTGGGAAGGGATTCGGCGGTGTAGGGTAGTTGTACGGTGGCTGTTGTGGGGGCGGCGTTGGTCTCGGTGTTGGTCTCGGCGTCGGTCTCGGCGTCACTTGCGGAGGTCTTGGTGTTGGAGGTGGTGTGGGTCTTGGGGTAGGCCTGCAAACGAAATAAATATATATTCCTTGCAACAGTCCGAAATAGCAAATCCTATCCGATCTCAACATCAATACAACGATTTGACAGAGCCTCAATAACGTTATGAGTCCGAAGAATTTTTACCTTGGAGGGACGTCATGCGATGGTGTAGGGTAGCTGTACGGTGGCTGCTGAGGAGGAGGGGTCGGTCTTGGAGGTGGAGGCCTGCAAAGAAAAATCTCATAATTCGTTATCTTCGTCCCTGGCGATCCACTCATTAGAAACAGTGGATTAGTAAATCGGATGTCACACACACGCTGTTGATACTATGACAATATCCTTCAAGTATGTTTACCTCGGTGGGAAAGTTTGTGGAGGCTGAACTGGTGGTGGAAGGTATGGGGGCCTTGTTGGCACAGGCGGAGACGGGGGCCTCGGCGGTGTTGGTGTCGGTCTCGTTGCAGTCCTTTAAACAGCAAAAATAAATAAATAAAATGAAAATAAAATTCCATAACCATATATCAATACATCACACGGGACAAACTACTCGTTATGCGAACTATAACTCTCCCGAACGGTATAATTGATCAACAGATATAACTCTTACTTGGGCGGTAGAGTGAAGGGCTGCTTCGGCGTGTCGTATTGGTAGCCTTCGAAAGGCGCCTGAGGCCTTGGACTGCTCTCTATCGCCCTTTTGCTCTTAGCATGCACGTCGCTCGTGCAAAGCACCGCCACAAGCGTGGCGGTCCACAGGAGCTTCCACTGAAACAAAAATTTATAAATATTGCAACCCTCTTGTCTCACCCGACAGTCCATCTTCCTGATGATCGCGTCAAACTGTCTTAACGACGCGTTAGCGAGCACGACAAAAAATCATTCCGAACCAAATACATGTACGGTTAGAAGTATAATTGTGTAAATATCGAATTATCTCGTTACTCCCCGTGGGATAATCTCACGCCTCGCCCACAATCACCCGTGACGCCGGCCGACTCCTTATGTAAGATAATCGAGCTGGTCTAGCGGTGGTGGCCCGTATGATCTACAGACGGTGATCGTGAAAGGTTCTCGACGCCTCTGTGTCGACTCCTCGGTTAATGCAACTTATCGATGATCCTCGACGAAACATTCATTCATTAACGCTGGTTTCGCTGACGTTGCAAAATGTGCCATGCGTCATCGTCAACGTCAAGCGATATCGTTGAAACAATTTGCATTGGATTATATGTTTAAAGACGATCGATCATATCGCACAACCGAATAGTTATGCAACAATTCGCGTCATTCGCGATATTACAATTTAATTAATTTTTCACGGACCTCGAAGGACTTTCAAGTGTAGACATGCGCGTCGACGACCTGACGGTTTCAGCTCGGAGTAAGCGTCCAGTGACCTTTAACTGGGCATAATTTATATGGAAGAACGCGCGCACCGGCTGCACGGCGAAGAGTTCCCGTGGAAAATATATCGATGGTCGAACGTCAGAGGGGCACATCGGACGTGCTTTTGCACAGCCTATATGGCCTTATGGCATTAAACCATCGTTATAGTCTCCGGGCCCCGTTTGTCCGTGGCGAGGGACTCGGAGTCGCCGGTCTCATGTGAAAGGTTGTCTATGTACCGCAGCATCCTGCATTAAAATCGCAGAACGCAACGGCGGCAAACGTACAGATCCGAGGGCTGCACTTAACCGACGTAACTCAGCTCTGTCGGCAGGTGGATCCGTCGCTCTACACGAGTTACACATCGTCTCAATAAGGATCTCGGCTAGCGTGTCTAATGATCTCTCTCTCTCTCTCTCTCTCTTTGGGTATGAATGAAAATTCTCGATGAATAACTTTGATGACTTGATGAGACAGCTGCGGCGACCCGTTACGCGTGATCCTCATAGATCCATTCATCCGATCCATCGCTAAGACGATTGATCCGATCTATCGATGATCTCTCGCAGGAAGTAGCGATCTTGAGACTCGCGCAATTTTACACTGGTGCAACGCGCCGGGTGATCTGGCAATGTTCTTTTTTTAAATCTCTTTTTTTTTTTTAATCAACTACTACTATATGTATGGAAGGTTGCATTGTAAAAAAAAAAAAAAAAAATGAAATTTAATGTACCGGACTGGACATTTTTATGCACAAATTTCTATATTAAATTGCATGTACAGTAGTGATGGAAAATTAATGTTCAGCCTATTAAAAACGTTGAAAATACTTTATTTTTAATAATTTATTTTCACTTCATTGAAAAAGTATATTAACCCTTCAAGTATCGGAGAGTTTTTGCCGATCGCAAACAATCATGTTTTCTGTTAAGTACAAAAACTATACGGACGTTCGTAACAAATTTTCTTCTGCGTTATCAAAAAAAAAAAACAACACCTCAAGGTACGTCTGTGAATTTTTACAGATTTTTTTTAGCGCAATAACTTGTTAGTCGAATCGTTCGAAGATTGCGTTTTGAAAAGTTTCACGTCCTTGTCGAACAAGGATCCGGCACGTGACGGGTTAATTTTTCATCACAATGTGCACATTAAATATAGTGTACCACTTTTTCCACAAAAAACCGGTCTGCGACATTAAATTTACAATTTTGTTTACAGTGTAGAATACACTGAGAAATATGAGACGTTCCGATGACCTCGGAGCTACGAATTGATTCTTGGCTGACATACAAAAAAAAATATATATATAATCATATACTACATAACATTAATCATTGGTATTTAAAGGCGCAGTTTTGACAAACTCGATGAGGCATTTGATCGTGAAGGTGTCCGTCTAAGTTATGAAATTATATAGCTCGCAAAAATACAGAGGCGAATGAGAGAAAATGTGAGATCGAAGGAGAGGAGCTTCGATTGACATCAACGACTTTTACACGATTGGTTGATCGCAACGGACGGAGTCAACAGTACGAAGAAATTTATTCGATATATAAGTCGGTTAGCTATTTCATAACACAGTACATCAGTTGGCCGTAGATCGTTTCACGATGGCAAAGCGCTTCAATGTAGGGAAAGAAACAAGAAAAAAAAACAAAAAAAAACTGAGAAGAGAAGGCGAGACCGTCATATACCAATAATCCTCCAATATATACCCATTACTTAATAGTAGAAGTGGGTACATCTCCCACCGCTACCTCCCCCTCGTAATCGCGTAGACTCTGGCGAGACGACTCTTCACTCCCAAACAAGACAACAACAAAAAGCTGCGTTGATGCGTGGCCTCTCGTAAATACGATCATCGAATTCCTCCCACTAATCCGATGTCCCGATGATTTTTTCCGATGGCTCGTTATTTTTTTTTTAAGTATTTATTTTCCGTATTTTTTCTTTACCTAATAGCTGCCAATTACTGTTTGCGAGACTCTTTCAAAATCAGCGTTTAGTCCTCTTCTGACGTTTTCTTTTTTTTTTTTTTTTGTTTTCTCTCGCCGACCCGTCTTCACTAACGCAATGGCCCGAGAGAGAAAGAGTGACTCGATGTAATAATTACCGGCACTCTCGGTAGCGCGCAGCAACCTCCGGCGCGTCTCGTCATATTTCCATCGACGAGACGGTGAGACGCACAGGTGACGGCTAAAGAGAATTCGAACGTCGATCGGCTCGTCGGAGAAAGCGACGAAGTTGCGCGTTCGCGCAAGAAACGAAACGATGACGCTTCGCGATAATGGGTAACCGATACGTGCAATGGCCTTTATACCGTCGCTTTGCCTGAGATTACATGCTACTTACACTCTCGGCTACGCGCGGTTCGGATGCTGGCGACGCGACTTTTGAATCCCGCCGCGTTAGTTCGGTCGTATAAGGCGAGAATAACACTCCGAGAGAGACCCATCGCTTGCGTCATCGAAATCTAAAGATGCGTTAACCGGCAATCGCATCCACAACATGCTCATACAGCCCAGAATCTCGATAACGATCCGTGGACCTTGTTGCGTCGAGATTTTGCAATCGGGAAAGATTCGTCTCGATAAACTTTCCTTTATTTCGTTTTTTATTATTATTATTTTTTTTAACGTAAAAGTGTGTATTATATGACTGTATTTATTGTAAGTGGAAGATTGCGGGTGTTTATTGATCGTTTAGGGGCGAGGAGAGTAGAATCGAGAGTCGCGCATGCAATCCAGAAACTCAACGACGATCCCTCAACCTTGGTGCATGAAAATTTTGCGATTGCGCAATATTCGTCTCTACTACTTTTTTTTTTATTTTTTATTTTTTTTAAGGAAACGTGCCCATTGCATTACTGTGCTTATGTCAAATGGAAACTTGTAGGAGTTCTTTATCCGGACGTGAAAAGATTAGAAGCGTGACTCGCGCCAATTAAGAAAAAAAAAAAAAAAAAAGAATCAAACAATCGAGAACCGGATGCACGGAGTTCGGCGTTGAAAGGATTAACGGAGCGTTGGAAACGTTTGAGCGTTACGGAACTCCACTAACGTAATGACAAACGAAAACATAAGGAGCGGCAGAGAAATGAAGAAGGGGAGCAAAAGAAATAAATGTGTTAATACTACTCGAGAGAAAGTGGTCCGCCGTATCGTTTAGCGGAAGGTTTATCGACTCCCGTACAATGATTTCTCGGTGCGCAGTCACGCGACAGAAAAGAGACCTCCAGACTCGCATTCGCACGTTACGTTACACCTTGCTCACGGCGTGCAGATCGCTTAGACGTGTTCGAGGAACTTTGACAAAAGACGCCGATCGACAAAGAGTCACTAGAAGCAGACTGCCTCGCGAGACTTTACGATTTTGCACGACAAAACTGTCGCGCGTTAATGATTTTTGGGCGATATAGAGACTTTCCTCCCGTTCAATTTAATTCGAGCTCTCGATTTATTTAATCGCCAGATACATCGCATTATTCGACCGCGAACTATACGAATATGGATTAAGTCATGGTGATATGGCAATTTCTTTAAACAACGAAAATTGCCGGTTTGACATTTAAAAGGCCTCAAAATTTTTGTCGTAACCAACTCTAGAGACATCGAACTGACGTAATCCACTCAGAACTTTCGATATTTTCGATGCGTCATTTAATTTCAGCTTTGTAAATAAATATTTGCGATCGGCCATATTAGTCGTAATATCCGGGTGATATGGCCACGATTTCTTTACACAATGAAAATTGGAGATTCAACGTTAAAAAAGACCTCAAAATTTTGGTCGTAATCAACTCTAGAAACATCGAACTGACGTAATCCACTCAGAACTTTCGATATTTTTAATGCTCTCGATATTTTGATGTTATTTAATTTCAGCTCTATAAATAAATATTTCCGATCGGTCATATCATCCGGACACTACGGCTGATATGGCCATAGTAATAATGGTAGTCGATAAGGCCCAGAGAAGCATAGAAAGATCGCACAAATCATGCCTCAGTATATTTTATGTTGTCTACGGGAACTACAGAAAGACGATAATTACCTCCGCCAAATATTTCAGATGCCAAACTAAGAAGAGAATGGTTTTACTACTGGCCATATCAACCGGAAATTGCGGAAGATATCGGCCACGTTTCATATCGTACTGACCCTTGCACATGCAATCTTAAAATTTTCGATGCAATCACATTGTATCCACATATACTAAAAACAATGCAAACGGCAGCGCCATTCGTTTGGTACGTTGAAAGATATTACCTTAGGTCATATCACCCGCATGGCCATATCACCGTGACTAGTCCCGAATACAAGTGAACACGGGAATTCGCGAGAGGCCCTACCGAAATGCTGAATTTCTTGGAAAAACGCGTTCGGGTTCAACGATAAGCAAAAAAAAAAAAAAACTGAAAGAGAATGCGAAAGGATTTCTTAACGCAACAGGTTTCCGACCTGGTCGAGGCACGAGAAAGAATCTCCGGACATTTGTCACTGTTGCGAAACCCACGGGATGAGCAACCGAAACGCGGTGCCCCGAAAATTCTACCGGTCGATCCGGTATTTCGATGGTTTTGTCGATCGCGATCTTACGCAATCGTGACATAACATCGGAGCCACGAAGATCGAGCGGTCACTACCGATGTTACATCTTCGGGGCTTAATCTTCGCCAGTTCGTATATTGATGTCGGTGGGAAGGTTGTCATTGTCATATTCGACGTCGCCGAAGCAGATTGTGCGTCGTAAATAATCGTAACTTTAATTTAACGAGCGCAACTCTGACAATTCCGTGGAATTATGGAGTCGAAGGGGGAATTTATACGAGATGTCGACTTGTTGCAAACTTGACTCGTAGAGTAAGTAACTTCGTGCTGATTACACTCCGAAATTTACTCGAGGACATTAATGAAATTGGAATTCCCAAACGATTTGAATGGGAACTAGAATTGAATTTGAATAACAATTATAAATGACATGAAAAAATATAGAGTGTAACTATAAAAACATCTCCCACCTGCTGGGGAAGTCTGTGACTCGGTCGAGCCTGTGTGGGAAGACGGACACACCGCTCGCGTGTGTAATCTTCACTTTCAACGGCATAACGAAATTCCGTGCCCACACACGAGTGCCACATTAATGAAATTTACAACTCTGAGAAATCCGTTAACACGAGAAGCATCGAGCAACTCGATCATAAAAATTTCATGTTGGACGACACAATAGCGCAATAGAGTCAGTCTCTATTTATATCGCTACCCGAAGTGAACTCGACGCGATATTAACCCTTCGATGCCTGATCTGTCATATTTGCCACATCGGTGAAAAAAGCCCATCGTTTCAATACTTGAATCTTTATTAACAAAAAATTCGGATAAAATTTGACGTATGTCAATGCGAGCTAACGAAATTTTGTCGAACACAGTTTCGTAATAAATTTATTTCTGCTAATTATTCAGTCAACACTGCATTAAGCAACAACAAAATATCTTGTGTATTCCTGGTAAAGTAGGGGGAAAAAAAAAAAATGAACGTTTCTTCGTCGACAATTTTCGAGGCAGTAATCTCTGTGTGGTATTCCTCCGTCGACATTTAAGTCTCCAAGGGTTCATTGTACCGAGAAACGAGGAAATGCATCATCGAACGTGAATCGCGCTAATGCACCCGACGTGCTCGTCACGAGATGCCTAGTTGAACTCGCGTTCAAACACAAGCGTGTTCGTTCGCAGTCGAGGAAACATATTTTCCTCCTTCGCTCTCTTCTTCGTCTCCTCATTCGCGAGAATTAAATTGCACTCCGAGTGTTTGAAATAACCGGCGGATCTGCCGGTGTCTCGAATCGCGGTGCCGTTTTCGCGGGTACCCCTTGTGTGTATGTCTACATTCGAGATCCTCTCTCGCCCGGATCGTTAACCGTTGGACGGAAAAGAAATGTTCGATCCTCTTACGCAATCGTCCTCGGCTACGGCGGCCAAAGCAGCGAAGAGTCGCTATAACCGGCGGTGAATCAGAATACCCGATGTGAACCGATCTTTAACCCCCCCCGGATTAAGCAATAGATTTCAATTACGTCGCGTTAGGAGGACCTTTGAAAGTATCGCAACCGCCGACCTAGCGCTGATCGCGCACAGCAGCCTACGGGCAGCTTTTGTAATTTCGCGGATAGTTTAAAGTGACCGTCGGGCTCCTTTAAGGTAGTCCTCGCTGCACGGTCGAGTCAATCGATTACCAAGATATCAACATTTTTTTGCACACAGTTTAAAGGGATAATCGGCACGAACTATCGTGGATCTTGATGAAAGAGTTCCTACTTTGTGTAAGGAAACATGTACAATAATGCATTTTCGGAAAAATAACTCAGTTTACGACGAGTAATCGACGGGCATATTTTTACGCAGTTTTTGTGAAGTCAAATTCGTGATTTTCGTACGATTTTGATGAGTGAAAGCTCATTTTGTTTGTCGATAAATGCTCTATGAATTCACCGGAAAACATTAATGATGAGATTCGTCGTTTACAAATTAGAGTAATTTGTTTATGAAACAAGCAGAGCTTCGACGTTAACGAAACTTTTTATCTTATTGGGAATCCAAACGAAGAAAATTACTTGGTGAATTCGAAAAATATATTTCACGCAAACAAAATAAGCTGTCGCTCGTCAAGATCAGACCAAAATGACAAATTTGTGTCAATGTCCGTGGATTTATTGGCGTAAGCTGAGTTATTTTTCAGTACATTCATTGTTGTGCATTTTTTTTTCTACATAAAGTAGAAACTCTCTAATCTGAATCGACCTTAATTCACAAAAATTTCTCCTTGAAAACGTGTGCAAACAATTTTTGAAATCCGGTACTCGATTGACTTGACTATACGGCACGAACGGCCTTAAAAGCCTATCGGAAAGCGGTCGTTGACCATCCCAAAGTCATCAAAGTCATAACGCTATTAAATATCTATTAAAGTTATGTCATAATCAGAAATATCCTTTTATTAAAATCCACAGGATCGATGACACAACTTTCGGCAGTTGCGTAACGGCCCGTCCGAAGCCCATTCATGATAATGGCCTAATGTTTAGATTTATTGGTCGACCCGAGAGCAAAAAAAAAAACAAACAAAAAACATGCCTTCGCCCTTCGCTCTTGCGAAATTAACGACCCGGGACTTTCGAAATACATATAAGTTACAAAAAAAAAAAAAAAATAATGGTGTCGAAGGGATCAAGGTTTGCGTCAAGGCTCGTCGGTACGATGAGCTCTCGCATACGATGACCTTTAAGATAATTCGTGTTGCGCGTACGAAAAATCGAAGAAGATCGGCCATTCAAATTGGGCTAGCCTTGAGATCGCCCCGAGAAAGAAGGTAAGCGAGAGTGGGGCAAAATGGACTGCTCAAGAACAATTTCTCGCCAGACACCAAAAACAGTCTTATCTCGAATGGAGGACTCGTTTCCGTTTTGTGTCCTGCTTTCGCTCGTGGAATATATTTATTATTTATTATAGTAAATTCATAGTATCTGCGGTGTGTGTTATATCTATCAATGTGCTCGAAGCGCCGATGCATACTCGTCGTCGTGCACAGACTGTGCGGCAAATATTAATGACGATTTTTCTCCAAGTAGGTAAGGAACGTACGGCTCAGACAACGGCTCTCGGCCATCGGTGACATTTCACCGCTCTAACGCTGTATTACTGCCGACTGAATTTTCTAAATTCTCTACTTTTCTCGTACAATTAATCAAAGCTCCGATACGGTTTTGCGTTCGGTAGGTTTCGAGCTACGAATATTCCTGAACGTTCGCAAAAAAAAAAAAAAAAAAAAACGACCCAAATACCTATTTATTTTCGACAATAAATTCGCAGTTCAAAGCCGTTTAATTGCACAGCGTCGCGCATGCAGCCGGACGATAGGAACATCGTTGACATTTCACTATGGCGCGGACTCTCGTGCAGGAATCCTTTTACGCGCTTCGAGTCACCGCGTCTTTTGATCCTTCCGTTTTTTTTTCTGTTTTTTTTTTTTTTTTTTTTTCCCCTCCTAATATCAATGTCGCTGATCGCAGTTTACTGTGCGGTCAATGAATTATTCCAGCTCACATCGCCTCTCGCGAATTCCTTCGTTACACGCAATGTCGTATCCCTCCTCGCGCGCATATATACATAAGCGTATGTGAAACCGTAAATCAGTGAAAAAGAAGAAGAAAAAGTAAACGCTGGAATGTTCATTCCGCCGGTAAGAACTCTCAATGTTGCGAACAATGATAACCTTTGATATTTCCTCGCATGTAGTTAAACGTTACGACTATACCGACGGCTCAATTCCATAAGGGCATATCGGCTGTGCAGTTAGCGCGATCTGCGACGCCCTTCTGGCGTTATACCATGGAATATCATGACGCAGGCTTCAGCGATCTTTCGCCTCGTGCGATCACACGGATCTTCGCCCTTAATAAACTTTTCGCACCGCTCAAAGGAATATTCTCGTTTATTTTTATTTTTTTAAACCGGCTTTATCGCAAAGTCGCTTTATCACTGGACACACGTGGTTCGTAGAATTTCATTTTTGGACTTTTCTTTTGAGACACGTCACCACTCGGTTACTTACCATCTTAAGTTAGGCGAGCGCTTTGCCCGCGTTCGTTATCGATAGGGTGGGCGGGGGGGGGGGGGGGGGCGGAGGGATTAAAAAAATGTTAACTAAAATAACGTTA
Source organism: Amblyjoppa proteus (assembly GCA_963922035.1). Lineage (NCBI taxonomy): Eukaryota > Metazoa > Arthropoda > Insecta > Hymenoptera > Ichneumonidae > Amblyjoppa > Amblyjoppa proteus. Next base: position 4,055,314 of record OY998228.1, on the reverse strand, counting down.
AGCACTCAAAACTCTGCACATGTCCTCGCGGGAGCGCGTTCCCCGAGAGTTAACTTCTTCCAGGTGAGGCACCGTTGAGCATTTATAGGATTCACCCGAGATCCGTCGGGGATAATGAGGTGGGGGACGAGCGTGCCGTACCGTATATTCCCCCGACGGCGAGAAACGGCGGGTCGGTCCATGCCGAGATGATTATTGAAAACGTCCTCTCCGCCTCTGCCGGCTCGTGTGGATGCTGCTGTAAGATCCGTCGTCTCTGTCGCATCGGTTCTTCGGCCCGTTTCTCTCGCTCCTTCTACGGGACTCCGGCGTGTTACCTGCGGAGAGTGGGAGGACTTTGACTGTGCATCGGCGGAGATGAGTCGAAGAAAGAGGGGAAGAAATAGCGAGAGAGAGAGAGAGAGAGAGAGAGAGAGAGAGAGAGAGTAACGAAGGTGAGAGTGTCCGGCCGAGAGAAGGACGTGCCGATACCGAGCGTCTGCGAAACAGGTCCAGGATCGATCGGAACGAAACACAAACGGCCGGCGGTTATCGGGGAGGCAGAAGATCGACTGTCGAATTATTGCGACAATATTCTTATATTATAAATACATTATGTATGCATATAACGTTCGAGGTCGAAAAATTTCGGACCACCAATTAAATTTTACACGGACGATATTTCATCAATGATTTAATGAGGTAAATGAGGATGGGAGATGTGACGTAAGCGTGCGGGAGACTTCATTTTTTGCTTCTTTTTTTTTCCGATACGGTGATATATGATCCGGAAGATTAGCGAGCGAATTCAATTTGGGCGACGCTTAGATCTATTGATAAATAAGGGAAGGTCGAGCGTGGCCTTTTGCACGTTAAATCGTACGACTTACGATCTTCTGTCGCGCTGTAGTCTACGTGGTTGGATGGTTCAGTGAACCCATTAAACAGTGCCGATATTTTTAGTACGATCGAGCACTTGACGGAGACAAACAGCCATTTTATATTTATTAATCGATAATTTTTTTTTTTTATTATTTCATCGAGCGCGTTTATTCAATACGTTCCAACACTATGCGAACGATGATGATCTGTAGTCGGATGGCGATATTCAGATAATTCGTTTTCGTTGGCCTCACCGTTGGGTAACTCTCTCTCTCCGTGCGTTAACGTCGTTACGCCGGCTGAACGATGATAAAACACATCAGGGTATTTTCATCGGTGTACGTGCCTGTGACCCTGTGTGCGAGAAGGGAGATCGTGGATTCGATGATCTTCGGCATGGCGGGTCATCTCTCGCGGCCGGTTTTACCGTCGCGATGCTCTCCAATGAAATACTTTCGTTATGGCGTATGCGCAGAAAAAAACTGTGAGTTGACATGATTAATAGTTACTTAGGAAAGCGGATTAAATAAAAAAAGCTTGAACCAGGGATCACCGAACTATTAGATGTGTCCACATTCCCAGGTGTTCGGGCAACTTAGCAGTGCTTATAGATCTATAGATCTACTATAAAGTTGGGCTGTCCTTGAAGTACCTGATAGTTGTTTGGTACTTCATCTAAGCACTTGAAGGACCCAAGTACTTTTTAGTACTTGAATTACACAAGTGTTTTTTAGTATTTTACGTACCAAAACACAAGTACAAGTAGTTTTTCAGTGCACGCTCGCATAACGGATAGTCGATGAGTAAGCATGACATCCTGTTTTCTCTTAACTTATGATTATTTGTCTAAACATGTCAATGAGTATAATTTTTGTGGGCATTTTCTTTTTTATTCCTTAAAAAAAGAACGGAAAGCGACACTTTTCGTTTTACTATCAAATAAGATAAATTTTTTGAAGACGAGAAGGAACAAGAAGGGACAGTTTAAATTTTTCTAAATGAAATATTTTATCCATTTTATTTTATGAAAAAAAAGTGATGAGTGTATTAAAAATAGCCTCAAAACGACGAATTACGAACATTTCGGTTAGCGATTTTTTACAATGTGGAAGCCATGCGCAAATTACTTTGCACCTTTTTTTTCGAGTCCAGATAATGATTAACGCTACGACCCAAATTGCGACAAGCACTTGGAAAATAGGTGAGAAATACTTCAAGTACAAAAAGGACTTGATGGTTTCTGTACTTGCGATACGTGTATTTTGTATTCGAAGAATTTTTTTGATACATTGCCCAGCTCTGATCAGTTATGTACGGCTCAGGTATTCCTCATACTTTATCGTATTCCTCGTAATTGCAACGTCCCTCGTTTCTAATAATACTCGTCACGTTTCAAGGAAATCAAATGGATCGTTGGTACTGATACATTTATCAAAGTCTCATTGATCCGGCACTCAAAGAGCTTCTGAAAACTTGATCCATCCGAAGCGCGTTCTTCGTAGTATCGTGAACGATCGGAGGGATGTCAGATAGAATCCTCCTGAAAGATTGCATAAGCGCGATCAAGCGGCAAACTCCCATGGAAAACATGGGTTGGGCGATCGTGCATCGGAGCTCGGATCGTCCAAAGAATCGCCGCGATGATCGCTCGGCGAATAAAATTACACGTCCGCGGGAATCATCGAAGCTGACATTGGATTATTTCATTCATACGGGGATAGCGTTTAGTTGCAAACACCCTAGTGTGTTTCTCCTCTTAGATTGGTATATATCAAAGGTCGGTTTCATGATTCGCACGACCTTCTTCCTCGTTTTTCTTGTCGTCGCGACGCTCCCACCGGTCGACATCCTATCGATAGATCCGGATGAGCAGGACCGATCGGATCCTTGCGCTAATGACGGGACCAACGCAATTCCACGCCTTTCCGGTTCGCGGATAAACCGCTCGTCTTCGCGATTGTCTCTAACGAGCACATAAATCGCGCACCCGGGATCGCGTGGGAGAATCGATAGATCATGACTCTGCTCACAGTCTCTTTCGCATCCCGCGATTATTGCCGGGTCATTGGCATTGACGGGTGAGCGAGCTGTACTGGCAATTTCCCGGTAAGTAATCATTTGTTTATTCTCACATCTAAAACGTTAATTCGCATTACAGTCAAAATATTGTCGATTATTTTGTTGGATGAATGATTTTTTTTTGAAAAACGAATGAATACGGTGAATCATATTTTATTCTTACTTTTTTCTGCTTTTTCAAATCATCTCCCATATTTCATTAAAAGTCAAGGTCATCGAACGAACATAAACATTCTCTACGAGTAGTTGGCTTCTGCGCATGTCCAGAGGAATTCGGCCTCGAGTCGGATGTCTTGGTCCGTGTTACTCTCTTGTCCGGTTGTAATCTGATGAGTCGAATCGTATCGACCACCGAGAATCAAATGGTCGTTAACCGTGTAGTTTAACACATAGCTTACGCCCTTGTGATTCTTAGCCTTCGACAAAGTCGCGAACGCGGATCTCCTCGCGAAGACGAAGACGGAGATCGTCCCCTTAAAAGGCAAATCAACCAAATAAAGACTCGTGTCTATAGCCGAAGCATGAATATTAAATGTCCGGAAGGGATGTAGTGAATTTATATAAAAAAAAAAAGAAGCTCGTATCGAATATAATAATTTGTTGAAAATATAATTCTTCGCTATCTCTCGTCGATCGTTAATAGGATTCGCTGTCCGATCACCTCCCTTTCTATATTCCTCCTCGTTCGATCACCGAATTGTGCTATTAACATTCGTGTTTTTTTTTTTTTTTGCGCAACAGCCTCAGGATCATCGGGACTGAATCGAGGACGAGTGGATAAAGAATTAGCAAACTTTTGATGTGAGAACGCTGAGCCAGAGTGATTTGGTTATTGAGAAAAAAAAAAAGAAAAAAAAAAAACGATGTCTAATAACAAAGTACAAATCGTTTGGCTAAGGCAACTGTGATCGATCCTCGACCCCTACAACCTGCTCCACGCCGAGGTTACATGTTCGTTTTGACGATCGTTCGTTTAATTTTTCATTTATTTGATCCACGCCGCGATAGCTTATTGTCCTCGATGAGACAAACCGGCCATCTCGATTGCAAACGATCTTAGACGGTAACGTCGTTGCGTGCGTGCTCATCGTGCCTCACGGCGATCTCTTTTGTCTCATTCGGCGTTTGACAAGCCTCTTCAATTCTCGTCATATTAACAATCGGCGATGTTTCTTTCTAATAATAGGTCTATCGGAGAGGAAGCGAAGGTCGAGGCGCGTCTTCGACGATTCATCGATTCAACCGTTCACTCGGATAACCCATTGTCCCACAAATATTAATACACTTGCGATAAAGGTCGCTCATGTATTCGGCTCACACGAAGTTTTTCGGGATGGGCCACGACGGAAATAATTTTAATATCGTTTCTTTGTGAATACATTTATTGAGAGGTGCTCTGACTCCAATGATATTGGTAATAACAAAAATAGATTCATTTTTCATATAAAAATTTGGAAAAGATTCGACGATTATGAAGAAAGCTCTTCGAAAGTAAATTTGGGATAAAGATTTTTTTTTTTTTTTATTTCTTTTTTTCGTACAATTTTTGGTACAATAAGTGCTTTTTTCGCGAGTGCAATTTTATACGAGTTCGATCAATTTTTTTTTTTTTTTTTGATTTTTCTACGGGACAGGCTTCGAACTAGAGGGGTTAATATCTCGAACATCCTCGATTATTATTTGCTTCGCGATGTTCCGTTCCTATTTTTCGCAATTACTTTTTCTCTCGGTCGTTAATGACCGCGAATGGCATTGAGGCGAAAAATTTAAATTTCGAGGGCTGAACCTCGAGAGGCCGAATACTCGGACGCCATCTGCACGAAATATATGTAGATAGATGCGTGAAAAGCAGATTGAACATGTGCCTCGGAGCGCTAATTTCGATGTGCGATCTTCGCGATGGAATTTAGATATTCGACCTCACCGCGGTTGACTTCTTTATATATAATAAGGTCCATAGAGCCTGTGCAGATCGAAAGACGCAACGGATTATCGCAACTCATGAAGTTGCCAACTGTTTTTGGCGATCTTGCCAAGCAATCGACGTTATAAGGAAATGGAGAAAATTCATTATGTCTAAAGTCATCACAGAGACGTTCTTGATGAACGATCGAATATATCGTATTTGTTCGATACGGCTACGAAAAAAAATCCTTCATCGACGCCCGGTCGCTTTACTATCGTTGTGATGAGTTCTCCTGCAGTGGAAAGTAACCGCCTATTCGCTGTAATCTCTAAAAAGAACATTATTTTAACATGCTTTGCACCTTTTTTTTTCAAAACATAAAAAACTTCTAAATCTCAAAAAAATTGAAACGGTCAACATTTAACGTACAATTTATTGTCGAAAATCGCTAAGTGAAGTTTGCGTAATTTATCATTGTGAGACTGATCTTAATCAATTTTTCACCGGTGATTATAAAACTGCAACTCATTTTACTCCGCGCATGATGTTTGATTCGGAAAATGTGTCAGAAAAAAAAAAAAAAATTTCGATATTTTATAAAATTTAAACGATTAATATATTTTTTTTCCCATACTTAATATCAAACGTTGTGCAGTGCTAATGTATTCGCTTGCCAAGTTTCGTCTTGATACCTCAAGTTTTTAGTTTTTGGTAATTTTTCAAAGAAAATTAACATTTCATAAAATCTGACCGCTTGAATAGATTTCGACAAAATTTAATACCAAACTCTTTGATAAAAGTATTACAATTAGGTACATTTGTGTACAGTTTTGGGACAATAGCTCATAATTTACGCACGTTAGAGCTACCGCAGAGCATGTTCAAAAAATTCAAAATCGCGTTAAATCTCCAATCGGGCTTCAATCCCCATGAAAATTGCACTGAATGGAGATACATGTACGAAATTTTAACTCGCTGTCTCAAACCATCTCCCCATTACTACTGTTTTAAAAGATGCAAATCTGTCGCACGCACGCACGCACGCACGCACGCACGCACGCACGCACGCACGCACGCACGCACGCACGCACGCACGCACGCACGCACGCACGCACGCACGCACGCACGCACGCACGCACGCACGCACGCACGCACGCACGCACTCACCCACGCATCGCATTTTTCGACGTTTTAGACTTTTAAGTACTCTGACATTAAAATGTTGATTTTTTTTTACAACGAAAACATAGCTTTATCTATGCGGAAGCAAAAATAATGGATTTCTCTCGCTACGAAACGCAAATTCAGAAATACGTTTATAAAAAAAAAGAATATCCGATATCGTCGCGAAGGCGATTCTTGCTTGAAAGACGGCCGATGACTGTATAAAGCGAGACGGGTAGCAGCGTTCTATCTATGAATTGCTAAATATGTCTACGACATGCAAAAAAATCGTAAATTCATTGCCAGCGGCAACGAAGTTCAGATTTTTCATATATTCTATCGCGGATCTATCTCTGCCCACAGTCGCATAACTTTGCACCAATAAAATTCAATGCTAAACATAGACGAGTCGAGAGTAGAGAGAAACACGCGCCGCGGTGACGACGAGTTGGAGAATTTTTTTAAAACAAAAGTGTCTGAAGCGCTCGAAGATTTATCGGGTTACTAATTGCCCTTTGCGAAAGATCTGCCGAAAAATCGTAAAGTTTTTTTTTGTTATTTTTTTTTTTATGTTTATGCGACAGACGATACTGGGCCGCAGAGTCGACCAAAAGACTCTTCGGCGACCTCAGCTCCCACTCTTCTCTCAGAAACACCCATCTTCTGCTTTCGCCTCTATATATTTCTATATATATAAATGAGTCGCATAATAATTTGGGGGATCAAAAACGAGAAGAAAACGCGCGAATATTCAGGTAAAAACCCGCTGCGAACGGCCTTGGATCCCTCCGAGTTTCTAGAAACAAGGACATCGAGGATCTTCACTCGTCCAGCCTTGATCCCCGTCTCGGAATATATATTTTTTTTTTTTAATTTTTTAACACAGTTACTTAACTGGCTTTCTAGTTAGAAAGACGTACATATAATAGCGCAGACTGCGAAAAATAATCATTTGTAACGAATGAATGTTTTTTTTTTTTTTTTTTTTTTTTTTTACGCTAAAGAGTCATATTTATTAGCCTCATTGTTGATTGACAATATCGTTATAAAATAAAGTATACAAATGCTTTGACCGATAGGGTGAATAATACGTATAATGCACTGAAATATTGTGTTTCTTGTCCGTCGCGTTCCAAAATTCCGATGTTCCTGTGTTTCATGTCTGTGTTCTCCGATGAATCGTCAAGTTCTATTGGTTCATTCGCCTCAGAAATAATGACCATAGCCGTAGCCGTAACCGTGGCCGAAAAACGGGTATCCTTGAATGACGCGAGAAATTGTGATCTTTATAATATACGAATAATTAAAGCGAGATTATCGTTAGATTGCGAATAACTCACCGTAGTGGCCGTAGCCTCCGTGGCCGTATCCGTAGAATGGATATCGAAGGTACCCACCGTGATAGCCTAAGCCGTATCCGCCGTACCCGCCGTAGCCGTGATATCCCAAGCCATATCCACCCAAATATCCTGGACGCGCGAGTGCAGCGCCGATCAATGCGAAGAGCAGGACGAGAAACTAAAAAAAAAAAAAAGAATAACCGTTTAACCATCCGCGGTAAGATAACTTCCCACTAAATTATCATTCTCTGGTGCTTATAATGAAAACTTCATCTTGACGATTACGTTCACATAAAGCGCTTTTTTTTAAGATTTTTTTTTTTTTCGGCGAGAACAGCGAAAGGGTTAAGTAGAGCCCTTTCACCCTTTCTCACTTCAAAATTCATTTTTAGTATAATTCGTTCTACGAGCGACGTATCGATGAAATTAATTTAGCCGTTGAAGAAACGTTTCATTCTGGGAGTGAAAAAAAAAAAAAAAAAAAAAATTAAGACAATAGTGAAAAAAAAAAATGGTGAGAATTAAGATGACGAAAAACTAAACTCACGATTTTTGAGGAAGCCATACTGTCGACGGTTCGATTGCTCTCGAAAAGAATCTCAACGACCCTCTAGTACGTTCGTTACTAAAATTCCATAAGACGATGTTGGTTGCAGTGTCGAGTGCTCGTCTCGTCGGACTTCTTTTATAAGGAAATGCTTCCGGTGCGTTTGCCCCACCCGCACGATTCTTCTCTTTTTTTCTTCTCTTGCATCTCGTTGTTTATCGGGGTCTCTCCCCGATGTTGTTCGTAGCCGCAGCGGCGGGCGACAAGCCCTTGCACACACGCGATAATGACAGTGTCCATTGTTCGCTGGTACCTGTGCACGCTAATATAATATACGCAATAATGCGATAGCTCGTGAGTTCGTTATGAAATAACTGGTAGAAATCGCGAATGCGCAAGGGGGAACCGCCCAGTTCGGTGCCTTGACATCTAAATTTCTTCCCACACCAAGCGATCGCAAAACAACGACGACGACGACGACAACTGGGCATTAAATCGATTCGCCGAGCAAAAAATTGTATGACTCGAACGACTCTTGGGAGTTTGTGCGCTGCAAGGTACTAATTAAGAGTTGCGATTTAATAGATAATATGTTCGTTGACATGCGTGAGATTGGCGAATCGATTATATCTTTTCTACTACCGAGAGCTTCGCAAAGCCTATAATCAAGACGCTTAATCTTCGTTAATAGAATCTAACCCCTTGTGACTTCTTGTGAGTTGTCTACTTCTCCTGTCAACCTGCATTTTGTCAGTCAATTAACTAACGAAAAATCTGATGAAATTCCATAGAGGGAGTTTCTTTGACGACACGGAAAACGGACATTGATTGCAAACATCCATATCGTTGGATTTCAGCTAAAATAAAATCTAAATTAAGATTTAAAAAAGTTCATGTCGTAGTGGAGATATTGCAATGAGAGAACGATTTGAATAGAAATTACGATAATTCGGATGAAAAACGAGAAAACTTTCATGTACATGGAAACTAGAGCGACATCCTGGCGAACATTCGTATTAAACTTGACGCATACTGCTAGAAAATATGGTAATACTTCGGTATGGCAGAAATTACCCGGATATTCCGATATGTGTGCTAGAATATATGTTCTTCTTTCTAGAAAATATAGTAATCGGTGGCGACGCGATTGCCAACGGTTTCTTTTGGGTTTGTAAGTTATACCGGCATATCACGTCGATTAAAAAAAAAAAAAAAAAAAAAAAAAAAAAAAAAAAAAAGAAACGAAATTTCGTCGATCAACATTTGATTGACGAAATTTTCAGTTTTAACCCACGAAGTTTTTAGTTTTATCCACGAGGTTCTTAGCCAGATACGCAAAATTTTGTCAACCTGCCGTCCGGTCGAGATTGATCATATGACTTGATAGTTTTTCCGAGATCCTTCTCTCAGTGTGTTGTTTGAAAATATTAAAAATCGCTATATTTAATATTAAACTTTAACGCAACACTAAGAGTGTAAAACTTTAAAATTGCATTGTATTTAAGGGGAAACGTCGATAATAGTGTAATGTTTTATCGTCGGCTGCGACGTTAGCTTATTTTACGACTGAGTAATTAGTGTTGAGCAACTCGCGATGAGAATACATTCGAATAAAAATAATTATCGCCAAACGTTGATAAACGGTAAAACAAAAGTACTACTCAAAAGAAAGATTTCACTTGCAATGCGTGCAAGATGGCTTATCAAGACGCAAACTCAATTCTTTTTTTTTCATAATAACACTGTGCACGCATTTTTGTTTTTAATGAATCGTGCGTGTGTATCGCAACAACATATCGCGACCCCGAGAATCACTTAATTTCCCACGAACGCATTGCCGGAGGCCGTGAAATGTATTCGATTTTAAGTATCGCGAGATATTGCGTATATTGTTTCTCGCATTGTGTCGTAAGAATCGTTTATATTTAATTATGGGAATACACGCGGGATTGTAGCTCGTCCGATCCCTCGCGATAATCGAAAACGACGTAGAGCAAAAAGAAAATCACTCAACATATTGCATAAGTCATATTTTTATTAATAAAATATACCATCTGTATATAAATTTCTCCTATTATAATTTTTTAAACGCTACAGATAAGAAATAAAAAAAAAATAAAAAACTGCTTGCGAGTAAATGTCATTGGAGTTGCCTTTGCTATCGCTATCATTTTAATGTTCTTCTCGTTCGTAGTGAAGAACTATTCTCTGAACGAATCTGACTGGATCTGGCTGGAGAAAACCACTCAACATATTGCATAAATAATACTTTTATTAATAAAATATACCATCTATATATGTTTCTCCTATAACAATTTTAACAACGATACAGATTCGAAATACAAAACAAAACAAAAAAAGAAATGCATACAACTAAATGTCGTTGGTGTTGGCGTTGCTACCGCCATCGCTGTTATTTTTTTTTTCCTTGTCGTCCGCAGTGAACAAGTATTGTCTGAACGAATCTGGCTGGAATCTCACATCGGAGTAGTCATCCAGAGCGGGTAGCAAGATCCTGCCGAATCGGATTTGTCCCTGAACGCTCAGAACTTCGGGATTTTCGGTCGCCGCTCCGCCATCCGTGGAATTCCTCTTGCCTCCGGTCTCGAATTTCTGCGATATGGAGGTCACCTCGCTGGACGACGCTTCCACGGCCTTCTTCGAGTCGATTCTCGGTGAGGGTGTCGCGAAGTTCTCGGACTCTCTGAACTCGGGTACTAAGTGCCCGGGATAGAATCCCGGAAAGTTCGGGCCTCGCTGCAAGCTCCTCGGATAATTGTCGTAGCCATTCTGGAATCTCTGGTTGGGCAGGAGATCGAATGAGTTAGAGCGGAAGGCTTGCTGACGCTGCTGGAAGGGATCGGCGAAAGGTTGAAAAGCATTTCTCGGATAGTTGTTACCGGCGGAGTTCGGATAGTTCGCGTTGCCCAAGAGATTAGGATTCGCGGCTGGATTTGCGTTGGGACGGTACGGATCTATAAGCGGTTGAGCGAAACGGCCGTCTTGTCTCTGTGACTGAAACGGGAAATTATTGTAGTTGCCCGGTCCACCGGCAAACTGATTGTTGAACGGAAATCTATCGAAATTCCGGAAGCGATCGAGATTCTGCGCTGTCGGGTCCAGAGAATCGGGATCTCGGCCGGTCTGACTATTGCCGGTCGTTTCTACTGGCGAAACTCCTGGCACTTGTTCCCCCCGGTGCGGCCCGCTTTCCACCGGCCTGAGGCCGGCTTCCGGTCCAGCTTGGCCGGCGTAGCCTCTGTAGAGCTCCGGATTGTAAGGGCCAGGGTTGCCGAACGGTCCCGACGCGAAGTCTGGACGGTGCAAGCGTTGAGAATTTATTCCATGGTAATAGTTGTAGCGATGATAGTTGTTGTCGTCGTAGTTGAAGGGAAAGCCCTGATTGCCCGGTCGCACTTCCGTCTGCGTCTGCGCGCTTCTAACGGTGTCGGCTTCCAAATTCGCCGATTTCGAGGGCTCGGTCGTCGTCTCGGGACTGACGGGAGTCGTGGAAGTCGGCGTTGTCGATGGATCGGCCGTGGAGTTCACCGCGGTTCGATTCGGACGGCCATCCTGCAGCTCTCCGACCAATGTCGGCGACAATACCGTTGCGACGTTCTTTGCCAGTACAGTCAAAAATTCAGCTGCTGAAACAGCACGTGTCACATACTTTCATGAAATTTCGATAGAATTTACTGAATCGTCAGAGAGGCGAACGAAATTGCTTGAAAAAAAATTATTTTTATCGAGATGTGAAGGGTTGAATTTTTTGAATTACTCACTGGCGATCGATTGCTTGCCTTCCGCATATCCTTGACCAAACGACGCCAAGATGACGACCAAGCAGCTTAGAAAAATCTGCGAGAGGTGTGATGAAAAGATTGATTAGTCATTCATTCGTGCACCCGCTGATTTTAATACGACGTGTGATTGTTTCCTTTTTGTTTTCTGACCAAAGATCGCCAGAGTGAATTTAGTACGAATTTCACAATGCGCGCAAAGCCCGTGTCTCCGAAGGTAGCGTGACTGACAGATTCTCGTAATCCGGCGTAGTATGTTTTTGTCATTGCGCAACGGTGCAACGACGTTGCTGCATATAATTACGCGCGAGTAGCAATGTTCGCGGATCCCGAGATCGACGAACTCATTTCAAGTGAGTCCAGGTCTCCTTATTCACTCCGTTTTGACGTTTATTTAATTTTTTTTTTTTTAATCGTTAACAAGTTAACGCAATGAAAAACATGAGACAGTGATTTAATTCACGCGTCGCGAGCGCAAGATTGATTTTTATATTTTAATCAGCACAAATAATTTATTGGCCTAAAAAAAAAAAAAATATCCCATTGAATCGAATTTACGTAATTCCCGACGATTGGGTCACAATCCCGCTTTCTTCTTTGATTTCCTTTCACTCCCGGCTCGTGAAATACCGCACGAATGTCTCGAGGAAGAACGACCGTCGCACACGACGGGGACGACGCGAAAAAAAAAAAAAACACAATGCATAAATCATAGAAGAATACTCACGTGCGTCGAGCGATGCATCGTGCGTGGTACCAGTGTCGACTAAAGGGTTCCTGTCGACCATCACCGTCATATATACTTTCCCTGATCCTTAAATGTGCACTCACTCCCAGTCACATTTCGTCTAATGCCACGCGAGGCGGAAAAAATTTCCATGACCGACCGGACGTGTAGCTTGCATACTGTCGTTGTTGCATTGAAAGCTGCAACGTCGATGCGTTCGATCGCCGATAATTGCACAGAGATCCGCGTCGAACTCGAAATCGCAACGTTCATTTGGTTGGGAGAAAAAAAAAAAAAAAAATTAAAAAAAATCACATACATTGTCGTGTATGGAATTTTGCGATTTGCATTTATAGTGTTCGCCTCTTCGTCTTCTACTCGAAATGACGCGAGGACAGAGAGGACCACCTATTCTTCGCGGTTTACCGCATTCAGCAGCGATTCAGCGGAGAGGTGGTAATACTTGATCACTTTGCCGTATTAATTACCGAAGCTACTTGGGTGGGTGGTGTAACACATGAATAATTATCGCGGACAGTGTAATATCTTCGTACTGTATATGTGTATTGCATTAAGCAAAGCGCATGTTTATAAGATACTGCGCCGTGAAGATATTCCTTGAACAAGCGTCACGACAGGGATACACGAGGTTATTTAATGCTAATCGTCAGACTTTATTTATGTCGATAAGCCCTTCACGCGAGCGATTAAATATATAATAACTTATTCGAATATTAACAAACATAAAATCTGGAGATAGAGAGAGAGTGAGAGAAGCGCCAAATCGAACTCTCACACATTGTCGTATAATAATTATAATAAAGGATTTTTAAAAATTATGCAGCCTTAAAGATATTATGCTAATGACCTAATAATGGATCTCCAGCCAAGCGGTGTAACTGGAAACATATTGCAAATTCTTTCGTGCTTTTTTTTGGTGTTGTATTTTTTGCATTTTTAATTATTGTCAATTAATATTAATTTGCAGATATCAATATCCGAGCTGGCTGTATCGTCCAACAATTCCGGGCGGGACGACGCAGGCAAGACATTGTCGTATAGTCATTAGAATAACAGATCTTTTTTAAATTATGCAGCCTAGAAAATATTATGCCAATGACGTAATAACGAATCGCCAGCCAAGCGGTATGACTGAAAGCATATTAAACAGGCGACTTTTTTATCTACGTTCTGTCGTGTCTTTTGGTGTTGTATTTATTGCATTTTTAACGATTGTCAATTAATATTAATTTGCAGATATCAATATCCGATCTGCTTGAATCATCCGACAATTACGTACGCGCCAACGCCGGCAAGACATTGTCGTATAATAATTAGAATAACGGATTTTTAAAAAATTATGCAGCCCAGAAAATATTATGCCAATGACATAAGTGCGGATCGCCAACGAAGCGGTGTAACTGGAAGCATATTGAACATGCGACTTTTTTTTAATCTACGTTCTTTCGTGCTTTTTTTGTTGTTTTTCTTTTTGCATTTTTGTCGATTGTCAATATTAATTTGCAGATATCAATATCCGATCTGGCTGTATCGTCCGACAACTCCGGGCGCGATGACACCAGGTAGATTGTAAATTTGAACCGGACCCTGCTGACGTCCGAGTACACCGGCGGCTCTGACGTTCGGCGTTACGATGACCCGAGAAGACGGGAACGACGGAGCTGGCTGGGCCTGGACCACATTCCCTGGGTAATATTGATTCGAACTTTCGACATCCTGATTTCCATATCTTGCGAGCATTCCTGTCACACTCCCGTAAGGAATTCCTCCTGGGTGTCAGTGCATAACAAAAACGTTTTGTCAAGTAAATTTCTTTAACGATACATAACAGATCCTTTCGTTTTATCGACAGTTAAGAATAACATGGGCCTTACTCCCATCTTACAGTGCATCGGTTACGTCCTTTTAATTTTTATTCATCGATATATTTTTCGAAATTATTATAATGAGCCGAAGCAAAAAAAAAAAAAAAAAACAGCAGGCGAGAAATCTGGCCTTTAACAAGGAAAAGCAATATTTTACTATATTATTATAATCAATAATATGTCGAGAGCCAGCAAACGATTGCGCCGATATAATATATTTACTTTGATCAAGTAACGCAAAAAAAAAAAAAAAAAAATCACGACATTCGGAAACATCCGCGCAGAGTTGAAATAAACATTGATCAATAATTTATTCGTGTTATACAACGCGTGCGATATATCCCTCTTTTAATTTTTGTTAAAGATTGCCGATGCGAGTTGAGTAAGAATTGCTCAACGTGCGTGACACCCGTGATTAAAAAAAAAAAAAGCTGCGGACGAGAAATCTGGCTATCAAGGAAAGATTATGTTTCACGATATAAAGTATCGAAAAATTATTTTTTATTTTTTTTATTTTTTTTTTTTCATTCACAATCTAGACCGCTCGAGTTAAAGGTAGTACTTGCGGTACAGTCCCGTCAACGTGAGTTTCAGAGAAAATTTCGAACACTTCTCGATGGGCTAAAAATCTGAAAAAAAAATCAAATGTATGGGAGGTGCTGCAGAGATTGTTTTTGTGAAATAACAATTGCAATGTGTTATTAACAAATTCGAGAGATAAAAATCATTATTCAACAAATTACCCGGCAACTTAACTATTTTGTCCTATAAAAATGATACCTCTATTTTTCTGAATAGGTATGAATTTTTTCGGAATTTTTTGTAATAATTGAAAATCGCGTTTTTTCTATGTTAAAGCAGTGAAAAAAATGCAATTTTCAAAGATAACAAAAAAAATTCTGAAAAAAATTCATACTTATTCATAAAAATAAATGAATTATTTTTAAGAAGGAAAATAGTTAAGTTGCCCGGTAATTTGTTGAATAATGATTCTTATCTTCGATTTGTCAATGACAAATTGGAATTATTGTTTCACGAAAACAATCTTTGCAGCACCTCCCGTGTACTTGATTTTTTTTTTTTCAGATTTTTATCCCACCGAGAAGTGTTCGAAATTTTCGCTGAAACACACGTTTGGCGGGACTGTACCGCGAGTACTACCTCAAGCGTTCAGAAATGAATGGCCGCACGACCGTGCGAGTAGTAACAGCCCGTGGTTTGTCTCGCGTCTGACCACACGAAAGTGAAAGGGGGATTTCTGTACGTCTGGCTCGCTGCTTATTTTCATCGACGACGAAGAAGTCGCCAGCGCTGCGATCTCTCGAAAAATACTCGAAGCTCCGAGGAATAAAAAAAAAAAAAAAAACATTGCGCAATGATCGTTTCGATCTTTATCAACGATCGGTGAGATTTTTGATTTTTTTTTCATACATCGATCACATCGATCAGCCAGTCATTGCTAAGTGACCGACTGACGTTGCTATATCTCATATTTTATACGCGATCGGTCTATTGACTTTCGTGCGAGCATAACAAGTTTCCTCCTTCAGCAAAGGTCAACGCTTACAGAATATAAAAATAAAAATAAAAAAATTAAATAAAACAAATATCGATTAACGATATTACTCACCATATGCCAGTCCATTGACCATCTCCACAATGCCAGCGCTATCCGGCGCGGCGGTTGACAATTTCGCGAGAACCACCACTCCGATGAGGGTTGCGATCTATTTAACCGTAACGCATAATTAATCGCGCACCCTCGAATAAAAAAAATTAAAAAACGAAAAAACGGAAAGGTTTCGTCACACTCAAAATAACATTTCTTTTGTTTTCTTCATTTGTCATTAAATGCAATCGCGTATGTTACAATCGACACATCGTGAGCTTACCTTTGCTGCGATCATGTTTGCCGAGGTACCGTTGTTACACGACTATAACACACAAGTTAAACCGGAGTCTCGTGCGAATGATCGAATTTATATAGAGTCAGTGTGGCGTTAGAATTGTCCAATGAAATGCGAGTATTACCTTTCGAGTTCAACTATCCCCTGTTACGTTGCGGTCTCGGTCGTATGTAAAAGTGTGTTACGAGATTTATCGAGCGTGTGTGTGTGTGTGTGTGTGTGTGTGTGTGTGCGTGTGTGTGTGTGTGTGTGTGTCTATGCGTGTGGATCGAGGCGATACGTGCGTCCTAGTATATTACCCGAGACACCTTAACCTTGGAACTATAAGGCGCTACTTAGCTATAGCTTAACCAGCCTCTCACATCTCTCACCGCTTCGCAATGACGATCAAGGCTCTTTTCGCTCTCTATCCACTGTACAGCTCGACAGTCGATCTGCAATTTAGCTCGTTACGCTGTAACCGTTCAATTCGCTCGGGCACTTCCATCAAAGTTGGATCGATCGGTCGATCGATGTGTAATAACGTCTCGATCGCACCTATTTGCGAAATCCTCGGGCCACCTCCGCGGCGCTCGCTCGGGCGAGACACTTCGAACTTCTGAAACACGATCTGCATCCGCGTTCGCGAGTGTTCGACGATCTGTACGTAACGAGATATCTCTCCCTCTACCGATGTTCTCTGCACCTATGCAAAGTCTAACCGAGCGGGAAAGAGCTCGGTCGGCTCGGTTACATGCATCGATTTAGTTTCGCAAGAGGCGCCTGCCAGACGGCTTAATAACATAGACACTTCAACCGGCAAGTACTCCGGAGGGATAGTTTGCTTGAAGCACGTGTGAATCAACGATCCACGGTTCGACTAATGCCTCGATCCACGATTCGACTAATGCCTCGATGATACGCTAACGATCTGCAAAGTTACATGCAACTGCCACCGATCAATTAAGTCTGATGAGCAATCATCACGCCACACCGGCGTTCGCGCTGGAATTATTAAATGTGGAATTAGGATCAGGGTCGAAATATCGCGTTTCCTTCGCGAATACGGCTTTACCGTTCGAGTACATTGCCCGGTAGATAACACTGAGGCAATTAACGCGGAGGCTCGTCGGTCAATGAATACACTCGTTGTTGGTCGTTATTACGCGTGTAAGGATATGATATACCGTTGATTTTTTTTTTTTTAAGTCTTTTTCTGTTCTGTTTAGAAGAGACTTATGTAACGTTTTTAGCGATGCAGAGGCGAACGAGCGCGGTCTCTCGCAGCCAAATTGGGTCGGGGACGTCTGGTTTCGACAGATTGTTGACTCCTCGCAATTGTTTTCAGTTCAAGGGTAATCACCAACACACTTTTACTTTTCACAATTTTTGTGATCTTAAAGTTAACTTAAAAGAGTTGGTGTAGAAAATGTAATTGGCGTTTAATGTGGCCGTTGACACGATTTATGTTGGAGTCAATCGGAGCATGCGCACTGTCGTGCGTGATTATTATTTACGGAGCGCTGCGACTCTTATGACAGCGTAGAAGGTTTATTATATAATTAGAAAAGTTGTGGATTTGTTAGTACCTTTGTTAGTACCCCCTGGATGAGCTGCTGATTATTCGAAGTCCCCCTAAGAAGATCCCTCTCAGGTCCTGTTAACTATTCCTCTGTGTTATACTATTCTGTGCATCTTGGTGAATTGTGCACAATATCGTCTTATGCAAGAAAACTCATTTTTCGACCTCAAATACGTCACTTCCAGTTTGAAAATATAATTTTTCGACCGGAAGTGTTATCCTACCGGAAATACGTCACTTTCGGTTTGAAAATTTCATGTTTCGAGCGGACGTGACGTCATACCGGAAATACGTCACTTCCGGTTTGAGAATTTCACATTTCGAGCGGATGTGACGTAATACCGGAAATACGTCACTTCCGCTTTGAAAATCTCAATTTTCGAGCGGACGCGAAGTCATACCGGAAATACGTCACTTCCGCTTTGAAAATCTTATGTTTTCGACCGGAAGTGGCGTCATACCGCAAATACGTGACTTTCGGTTGATGAATAAGATTTTTAAACCGGAGGTGACGTATTTTCGGGAAACCTCCGAAAATAAAAATTCCCGGTTTCTAAATTTCATAGCCCATAGCGAGGACGCGAAGCGCTTAAGTCACAAGAAACTGCTAGTTTTATGTATATTAGATGCAGCCCCCACACTCGTAAAGTCTATGAAGGGTATACAGTACAATCATTGCAATTTTAAAATCTTTCATCTCATATAACAACAGTAACAATTATTATTTACATAGCAAGTGTATAACTATCGTTTTCGCTCTTCGACATAGGAATACAGTCTGTGATGAGGATGCTTCACTTGATGGGACCGGAAAACATGTTCAGCCTCATCCGCATCGTCCTCCGTGTCGACGGATCCGCTTCCCTCCTCCTCCTCGGAAAATTTTCGTTCTTGGACATTCTCGTCTAGTGTCAAATCATTCGCATAAAGTGGCACTTGCCTGAGTACATTGGGCAGCAAGTAGCTCTGCAAATCAATCAATAATCGTAGTTTTCAATGATCCACGAGATAGAAGAGATCATGCTTCTCGAGCCATGCTCGCTCAACTGAACGACTCCCTGATGTCGCGGCAATAAACTTACGTCTTGCACGAACGAACCACCGATGCCTTCTTCCGCATCTTGCACAACCTCGTCATCTTCCGAATTCTCAAATCTCCTCAGCATTTCTTTCTTGTCTTCCGCATTGATTTTCGACTCCGGCGGTGAGTTCGTTCCGTTGTTGGGCGTTATCGAGACAAACATTCCCTTAACACCGTCCTTGTCGATTTCTTCCTTTCGATATATGTGCTCGGGTGTTTCCTTCGTCACTATTGAAACTTTTTCAACCCTCTCGTTCATCGGCACTTTGTCGCTTTTGTCGCCCCTCGGCGAATTCTTTTCTTCGTTGGGTCCGCCATTCTTTTTATCATTCTGATCGTTCTCGTCGTCTTCGATATTGATTCGCGGATACGAGGTTTTCGTTATTATTTCTTCCTTGGAGAATCGCGAGCGATGCTCGATGGTTTTCCCATTCGGGGTCGTGGCGCGTTCCGTGACGGTCTTCGGTGTCGATGATTCGGCTTCTTCGGGAGCTTTGGTCGATGTTTGTAATCTTCCGGGCGCTGCACTTGTCGTGCTTGATGATCGATTAGAGGACTGGCCGCGTCGGCGTACGTTTCTTCTGTCAATCGCCGAAGCAATCGTCGTCGAAGCACTGAGATCGTTTCTTTCAGACTTCGGCAACTCCGCGCTCGCGACGGTGGTCGTTCTGCCGCGGGATCTCGTCGGCTTTTTCGTTGTGCCGGATGCTACTCTCCAAATCCTCGGCTTTCCGGTGGTCGAAGTCGAGCGGCTCGTAGTCGACGTCGGACTCACGGTCGAACGCGACTTCCAGTTTCTTGATCTTCTCGAAGGAATCGTGGGATTTATCGAAGGAGTCGTGGGATTTGTCGAAGGAGTCGTGGGATTTGTCGAAGGAGTCGTGGGATTTACCGAAGGAGTCGTACGATTTACCGAAGGAGTCGTACGATTTACCGAAGGAGTCGTATGATTTATCGGCGAATCAGTGGACGACTTCGGCGTGACAGGATTAGTAGCATTCGAAATTTTATCCGGCTCGTTGGATTTAACTTTTTCCTTAGACGCGTTCACCATCGACTTGGGCATCGAAACTCTGATCTCCTTCGGATCAGCGCCGGATGCAGCGATGGGATCGTCGTCGTCCTTCGGATGCAATCTCCTTGATTTGTATCTACTGCTAAATTTCCTGACCGGCCGATTCTCCGAGCCAATTTCGTCGTTGTCAACGATTTTTCCCGTCAGCGAAGCTTTCGTTCTGCGAAAACCCTTCGTGGGCGCTTCGTAACGTTCCCACGGGTAGACACGCGTTCGGAATAACTCCGAATGCGACGCGTCCTGTTCTTCGTCCTCTTCGGAGCTGTCGGAAAATCTGAAGAGTTTCTCGTACTTTTCCCGCTCCTTTTGTTTTCTTCTACGCTCTCTCGCCAGCCTTTCTCTTCTCTCCCACGGATACTCGTATCGTACGATCGGCCGCGCGGAACGCCGGGACTCCTCGGATTCTTCGCCCTCGGCTTCGTCTTCCTCCCATGGAAAAACGTATCTCGATTGTTTCTCCCTGTTCTCTTCCTCGCTGCTGTCGTCGTCGGATTCACCGGAATGGTTTCTCTCACCGGAACCTCCGGTTCGATAGTTCGAGGAGGATTGCGTCGAGAAACTCGGGTGATGGAACGATGGCTTGGCGAGCCGAGGACCCAGATCCGAATACTTTGGATCCTCGTTGCTCTCGAACGGAGATAATGGTCGTGATGTAAATCGCATGAATTCCTTCTCACCGTCCTCGACGTGAGAGCTCTGATCTTCTCTGGGCGAATCCTCCTTCTCTTCCTCCTCCCCTTCGTTCTCATCGCCGTCCTCGTCATCGTCAGAGTGCCTGTAAGATTCGGACCGCCCAGGCGCGTTTGGCTTCTCCTCGACTTCCTCCGAGTCCGGTGATGATTCTTCCTCGACGTAAGACTCCGATGGTCTCTCGACTTGCTCATCTCTCTCATCGTCTTCCTCGTCGTTTTCGGCGCTTCCAGAATTCCGCGCTGGTTTTTTCTCTTCCTCGGCGTACCTCTCAGGCCGCTCAGTGGATTCTTCGTCGAAAGTTTCGGAGTATCCTGGAGGTTCGGATTCGAGGTATTTCTGTAGCTCGACAATCGCCGGTGCTGGTGTTACGGCATCTTCCTCGACGTTCTCGCGAACATCGTAATTATTGTTCTGCGTCTCTTGCGTCGTGTCTTCGTCCAGTTCCTTCTCTTCCTCGTGGTCTTGCGCGCGTCTTCTTGCGTCACCCGGGCGAGCTTGGATTATTTGGGGCGTCGAATATTGGATCTTGTACACCTCTCCGGGTTCGTCGAGAAAGTCCTCTCTTGGAGTTCCTTGCCCGACGGTAGGTTTTTTAAGGGAGGAGACCGTCGTCTTCTCAGAGTTCGTTGCATCGATTGCCTCGCGGTAGGACTTTGTGGCAGGTTCGCTGGTCGTCGTGGCGACTTTCTTGCGCCGAATTCTATCGTACCTTGGCTCTCTTCTTCTTACGTCTTCGGTACCGGCAGCTTCCAGATTCGTGAACTTTCCATTTCTGCCGAAATCGCCTCTGGGCCTGGAGTGTCTGAATCTGTCTCTAATCGTGTAGATGGTTCTTTCCGAAGCCGCCGGTTCGCTTGTGTTACGAGTGGAATTTACTGCGACATTTCTAGACTCTTCGGCATACGAATCGAGCACTCGGTCGTCGTCCAAGCTTCTCTTGTGGACTCTCACAGTCTTGAAGTAACCGACCTTCACGCCTTCGGTGCCCGGCAGAGGCTTGGTTCTCGCTCTAGTGCCGTAAGAAACTTTGTTGGTCCTGTAAGGAATTATTCGATAGCGATGATGAGTCTGAGGCTCGTTTGGCTGAGGAGGCAGCATCCCCCGAATCAGGAAGCCTCGAGGCCTCTGCGTTATGTGAACGACCGGAAAGGCCCAATCGTTTTCTTCGGGAACGACGGAAAGGTGATTTACGTTCGGTTGGCTCGACGGAGTCTGAACGGACTCGCCAAACGTTTGGTACATTCCTGCGAGATTCTTTATCGTACCCATCACGTCCTCGTAGACCTCCCGCTGATACGGCGTCACCGGAAGTTCGGGTGCTTCCGTAGTCGTCTGCGTCGGTCTTCTTCCCCGTCCGCGTTCTCGGTGACGTTCTCCCTTTGCGTGATATCTCGATCGCTCAGGTTCCGACCTTCCATCGTCATTGACTCGTCTTCGATCCTTCTTGTCCGCCTGACGAGTCACTTGATACACTTTCGATCCACTGCGACGCAGATCGCGCACTTCCGGTTCTCTCGACATCCTTCTAACGACCCGTTCTCCCTCCTCGTTACTCGCTATACTCATGATCCTCGATGCGAATTTGGCCGGGTCGAGCTCCTCAGGCACTCGAGGCTCTCCCACGTTTTTCTCCATGAAGAGCGGATTGTCCAGAGGATTCTTGTCGAAGTACTTCGCCCGGAAGCAGTCCAATTTGTCGCCGAGACCGCGAAGACGAGTCCGGTCACCGCGCGGCTCACGTTCCGCATCCGGTTCCTCCTCTTCGGGAGTTACTCTTTCGAGATCTGGCTCGACCTCCGCACACTCGAGATATCTATCGCGGGAGTCGTAAAACTCCGTTCCACCCAGTGTCTTCCTCGGTACCTGACTCGGATTCGTTATGTACTTCAAGGCTGAACTTCTCGACACTTCGGGGTTGGCATAAAAAGGATACTTCTCGAGATTCAATGCTTCAGCTTCTCTCGGACGAGTTTCTATTGCTTTATGGCGTTCGTTGCTGTCGATCAATTCGGTGAAGTTGAAATCCGGAACCTCGACCTCGATCTTGGCGTGTTCGTTCTCCGAAGAGTCGCCGTCGCTGTTCGAGCTCTTCCCGTGATCGTCTTCGTCCCCGAATCGCGATTCTATCTCCGCGTTTATCACCTCTTCGGCTATCCGCGGAGTCTCATCGAAAAGATCCTCGCTTCGCCTTTTCCGCCTCTCGGTTCCGCTCGATTTGCCTCGTCGAAGATTGTCGTCGCGTGGCAGGTCCAGACTGTCCGGGGAGGCTGCGACTAATCGATTAGTTTCTTCGCGGAATAAATTTCTCTCGTGCCGTAGATGATTTTCTCTCGACAATGCGACAACGCTGTCGTCAACTTTCTCATGGCTATTCGACACGCTCCCTTTAGTGTCGGTTTCATCGAGCGATCTTCTTCGTCTCCTTCCGAAGATGCTACCGTCCATCATCCGATAGAACTTGAGAAGCTCGGGCCAAATTCCTATCGGCGAACTTCGGTCGCTCCTGGTCTTCGGCTTCGAAATTCTCCTGAGACCGGAATACTCGGCGTATTTGCTTCTGCTCGCCGGCGACGGTGGAACGAGCCTCGTGAGCGGCGGATAGTAATGAGCTCTTTTGCGTCCCGGAGGCGGACCACGATGATGTCGCACGCGTGGAGCCTTCGGCGCGTGACCGACGTGATTCTGCAGCCGATAATCATCGGGATTCTCCGATACCCTGTAACCGTCGCGTTCGCCGTTAATTTCTTGTCCGAGCTGCCAGTGTCCACTTTCTTGGTTCACGCTCGGATGAACGAGGCTCCCGTAGGGATCGCTCGGAAAATCGGCGTAGGCGATCTGTCCCAACGGTACCGGCAACGGTGGTCGTATGACTGTGAGATCTTGTCCCGGAGCGTCGAAACCGTTCATCGTCGCCGTTCCAATGTCCCCCTCGAATTGATTCGCCACCGACGTGTAGCCTGGATTCGTCCGTTCGTCATCGAAAGTCGTTTCGTCCGGTCTCGAATGATTCTCTTGATCACAGGGAGGACTCCGGGTCGTCGTCTTGTCGCCCGGTCGTATTATCACCGTGTAGGAGAGTTTCTTCGGACCTATGAGAGTCGTCGCGCTCTGGCCGTGTCGCAGATTCAGGGCCGAATCGCTGTCGGTCTCCGCAGTCTCATCCGAGCCGATCGGATCTGTGTTCGATATCGAGTCGAAGCTCTCGCGATCGAAGCTCTCCCTCTTACCGGGATCGCGAGCTCCGCGCTTCCACGACTCGTAGAATGAAGTTGGCGATGGATACTCAGAATCCGTGTCGCTGCGGCTCGCAAAAGCCAAACTGCTCAGCTCGGTGCTCGGAGGAGTAAAGGCGAACGTGTCGTAGACTCCGATTCCCGTCTCAGCGGATGGGAAGCTGGGAGCGCTCGTCAATGATCCGACGACCGATGTGTCAGCTTCGTTCGTCGCAGATGTGACGGCATTCGGCGCCAAAGTCACGTGAGACTTCCAGATGTTCGCGTCGGTCTTGTAATAGTCCCAGAAGAGCTTTCCGTAATCCGGAGTCGTCACAAATTCATCCGCGTGTCTCTCGGAGCCGTCCGACTCGGCGAATCCTGCGGAACGTTGAGACGGTGGTTCGTCGTTGTTCTCAGGACTCGACGAAACCCTTCGAATCTCGTTGTTTTGAGACTCCAAGCTTTCGCCACTGGCATCAACGGACATCGCTCTCGATGACGCTTCGGGTTCGTCCATTTTTTTACCGAGTCTTCCTCCATGGTCTTCCGAATTTTTCCCACCAGCTTCGCTCGCAGCTTCGCTCTCATCGTTGTCTTCTTCCTCTTCCGCTTCTTCGCGATCGCTTTCGGGGTTCTTCAAGTTCTCGGGTACCTCCATCTCCGTATCTTTCTCGGCCTCCTCGTACTCTCTGTTCAAATCTTCCTCAAGTTTCTCGATACCGTTCTCGGTGACTTGCTTCGGATCGGCGTCGGAATTTTTCAACTGGCTCTTAAGCCTCCCGTACTCATTGCTGTCATTTCTTCTCTTCGGCGAGGTTTCCTCGATCCTCGACGACTCCTCCGCGTGCTTCCTGTACTCGTCCTCGTAGTCGTTGAGCTCATCGGCGCTGTCCGATTCCTCGAGCTTGGCCTCTTCCTTCTCGCTCCCCTTCGCCCTAATTTTTCCGCCCTTTGACTGTCGTCGCTCATCGTCGAGCTTGCTCGCGTATCCCTCGTGAAAATCGGCATCTCTGACATGTCCCGCATGATCGTATGCCGCGTCCTCGTATCCTTCCTCGGTGTATACCGTGTTGCTCTTCGACTTGGAAACGACTTCCCGCAATCTCGGTGCAGCCAATATCTCTTCCGCTGTCTCCGCGCTCTTCAGCGCTTCTTCGCGCGGCAATCGCTTCACCGTGTGAGTTTCCCGGACCTGTGCGTACAACTTTGTCGGCACAAAGTCCAGTGGTATGTCACTGTCCGGCGAGGGTTTCGCCCAGTCGCCGGGCTTCGTGTATCGCGTCTTCGTCGGAGGTTCCTCGGGATTCTCGTGAGGGCTGAAAGGCACCGCGTGATCCGGAGGAGCTCCGTCGACATCGTCTTCGCGTTCGTTCGATCTGTCGTGCAGGCCGTTCGGAACTCGCTTGTAACGTTTGGAGTGCTTCTTGCCGGAGTCTTCGTTGTCGAGAATCCGAGTCGCAAATATCGTCGGCAGCGTCGGATCCGAAGATCGCAGGCTCGCTTCGTCGATGGAACGGACACCGATGTTGCCGATCGCACAGAGAAGCAACGAGTAACTTATCAAAGTCCTTGGATCCATGTTACCATCACTAATGTTTTAAGAGCATTATCGCATCAGTTAGTCCTTTATTTATTTTTTTTGTTAAAGATAGATTCACCTCTTTTTTATACCGATACAGTTTCACACGAGAAACGCAGCGTCCACTGTTAATTTAAGTCAGCGTTATTGCAGTCGATAGTTCGTCACTCGATAGTCGAAGATTTCTGATCATCTTAGATCGAGTAACCGCTACTAACTGCCCGGCGCGCGACCGTCGAAGCCTTAATTTATAGTTTTGTCTCATGAGATTCGTTGGAAAGCCCGACGAAAGGAGACCGAGGTAGGGCGAGACAATTCCACTGGCAACAATCGCTCGTACAGCTGGAAATCGACGTTCGCCGCCGCTGCCAGACCGCAGGTTTTCTCAGATTCGATTATTGGCGGCTGGGACGCGAATTTTTCGATACCGTTAACGTACGTGCGACGTTGATCGAATAGTGTATGTACCGCTTTACCGACGGCTTGCCGAGAGACTGCCGTTTATACTTTAAGGACTGCACGACCGCATCGCAGTCTGACCGTTTCGTTTCGCTAAGCCTACCGGAACGAGGCACTAACAGTTCTTCTTTTTAACGCTCGCCAGAAGAAAGTCGAGAGACTCCAGGACACGCTCCGCGGATCAACGCGGAAAGGATCCCCGAGGCGAAGAACCCCGTTCCAATCAATCCAAGATGTGGGAACAAATCATGATCTGACATTCGCACGGAGCCGCAAATAATCGTAAATATATACATATATATATATATATATATATATATATATATATCTATCTATCTATCTTTATTCGATAGAATAAAACTTTATAAAGAATATTACAAACGATATCTTAGATGTCTAGCATAAATAATCAAACATGAAAGTAGAAACATACGCTATTCGTGATTTACAATGACACTGAATGTACAGTAATTTTCATCGACGCACGATTTGTAAATAAATCGCTCGTAACACGCCTTAACGAATTTTTCTTTTTTGTTTTTGGCGAATCGATATGCAAATAAATAATTTTCAAGAAATCGAGAGACCCTCCCGCGATGCACTTTACAGCAACTTTTTACAGAAAAACGAACAACGCATCAATGAAGACAAAAAAAAAATATATGATCTTAATCGAAGATAAGAAGTTATAATCTCAGGTACATTAAGAATAGAGCTGCGGTATAGATTCACCCCGAAATCATTGGTTTCCAAGAGTTCGTGTTTGCCTGCTGCGCTGTCGAGGCTTGGGTCGCTGCGAGAGACTCGGACGATTGCAGCATCGAGGCTTCGGGCTTGAAGAAATCGATTATCGGGTGATAATTGTAATTTACCCTTCGATGAGGCTCTTGGTAATCGTCGTCGAATCCACCGTTGTGGAGCCTCGATGATGAGTCCGCGTCCTCGTCGTGAGGCTGGCTGAACCTGAGGAAATAACGATTTACCATCTGTAATGAGTCTTTGGTCGATTAAATACACAATTTTTTAAATATTTTTTATTAAATTTAATCGATCGAGATAGGAATTTAAAAAAAAACAGACATTATTTTTTTTTTTTTTTTTTTAGAGTGTAATTTTACTCACCAATTGTTACTCATGTTGGTGCTGCCGGTGACGATCGAAGACGATGGGCTCTCCTCGAGATCGGTGCTGGATTCTCTTCTGTAAGGCCTGCTCGGCCTCGACGGTCTTTTTCCCTTCGTGATCGGCCCTTTGTAACCGGGAGCTCTCGTATTGGGTGCGTGCTGCTGAGGGAGTTTGTCGTAAGGCCTCGGAGCAGCCGAGGGTTTCTTTCTTCTTCCGGGAACAGTGTAGCTCGGACGGTGCGAAGTTCCGGCGTCGGAGAGTGATGGCTTTTTCGAGCTTGGGACTGAAAGAAAAGGACGAAAATTAAATGCATTTTACGAAGGAAAAAGAAGAAAGTAAAATACATTTTATGAAGGAAAAATATGAAAGTGCAAAACACAAAACACATACATTTACATGCGAAATACATTTTTTAAAGGAAAAAGAAGGAAGTGAAATACGTTTTATGAAGGAAAAAGTTGAAAATGAAATAAATTTTATGAAGGAAAAAGATGAAAATGAAATAAATTTTATGAAGGAAAACGATGAAAATGAAATGACGATGAAAATATGAAATATGGAAATAACTTACCAAAATTCGTGTCGAAGCTCGAACTGGGCTTGAACTTGGTGAGGTAGCTCGTGGGCCTTTCCGAAAATTCAATCTCGTCGGGTCCGAGATCTTCCGACGCGAATTCGGCACCGGGGAAGCTTTCCTTCGGCGCCGGTGCGGGATCCTTCTGGTTCGGTGGAAAAAGATCGCTATAGCCGTGCACGTGGCAGCTGCAGCAAGTCGGCACTTTGAAGATATCCATATGAAGACCAAGCGACGATTCCCAGGTCAGCAGTCTGTGATAGTTGTAGACTTGAGTGCAGGACGACCGATAGTTGTCCGATATGAAGGAGCAGCTTGATCTCGGGTTTCTGGAAATTTATCCATTGATATAGTGTGTTGGATAAAAATTGCGAAATTTAGATGGTTTTTTTTTTTTTTTTTTGTCGACAGACAGGGAAAGTTTGTTTGTACACCGGGAGAGTTCAATTCAACGTCCGGCAGGTTATTTGACTATGTCATGTATATTTCTTCACGTCCTTGCGACAGTGGCGATGTTAAATAGGATTTTTTATCGTCACTTTTTCGTCAGTCTGCCAAGCGTTGTCTCGATCGAATTGAGCAAGTCGCGAACTCGATTGAACGAGGCAAGAAGCATAATGATCTCGAAGGTGGCGTTGGCTTTTATTCTTATTTTTACGTAGTCGCGTAATTGGATACTTGAACGGTTAGTCGCGTAACTACCGACATCGTAGGTTCGAGGAACTGTCGATCGTATCGTATTTGATTGCATCGATCCAGAACGAATCGGCATCTGATCTCTTTTACCATTAAAATCAAACGATGGTCTTCCGTGATCGATCGGGAATAATCGTACGTCTGCATCGGAAAAACTCACGAGCATTTCTCCAGGCGCAGTGTCTGGGTGTGTTCGCCGGTGTTGATTATGTACTTCCACACACCGGAGACTGCTCGGGCCAGCTGGGGACGCGCGTACATGACGTGGGATGGACAGGTGAAACCCTCCTCGACGTTGTCCGGTGCATACGGGTAATCGGCTCGTCTACGTAGAGAACAAAAATAATAATTGAATACCTACGATTGACATTGAAAAGTATCGAAGCCAATTTGCATGCCCCCGTCTTCGTGTTTCTCTTTTTATTAATTTTATTTATTTAAAAAAAAAAAAAAAAAAAAATGTATCGTCGGCGAAGTTTATGACTAGAAAGCCTGACGCTTAACGACACTCGCGAGTATGTCGCTATTGGGGGATTCCCAATCGTGCAAATTAGGTGAAGTCATGAGAGCGATTTTTTTTTTAAGGATATTATTAACGGAATATTCGGTCCGTGGAAAATTAAACGAATTTTCATAGATCGTTGACTCTTTGCGGTTATAGATTTTTTTTTTTTTTTTTTTTTTAGCAACAAGTGGTCGTTCGCTTCTTACGTCTGCGCGGCGTCTCGAGCCGCTCGCGAAGTGAAAGGCACGCAGCCTGAACAACGTTCACCCTCCGTACGGCTGAGTTATCGCTGCGCTTCGTTCAGGCGCCGGCGCGATCGCGGACGGATTATATTTTTTACATGTGTAAATTTCACTGACCTCTTAATCTCGTTGTTCTCGTAACGATTCTCGTATCTGTTGTCGTAACGATTTTCCTGCGGGTGTGTCGATGGCCGATTGTCCGTTTCGGAGCCATCCTGCGACCTGTAATCCGTCAGCAGAGCCCCGACCATGTCCTTGTTTCCTCTGATGCTTCTCATGATAGCGTCGCTGAAAAATATCGGGGTCGACGTGTATCCGTCAATGTTCTTTACAATGTCGCCGGACGATCCGAGTTCTCATCTCTTTCCACTGACTAGGTAAAGAAATCAGTCCGGCTCGCCCGCCAATTAATTAAACTCCGGTGAATGTAAAAGTCTCTCGAAGATCGTGACACACTCACTGGGGATAATTGGCAGCTTCGAGACAAACGGTCTTCGTGAAAAATGTGCAACCCTCCGAGTCCGGCTCTTTCTTAATCTCCGCCGGTGGTCTTCTTCCAGGCCTCTTCGACGGCGAGCGCAATCCCTCCGCTAAAACGAAATCAAACTATGATTTTCGCCAACTCTCGAGAATGTTGGCGCTCCAAAATAGTCGGACGGATTTTTTTTTTTAAACTGATTTCTTTAACTGATTTCTTTAATTGATTTCTTTAATTGATTTCTTTAATTGATTTCTTTAATTGATTTCTTTAATTGATTTCTTTAATTGATTTCTTTAATTGATTTCTTTAACTGATTTCTTATGTGATTTTAAAAATGATGTTTCACTGATTTTTTTAAAATGGTTGGTGAGTACTCAACGGTGAAATCTCTGTAAAATATAAAAATTGTTAGAACAATGAGGCCGCTCTACCTGGCAAGACGTTTCGTCGATTCAGCTGGGGAGGGCGTCGAAAAGGCGGCGACGGTGGCTGATGACGATAAAACGGACGTCTCCCTCTTCCAGGTCTCACCAACCTCAGTTCCTGCGCCTGCAATACAATGCGGGAAACTTTTTTTTGTTGTTTTACCTCACTCTCCGTAATAAACACAAGAGGCCGCGGATTCGATATCGCATAAAGCTAATGGAAATTTCGTATATTCGAATGACTCAACTCGATTTTCTCTAGTCACGCGCTGATTGAGGTCTAGAACGGCTCTTCCTCTTTCAATCCTTGTTTCACCGTGGCAATATACTTATTTCAGTAACAAAATCGTTTTCTTGCAACAGTGATTCGTTGCGTGAAAAAATAAAAATAAAAATAAAAATAAAAACACAAAGAGGATTTGATTTCGCGTACTTCCTCCCGTACGAATTGAACGACGTGCGGCGAAAACACATCGCCTTCGTACTCTGAACGGCAATTAAGCAAAAAAAATAAAAATAAAAAATAAAGAAGAAATTATGTATAAGACTGAAATCTCGTAGGTCAAGGATACCAAAAAAAAAAAAAAAATGTGTTCCACTCCGCGGCCAATCGAGGTTTCCAGGCAAGGAAGAATAAGGTTCACGATGACTCGACTCGAATCGAATCTACATGGAAGATCAGGCACGCCGCGGACTTTCTAGCGAGGTAAACATCGGCGTACGGGATAAATCTGCATTGTCTGACGCGACACAAGTAGACGAGAGTGTACACGACGACGACAACGACGACGACGACGACGACGACGACGACGACGGAATAGTGTTGAGTATTATTGGCACGGACAACATAATTTTCGTTTCTACTTCGGTCTGTTAAGATTACGATAATGCTTGTTATATCTTCGGCTGCCGGGCGATTGGAAAGTTTCGGCAAGCATGTGAGGAACGCACTCGACCCTGCTGATCGTCAGGAGACGATCGCGGAACGTTCGCGAATACATTTTCGGAATTAATACTGCGGACGAATTCCTATTTAATTTTTTTTTTTTTTTTTGGGTCAATTCTCGTCCAAACGGATGTGACGATATTATTTCGTGCGTGACGATCTCTCGGTACGGTACCTCGGGCAATTCTTCGGGCGACTCGGCGTCGTCGATTTCTTCCTCCGATAGTATCTTCGCTATGTCCACGCTGATAGGTAGCATCAATTCTCTCGTCGCGTTATCGCGACCCTCGCCCGCCAAGAACGAGCTCACTTCGCCGATTGCCGGCGGCGATGATTTGTTGCCCGACAGTCTTGACGATATCAGCGTTGCCATAACGAGCTTCTGAGGTGGCGACATGTTGCGTATTATCGGAAACACCCCGCTGATTTGCTCCCTCTTCGACGGAATTTTCATCGCCTGCGAACGATAAGTTAGAAAAGAAAAAAAAAAAAAAAAAAAAAAAAACGGTAATAAACTAACTATTAAATAGTACGCTTAAAAATTCGTTTGCCAGAATTTATACACAGTATGCGAAGTTCATACGCACGAACCGGTAGATCAAATCTAATACACATGCGCGAGGTAAAATAGAAGCTTAGTATTTTTAAATCGAGCTTTTCAGACGTGCACAGTACACTGAAAAATTCATTCATTATCTCCATTTTGTGAAATAGATTTATAGTTTCGAACCGGCAAAATTAAATTTAATACAAAAAAAACATGAGGTAAAATAAATGCTCGGTATATTCAATCGAGGCTTGTAGATGTGTTCTCTATACCGAAAAATGAATTTTACCTCAGTTATCTGAAAATACATTAGACTGACCGGATTATGCAAATATCATAATTTTTCATGCAACTTTTGCTAACGTTTTTAACTTAAGGCACTACCATAAAAATTTGGTAAAAAAAAAAAAAAAAAAAAAAAAAAAACAGGTCGATTTGCGACATATTTTTACACACACTTTTATGAAGTGTACAACGCTGTTATGAAGTTTGAGAGTCTTTATTGAAAAATATCAATTAACCAACGGTTTTATTAACAATTAACAATTAACAACTGACATCGTATCTGAAAAATCTATTCGTCCGATTGAGTGGAAATATGGACAAATCCTTGATTATAAAATTTTCTATCATACGACCGATTGATTTAAAAAAAAAATATGTTCATTTATTTCTCAATAACAAACGATTAAGGTAATTTTTTTTCGTCACAATGAAAAAAAGCTACCTCATTCGTTAATCGTCAATGAGTCCGTGGTTGATTGATATTTTTCAATAAAAAAAAAAAAAAAAAAAAAAAAACTCACCTTCATCAACAGTCTGAACTAACTGTGTGTAAAAAACCCGACCATGTCCATCTAATACAAGCATTAAAAAAAAAAAAAAAAAGTCGAAAGCCAATCTGTTTTGTTGACCAAATCCTTGCGCTAGAGCCGTAAAAGCAAATATTTCGATTCCTTACGGACTCCATCGCATCGCGAATCTTTTCAGTTTTGTTTCTGAAGAAGTCATCGTCGAGTCTCAACGACGTCGATATCTTCTCGTTTATCGTTGAATCCTCTTCGTCCTCGTAGTTCACATCTTCGAGATTCTCTTCATCGTCGGCAGTTGCGAATCTCGAGACGAACAGAGCCGCCTGAAAGATGATTTTTTTATTTATTTTTTTATTTTTTTTTTTTTTTTTTTTTTTAATCCCGAGATTCGAGCCGCGAGAGTATAGCTGTCGGAAACTGGTTGACTCGACATGAAATATAAACTTGGCGCGCCGCGTTTGTACGAATTCCGCGTGACTCGGGGCATCGAATAGCAAGTAAAACTATTCGACGAGGTGAAATTCTTCGTCTCATAAGAGGAATGATAAAAAAAAAAAAGATTTTCCTATCGCCGTTAACTTTCATTGAAATGACATTTATGCGTTAGAAAGTGATAGAGATGTGAAATTTAAAAAAAAAAAAAAATGGGACTTTTGAGGAATCGAACGCGACAGGACGACCGGCTCGAATTGCCATTAGCGTTGACCCACTGACAATCAGGGAAGATTTCACTGTGCCGAGCTAGAATCACGGCGAATTTGGGATACCGAAGTCTCTGTAGTCGTCTTTATCTTCGAGAAACCAGTTTTTTTTTTTTTATTCAATCCGAACACCTCGTTAAACATTCTTGCACGTTGCCGGTTCTTTGTATCGGATCATTGATTGGATGCTAATCGCACTCCAACTGCTTCGAAAATCGCAACGACTTCGTAATGTCGGCCGACAGCAGCGAGTGTGTATGCCATGTGCATTTTTTTTTTTTTTTTTTTTTTTTTTTTTAAACGTGCCAGCAACGTAGATACACTCTACCGTGTATCGCAAGTTCAATGACACATCGAGCGGTAATGAAAGGCTAGCGCATTTAACGACCACCAGTTGTCTACAGAGGTCCACAATTCTCAAGTCTGGCATTATCTATAAATTGTCTTACTGCTAGTATTTTAATATAGTCTGCATGATTTTTTTTTTTTTTTTTTTTTTTTTTAATTCTAGTTAAAAATACGTTTCGTTGACAAAAAAAAAAAAAAAAAAAAACGTTGCAAGATAAAAAATAAAAAAAAAAAAATTGTAGACACATGCAGAAGAGACGTTTATCAATTGTAATTAATTGAGTGCTAGAATCTTTTGTTAATTGTAGTCAATGAAGTTAAAAAAAAAAAAATCTTCACTACTGCGTTCAATGATGACTCAGAGTGGATGAAACTTACGAAGATCGGCAGCAATAATGCCGCACCGCCCACTCTCATTCTGCAAATTTTTTCCAAGCTACGAGCACAATGAAATATTTTCTTTGCAATGTCGCACCGAAAAAAAAAAAAAGTTTCACATGTGCACGAAATCACCGAGTGAACACCTTGCTAGTCGCAGAGAATCGTCGCGGGGCCCGCAGGATCGGCAAGTGAATAGAAGTGAAAAATAAAAAAATAAAAATAAAAAGATATTAAAAACCACCGAACGAACGTGGAAGAAGAGATGCACTTGTTTCGCGGAGGATCCCTCTAGGAAACCTCCGACTCACGTCTCGAGAACACCGAGGTACGAGTAACGACTCACTGCCGTGCATCGTTCGACGGCGAGAGCGAGCGGCGGACCGACGTTTGGTAGCACTCTTATTTCTTTCCTACCGAGAGACCGTCCGCTCTCCTCTTCTTCGCTCGTTAGCTTTACGGTCACAGGTGTTCGGCATCTCTCCCGCTTTTTGTAGGTCAAAAATTGCTCGCCACGCGGTACGCTCGGCTATCCGGAGACGAGGCATTGCCGCGGCGTTCGGATGCTGGTGGGGCAGATCGCGGACTCGGTCTCGAGATAATTTCCTTCGGCGCGATCGAGCGGAGACTCGGAGCACGCGGCATCCCCGATAGATTAAGGAGGGAGTCTCGCTGAGGGTGACTTCGCATAAGTTCGACAAAAATAATCGAAAAATTGCAAGTACTTCTTGATTGTATGAAAATCTGAACAAAAAAATTCATGCACACCAATGGTACTGAGAAGATTAATTTTGCACAATAATAATTACAAAATGTTATTAACAAATTGATGAAAAAAAATAATTGCTTAACAAATTTGCCCGCAACCCAACTTTTTTTTTTCTTTTTTTTTCGTGAAAATGATTCGTTTATTTTTCTGAATACGTATGAATTTTTTCAGATTTTTCGGTAATCGTTGATTTTTTTTTTTTTTTTTTTTTTTTTTTCTCATGGAAAAATCAACGATTACTGAAAAATCTGAAAAAAAAATTCATGCGTATTCAGAAAAATAAACGAATCTTTTTCACGAAAAAAAAAAAAAAAGTTGGGTTGCGGGTAAATTTGTTGAGCAATTATTTTTTTCATCAATTTGTTAATAACATTTTGTAATTATTATTATTATGCAAAATTAATCTTTTCAGTACCTTTAGTATGCATGAATTTTTTCTCAGATTTTTATACCATCAAGAAGTACTTGCAATTTTCTCTTATTTCTGTCGAACTTATGCGAAGTCAGCGCGCAACGAGACTCCCTCCTTAAGCTTGCATGAGCGCACAGACCCGACAGCGCGTGAGATTCGGCGAGAACTTGGAGAGAATCGCGAACACCTTGCGATGGGAATAAAAATCTGAAAAAAAAAATCGAGCATATCGAAGATGTTCTGAAGATTGATTTTGCATAACGATAGTTTCAAATTGTTGTTACGAGTTGACGAAAAAAAAAAAAAAAAAAAAAAAAAAAAAAATTGGTTTGGCAAATCACACGGAAAGATAACTCTGTGATATATGAAAATGATTTGTTAATGCTCTCTCTCAATACTTGTGAATTTTTTTTCTTCAGAATTTTTGCTAATGTTCGATAGCGATTTTTGAGTTTCTTTGCAGCTCGAAAATGTAACAAAAAAGCAATTTTCAAACACTGGATCAAATTCTGAAAAAATTCATACGTATTCGGGAACGTTAGATTATTTAAGAAAAAAAAAAAAAAACTTGTATTTCCGGGTGATTTGTTGATTTTTCTTTTTTTTTTCTTTAATTTGTTAATAACATTTTGAAATTATTTTAATGCAGAATCAAAATTTTAACACCTTTCGTATGGTTTATTTTTTTTTTTTTTTTTCGGATTCTTATACCATCGACAAGTGTTTGCAATTCTCCCTCACTTGTCTCTCAATCTTACGTGGTGTGAGCCTATACGCTCATAAACAATAAAAAATAATTTCGTAAAGTCGTATTGACAAATTTCGTAAAGATAATTTTTGTTAAGTAAGTGACAAACCCGTTTGTCATTTATTGGAATACACGAACGCGCTCTTTTATTTCCCGTCTCATTGACAATTTTAGTTTGCACTTTTATTTGTAAAACTAGAAAATCAACAGATAACAAAAAATTGCGGACATTTGTGTACAATAAATTATTGTAAAAGGGTACAAACCTTTTTGTTTTACTGTGTTACCACCTTAAACAGGAAGTTCCGCGGCTGCGAAGCGGTTGAATCTTTTGCTATGAGACATCCATCCTGAAACGGGAAAAAAAAAAAAAAAAAAAAATGTACCCAATTTGCAAGGATCAACGATTATGTTTTATTAAACCGATGACCGTGACTTCCACCGAAAGGAGCCGAGCAGCGTGACTGTATGCAAAAAAAAAAAAAAAAAAAAAAAAAAAAACCAAAACCAAATTATACTAATCGACTAATCGTCGACAGACAGGGAGGTGAAATTCCGAAGAACTTCTTCCGGTACCAACTCCCGATAGAAGTAAAATCGGCTATTACGCATAAGTGGCAGTGTTCATTCCCGATCAGACATGCCCAAGTCACTCTTAGGAGTTTACGAGTGGGAATAAACGAACTCGAGTACATTTATACGTTACGTCGGTATAATGTAGGAAACGTTCGGTGGGCGCCTCGATCCATCCAGCAGCCTTCTTGCACCTTCCTCTTCAGGCAGAGCGTGTAGCCGTGACCGAGAAAGCCGGCGCTCGTCCTCGTCCGCTCGTTGACGATGAGGAAGAAGAAGACGACGATTGCGAGTGGGAGAAGCGAAGAATTCGGCCACACGCTCTGCCCGTCAACAACGTCTCTCGCATCTCTTTCTCTTTCTCCTTTCGATTGGTGACGGAAGATCGTCATCCCTCTCGGAGAGAAGCGCGGTCGCTCCTCGAATGTGAATGCATCGAATGGTCACCGGACCGTCTATATAAAAAAAAAAAAAAAACATTTAATAAAATTTGAAGCTTCGACAAGAAACGTTTGTTAAACGTACATTTTTTTAAACCTGCAACCCTATCGTTGATTCCTCGAATCTTCACTGAGAAAAAACTTATATGGTGGATAGTAACCCAGAGGGGACGACTATATTTTATAGTTACGACAATGACCAAAAATGATAGTAGTAGTAAATGTATTTATTGACAATGTGTTACATGGAACGGTGGTACATTTGCGCGATTATTTACATGATATATTCCTCTGCTGTTACCATTGCCAACGGGCCATCGACCCAGGTCCTTCAGCCCGAAAAAAAAAATTATATTTCTAACTATAATCGTAGTTCAATCAATTGAGTATATATGATCACAAACTATCTGTATAGTCGTCTCCCCTGGGATCTTTTCGCTATAGTAGGAAATACCATACTTTTTTTCTGGGTGTTCGTGGCTTTGAATCTTCGTTGCGATGGAGATTTCGTTGACAAAACGCAGTCTGGACGTTTTCTCTTCGCATCCGAGAATGAAGAAATTCACGCTCGTCCGGCATATGGCCGTGATTTTCATCTTCGCTCCATAGGATAATAGAGCGAATGGAAAGTGACTCGTGCGGAACGACAGCTTCAATAGTCTTCTATTCTGCGTAACCAATTGCATTTTTCTCGTAAGATAAAGTATGCACTGGTAATGGGCATGAAAACTGTGCCATACTCGTCTATAAATCGAGCGCTGTGAATGCAAAATCCTCACATTTGCCTGTGTAAAATATACGTCGATCCATTGATACGGACCGTTGCCGAGCTCTCGTGTTCTCATATGTTGTGAGAGAATTCAGCTCGTATAGAGAAATTCTGACCCGGCTTGGTCACCGGGAGTCTGTAATTGCCGACAGACATCTGCATACAACTTGCAGTCCGACAATTAATAATCAGTGGCGATAATAATTGCTCCTTTGATGGCGTTACACTTTGTACGAAACACTTGCAACTGCAACTTCGACTTTCAGTAATTTATTCACTGGGTTTCATGAAGCAATCTCTTGGGTACGTCTGCGAAGTCTCGAATGCAAACTTTTCGGAGACGACAAAGAATATACGCTCGTTGCCTCATAGTTAGGGTTATTCATTCAAGCGACGAGCTTAGAAACTTCACATTTTCGGTGTCTGCTCGTAACTGTCGCTAACTACTAGCTTAAGTCGGTGGTTTTTTTTTTTTTTTTTTTTTTTTTTTTTTTCAATCGAAAGGTTGTACAAATTTTACGACATTTTTAACACGTTACTTTTTTTGTGACCTGCTATCGAAAATCTCACTTTTTCACCGGAAGTGACGGCACAAGAGAGAACGTCACTTCCGGTTTAAAAATCTGTTTTTGACCGAACGTGACGTCACTTCCGGTTTAAAAATCTGTTTTCGACCGAAAGTGACGTCACTTCCGGTTTAAAAATCTGTTTTCGACCGAAAATGACGTCACTTCCGGTTTAAAAATCTGTTTTCGACCGAAAGTGACGTCACTTCCGGTTTAAAAATCTGTTTTCGACCGAAAATGACGTCACTTGCGGTCTAAAAATCTGTTTTCGACCGAAAGTGACGTTACTTCCGGTTTACAAATCTGTTTTCGACCGAAAGTGACGTCACTTCCGGTTTAAAAATCTGTTTTCGACCGAAAGTGACGTCACTTCCGGTTTAAAAATCTGTTTTCGACCGAAAGTGACGTCACTTCCGGTTTAAAAATGTGTTTTCGACCGAAAGTGACGTCACTTCCGGTTTAAAAATCTGTTTTCGACCGAAAGTGACGTCACTTCCGGTTTAAAAATCTGTTTTCGACCAAAAGTGACGTCACTTGCGGTTTAAAAATCTGTTTTCGACCGAAAGTGACGTGACTTGCGGTTCGAAAATCGACAAAAAGAGATCGTTATGTATAAGCGGTCGATCGATGACTGGAGACTCGAGCTCCGGCGATTCGAGGGATGCGAATGACTTGTTCGCGGCGTTTCAGAGGTATTTTCATGGAACTCGAGGGCGGTGACTCAGAGATGAGAGCTCTGATCGTTGAACCTCGCAGGTCAATTTAAACCGAAGACACGTACGCGGACGATAGCGAATAAAATTAGGCTCGTTCTGCGAATGGAATAATATATTGCTGTTGCTTGTTAATGCAGTTTATTATAATGGATTGAAAACAGATGAAAGCGACGTGAAAGTATAATAACACAATGATAAGTGTAATAAGAATAATGGCACAATGACTGAGAAAGTGAATAATCATTATGCGGGCGAATATCAAAGTTTGACTCGGTGTAATACATAACTATTCGCGTACAGAGAGTTGCAGCGATACGAAACGAAAAATTCGAACGATCCGGTGTTGAAGAGCAGCTCGTTCGGCTGCTCGTTACGGACTGCCGGTCCGTTCGAGGTTTGAGCGAAGACTCTCAGAGGTTTGGATTCTCGATCGTAGTCGCACCTGGCGTGAGAATTCAACATTTTTGGGCGGCTTCACGGCAATCGCGTCTACCGTAAATCAATGCTGTCGTTCGGTCTCGAACGACACAATTGTCTTCGAGCAGGTGGTTGTTGCCGCGAAGGGGGCCAATAAAAATGCTGAATTCGCAAGCCACGCGCGACTATCGAAACACCTTGAAAGTTGGAATACCGAGAATCGGCTGTAAAAGTTAGCGCTCCCGTGTGATCGCGAGCGAATATGCATTCAAGGAGGCATTTAAGGTGGGAATCTCGATGCGCGCTGACTTCGCATAAGGTCGAGAAAAATAAGAGAACATTGCAAGTACTTCTTGATGGTATAAAAATCTGAAAAAAATTTCATGCATACCAAAGGTACTGAGAAGATTAATTCTGCACAATAATAATTACAAAATGTTTATTAGCAAATTTATGAAAAAAAAAAAATTACATAACAAATTTGCCCGCAACCCAACTTTTTTTTTCGTGCAAATGATTCGTTTATTTTTCTGAATACGTATGAATTTTTTCAGATTTTTCAGTAATCGTTGATTTTTTTTTTTTCATGGAAAAATCAACGATTACTGAAAAATCTGAAAAAATTCATGCGTATTCAGAAAAATAAACGAATCATTTTCACGAAAAAAAAAAGTTGGGTTGCGGGCAAATTTGTTAAGCAATTATTTTTTTCATCAATTTGTTAATAACATTTTGTAATTATTATTGTGCAAAATTAATCTTCTCAGTACCTTTAGTATGCATGAATTTTTTCAAATTTTTATACCATCAAGAAGTACTTGCAATTTTTCTATTATTTTTGTCGAACTTATGCGAAGTTAGCCTCAGCGAGACTCCCTCCTTAAGGTGGGAGTCTCGCTGCGCGCTAACTTCGCATAAGTTCGAGAAAAATAAGAGAAAATTGCAAGTACTTCTTGATGGTATAAAAATCTGAAAAAAATGTCATGCATACCAAAGGTACTGAGAAGATTAATTCTGCACAATAATAATTACAAAATGTTTATTAGCAAATTTATGAAAAAAAGTAATTACATAACAAATTTGCCCGCAACCCAACTTTTTTTTTCGTGCAAATGATTCGTTTATTTTTCTGAATACGTATGAATTTTTTCAGATTTTTCAGTAATCGTTGATTTTTTTTTTTGTTTTCATGGAAAAATCAACGATTATTGAAAAATCTGAAAAAATTCATGCGTATTCAGAAAAATAAACGAATCATTTTCACGAAAAAAAAAAGTTGGGTTGCGGGCAAATTTGTTAAGCAATCATTTTTTTTTCATCAATTTGTTAATAACATTTTGTAATTATTATTGTGCAAAATTAATCTTCTCAGTACCTTTAGTATGCATGAATTTTTTCAGATTTTTATACCATCAAGAAGTACTTGCAATTTTTCTATTATTTTTGTCGAACTTATGCGAAGTCAGCCTCAGCGAGACTCCCTTCTTAAGGTGGGAGTCTCGCTGCGCACTGACTTCGCATAAGTTCGAGAAAAATAAGAGAAAATTGCAAGTACTTCTTGATGGTATAAAAATCTGAAAAAAATTTCGTGCTTCCTCAAGGTACTGAGAAGATTAATTCTGCACAATAATAATTAGAAAATGTTTATTAACAAATTTATGAAAAAAATCATTACTTAACGAATTTCCCCGCAACCCAACTTCTTTTTTTTCATGAAAATCATTCGTTTATTTTTCTGAATGCGTATGCATTTTTTTCAGATTTTTCAGTAATCGTTGATTTTTCCATAAAAAAAAAGAAAAAATCAACGATCTTCAACGAAATCAACTCTTATTTTTGTCGAAGTCTCGCTGCGCGCTGACTTCGCATAAATTCGAGAAAAATAAGAGAAAATTGCAAGTACTTCTTGATGGTATAAAAATCTGAAAAAAATTTCGTGCATACCAAAGGTACTGAGAAGATTAATTCTGCACAATAATAATTAGAAAATGTTTATTAACAAATTTATGAAAAAAATCATTACTTAACGAATTTCCCCGCAACCCAACTTCTTTTTTTTCATGAAAATCATTCGTTTATTTTTCTGAATGCGTATGCATTTTTTTCAGATTTTTCAGTAATCGTTGATTTTTCCATAAAAAAAAAAAAAAAAAAAAAAAAAAAAAAAATCAACGATCTTCAACGAAATCAACTCTTATTTTTGTCGAACTTGTGCGAAGTCAGCGCTCAGCGAGACTCCCTCCTTAATATCCACGATCCGGTGGAGTGATTTCGATTTCGCGCAATTAAAATAATAAAGTTCAGCGATCGTGGAAACTTATCGGGCGTGATAAGCTAATTTTAGCGAGAAATAATACACAAAACAAATAAATTCATTCCGGAAAAATAATAGCAATGATCCGCCGACGTAACAGAGATTTTCAACCCTGAGGTGACGTTTCCCCTAGATGACTTCCAGTCGAGAAATTAGATTTTCAAACCGGAAGTTGCATTTCCCCTAGATGACGTCCCTTCCAGTGTATACATAATAAAATTAATAAAAAGTACAAATTATTATTTTTTTTACTGTCTATCCGACAATAGTTAGTTTGAAAACGACGGCTTGTCACAGCCGGTATTTCTCGACGCCTCGTTGTACTCGCAAAAATCAAGCTGCACTGGCTTTGTTTGTTAGTTTGACAGTCGCGATTTTCGTAGCGTAAGCTTTAACGCAAAGCTAGCGTACGAGAAGCGCAACATGTGCACAGTGTCCGATTCCGGTTCACCAAAGCATCTTTGGGTAATTTTAATTCACTATTCGAAAGCTTTTCTCTCTTCAACCGCAACGATGCCTCCTCTCTCGCTGCATATTTCACGCATACTTCAGCTGCAGCGGCAGGCTTTCGGGATTTATAAATAGATGGAGAAATGAAAGTAGATTGTGAGATTATATGGGGAATCCGAAGTGAATGTGAACGCGAGCCGATTAGAAATAAAGTTCCAGCTCTCGGCAATATACCCACGGAGTTAGTGTTTACAAACTCCGGAGTGTGTTGCAGCCTCTCGGCGAAAGTCTTTCACGACTGCTCGCTCCTGCCACCACACTACTGACCCAGTGATATTCAAGAGTGTGCAACTGCGAGAGCCGTGTGTGCCCTCAAAGACATGCAGGTATCGCGTCGACTCGCGGCAGAGAGAGAGAGAGTGAATGACCCTCATGATTTAGCCCAGTCATTACAACGATCATTCCTAGTGTTTATGTTCCGGATGTTGTCGATCGATCAGTCATGTGATTCTCCACTTTGCGAACGGTAATTTTGTTTGTCAATTGACTGTCATGTGACCCGTCGATTGACGGGTCCGGAAATGAGCGCACTCTGCGACAACAGCGATAATGACTCCAAAAAAAAACCTCCAATTTCCCAACTTCAAAACTACCGAAGTGCCAATCTTGTTATTCGGCAAAAAAAAAAAAATTCATTTTGTATTCATTTTATAATATAATATACATACTATATAATATAATATATAAAATATAATA
Source organism: Amblyjoppa proteus (assembly GCA_963922035.1). Taxonomy (NCBI): domain Eukaryota; kingdom Metazoa; phylum Arthropoda; class Insecta; order Hymenoptera; family Ichneumonidae; genus Amblyjoppa; species Amblyjoppa proteus. The sequence goes on along the minus strand of OY998228.1, from coordinate 4,012,724 downwards.
TTGTTACATTGACGAATTAATTGACGATAAATGAAAATACGAACGGTCACGAGGTCAATGAGGGAGAAAAATTCATTTAAAATCAACCTGGACTGTTAAAAAGTTTACCAAAGTTGTGACCAGGAAAAATTACGGTCAAATGTCAAGAAGATAGATTTTTTCGCTGTTTTTACCATATATTTGTGAGCTAGACAAACCTAACGATCGTTACACAACAAACATTTTTTCGAATCAAAAAAGCAGGTTTAATTGACAATAATTTTTTGGTCTTTTGACGCTCACAAAAAATGACGGTCACTGCACATCTCCATTCTCGATTTATTTTTGGACGATAGTGATGGAGTTTTTGATTATTGTAACTTAGGAGAAGATCGGAAATTACAGTTGAGCGACGAGCAGTTCGCCAGCGCTACAAAAGATACGAGACTAGTTCACAGCTCCCAACTCTGGACCACTTGGGAGAGATTTTTCCCTGGTCAAACTAAATGACCTCTCAATTGGTAAGCTCATCGCCCTTTCCTTTGTATTGCGCAAGTATATTCAAGCTTTGAGTACGAACTAAAAAAATAATGCGATATAATAGATCACTTCCTGTTCGGTGAGAGAGGAATCTCTTTCTTGATTCTTTCAAACACCCCCACACTCCACACATATCTAATATACTATTCGCAGATACGAATCTTTATGAGATAAAGTGGCGCGCACTCTCGCACAGTGAAAGCCGCATTCTCAGTGCGTGATCTTCGTACTCGGACAACGCTGACTTCCTTCCTATTTTTTTTTTTTTCTACATGTGTTCCCATAGTCGAGAACAGTTTGACACACTTACTTCATCTTTCGCTAAATTTAACCAATTCTCTTTATCTTCTCTTTGAATTAATCTGAGAGGCCGTGGCTTTTTCTCAGTCAGTAAAATTATTTCGTTCCTTTCAATGGATCAATAATTGATCAGTCGGCCGGTTATTTTTTTTCATTCGTCAAATTGCAATTTTATTTTTTTGTTAAAAAATTATTTAGTTATTACCGAGAATGGAATTTCCAGTGTCGAGAGCGCAGCGTCATTTGCGGTGCCCGGAGACACGAGAAACTTCATTTTCCTTCGTAATTGCGAACAGCTAATGAAGCTCCAGTCTCCCGTCTGGATTCTGCAACTTTTGTCGGTCTACCGCGTTTATCTGCCGCAGAGTCCTTTTTGCAATTTGTTCGGTTGCACTGCATTAAATTGTTCTCCACACGGACTGCACACTTCAGAATCTTGCATAGTCACGTTAGGCGATTTAATCGAGAGACACGCGATACTTCGGCCGAGGGTCAGAGATTTGAATCTCCGCGAAGTGCGCCGGCCGACCATAACCGGACGACACTTTCTTGAAAATTTTACGAGTCGCGATTATTTTGCCTAGTCGAGGACAGCGAGATTTATCGGACGAGAAATCTGCACGGTTAATGGAAAAGGAAAATCAAAACCCACTTTAAAATACAATAACATTTATTGACAAAAACGTGTCCTTATACAATAATTGAGTCTAAGTACGGTTTAAAGTGTGCGCTAATGTGTTGGTCTCGATTTTTTTTTTTTTTTCATTTTTTCATTTTCTTTTTTCACGATATCGAAACTGAATTACAATTTCAAAATTGGATTGGATGCTATTTAATTTAGCGTCGAACTCGGAGATATTACGTGGTGTGTAATAAAATACAAACTTAATAAGATATTATCAACTGACAAACGCGGAGTTTTGATCGGCGATTGATCAAACGCGGATGACAATCGAATCGTGATAATAATAATAATAATAACAATTATTATTATTATTACTGCTTACAATATTAAAAAAAAGAAGAGGAATTAAATATCACACTCTCGTTATAAATGACGAGAGTCGAGGTGGTCTCCCGTGCGATTATATCATCGATCGCCACTCCAAGACGCGTCGAAAGACTAGAATGATTAAGAATAAACTTAAGGCTTCTTTGATTTGTTGCGTGTTCTATTACAGAACGACAACAAAAAGAAAAGAAATCAATCTTAACGGGCTACCATAATTATAATTACGAGGGGAGTAATGCGAGATATTGTCTTCGGCTTCGTGCGTTTTGATTTGCGAGCTATATGGGAATCCCTATAGCGTCGCGAGTGCTTTTTTCTATTTACAATTTTTGCACGAAGAGGGACCGCGGCGATGAAAGGGGGCAGCACATCTGGTGCTTGAATGAGCCGGGAGTAAAAAAAAATACATGTATGCGCTGATGTATCGATGAAGTTCCAATACTGGCTATCGAATAGCGAACATAGGATTCGCTTATCTCGTCACTTGACAAATGAAAAAAAAAAAAAAACAATGTCCTTATTCTCTCATTTTTTTTGTTCACGCCACTCGCCTATTTTCTTCTTTGTACCTCATCAGCCTTACGATGTAACGATTAAAAAAACGAACAACAGGCGATGAAAGAAATGAGCTTCCTCGGAATGGCATTAATATCACCGGATATCATATTACCATTCGATCTTAATGCTAAACGAAATAATAATATAATCCGTCAAGCTTCCTCGCGAAGCTTCCCGAAGCCACGATTTGTTTTTTTTTTGCTTTTTTTCTTTCTTTTCTTTCCGTCGACGATTGTTTCTGCGTTGTCGATGGTCGCTTCACTGTAGAGTTCAATCGGTGCACTCCGAGGCAAAACTCTCGAGGTCGACGTAGTGACCGTTCATACTGTCCTCCAGTAATTGGGCCATGTCCCTCCTGAGAATCTGAAACTCCGGTCGCCGATCGGGATCCGCGTGCCAGCACCGCGCTATCACCCTGAATAGTTCGCTTCGACAGTGCGAAGGCCTCTCCAGTCGGTAGCCGTTTTGAACGTTTCTCATTACTTCGCGTGCTGCCATATCCGGGTAGGGCGTCGAACCTAAAAAAAATGTCGAATAAACAACGTAGTTCGGTCTCTAAAAAATAATATCTACATAAAATTCGCGACCTAAAAGCCCACCGCACAGTAAAATTCCGAATTTTTCTTTTGCTAATAGATTATGTCAAGAATATTCTGTCAAAGTTTTTTTCGAAATTCAAAAAGCTGATTTTGTTTCTCGATAGATACTTTAATAATTCACTGAAAAAGATTAATAATGTTCATCCTTTACAGATTAGTAATTCGTTTATAAAAAAAGCAGGGCTACGTGAACTAAACTTTTCTTCTTATTGAGAATCTAAACGAAGAAAATTACTCGGTGAATTCGTAAAACCCATTCGAGCAGACAAAATAAGCTGTCGCTCGTCAAGATCGGCCCAAGACTACAAATTTGACTTCACAAAAATCTCATAAAAATACCCCCGTCGTTTTATTGGCCCAAACTGAGTGATTTTTCGACAAATTCATTGTCCACCTTGATTCTCAAAAGTGTATTTTTTAAAACGCGTACAGACAATCTTCGAAATCCACCTTACCGTAAACTTTGCAAAGATAACGTTAAAAAATGTTAATCGAATGCTCACCAAGGGTAACAATTTCCCACATGAGAATGCCAAAGCTCCAGACATCGGTCTTAGTGGTGAACAGAGAATAGATCAGAGACTCGGGAGCCATCCACCTGATTGGCAGGGCGTTTCTTCCGTGCCTTGCCTCGATAACTTCGCCGTCGTCGTTAGCGAATCTCGACATACCGAAATCAGCGATTTTGCACAGTTTGTTGTGATCCACCAGAACGTTTCTCGCGGCCAGATCTCTGTGGATAATCTGCAATGGAAAAGACAGAGGAATTAAAAAAAAGAAAAGAATTGGTCACGAGTAAGGATTACCTAAACGGAAGTTACTGTCTAAAAGTGAATAGGGGTGGTAGGACGAGTTTCCGGAGTACCGGCGATTCTCTTGGAATCTTTCCCACCACTGGCAGCGAGAGTGGAGGATTGGGACCCTCTCACGCTACCCGCGCGGCACGGCTATCATTATCTTAAACACCCGGAGTAGAAGAGAGTCGACAAGCGTTTCTTTAGTTTCAGTTATAATTAAGCAATCGTCGCAGTTTGACACGAATAACTTAAAAATAATATATCGCGTAGAAGATAAGACCGGGACCTCCCGCGTAGTGACGAAAAGACAATTGTCGTTGCGTTAATGAGATTCTTCTGTAGGCAAGCTCAGGTGGCGACGACGTAACTTATCATCGACAAACGGCTATTCACTACGTCTGGGTAATTGCCTGTTACGGGAGAATCGACGAGAGAAACAAGAAAAATTAGTCGCTATTCCGGCGATGATGTGACGTGCCGGTAATAATCCTATTTGCCAGTCACTGCTCGACGCTCAGCGAACGTTGTTTATCAGCCGTTTAATAATTCAACAATCGCCCGACTGCGAAGTCGTCGGTGTTGGCAAAAAAAAAAGGATGCGCTCGCACTATGTTGAAACAATGATTATATAACATTTACGTGAGATAATATTATTGAATACAGGCTTCCTAGGAAAGGTCTGGGAAGGTCGAAAAAAAAAAAATACTATCGAGCGTACGAGAAGTTCGCGAGATTATTCCTTGCTCTAAAAGCCGCGTTCGCATTCGTCCAATTACCCCGAGAGATTATCCATAAATGCGCAATGCAAGCGGGTACCAATTAAAGAGGCTGCGGTCGTTCGAGCGAGAGCTCGGAGAGCGGCGCATTTAGCCGATGGTGGAATCTCGTTTTCTGTATTTACACACGAGCGGAGCGAAATATTCATTTATTTTTAATCTACGAACTCACGGGGAGCAAACATCGTTTATTCGAGATTCTTCCGCCAGAGCCGCGGGAATTCTAAGCTAATATGCATTAAATCTTATCTCGACTTCCGGTGAGGATGGAAGAGTTTATTGTTCGAGGAAATATATCGAACAGTTGTCCGGGAGCTTCCGCAGCTTCTGCGTACACTGTACACCCTATTTTATAACAGTCAGCCTCGTGATATTATTTCTGTTTTTTTTTTTGCACGTTTCTATCGCTTCCACGCTGTCGGCGATATTATTTTACGACAGCTGGGCAGCCAGTCGCAGCTTGCCGGGGAGGAGCTTTCCGGTTTCTCGAAGATAATCTCGGAATGAAGATTATCGAATTTGCACGCGCGCCGTCCGTCGGCGAATGAACGTCAGGTATGAAACGAGGAATTCAAGAAATAAATAAGAAAACAAAAATGCACTACCTTAGCGCGACCGTGCTAATTTGTGTTTATCGCGAGACGGCCGAGATATTTTTTATTATTTTACTGTTATTATCGCTCGCGGACTCGTCCTTGAAGACGAGCTAAGAGTACCCGGAGTTTCGAGTTTTTCGAGTTTCGGCACAAGTCAAGTACGCCACTCGGTCAACAGTCCGTGACCTTCCGTCATCGACACTTTGTGTCTTACTTTTTTTTTTTTTTTTTTTTTACGCGACACTGACCAAATATTCTGAAATAATAAAATACGAAAAATTCCTTTCTGAAAGGAATTGTGCGAAGGCTGAAATATTGCGACCCCGAAGATATCTGCATAACGTCAAATTTCATCTTTGTCAAGTCTCTACCAATGCACTGCTGTAGGAAGAAATAAACATGTTCGCTCCTGGAATTTTACTCTCTAAGTGAACTTCCCGAAACGAAGTTTTTGCGATGTAAAACCCAGACGTTAGAAATTGATATTTATAATTTCATGAAATTTAGTTTCACGTAGATATCTTCAGGGTCATGAAATAGTAGCTATTTGCCACATGGAAAAAAGTATAAGTGGCGGTCATCGAAAATATATTTTTCCTGTCTTCGCTAAAGTAACCACACTCTTTGCGTGCGGGTGTATAATCGTCTATTATTGACCAAAGATTATTATTAACCTGTGCGCATGCGCAGTGCTGTTCCTTATATTCAAAGTAAACATCCCAGAGCGAAGTTTGTGCGATGAAAAACACACAGCTCTTATAATTTGATGAAATTTCGTCTCATGCAGATGTGATCTTCAGGGTCACGAAATATTAGCTATTTTCCATATTTGGAAAAAAACTAGATGTGGCATCAATCGGAAATATATATTTTTTGCCGACTTCGCTAAAATAACCACTCTCCACAGTAACCACAATAATAAGGCTCATTTCTCCCTCCGGAAGCCCTGTTACTTCCGGAGGAGTAATGATCATTGGCGAATATGACGATTTTGCGACGCAAGAAATGTGGTTATTTTAACGATGTCGGGAAAAACAAAAATGATCGTGTGCTGCACGAGAGGGACCGGATTCTCACCTCGTGGGGTTTCTGTCCTAGCTCGGACAGTAAACTTCGCACGCGGCGAAGATCGCGCACTTCCCTCCCTTGTACCATAATATACTAATATGCGTGGTAATGGGTAGAGCGGGGCAAAACGGCGCCGTGTCCTGCATTCAAATGGCGGCTATTATTACCTTTTTCGAAGCAAGATACTCCATTCCGCGTGCTACGCAGTAGCCGAAGACTGTCAGATCTCGGGATGTCAGAGCTGCCGAGTCCTCGCTGAAGTTGTAGAAGTCCTGGCGCGTTCGATGGTCCCTCAGATAAGCGAGCAGCTTTCCGTACATCACGTACTCGAGGATCAGATAATGAGGTTCTGAAACGAAAGAAATTCAAGGACTATTAGTCGGCGAACAAAAAAAAAGAGCTGCAGATTGAGCGAAAACGAAAAACGAAAAAGAAGGCTCCGAGGAGATTCGGACTTGGGTGAAAGAAATTTCGTCGGATAATCCTCCGGCGTTGATATTTACGTTCTTGCCCCACGCGGCGTTGAGCCCGTTTTCTCCCCATTAATCATATCGCATACACCAAACGGGTGGGCAGAGCTAGTTCACCAAGCTCGGACAAGGCTTAACGCACCGGCAGCTCCGCCGCTCGTTGAAACTGGCGTTAAAAAATTGTCGTAATAAATTTCCAACGATTTGACGGTTCTCCTTGTACTATATACATATATCCTGCTAGGTTCAATATTTAAACTCGGAGTTTGCTTTCAATAATACGATACGTCAAGACTTCGGATAAAAAAAAAGAGGATGGCACTTTGTTTGGATTGCGAGTCCGAGGCTAATGGAATTTGACAAACAGCAATGACCTTGAAAGCACGGCGGTACCGGAAGTGCAAAGTAAATAGTCGTTGAAATATTAGCTCGAGAAACGTGTGCATTGCTGCGAGCACGACAAAGTTATCACACCGGTTGTGACGCAAGTAGTCGAGTCATACTTTAGACACAAGAAATGATTCATATTTTCGTTAAAAAATTTCGTTTAAAAATAAGCGATTTCGAAATTTTTGAGAAACGAGCGTGCTAGCTCTAGCTTTCGTAAGTGTTGTCGTCTGAAAATTGCATACAAACACCGTATAATACTGCGTATAATACTGTGATCTATGATCGAAGCGATAAGATTTTGTGGAATTTTGATTTTTTTTTTCGGAAAATTATTAAACGGTACAGTTCCAGTGAACACTGAGGTATCGAGCTGGAATTTGCCACGAGAAATGGACTGACTGTAAAATGTTTGCTATTAAATTTTGCGAAAATTAATCGCGCTGTTTTAATTTTATGACCTTTTGAAATTTTTTACTTTTTTAATTAATGCATCAAATGTCGTTCTATGAGGAAAGTAATTTGGAGATTCGTCGTCAGTCGCGAAAAATACGTAAAACTTGGCCTCAACACGACTGATTATGCAAATTTCAGTTAGCGATTTTCTACAACAATTTTTACGGTAACTTTTGACCGTTTCAATTTTACGAGATGTAAATGCATTTTTCTAACGTTACGGAAAAAAAGCTGCGAAGTAATTTGCACATGGCTTTCTCATTTCTTGCAATTTTCCCCATAGTTTACTCCATGAGAAAGCCAAAAATCGATCAGCGAACTTTCTCACGGAGAAAGCTATGCGGAAAATAAAAAAAATAAATAAAAAACAATGGAAGTGGCACTTCCGGTTAGAAATTTTATTGTCTTCGCTCCATCGTTACGGATCGAAGGGATTGCCGATGATCGGAATAAGGCCGGGAAGAGGGCGTACCGATGGCTAAGGAAAGAAACAAAAAAATGAATCGCCGACCATGACTCACAACGTTGAGAGTGTTCAGTTGGGTCTGCACACGGTACGGCACGCACTCCGGGAACAATAATCACGGTGAATGCAAAACAATGGGCGATTCAAGTGTGCCACAGGAGTAAAAAAAAGACGACGGCGTGCGCATAAGCTGCAGCCCATGCCGCGATTTTGCATCCCGACTCGAGGCGAAACTCTCGTCTTATCGTGACGTCCCCGGACGGCTCGTAAATACTCGCAAGGTGCACACGCGCGACAATGAAGAAATAACGACAATAACGATGATGATAAAAATAACCCGCATTGGACAGGTGAAGAAAAACTTTTATCCGCTCAGCCCTGAGACACCGAAATATGTAAATAATTTAATGAAGACGGTACGAAAAGTGGAAAATTCATGAAACTTCTTTGTCGGTGGAAGAATGGTCGTGAAGAAGAAGAAAAACAAAAAGATGGCGATTCGCCAGACATCGACTTGATGCACGGCCGCCGAGACTTGTGTGCAAAAGCTCCGGTGACTTTCGCTCGAAAGCCCCGAGCCGTCTCGAGAGAAGCCCTATGTAGGAGTTTATATTATGCATTTATATATTCGCTAACGGTGCGATGTTAAATGATAGTATTCAACGCCCACCGCCGTGCCCCGGCTGTGTCTCTCGGGGCCGGTCTTGGGGATAGAGAAGCGCGCGAATGGGCGAGCGTACGGGCATAATGCACAATACAAAGTGCATGCACGAGAACTTTCAAATTCAAATCATCGTCACGAGCCGCGGGATCTGCGAGAGTCGGAGTGAGGCAGAGACGGAGGATAATAATCTTCGGAGAAACGAAGATAACAGTCATTGTCCCGGAATTATGCATCCAATTGCCGATGTATACAATCGCCAAAAACTCGATCCCATCATAATATTACGGCTTGTAAATTTTGAAGAGGGCGTCGAGCGGATGCGTCGAATGACAGGCGGTCGATGCGAGGCCGCTCAATGTCTGCGAAAAAAAAAAGAAATGGAAATAAAAATGTAAAAAACAAAACTGTACGAAATTAAAATCTGAAGAAATAACAAATGCAAGAAGATTGTAGAAAATAATTTACCGAAGGGAGGCGAGCAGCGAAATTTAAAAAACTGCTCGATAACTATCGGCGAGTCTCTCGCAAGTGGAAATGGACCGTTTTACCCCGATGCATTTTACAATATATAACAAAGAGAGGAGGACGGGGCGGACCCGTCCAATTTTTCACAACCCGCCGGCACGGCTCGACCTTCATCGAGAGATTTCGAGAGTCTTAGCCATTTTAAAGATTCTTAATAGCCGTGGAATTTGATTCGTTCCGCTGATGCGCCGTCTCAATAAACTCCCTCGACCGATTACAACGTCGTTTGGATCTATTAAAAATGCATCATTCATCGGGCCGAGGAGAGCGAGGGACATTTCAGCTCGATGCTCGAAGCTCTTAAAGCAAAACATACGATGCCCGAGACGAAAGAGTAAGTGCAACGAGCCCAAAATTTAGCTTCTATTTTTTATTATTTTTTATTCGTCATAAATTTGAGACGGTGCGGTCGAACGCCCTTTTCGCGGTTCCTGCGGCAAAAGTTCATTGTATCCTCTTCGTCTCGAGGACTCTCGGGCTGTGTACGTCTCGAGGACTCTCGGGCTGTGTACGTCAACTCATCAGGCCACCATAAAACGAACGGCCCTACCCTCAAATTCAAACCCGAAATTACTTCCCGTTTTTTTATCACAAAGAATTGCCTCGTCGTCTTGCAAAGTACCGCAAAAGAGCCATAAAACTCTGATAGATTTTATCATTACGAGAGAAAAGATAACCGCAAGTGGATTCCTCGAGGCTTCTTCGGGATGAAATGTGAATGGTAAGAGAAAAAGATGATATTTCCTTTTTGCATATATCGTCGGCTCGCCGTCACTCTTCGGAGGTACCGGAGGCAGATCACGCGAGGATGCTTTGCGCGCGGCAACTTAATGGCCGTATTGTGTGCGCGCGCGCGAGCGCCAGTGTGCAGTACGTCGTACGACGGGAGTAGAAAATCTCACGGGCGTACGAGATATCGTCTCACATATTGTATATAGTATAAGTCTATATGCATACACCGCGGGCGTATGGAAATTTATTCTGCGGATATGCCCGAGCGCCGAGACGTAATGTTCCGTCTCGTGTCCCTTCTTCCTTTCTTCTCGCTCATCTCGCGAATCACTCCTCCTCCTTCTGGTTCTTAACTTATTCGACCCAACGAAATTTAATTTTTTTTTCTCGCTTTTTTTCGCCTACTTCGAGCTTGATAAAGAGAGTCGTGAGTAAGCGCGGTGGTCAGCAATGGAAGTGCGCACAACCAGTGCGTGGCCATCAATTTATCTTTGGCGTTTTCAGGCATAAATTGGCGAGGCTTCTTCTTGCGCCCCCTCACGCACTGCCCGATGACGAGAGGCTCGGCGAGTCTGCGGAGACAAGTGAAGATACAATGTGGAATCGAGAAATGATTAGAAATAAAAAATTCTACCGCTAGCGAGAACTCACGATACGTCGAATAATAATCGTAATCGAGTGGATCGATAGATCGAGCCGAGAATGAAGGAGAGGAAGATCAATATCTGGACGAGTGTGTAATGTTTCTGGTTTCGTCGGAAAGAGACGTTTTTCTTGGCACAGTGAGTTTACGATTGTGTGAAATAGCACGGTCGGTAATAAAAACTGCAATCAACTTCTTTCGCGGGTGGTGGCATGCAAAATCAAGTGAAAAGCCTCATCAGAAGAGGATATCGAGTCAGCATGCGATGAGACTTTTATTTCTACCGTGTATGCCAGTGCCGGCGAAAGAACTTGATTACAGTTTTTGATATCGACTGAACCCGGGTTGGGCAGGAGAGAGGTGCTTCACACCCAGAAAAATAATTGATTTGACGAGCTTTCGCAAATAAATATTCATTTGGATTAAATATTTTACTTGATTTAAGGAAATATTAATTTAACCCAGATAAATATTTATTTGTGAAATCCCGTCGAATAAATTATTTTTCTGGATGCACTCAGTCTCAAGACGCTTGCTGCTGCACAGGCAGGATGACTAGAAAAATAATGTATATAGGTCATCTTTTATATCCTTCATATCGCATCATTTATAGCCCTTGCATATGGCAAGGGCTGTAAATGAGAAATGAAGCCATACCATATTAGAATAATACATTTTTTAAATAAAAAAAAATAATGGCACTTACAGTCGATACTTTCCGAAACATCATTAGGAAATGTTATTAAATCGTATTAAAATACGTTTCAAGCATAAATTCGTGAGGCACCTTTTTGCGCCCTCTCACGCGCTTTTCGTTGACGAAAACCTCGACTAGCCCGCGAATACAAGACAAGATATAAGGTGGGATCGATAAATGAAAAAAAAAAAAAATCTACCTCCGACGGAATTCCCGATACATCGAATAATAATCGTAATCGAGAAGATCGATAGACCGAGCAGGAGAACGAAGAAGAGGAAGATCGATATCTGTACGAGTGCATAATGTTTCTGGTTTCGTCGGAGAGACACAATTTTCTGCGTCAGGACGTTGTTTATCGTGTCGTTTTCCATCTCGATAGAGATGAGTCCCGACGGAGATGAACCGTGGAAATCCTGATTGCTCAATTATTCCGTCGCGTTTCGCTGAACGTGCGGAGGACGCGCATACTCCACGGGATCCTTGAGCAGATACGCGATCGCGGAGGATGAGATTCTTCCTTGCGACAGCAAGAAAATGGCTTTTTTTTAGGGATCGACTTACCCTCCTCAGTACAGCAGCCCAGAAGAGTTACGACGTTCGGATGATTTCCCAATTGTTGCATTATCTCGAGCTCTCGCACGAGATCCTCCTTCTCCCTTGCCGATGCGCCTTCCTTTACTGTCTTCACCGCCACGAGTCTCGTCGTACCCTGATGGCCCGTCAAATCGTCCGCCTCGGCTTTCCACACTTGACCGAAATTTCCCTGACCGAGAACTGTCTGCAATCGGAGCTTGTCTCTCGGGAATTCCCATCGGGACTCTTGCGACGGAGGAGGTGGAGGTTTTTCCGCATCGTGGCACTGAAAAAAAAATTACCATGATCAATGCGGAACTACAAAAAAAAAAAATTGATAAAAATCATATATAAGAATTGAGCTTACCAAGTGCTGAATTCTCGGTAGCTTCGTTATTGCTTTTTCGATCGAAGTCTTGAAGTCACCGTTCTCGAGATTGAGAGCATCCTTTCTGCAACTTATCTCCGATGACGTATCGGACTCCTCGAGCACCTGCGCAAGCAAAGCTGACTATAATATACGTCAGAGAAGAACTGTATTTGCATATGTGTATATATAGATTTTTTTGTTCACAGTTTTTCCGAGCACCTCATTATCGGCGCGTGTTATGAATACCGCCGACTCGCTTGCAGCATTGACGCAAATTCATTGCCGCCACTCTGAACATACAGTCCAAGAATACGGCAATCAGGGAAACACGGAGCAAGTGAAAATAAATATCGCTGACGCCTCCGGACGTAGCAATTAAATATGTCGAATGCAATTTCTTAATTATTTTATTTGCTCACGAGCAGCTTCCAGGTTGACGATCTTGAAGATATCTGCACGGTATCAAATTTCATCCTTGGCAAGTCTCTGGTAATGCGTTGCTTTGGCAATTGAAAAAAAAAATTGTTCGCTCCCAGAATTTGATTCCGCAAGTGAACTTCCCCGAGCGAAGTTTGTGCGTTGCAAAACACAGCCGTTATAACTTGATGAAATTTAATCTCAAGCAGATGTCTTCAGGGTCATCCGATTTGGGACTTCTCTAATCGGTGTCTCGACAAATTTCCAAGCATCCAAACCGTGCGAATTTTCTGACGCGCTCGGCTCTCTTGCCTCCCACATTATCATTGTTAAGCCCGCTTACTCGATCGACGCTCTTTACCGATAGATTTGCAAATGAAATTTCGCAATTTCCTTAAGTGGCCATTGATTATCGAAACGTTCGAATCTCGGCTGCGACTGTCGATGCAGCTTGAAAACAGTAAACGGCGAAGTCCGTTATTGGGTCCTGTGAAGTACGAGCCAATAAGCAATCTTGCTCAAGAGGCGATATTCCGGCGCCTGGGGATTTTCTCCCCGTCCCCCTTTTCCGCTTCGAGTTGGCTCTATCGCGTCGTGAACTTTTTGTCCTCCGTACGGCGCACGAGAAACCCGATGAGAAACAATTTTACGTTAACCATCGTTTTCCGCCGCCGCATCGACGCGATTTCAATGCAATTTGAATCGTCGATCGAAGCGCGAGAGAGGAAAGACGGAGTTTTATCTAGCTCGGGACGAGATACGGGAGAGAATCTCGGGGATCTCGCGACGATGAGAGAAGCCCGAGGAAACCAGGCAAACGATCGCCCATTAGCGTAGGAGTCTCCTCGCCGGTTGTAAAAAAATCTTCGATGCGTCTACGCGATCATTATATCAGCGAAAACTCATTATAGTTACCGAGAAATAATGATAATTTTTTTTTATTTATTTATTTCTTTTTTGCCTCTCAGAACGAACGTTCGTGGCAGTGGACGAACTGCCGGCGGCATTCGGAAGAGATAAGAGAGACCATCAGTCGTGAGCTTCGCAATAATAAATGCAAATATACGTGCGAGCAAGGTAATCAATGGCATGTGTGAAAAATATTCTGCAAGGAGAATCGAAGGATTCCAGTGAGGCTCTTCGCGGTCAACCCGCTAGGAAAATCTATGTATTATCACAATTTTGTCGCAAGATGCAATGCTACACGGGAATTTTTTTTTTTTTTTCTTAACTCATGCACGTAAAATCCCGCTTTCCGTTCTTGTGAAAGGCACTTTGTCGCATCGCGTGCGGAAAAATTAGCGGGAAAAGTACTGCGCATGCGTACAAACATAATATGGTCTTTTTCTCGCACTAGTGCGGAAAAGTGCCTTTTTATGCACACTTCCCAAAAACGAAAAGCGTGATTTTCGTGAATTTGTTAGGAATTTCGTGTGAAATTCACACTCGTCAAGAACTCTCTTTCTACGCTCTTGCCATACAAATAACAATTTTCGGATCGTGTGCGAGAAAAACATAGCGCATGCATACAAACATAGTAAGGTATTTTTTTTTCGCACTAGTGCGAGTGAGTGATTTTCTGCGCACACTTCCCAAAAACGAAAAGCGTGATTTTCGTGAATTTGTTGGGAAAAATTATGTGAATGCCAGGGGTGTAGAACTCGTCTTCGGCTCGCGCAGCATTTTCACACTCGTCGAAAACTCGCTTTCTACGTCTTTGCCATGCAAATAACTATTACATTAGAAATGTAAATTTGCTCGGAGCCCTGCAAGAAGTCCGATTCGATGGAAAACTTTAGCCGTGAAAAGAACGAATGGAGAGAAGAATTAGGGAGGTAAAGAGACGAGAAGAAACGTTTCTCGAGATTGACCCTGGCACACACACGTGACTTTAAGCGAAGCCCCCTTAAAAAACTCGGAGAGCGAATTCGATCGTAAAGTTCCCGAAGCATAAATTAAATTCAACCGGACAGGACAACCACAGTACGAACTTGAATGGCGGCACAAAGGGCTGGTGGGAAAAAAAAATACATGTGTAACTATACCAAACGACAAGAGAAGGAGAGAGAAAAGGGTGAGAGAAAAAAGAGGTGAGCGAAGAAAAAGAGCGAGATCCGCGGAGTCCAAATACGCTCTCGCCGCTTTACTGTCCTCGAAATATTCCCCGCAATTCCATATTTGACTTTCGAGAATGAAAATCGTATTGCCTTTGTTCGCTGAAAAACAATGTCTAGTCGGCGAATATAATAGTTGGAACAACTAATTATTTAAAAAAAAATAATAATAATAAAAAATAAAATAAAAATTATTATTAGTTCAATCGACTCATCATTTCTTCTCTGCGATCCCAAGAATTATTTGCAAGCTAATCCATACAATTATTTGAAACGGACAGCGACACGAATTCAAGAGCTTGTTTAATTTCTGTCGAATCATTTTTGTTGAAGAAGAAATACGAAGAGTCATAAATTCGTTTCGCAAAGTACGAGTCGATAGGCTAAAATATTATCAGCGACTATTAAAGAGATTGTCAGTAATAACAATATAATATATGAGAACGAATTGTTACACACGTCGATTACAAGAGACGTATCGATGACGAATCGAGCTAAAACTCCGTAAGTGAATTTCTCCTTCGCGAATCAAATATGGAAAGCATTGTGCGCCGCGAGACAGAGAGATATGTGAATTGATAATCATTCGGCTTGTTCGGTTAGTCATTGAAAAATCACGAGGCTACGGCATCCTTGGCCCGATCGGATGAATCTCGATGAACTCTCTCTTATTTCTCTCGGCTAATAATATCGGCGAAAATCCGTCGATAATTATAGAGACGACTCGGCAATCGTCGAGAAAGAAAGATCCCGAGATTACAATGGATAAATTAAATTCGAGAGATTTCTAACTCCAAGCAATTTCACTTTCCCTCGCCAGTATCGACTACCAGATTCTATTGCAGATATTTGTTTGCTGTAATGAAACGACTCATTATCGATACGGAGAAAGAAAAGATTCTTGACAAATGCAGACAGGTGCATAGTTTGTAAAAAGTTTGTTAAATAAGCGCGCTGAGAAGAAAGCGTTTTTCATATACAATCTTGTTCCTCTGTTCGTTTCGACATTAAATGTTTTGTTGTAAAATTGTCAACAAAAATATTGTGGCCGTTTGTGGACAAGAAATTGTTGTCAATTGGAGAATTCTCTTTTACTCTGTGGATAATTCGAGGACTAGCGAAAATGTTGCTCGAAGCAATTGCACTTTCCCTCGCCAGTATCGACTACCAGATTCTATTGGAGATATTTTTTGCTATAATGAAATGATTCATTATTGATACAGAGAAAAAAAATTCTTCACAAATGTACGCAGGTACAAAGTTTTGAAAAAGTATGTTAAATAGGCGTGCTGGCAAGAAGTCGTTTTTCATATACAATCTTGTCCCACTTTTCGTCGTGACACTGAAAAATCACGAATGGCATTCTTGGCCCAGTCGAGCGAATCGCGATGAACTCTCTCTCTCTCTCTCTCTTTCTCTCCCTTATTTCTCTTGGCTAATAACATTAGCGGAAGTCCGTCGATAATTATAGAGACGACTCGTCCATCGTCGAGAAACAAAGATGCCGAGATTACAATGGATAAATTTAATTCGCGAGATTTCTAAGTCCGAGGACTAGCGAATAGGCTATTTCCAAGCAACGGCGCTTTCCCTCGCCAGTATTGATTACCAGATTCCATTGAAGATATTTTTTGCTTTAACGAAAGAACTTATTACTGATACCGAGAAAAAAAAGATTCTTGACAAATGCACACGGTTACAAAGTTTTAAAAAAGTTTGTTAAATAAGCGTGTTGATAAGAAGTCATTTTCCATATACAAAGTCATTCCTCTGTTTGTCGTGACATTAGATTATTTGTTCTTATAAGATCATCAACAAAAATATTGTGTTCGCTTAAGAACAAGAAATTGTCGTCAAATGGAAATTTCTCTTTTACTGTGTGAAATACCTCGAGCTGCTTGGGTGACACGGAAAAAAAATTCTTTGCACGCATCCACATCGTTGCTGTACAGCCGAACGAAGGCGAGTCTCTTTTCTCTCGACAAAAAAAAAAAAAAGAAGTTTTCCGAAGGATTAATTTTCCAGTCTCGCTGGAATGCTAATCTTCGAAAAGCGTCATGGCCATCAGTAATAAATGGAATCTTGTCTGTCACTATCTGGAAACATGTCCAAGATCTGAGAAACTCGCGGAGGACGAACAAAGGATATTAAGCACTGTCTTCTCCGCGCAAGGACGACGTCTCAGGACGCTGAGTTTGCAAACGACGACGGAATCGTCATCAGGAAGAGGCGCACAACAAGAATCTCCTGCGCCTGAGTTTCGTCGTCGGATTCCCGGGTAAGAATTTAATCGCGAGACGAATCGTCCCTTTCGTGCTCATCACACTTAATCAACTTGACACGTTGACCTCGTTGCGTAAATGACAGCGTTTTGCCACATACAAATTCTACTGTTATTAAGGCATAAAAGTTGCAGTAGAGACGCCCGAGCGGCGGAGAATCGCGATGCATTGTCTCTTCTCGCTAATAAGAAGAAAAAGAAAAATGGCATTTTTTTTAAGACATCTTCGTCTCGCGCACACGAACGGAGAAGAGTAAGGCGCGCGATATAAAAAAAATTGTTAAAAAAACGTAAAAATGAGGACGAGGATGGGATATGATAGTGATCTGACTTGTCGCGAATGCCCGATTATCCGCACGTCAACGATCGTAATCTCCGCCGATCGAACCCTCCTAATCACCGACAATAATCGTTCGCGTCTCTCTCACGCCCGCCCCTCCGTTAAATCCGTGTGATCGTCTGCATGGAACGCTCATTACAAATTTATCCGTGAAGAAATTATTTACGACCGAACGACGAAGATAATTCGTCGCCTCGGTCAGGCTTCACTGGCCGATTTCGTTTTTATTTAATGCACGGGCGTGCATATTTTGCAAGATGCCTCGAATTATTCATCGATTCGATGAAATTAAAAAAAAAAACAAAGAAAAAAAACAGGTATAATAAAAACAAGCAGCTGAACAGGTCGTCGACCGAATAATTTCCTCGACAGTCAGCAACAATTAAAAAAAAAAAAATTCTTTCGCGCCTTGCACAATCGCTCACCTTCAATCGACAAATCAATGTACTGTAATTAAGAGGCTAGCGCGCAATCGCTCACCTTACGATTCCTAATGATCAGTCTTCTGAGGATGAGACCAACGCCAACGGCGATTGGAAATACGACGAGGGTCGCGAGGATGTAAGCGACAACGGCGACGGTTTCCTGGGTGGCGATGGTGTCACCGTCGTGTCTCTTGGTGATGACCTCGCTGATGTTGATCGATTCTCTGGGGCTGACGGAGATCATGCCGGGTTCGAAGAAGCTGGAATTGAATTCCGGCGAGTATCCGACGTATTCCGGTGGCGTCGTGTGGTAGTAAGCGGGCCTGTGTCTCGTTCTGTTGGCCTGAACACCGGCGGCGTTGTGGATGCTTCCGGGATTCGAGTGATTGGACCATCTCGGAGGAACCGTTGGCTCGTGAGTCTCGTCCCTTCCCTCACCGTGCCTGTGCCTCCTGGGAATTCCCGTGCCCTGATTCTCCTCTTGATTTTTATAAATCGTTCGCCTCTCCTCGGCGTTTCTCTCCCTCGCCGAACTTTCACTCGTTTCCGGCTCGAGTGTCGTCGCACCCGCGGCATCGGATTCGTTCTCTCTCCTCGTCGTGTTGACCTCGATTGCACCGGGAAGCGCCAGTATCGTCACAGTGCTCACAGCCTCCTGCGAATCCCTCGCTGTACCGTTGAATATATCCGACGTGTTGTACAGCTGCATTATCGGCAAAACATCGTCCTTGTCTTTGCTCTTGTCCGAGAGGTTTCGACCTCTGACCTCGGGCGACCTCTCGCTGCCTGCTGGTTTCCTCGTTATCGAAGAATTCACGGGATTTATCGTACGCGGTTGTTCCTTCGCCGCGGAGGTTGTCACCGGATAATCAGTCGGTATCTCGATATCCTGCGGTATCGTCGTCGTCGCTGCGACCTCGGGTTTTAAGGTCGTTTGCGATCTGTACATCTTCTGAATCTCAGATGGATCGAGGTCCTTCGCGAGACCGAAAGGCCTGTCGGCTTCCTGGGTTTTGTTCCGTTTCGCCTCGTCCGCGGACTCCTCGTTGACCTCGGTGACCTCGTCGTTCTCGGTCGACTTGTTCGGGTCTTCGAGCATTCTCGGTGTAACGGGAAAGGCGGGTGGAGCTGGGATCGTCGTTGCCTCGACCTCCTTCGTCGTTTCTACTGTAATTGAGGTCGTCGTTCGGGGGATGCTCGTTGAGGTCGAAAGCGGCTCTTCAGACTCGCCGTTCGTTCTTTCACTCGGGAAGCCCGCACTCTCTACATTCGCGGTCTTCGAAGCTGTCTTCGGTCGTTCGACACTTTTCGCACTCGTGTCAACTTTCTCCGTCTGATCTCTCGATCCTTCCGTAAGCCTCGTCGAGGGAGACTCCAGAGTTGTCGCAGGAGCGACCGTAGTCCCAGCGATCGTTTCCTCCACCTTCTCCATCACGATCGAGCTCGAATCCGTTTGACTCACAATTTCCAAAGACCTCACTGTGCTCTCCGCCCGCATTTCCCTCGTCGCGACACTGGATCTAATTTTATCGGATTCTCGGCCAATGGCATCCTCGTCGAGGTCCACGCTCGTCCGACTCGTGCCCGAAGCAACCTCACTGTTCACCGCGAGCACGGTGCGATTCTCCATCGACCTCGAAGCCAGCAGTCTCGACTCCTCGCTCGCGCCTATCCTCGAATTTTTCAGTCTCCTGCTGTTGACCGATGCTGCGGAGAACAACGACGATCCTCCCAGTGGTCCTCTTCGTCTTTTCGACTCCTTGACCAAACCCTCCTCCACGGTTCGCTGATTGAGCACCGCACTGACCGATTTTCTCAGGTACCTCCGATCGCTGCCGAACACCTCGGGACGATCGGCCACGGCCTGGAATCTGCTCGTCCCCGTGTGATTCCACCTGAGCGTCGACGTCGGCGGAACACTCTCCGTGACCTGGTCGTTGCCGCTGTGCGATCTTGCCGGCAATGGGCTCGCGTTATTGTCAACCCCCGCGGTCGTAGCTCCACTGACCTCGGACGTAGTGACCGGTGTCGAAGCCGACGGCGAAGTGCTCCTCGACCCGATACCGATACCACCACCACTGCCTCGATTCTGATTCTGCTGGTGGTACTGTTGCTTCGCACCGACTGCACCTTTTCTCCCGCGTTCTCCCACCAGGTGCGAAGAATAAGAGGAAGCAGAGGAGGAAGGAGCCTGACTACTACTACTAGTATTACTACTACTACTACTACTACTACCGCTGACGCTCGCCCTGCTGCCGCTCGTTTCGCTCGCACCACTATTACTATTACCGCCGGCACTTATTATCATCGGCGTACCGCCGGTGCTGCTCGTGTTAAAACTGCTCGTACTCCTCGCAGTTGTTTCGCCGACGTCCGTGCCGGCACTGAGTTCGCCAGTCGTACGCGCCGGTTCTACTATGCCACCACTGCTGCTACTCGATCTCTGCAGAGTAGGAAGAAGAGGAAGCGGTCGCGGTGTCGGCTCGCCAGATCCACCGCCGTTCCTTATCTTCTCCGCGCTCCCGACGTCGGTCCTCCTCAATGCTGGAGCTCCTTCCTCCTCCTCCTCCTTCGCGCCTCTCTCCGCCGGCTGCTGGAGCCCCTCAATCTTTTTCTGCTTTTTGCCGCTCGCACTCTTCCTTCTGTCCTCCTCTTCGTTCTCCCGAACGATCTCCTTTTTTTCACCGTTCTCCATAGCCGACCGTTCAGCCGCTGCGCTTAACCCAGGTCCGGTGTAGTTGCGCAACATTCGCGTCACGTTCGTTATCTCGTAAGCGTAAACGTGGTGCTGTTTCGATTCCGTTTTCACGGTTGAGGAGGACACGGGTGTGTCGGATCGCTTGTTCGTGATCGACGAGGCCAGCGTCGATTCCACGGACGCGTCGGTGCTGCTCGATACGTTCGCGGAGAGAGTCGACGGACTTGAGAGATCGTCGGACCGTTCCGAATCCGACTGATCGGTCGCACCGTACGAGACTTTACCGTCGTCTTCGGATCTTTCGTCTTCGCGACCGCTCTCGATGCCCGAATCGTAGAGCCCCGGCTCGGTGACGACGATCCTCAGCGAACTGGCCTGAACAGGGCTCGAGGTCGTGGGAATTGTCGCGGGACTCTTCGTTTCCGGTCTCCCAGCGAGGTCGTTCATCGCGCCGGAGGTCGTCCGCGACTCTTCGGGATCGAACGATCTCGCCGAGGAGGTCGTCCATTCGTCGTTCGAATGAACGCTCTGCCAGGTTGTTATCTTGTTGAACTTTTCGTCCGGCTTTTCGTGGTGACTCGTCGAGAATCCTGTCCTAATCGTCGAACCCTCGCGGTTCGTCGATGGGACCGGAAGCGAGTCCGTTCCGATGGAATTCGTCGTGGCGTTTCGCTGTACCTCGTCGTCGCTCGGTGAATGATCCTTGCGTTGGTGCCTCTTAACTTTGTTCGCCGCCTCCTCAACGTCTTTCTGTAACTGGGTCGAATCGGCCGCATTCCCTGCCGTGGCGTTCCCTCCACGGTGGGCAGCGGCGACGGCGGCAGAAGCGGTCCCGGCCGCAGACTCGGCGCTACTTCCTCCGTCCGCAACGATCACCACCTGGTGAGCGTGAGCGGACGGGTCCGAGTGAAACTTGCCGCTGTTCCGCAACGAAACGCTCTCCCGCTTGTCCTCCGGCAGGAGGACGGTGGCGTTTCTCGCTGATTCACGGGCGAGAATGACGTTCGAGACTATCGTCGGATCAGCGGATCTGACCGGTGACTTTCGGAAGTAAGTTCCCGAACCGGCCGGTCTGAATTGATTCTTCGTTTTTGGAATTTTGTTCCGCTCTATGGTGCTGCGCTCGAGGGCGATGTTCATCTCCTCGTTTATTATCTCCTCGAGACGCGGCATCGTTATCGGTGTCGTCGTGCTGAATCTCTTCATCGAGTAACGCCGTCGCGAGCTCGCGACGCTCGTCGAGGTCGACGTACCGTCGAGCACCGAGTTGTTCGAGCCGCCGGAGCTGTTGTGACTCTCCGTTGGGATCTTCTGACCGAAGTAGAGAAACTGTGTCATGTCCTCGACGGGAATGTTGCTCTCGACTGGCCTGAAGTGATTGTAGAGAGATTCGGGCATGGCCACGGTGTTCTTTCGGCGAATGTCGTGGTCCAGGATTTTTTGAGTGCGGACGAGGGAGGAGTTGGTCTTGGAGGGCGTGTCGTTGATCCTCGATGCGACGCTCGGCCAGCTGTCGGTGTCGTTGATTCTTATCAGAAGGGAATTCTTCGGTGAGCGATCGGCGTCGTCCGCGGACGGTGACGACTTGGACGGGCTTTCCGGTCTCGCGAACTTTGCGGAATCCTCCTCGTCGTTGTCCATGATGATCGAGAGCTCGTCGCCGATTGGGGCGGTCACGTAGACACCGTGGCGCGTCTCCTGGGCCTCGAGCATGTCCGGAGGATCTTTCAACGCCGAGATCGTCGGTCGGGTCGGTCGCGGCGAGGGACTCAGACTCTTCGCCACCTCGGACACTCTCGGACCCAAAAGCTGACGCCTTCGGGCCGCGAGAATGTTCCGCAGAGCTTGCTCTCTCTTCGCCTTCGACGAGGGCGCCTCGGCGTGCAGAGCCATCCTTCCCTGACGATTGTCCGCGGTGCTCACATCTGCAACAGCAAAAACAACGAACTATTTATTTATTTGTTTATTTATTTGTTTATTTATTTGTTTATTTATTTGTTTATTTATTTGTTTATTTATTTGTTTATTTATTTGTTTATTTATTTGTTTATTTATTTGTTTATTTATTTATTTATTTGTTTAAACGGGGTCAGTTAAACTAAATGTTCGTTCAATCGAACACGTCTTCCTTTGAATGAACCAAATATACCTTTCATCGATACCAAGATAGCCAACCGTAGCAGAGGCAAATGAGGTCAATTGCTTGCGACGAAGCTTTGCTGTTTGCTCGTCAGCAATATTGCAACAATAGTTTCCAGCACGAGATTGCAGCATATTGGTATCAAAAATCCAACAACGGTTGCTGTAAGCTGATTTCTTATTCTTAACGGCCGTAAAAGAGATAAAAATTCCGGATAGTCCATTTGTGTATTATATAAAATATGACACACAAATGGACTAGCGCCAACGATCCTTGGAATTCAATATTTCTGAGAATCGATAGAGACTTTTAAATTTTATGAGAAACCGAGTTTTTCTAAATTTCACCCAAAATTACCATTTGACTGAAGCAAATGAATCTTCGAGTGAGACGCAAAGCACCGACAAGCCTTGTTGAAAACTTGCTGACAAATGTGCTCCTAAGAATTGTCGGCATTGAATGCTGGCAAAAAACAGACAAATGCGGGCGCACATGCCGCAATTTTGCAGCCATCCCATGCGGACATATGCTGTCTATTTGCTGGCGGCTTGTTGGCAAAATCCCATCTGCGCAATTGCACATTTAGACGTTACAACCGGTCTTTCTCCGTGCGTATATGCGTACCTCCAAGTCGATCGGGTTGGGTCACGATAATAGCCTTAATAAAGATCCTACAGTGTCCTCCAGACATGAACGGAATTAAAAAAAGAAGAAAAAAAAAAACTAACCGCGCCGAGTGGTCTTTCTCAATCTAGACAACCGTTCCCGCTAACGGTACCGATTGCCGCTCGATCGGTTTCCAGAAAGAAAAAAGTTTCGTCGCCGGAGATGTCCCGATCGCCAAATCGTTTGTCGATCGCCGTGAGCCACGGAGTTAGGATATTAAACGGAGAAGAAACAGCTCTGTCGAAAGCGCCGACTCACGTCGCGAGGAGTCGTTTCAGCCGCGCGTTCCAGCGCCTCTCGGTTCCTCCATTTACGAGGGAAGAGTTAACGGTGAAGTTCCCCCCGGGGATACCTGCAGCGGCGAGGAACGCCGGCGGGAACGGTCGAGCGAGAGCGTAAAGAGTTACGATTCACGGTCGCAAGGTCGTAGGTCATAGCTCGTGGTCCATGCGGCCGAAGAAGCGGCTAGATATCTTCATTCGCTCGGCGGACGAGCCGGTGCGACGACTGCAGAGGAATCAACGCGGTAACTTCTCCAACGGTTCTCTAGCTGGTTAATTGTACTGTAAATTGAGTCGGCGATTCGTTCGAGAACGCGGAGAAAAAAAAAAAATGCTGCGTCGTTGGGCTGGTCCGAGAGGCAGAGGTCGAACACGTCTCACTCAATCGATGGGGACAAGAGATGCTAAACGAGCAGCTAAATTAGCCCCGAGCTTTGTTCGAGACTCGTGTATCTCGGTTGATCGTGCAACGCGCGGAACGGCCAAGAGTCATTGTCACGATCGGCTCCGATCCGATCGGAAGGGGAACGATAGATCGTGTTCCGCGACTCTCGCGATCCGCGAGTCACGAGGTCAAGCCTCCCTCCCCCCCCCCCCCCCCGCCCCCCACTCCGCGATACCGTTACGCTGCAATGGAACTCGATCTCCGTAGTCCGACGATCGTTTGAGACGACCGAGCCGCCTCTTGGATAGATACAAATTGTCCATAGCGCATTACAAGTCATATTCGAACGGACTCGTGGATTAGCTTTTTCTTTTTTTTTTTTTTTTTTGCTGTTGGGGATAAAGCAAACTTTATTATATACACGGATACGGGAATGGGAATGTAATGTATTTGTTTGTTTTAATTTATTTACCTTTTGGTAGGAACACCGACTTGTTGGCATCGGTTACATCGATCGGATTTTTTTTTTTTTTTTGGTATGCTATATTTTTTTGGCGATAGGGCGTTGACCGAAGGAATCCAGTCGGGCGATTCCGGTCAATTTTGATGTTTCGTTTTATTATTTTTATTTTTAAATAAATTAAAACGCTACTGTCTTATATCATTATAATAAAAGAAGCAAAACACGTAAATACGGTCTGGCCGTGGTGGTATCTAAGTGAATAATTTTAATGTGTTCGTTACTCGGAAAAAAAAGACTAGGAAATTTCGATTATTTTATTTACTTTAATTATTTAATTTATTTTCATGGTTCCGGTTGCATAGATCAGATTTTAAAAATTTACTTGTTCCACGATATTTTTTAGGGAGGCAATAGGTCATTGACCGAAGTCATTCAGCTTGGTGATTTCGGTCGACCGCGATGTTTTGTTTTGTTATTTTTGTTTTTCTTTTATGGTATAAATCGCTATTATTTTATATAATTATAATAAAAAAATAAAAAATAAAGCGAAACATGCAAGTGCGTCCGGGCTAAGGTGTATGTGAGTTAATAATTTCAATGTGTTCGTTATTTGGAAAAGAAATCCGTACGAAATTTATGTTTATTTATTTATTTACTTCAATTATTTAATTTATTTTCAGGACTATCGGGAGTTAAAAATGAAAATTTTCTACGCGGAAATGGACGTTGCTCGATCAGCGGGAGGCTCGCCCGTTCCCAAGCCTGACAGAGTCGATGCCGAATGAGATTGTAAGCCATAGAGAGCAACGTGAATCATTAATCGTGCGGTTCCTGGCAACGATCACGATCCCTATCAGCTTCTCCGGACACCGTTACAATGAGATTCATGGGGGTCAAGATCGCACCGACGACCATGGGGGGATTCTTGTAGTACGTATTCACGGGACCGCAAGATAACCGAGTGGTGCCCATACCATCGTACGGCAATAGTAGTGCCCTCGTAATTCATCTATGATACAAAAAGCAGTTCATTGATCCCACTTTTTCGATTAAATTCTCGACATCGAATGTATATATTATTTCCCACGGTCCCGCGTATCGGAGCACGGTAATTGATCAATTAAGCTCGTTAACGATCGTCGATCGATTCGTGGAATCCTTGTACTCTGCGGCATCCCGTCGTTAGGAGGGCACAGGCTAATACCGACCAGCGAGCAACATCGTCCAGGCTGATTTTAAATAATTGCTCGGCAATTTCAAGACGAGTCTTCGTTTGTCTTGGTATGTACGCAAAAACAATATAATTGCGCCTAATTTCATATTTTCAGCGTGTCTACAGTGAGACAAATTATAGGTCGGGAGAACTGATAGTTGAGTTGATATAATCGATTTTTAATTTTTCTTTGTATCTAGATAGTGTATCAACTAATCATTTTTTTTTCAATATAGACCATTTTTTTACATGATTCGTTATCGTCGTTCAATATCCAAAATTCAATGGCAGTGTACAATGTTTTCCTATTAATATAAAATCGTTAGTTGCCGATAACTTTAAAACGTACACAGTCAAATAGATTGTACTTTTTGTAACTTATCGTTCACAAACGTCCCCAATTTTTTATTTGTTAATATTCCGATCGCACCATCCGGCCCTATTTCTACAAATAAAGGTCCAAAATCATATTATTAATGGCACGGAAAATAAAATAAAGATTTGTATGTTCAATCTTGAACAAACGCAAGTTTGTCACTTCTTTAACAAAATTATTGTTACGAAACTTCGTATTCTGATTTGGCGGAATTATTTTTTACTGTGTACAGTGCGAGCAATTGCTGGCTGGCGCACAAAAACAAAATAATTGAGCATAATTTCATATTTTTAACTATTGTGAAGAGATAAAAAAATGATGACTCGGGAGAACTGATAATTAAGTTAGTACAATCATTTTTTAATTTATCTGTTTTCGTTTTTATTCAGATTGTATAAACTAATAATTGTTTCAACGTTTATAATTTTTTTTTATGTCATTCGAAAATAAATGCGAGTCTGCAATTTTTTCTTATCAATAAATAGTAGATTGCGATACTAGTGTGAAAAAGCGGTCTTTCGACAAAATGTTGTGAAGTTTGCTGCACGAGCTGAAAGTGAGTGTTGCCAACTTTCCAACGGCCGTAGGGCGACCGCTCTTGCCTCCTCATAGAGGAAGCTTCGTTTCGTACAAGTATCGCATACTACTTTTTACAAAAAGTACACAAAAACGCCCACTTTATGCCTCCAGCGTGGCGACAGCGTGCGAAAAAAAGACTGTAGTTTAAAAAGAAGTGTTCGAAAAAGTATCTAGAGTGTTAAAAAGTGCGTAAAAAAGTAAATAGACGCAGGCTTAAAAAGCGGCACTTTCGCCACGCTTTACAGGCACGAAAAGTGCGACTTTTCGTGCACGTCTTACAAAAAAAAAACTATGGTTGCCGATAACTTTAAAAGCACCGCGCAAGTAATTGCTACCCAGCGTACCGATGTTTCTTCCCGCAATTCAAGATCCTCTTTCAATCGAAACTTCACCTTTACGACCGAGACGTTAAGTTTTTCTCGCGAGTGGCCGCAACGTGCCCACGCGCTCCAACAACATTTGTCAAATATCGTCATTGACGAGCCACCGTTGTACGAGGAGCGAGGCCGGGCGAATCCCGTGGAAGGCGTACGGAAATATAATGGTCTCCCGCCAGGCCATTACCAACAACGTTTTCAACGTTCCCTCGTGTATGCAATCGCATACATATTCGCGGAGCCCTTCGCGGCTG
This sequence comes from Amblyjoppa proteus, assembly GCA_963922035.1. NCBI lineage: Eukaryota > Metazoa > Arthropoda > Insecta > Hymenoptera > Ichneumonidae > Amblyjoppa > Amblyjoppa proteus. The sequence continues at coordinate 3,985,504 of OY998228.1, read as the reverse complement.
GCAATATTCCATACAACGACCGAGCCAGTGTGCTCGCATCGGCCGCCGAGAACCAGAAGGGCTTAACTAACGCGCCAAACCCTACGCGAGTTGCGAGCTTTTCGTTCTCAGTAAGCGATATTATTTTCCGCGCTCTGTACACGCTCTCATATTTGCCCTCGGGGTACTTACACCCACGCCAATCGTAAAATATACATTCCCTGGTGGCGTTCCGTGTCCGGTAAGTATGATCTACGTACGCGGTCAGCTTCGACTCTCCGCTCGCTCCCTCTTCCTCCCGTGTTCCCTCTCGCTGCCGGTCCGTATTCGCACCGGTGCAACGAGAGTGAGCGCGCGCACGCGTTTAGCGCTAGTTCAGTAATGCACCGAGGGCTCTTCGTACGTGGAATCTATCTCCGTCCATTCCCCGCTTTAAACTTCGTCTCCGATCGTTTGCACCGCGGCTGCTGCTGCTGCTGCTGCTGCTGTTGCAGCTTCTCAAACCGTGGCGTGCCGGCAACCTGTGTCGGACGTCCAGGTTCTCTCGCCCGCTCAACTTGTCTATAGATATACGTACGCGGATCGCACACTAGGTGCGATACCGAGAAGAGGCTTTCGACGTGTATTTCAAGCTCCCAGTAAATCATAAACGAGCTGACGCTACTTCGTGTCCTTTCGCGCTTAACTTCTCGCTATTTTGTCACGCGGAACTAACAACCCTCGAGGATAAACACGTTTCGGCCGGGGCTCGTCGGGGACAACGATTTTTTTTTTTTTTTTTTTTTGACTGTTATCTGCGTAAGACTTTTTCTCGAATTTTCCGCAGGTGCAAGACGAGTTTCACGCGTTGCTGGACTTTTCTACGTTGGCCATACGAACTGTTGATTTTTTTAAATGGCTGGGCCTCGTTATAGACATCGACTCTGTATGTGGACGTCCACTCAAGGTAGGGGAGAGCGGGGCAAAACGGGATAATCAGACAATACGCAATTTTCCAATAGCTTTTGGATTGGCAAAACGGGTTTGAAAATCCGGTTGTATCGTTGGGACGAAATGAGGCATCCAAAAATGATTGCAAGATTGAGTTTTGCCCTCACTGTCCCGTTTTGCCCCGCTGTGCCATTTTGCCCCGGTCTCCCCTAAACCTACTTCAGGCATTAAAAAAGCTGTACTTACAAGTATTCGAGTCGTGGATGTATTCGGGCGAAATTAGGGCAATCTTTGCGACATTCATTGTCTTAACGTCCTTCTTGGCGGATATTCTTTCTAGATTTGATCTTCTCTGTTTTCATTGATAAGAAATGTTCGAAAAAAAAAAATTCTTCGAAACCAGAGTTTCATCCATAGGGAATCAAATTTAGTTGCATGTGTGAAAGTACTTCGATAAAATTGCTCCATACGGATAAAATTCCGTGAAACGTAATTTCGTAAAACGTAAAAGAAAAGTGGCAGGAAGAAAAATAACGACACGAGAGAGGTGCAATAATAATCGTATAGACATATCCGTCTAGTGAATGCACCTGTAATGAGAAAAAATTTACAACGGCACAAAAATGACGCCGCTCTTCTCGCTGTTTTGTCACGCGGAACGAATCTCGAGGATAAACACGTTTCGTCCGGGGCTCGTCGGGGACAACGAATTTTTGTTTTTCGAAAACTTTTTTGTTCTCCTATTTTGATCTCTTAAGAAATTTTTCCCGAATTTTCCGAAGATGCGAGAACGAGCGTCTGAGCGTTACTGGACATTTCTACTTAGCGCTTACGAACCGCTATATTTATTTTTTTATTGCTGGGGCTCGAAATAGACATTTCTCATTTTTTTTTTTTTTTAACTTATTTAAATTTCCATCGTGTAATGTATTGTGGCTAAATTGGAACAAACTTTGCGACAGTCATTGTCCAAACGTCCTTTTTGACAGACATTTTTTCGAGATCTCGTCTTTTTTTGTGTTTCCTGAACACATTGATGAGAAATTCTCGAAAAAGACAACTTCCACGAACACAAAGTTACCTCCACGAGGAAGCAAAGTAAGTCGCATACGCGACCATACTTCGATGAAATGGCTCGAAACAGATAAAGTTTCGTGACGGAAAAGTCGCAAGAAGAAAAATGCTGATGCGAGAGAGTTACAAAAAATAATAATAATAATCGAATAGACACATCCGTGTAGCGAATACAGCCGTAACGAGACGAAATTTACAGCGGCATAAAAGTCGCGCCGCTCTTCTCGCCTCGTTATAAGCCAACGGGGCGAGGGCTCTCTCTATTGCCGCCAAGATAAACCCCGTAACAAACACGAATGCGCACCGTCGTCGAGTTTGGCGGTGCGGTGAGCCGGGAGATCTCTAAAACTCGACGGACTAGCCAACACGAACGGACCTCATGCGGGGCTTACACTTCTGAGATATTGGAGTCTCGTTCGAGAACCTTGCACGAGCCGTCGAGTGAACGACTGCGAGCAAGAAATCCACAGAGTCGCATATACTCGGCTTGGTAAACGGCGCGGTCGTTTAATGCATACGCATACAGCTATTTATTTATTATTAAAATGCGATTAGCGTATGCGTCAGCGGAACAATGACAAAACCCTGTAAAATTATAGATATTACTTGAGCACGAATTTGTCGTATTTCTCGAAGGATTTTCGTCGTTTCATGTCTGCTGCATTATTTATTTTTAGGATTTTTAATTTTTTGTTTATAATTGTTTTTTGTTTTTTTTTATTTTTTTTTTTTTTGCAAAGTCGGGGCTTTCAGATTTCTGATAGAGGCTTAGCAAGGCGCTGCTCTTTATACGGGCCGAGGCGAGGACGAATGAAAAATAAATGGGAACGACACTGACCTCGCTAACTCATGCACTCACGCTCGCGCGTTGCACGTTTCTTAGCAGCATGAAAACGTTACTACGATCCTTTCGTCCTGCAACTCGTCCTCCTCCTCCGGGGTTCCTCTCTCTCTCTCTCTCTCTCTCTCTCTCTCTCTCTCTCTCGCTCTCTTCGCTCTTTATGCGGTCACGTAGCGGCGATAACCCCGCGCGACTGCGAGGATGCACGGGGAGAGCGAGAGGGAATCTCTCCAGAGCCGAGGAATAGCGCATAATACTGCAGTATACGCGGCACCGAGCCGGGCCGACAACGCGATATCGTCCCTTGTCTCGGGGACCGCGTGCAGACTCTCCGACTCGAAAACCTTTCGGCCTCCTGGGTTATACAGCCTTATTCTTCGCAAAGATTTGACCCCGAGACTACGAACGCGAAGAGGTCCGGGGGTCTCGTAGACCCCCGAGGACTGCGCTCGAGCTGCAGATAGATCGATTTTTTTAAATAAATAAAAATAATAAAAATTAAAATTGCATAAGGTCAGATTGCGAAGGTACATTATTGTGATTGTAAAGCTACAATCTGGTGATTGTGAAGGCGAATAGAGAAAAATCGAAATTTATCAAATTCGAAGCTAAAGATTAAATAATAATTTCGGAAAATAGGAATACGAAGTTTCCGACTCCGTAATAATAATTTTGTTGAATAGGCGAAAAAGTTGTTTATTAAGGTTTAAATCTACAAATATGTCCATTTATTTTCCGTGTCACCGGCAATTTTGTGCTTTTGTTTGTTAAAAAACCGGATGATACGGTCAGAATATTAACAAGTAAAAAATTGTAGACGCTTGTGGACAATAAGTTGTAAAAAGTACAAACTTTTTAAACGTGTATGGCGAGTAAGACATATATAGTATCGGAGGGGGAACGATATAGAGGGGAAAAAATGAAAAGACAGCTGGGAGGGAATGATAAGAGCAAATAAATACATCGGAAGAGAGATAAGAAAGTTCAGATTCACGATTGAGATTCCTTTGTTTCGAGAGAATTTTCTTCGAAGGGCCCCGGAGAGTCCCTTAAGGCTCGCTGGCGAACGTGCCACTGTTCTTTCCGAGCACGACAATGCAACAACAGATGCAACATTGCAATGGTCCCAACACCCATCTTTCTCCTCCTCCCCCCCCCCCCGCCCCCTTCTGGTGAACTCGCCATTCCTCTTTATCTCTGACTCGCGAATTCGCATTCCACGCGGGGGGTTTTTTTTTTTTTTTTTCTAATAATTCTAAGCTGCTTTCGAGGACATTTTAAAACCCTTTCCTTGACAATTGTATCGGCTGGATGAACAAATTTCTATATTCGTAGTTTACCTCGATTTATTGATTTATTTATCAATTTGCATAATCCCGAAAAAGAAGGTTTGTACATTTAACAAGGATTTTTTGTCTCGAAGCGCTCGCATTTTGTTCTCCCGCTAATTTCACAATTTAAAAAAAGTTAAAAGTACAATTCCTTGGTAACAAAAAACATTGTAAAATTAACGCGCGGAAAAATTGTGAACCTATGCGAACAAGAAGTCTTGGTTAAGTGTGCGAGCCATTTTTACTACGTAGAGCTCAAAAGGAAGCTTTGTACATTTAACAAGGATTTCTTGTCTCGAAGCGCTCGCATTTTCTTCCCCTGCTAATTTCACGATATTTTAAAAGTTAAACGTACAATTCCTTGATAACAAAAAAAAAAAAATGGTACAATTAACGCGCCAACAAATTGAGAACCTAGACAAACGAGAAGTGTTACTCAAACGCACAATCCATTTTTACTTGCCTTATAGCAACTCCTTTATTTGAATTTTTTAAAGCTTACTTCAATGTCACCGCGAATCGCTCCCGCTATCGAGCAAAACCGAACGGTAGAGCCCTCCGGAGGCAAATAATTTGCAGGACCATATTCTCCCCGCGGGTCCATCGGATGCGCGCCGCCGCCGATGCAATTCTCCGTTGCGCCGTGGCGAACGACGCGACGCCTTATGTAAGTCCGAGCGCGACGAAGAGGACGCCCGAGGCGAAGAGGGCGAGACGCGTTGCGTCTGTGCAGGAAGAAAATATAAGAGATGCGATCGGCGACTCTGCCGGGACTGCGATGCAACGCACTCGTTCGACAAAAGTATGAGAAAGACACGATGCGAGTCAGTCGAGTGAGGGACTACTCCTTTTGCTATGCCGAGGAAGCCGGACGGGGGGAGTTCGCCGTTCCGCCAATTTGACGCAATCAAGGTCCCACGTCCGCTCTTAATCAATCCCCCCACCGTCGTCCCGCTGTTTCTTCCTTCGTCTCACATGGCCCATCATTCTTCGTCTCTCTCCGCCCTCCATCCCTCTCTCGCTCTCTCTCTCTCTCTCTCCTCACCGCACTTCTTTGATATCGGGAAAAATGCAAATTGCGAGTAAAGCTGCCCGCGAGCAACCGGAGAGTGCCGGCCTCGCAGTTATTCATTCCGCCGAAGAATCCGAAGAGCTTCTCCTCTCCCCGTCCGTCTCTACCCCCGCTTCGCCATAGGTAAACTCTACTCCTATGTGTGCCTGTCTCTCAGTAATACAGGTACGTAAAGCTTGTACCTGAAGTATGTAACTCGAGGATTATTCTCACTTTTTTAACTTCGTCTTCCTCTTCCATTCCCTCGAAGTTCGCTTACGCTGTATATGTGCATGTGTGCGTCTGTATAAAAATATGTATTTACCTAACTATATAGATATAATGGTTGTATGGCGAAGATATGGTGATAAAAAGAAAAATTGCTGTTTTCACAGTCGGCTGGTCAAGCCTTGGGACCGGACACTCATCCTTATTCGTGGATCATAAGGATGCACAGTAGGCAGTGCGCTATAGTGCAGTACGCTGGTCGGGTGGCAATGGGCTTTATTCTCGGGCGCTAATTCGTGGGAGAAGGAAAAGGGGGCGAATATAGAATCCATATTTGCCATGGGGAAAAAAAAAATGTTGGATTAAGCCAAAGTCGCGATGAGATACGTTAAAAGCCATTATTTGTTTGGTACAAATAAAGCGTCGTTTTGTTAAAGGATTATTTGTTTCGATCGATTCGACATTCGTCGATTCGAACATTCTTGTTGTGCCAATAAAATAACACCTTTAAACGTGTGGCACCGCGCTTCGGTTGATACAAATTAAGTAAAAAAAAAAAATGAACAAAACATAAATTAAAAAAAAACAATAATTATGATGAAAAAACCAAAAAGAATCACGATTCTGAAAATTTTTCGAAATGTTCAGTACAGACAAATCCTTTCTACGTTCGCGCTCGAGTAAGAAGCGGAAGTTGCGCTAACAGTGGGGGGAAGAGCGGTGGGGACAAAATTGCGAAGAGGCCAAGTTCGTTGGATAAATGTTGTAAAGGTAAAATATATATGTTTCATGGCCCCCTCTCGGGACGTCGGGGCCCCAACAAAGAGGCATTTCCTTTTCGGTACGTACACAAACAGCGCAGGCTTGGCACGCAGCACGAGGTCCCCGAGCATAAATTCACGATCGATAATCGTTATTCAAAATGTTTCACATAGTAAGGAGCCCCGTCGTAGGTTCTGCCTATCCTGCGATAAATATACACACGAGAGAGAATGAAAGAAATTTATTTAAAAATAAATAAATAAATAAATAAAAAAAATCTCAAACGCAAGAATACGCTTCAATTGCGTGTCAACGAAATTTCCGGGTTCCATAAAAGTGTACGTGTAAACTACACGTGACTCGAGCGCCAAGCAGCGAGTCATAATTTCTTTTATTGTTCCTCTTTCAGCCGATAGACCAACTTCGGTCAAAAGTTAATACGCCAGTGACGCGCTTCTGGCAGACCGCACAGTTCTCTAGTCGGTTATTACTGCGCTGCTCATAGAGCTATTATAGAGACAATTATCTCGGACGCTCGGCAGCCCGTTAATCATACCGCAAATTCGTCTGGATAGTTCCAATAACAAAATAACAAAATAAAATAAAAAATGCAAAAAATTTCAATAATTTTTATTTTTTTTTTCTTTCGAGACCCACACGCGCGCCTCGAGCGATAATTTTCGGTCGAAAATTGTACGTCCGCGACAACGCATAGCTGTAAACAAATGGGGGAGTGATAAATTACGATTCGTGGCGTACCGTAATGTGTAATGGATTGGTTGTATCATGTGTGTGTGTGTGTGTGTATATATTAATGGCGTCCGAAGAGTACATCTCAATGCGGCACGCGATACCCACGCGCTCTTTCCTGCTCCCTCGCTCGATTCCTCTTTACGAGTCTCGGTTCGTCTGTGTTCGTCTTTCGTGGAGCGTGCATCCGTTTCCGGTGGGGACTGGAGCCGACTCTGTAACACCGCGAGCCCGTACAAAACCGTCTGTCCACGAAGTGTTGGACATCGCATAGCGGGCAACTGGCAGCGCCGGGCAGCATCATCGCGGCGGAGGACACTCCGGTCACCGCGGAGAGCGCGTAATCCGCGGACGATAATTATGTAACGCTAAATCGCGTTTCGCGATCCGCGCCACGCTACTGCATGTTTTTCCACCTGGTTGCACGCGAGATTCGAGATCTCCGCGTATCTGTCTGTCCTGAAACGCGGGAACCTTGGCCGGGCGAGTCATTAAATGGCATACCGTATCCATGCTTATATACCGCGAGATAGATCGATACGCCATTCGGACGATAATCACTTTGTCTGTGCGTGTGTGCGTGTGTGTGCGTGCGTGCGGTTTTTTTTCGTCCTTGTATTATATTCGCGAAAGGGTTTGATCCGACGCGATCAAATCTCGTAATTTGACACGGAGAGGTCGAGTGACCCTTCTATTAACAATGACTATCAAGCAATTTCATATTTCTCAAATTTTCATCCTTATTGTTAATTATTATTATCATCATCATTGCTATTGTCATTGCTATTAATGACCCTGAAGATATCTGCATGATTTCAAATCTCAATTTTGGCAAGTCATCTTTGGCAAAGAATTCCCTGAGAGAAGTTTCTGCGATGCAAAACACATCCATTATAACTTGGATGACATTTAGTCACATGCACAAATCAGGCATATTATTATTATTATTATTATTATTATTATTATTATTATTATTATTATTATTATTATTATTATTATTATTATTATTATTATTATTATTGTTATTTGAAGAACGAGAGGTCCATGAATGGGCGTATTGGAACCGAGGATGAAACTAGATTAAAATCGATAAAAGACTAAAACGTCGATCTGACCTTATTTCGAGGGTGTAGGTTGAAATGCAGATGAAACGATTCGTTGGGCAATGTAATCCATACGATTCGCGGTGGACGGTGCATCGGTGCATTGCAGCTTACGTAGAGGGTTACGTGTCGAAGATCCTATCGTGGGTACGAGAGCGCGAGTACCGGCCTCTGGCCTCCCCACCCCCGTCGCTGTGCCCGCTTCTCCGTTACATAAGGTTTCCCCGACCGCGGCCCTCACAATGCGGGGCCCCGCACGCTCTTGCGGATCCATTAAATCGTATGCAGATTCCGCACGCGGAACAATGGAGGAGACTCCGGACGAGAGGTTGGGCCCTTGCGAAGAGTGCCCGAGAGAGCCAGTTGCGGATCAACGCTCGAGAAAAGTCAGTGCCTCCTTCTTCGCTAAGGGTTACAGAGGATCCTTCCTCCGTGCCTACGGCTCGGGCACTTCCTCGATCGGGATTCAATAGGAACTCACGGCATAACTCGGGCTCGAGTCTTGCGAAACAGTATTGCGTTCATCAAAATTGATCTTTCATGTGTTGAGAAATTTTTATGCCTTCTTTTCGTCAAGTAGAACGGAGATAAAGATTGTTAGCTATTAGTTGTTGCGAAGAAAAAAAAGTCAAATCCTTTCGTATCTTCGCCAGACGGTGAAAAAGGTTTGATGATCGAGCAAGCATTGTTAATTTTACCGTTTTTTTTTTTTTTTTTTTTTTTTTTTTTTTTTAATTCGTAAGACACAGTTAATCGACAAAAAAAATTGTAAAATTAACAACAGATCAATTGTGGAGCTTCGTGGATAAGACATTTTTGGTAAATGTATAAACGATTTACGGGCACACGGTAAATGTCGTTTATACATTTAGCAAAAATATCGTGTCCGAATTCCACAATTCTCCTGTTGTTAATTTTACCATTTTTTTTTTCAATTAACCGTCTCTTTTACGAATAAAAAAAAATTGTATCGTATATGACCGAAGTCACATAATTTTTAATAAAATACACAGAGGACAGTGAATGGAGGTTTAGATAATAAAGAACAAATAAGATAAAATGGGACTAAAATCGCGTGCGTACAATCGATCGAAGCTCTCGAACGGACATTAGATTGCCTTCTCGTTGGAGCGCTTCCAAGATAAAGTCCCTCGAGAATGAGAATAAGAGTCTTGTCCTACGTGCTCTAGAATCAGCGGGCGAAGAATCGTTATGCGATCGTGCCTGCAAAACCCGCTCGCCGGGGGGGCTTTATAACGGAGCGCGGTTCGATTCGCGCATGCGCGTGCGCGCGTGCATAACGCGATCGTCAGCGGGGGCCGCCGCAGCCACGCGGTTATCCCGACACAAATAATTATTCGCGGGTGCGACGTAGGTCGGGGACATGAGAGAAGATCGAAGAAATTCCGTGAGAGCTTCGATGCACGAGGTCTAAGGAAGAACGGGGCAAAATGGACCATTTTTACAATTTTTTTTTTTTTTTTTTTTACGAGACGTTAAATGGTTTAAAAAAGTCTCGTCGCAAGTGGAGGAAACTGGTCCGTTTTGCCCCGGCGTTCCGTTTTGCCCCGCTCCGCCCCCCCCCCCCGCTGCCCCTCATACGTGTTGGCGTTTGTTCGAAACGAAACGGCATGCATGCATGCATGCATGCGGCGCGTGTGCACCTCGCTCACGGTACGTCATAAATTCGCATCGGAAGGATAAAGAAAATAAAGAAACTAAGCGAAATGAAAAATTCGCGTCTGCTGCCGCACGTTGTACACATTACAAACCGTTCGGCACGTTTCTTCCTATCTTCTTTCTACCCTCGTTGTTTTCGTCGAATATACACGGAGCTCGCATATATCACGAGTACAACGGCAAATCGCACCGAGCGCGGTTGTGTACGCGTATTTATATATAGCTATATACACAGCTCGTACGTACAAAATATAGAGGCGATTATATCGCGTATATTCTGGCACTCGGCCTCGTCCTCGTCGTAGCGTTTGAGGCTGGTCAAGATCTTTCTTCCACGAATTTACGGCGACGCGCTAAGTGCGCACCTCCTCGCGTGCTTCTCACCGTAGCTTCCATTCGTCCTCTCGTGAGTCTACGTACCTTCCCCGATGCGCCGCGAGGATGCAATATTATTTTTCTTACTTCCATGCCTCCGGTTCCGTGCAATTGTTCGCAGAAAAAATGTCTCCAATATTACTTTTCAGTTTCTCTCTTAACATACAAAGTATTGTACGAGAAAAAAAAAGTGAACTATCAGATTATGGTGTAGAAACATGTTTTCCATAGGCTACAATACAAAAAAATGTCCGTCCGTCCGTACGTCCGTCCAACTTTTCAGTGACTCATATTCTTCACACGAAATGTTGTTTAGCTGTTGAATTTCAAATTTCATCATCAACATTTTCCGGTACTTTATCTTAGAAGTATACAAAAAAAAAACAAAAAAAAAAAAAAAATGAAATAACGAAGAGACTGCTATACATTGGCAAGAGCTAGTGCAGTGGAATGAACCGAAGTCGAACGGCGATCAAGATCATTGACTTCACCCGCGATCGCGCCCGCGAGCGTAATACGATATCTCAGCCGGCGATGTACGACACCGGTGTCGCGGACTGCATTCTCGCCTCTTTCGCGCATCGACTGTCGCGATAACAACAACAGTGAGGACGATAATACGCGCGTTTGCGTATCGAATATGATAAACAACAGTAATGTCGCGTAATTAATATTCAGTCTGCATCTGCGGTGCGCGCCCAGTCGGGTTTATCGGACGATGCATATGCACAGTAGAGAACTCGGAGGATACAGCGAGATTGAGAGAGAGTAGGAAACGATCGGTAGGCGAGATGAGATCTAATAGCTTTTGAGCACATAGTGTGTATTGGGTACGAGAGCGCAAAGCCTCGGCGATCACTTACACCCGGCTGGTTTCTATATATCTAACGGTATAACGCCCGGGCCGAACAGCAGGCCGAACACTCGCTTATCTCGACGGATAGAGAGAACCCTCTTTGCTTTGCCTCGCTTCGGTGAGCATTAGCGCGCTTATACGGTCCCTCACGCCGAAGATATCGAAGCCAGCCACGGAAGTTCGATGCATTCGCTCCGAAAGGATTAAATCTCGGGGGTGCTCGAATTATTCTTCCTGGTTCTATACATCGACCCGACGAGCGTTTATATTCGTTATTGTTTCGAGATAAGGGAAGCAATTGTGGTCGCTAACTGTGCCTGGTCCGGATCCAGTGATTTCGGGATTCCGAACAAACGGTGAAAAAAGATTTCTACCTTCGGCAAACATTTCTTGAACGCAAAGGATCGCAATTTTTTCTTAGTTAATTTCACGATTATTTTTTTTTTTTAATTTTTCATGATTATTTTTATTTTTACGATTTTTTCTTTTTCCTTGAAAGTAAGGTTTCTTGACAACAAAAATTTGTGGGTCATTGTGGAGAAGAAATGTTTGTTGAGTGTACAAAACTTTTTTTAACGTGTACATTCTCTTGACCGGATTGCGTTAGACGATTAGCGAATGAAAAAGAAAAAGCGCGCTTTCGATTGTGACGGAGATCGAGAGTGATCGAAGTGACCGCTTTCTTCGTTGCCGCGGCTCGCTCGCGATATCCTCGAGCGTGCTGTATCTTTACCGAGAGTGACAGAGAGAGAAAGGGGGATATTCACCTCGAAGGCGAACTTTCAAGGCCGTGACTCAAGATCACGGTCTCTGGCCAGGGAACCCAGGCCAAGTGGAGAAAGAAAAAAAAAAAAGGAAAAAAAAACCGTGCGGGTGTTCTCGAATAATGCGAACGAGCTTGAGGTCGCTGCCGACCGTGTCGGTCATCGCTCCATTCCGATCGGATGTGATGAATGCGCGAGGAATTTTCGAAAGGTTCGCAATTATTTTTTCTTTGCTTCCTCATAGAGAAAACATGTGCAGTAGAAATTTTGTAGCATTCGAGGCTTGACAACGCCATGAATGCTCAAAAATTTCCTGCAACACTTGATGAAACACTCACAAACGTTTATTAGAGTTGGTTTTCATGATAAAAATGAAAACATCACTGCAAATTGATTAGCCCGTTGCATTCCTCATAATTTTATTTTATATGACATTTTATGATATGACACAAGAAGAAGGAAGTAACATGCAAATCCGTTTGCAGCGTCGTTTTTTTATATATATATATATAATGAGCCACTTTTGTATTAATTATTATCCTGTCTCATGCAAATCGTCCATTTTGAATCGAAGAAAAAACGTGGAAAATTTTCAAGGATATACGTTTATCTGAACGACATACGATGTATATATTTGCTTTTGCAGCTTCTGCATTGAGGGCCTTGCGAAACTCCGTATACTCCAAAATTTGCTGCAACACTTGATGTAACGCTCAAGAATTTCTATTAGGGCTGCTTTTCATTACATAAAAACAACGCTGCAAATTAATTAGCGTGTCGCATTCCCTATAATTTTATAATATGCTATGTTTTACGATGATATAATTTATGTTATATTTTATGATGTGATGTATTTTATGATAATGACACAAGAAGGAGGAAGCAACGTGCAAATCCGTTTGCGGCGTCGTCGTTTTTATATATAATGAGCCACCTTTGTATTAATTATTACCCAGTCGCATGGAAATCGTCCAATCTGCATCGAGGCAAAAACGTGGAAAAATTTCAAGGATACGCGTTTATCTGAGCGAAATACGATGCGAGGTGTATCTTTGCCGCAGCTTTTGCAGCGTTGAATCCGAGTGATATAGAAGGCTAGATCGTTCGCCTAGTGTGCGGTGAACTGTAGATCGGGAGAGTGAGGGAGGGACGGGGAGGGGGAGGGATAATTTACACGGGATGCTGCTGTAGCTGCTGCGGGGCAGCAGCTCTCTTCCGGCATGTGCGATGCGCCTCGCCTAACGAGGCCACGTGGTCCCACCAGGACGCGGCAGCAGCCAGGCCTAGCTTCGGACTAGCCGCGGATCTTTTGCCTCGTCGAGGAGAGGAGAGCTCTCGATTCGATGCACGGAGAGCCGGTTACATAAAGGCGCGATCGAGCGAGCGGGCATGAGAAACGCAAGGCGTGCCCACCGCCGCACAGTTCGTTTCTTGCTCGTCTTGTTTCAGTTGCTCATCTCACGAGCCCCCGCAGCAGGAAGAACAATCGACCGACCATTCCAGCTCGACTCTGCAAGTGCTTCATCCTTCTTCTTCTTCTTCTTCTTCGCACAATTTGGTTGGACGCCCAGTAACTGCCGATCATGAATGCCTGGTCAGTTTTCCTATAGCGGCCTTATTCAGATCGTCCAGGCATCATGAACAGTACGGTACCAATAGGGAGCAGCCCAACCTGGCCACAGTTTGCACGCACCGGCCAACAAACCGCTTCATCCATGCAAAATTTCATTTTTTTTTCGACCATTTACACTCCATTTCTTTTTTTTTTTTTTTTTGGTCAATGTTAAAGGTACGTTGTCCGGGTTTAACAAAGTTTATCACCACCGATCACTTCGGTCAAGTGGCTAGAGTACTGCACTCAAATAAGGATCTAGTAAATAAGAGTACATCGCTCGAGAGATATTAACATAGCACATAGAGTAAATCAGGGTGATATGGCTGGGCGTAACGTAACAAACGCATGGCGCTGCCGTTTGTACCGTTCTTAGTGTATGTGGATACAATGTGATTGCACCAAAAATTATAAGATTATACTTTCAAGGGTCAGTACGAGCGGTGAATCCCTATTTCGAGGTCGCCAGAAATGTCTCGAGCTATATTTGTAGCGCTCTGGAGACGTACTTAATTATAACTTTGGTCGTAAATCAACTTTGCACACTATAATAGGATTTTTCAAGAAAAGATTGGTAGTAAACCTTTTTTTTTTTTTAATTTTCTCCCTAAATTGAAATTGTATTAACCACTGTTCCGATGCAATGGTTTGCTGCTCTTACCGGGAAATCCACAGCTCCGCTTTACCAACTGAGCCGCGAATGTTTCACCGTGAATTTTTTTATCTCCCTTGACAATGGCGCACACCAAATATCCCCTTAGCCTCGCGGATACGGCGAAACGTTCGGAGATATGCGCGCTCACGAAATCCAGAGGGAGAATGGGAAAAAAGTAAAGGAGAGACGGAGCAGACGAAGATTCCCATTGTATTTCTCTGTGCTGGGAGTTACCGTTGTTGAACCTCCCAGCGCGACAAGATGATGCATCGGTTACAACTCCGGCTCGCGGTCCTTCACCCTTTCAAGCTCTACACATATGTATATATATATATATATACACATATGTATGTATGTATGTATGTATGTATGTATGTATGTATGTATGTACCCATCCGAACGAACTCGCGGGTTGGCGTTGGGTTCGCGTCCCAAAAGTGGCGAGAGGCTTGGTTCGAGCGACGCGTGGTAGCGAATCGAGAAGCTTCGTTCTCTATCCGCGCCTGCATTAAATCGCCGGACGAGAATCGCAAGGGCGTAAGAGCCGCGTCGATCCACGACGGATACGCCCTTTAGATTCTCGGCCGTCGGGACACACGGCGGAGATAAATTCTTACCGGCTATTTTGTATTTCACGATCGAGCTAGCATTTATCGCGTGTTAGTTCGTCGTCCTCCGGAGCCGGGTGATGGAGCGAGGGTGGAGAACAAACACGTGGGGAAGAATAAATATGCGCGGGAGAGCGGCGAAACAGCGAACGGTAGTGTAGAGTAGCCGGATAGAAGTACATAAGCAACGCGTAAGGATCGCAAACGGACGTTGTACGTCGTCAAGCTCTCTCTACGTCTCTGCCTTCGTCTCCCACTGTCTGGCGAGCGTCGTCGTCGTCCGCGCACGCATTCCGGCAGCGAGTTATAAATCGCAGATCGATATCTTCGACGAACAGTGGAACGTACGAATGGATGCTACTGTCGATTTGAATAACTGCCTCTTCCGGCGACGCGGAGCGTAAGATTGAACGAGGGGGAGAAGAGCAAAAAAAAAAGAGTCTCAAGGGTGGACGAAGGGAGACGGATTATCCCACATGGGAAACAAGCATGTGAGACATGCACAGAAAAATGTATCTAGATGAAATATGTTTATACCGAAGAATTTTATATTTTAGGGTATATTTTAAAGTTGTATTTCTGAGGGTATAACAAGTTTTCATATGTAAAGCAATACGTATTGTAACGACTGTGGGAATGAATAAGGCGCGTATTAGGTTTTAGGGCAGATATTTTTGCTATAATGACGGCTAAGTACCTCGAGTATGAACTGTCAAACTCTTTGAAAGTCCGATCAAGACTGTTTTGCATGACGATCGATCTTGCATCGATCGTCCGTTCGTTCGTCGATTGTCAAACCTAACTAATATCGTGTGTCTTAACGAAGTCAGCCACATATTCGTTACAGTATATTCGATAGAGGGTGAAAGTGGCGAATGTGGCCCGATCCATGCATAATTGATTTAAGTGCACTGCAAAAAAAAAAAAAAATGGTAAGTAAGGTAATGTGCTGGTACTGGAAGTTTTTATGCAAAAAGTGGTAATATTAAATTTCATGTATAATTGTGATGAAAAATTAAGGTACGGTACATTAAAAAATTTAAAAATATTATACTTTTTATAATTTACTTTACTTTTATTACAAAAGTAGTTTGATTCCAACAATTTACTTTCATTTCACTGTAAGAGGCATTTTTTGTGACAATTGCACATTAAGTTTAATGTACCAGTTTTTACGTTAAAACTTCCTGTCCGGTTTATTAAATTTACAATTTTTTAAGCAGTGTCTGAATTGGTTGTGAGAAACCACATTAACCCTGTTAATTGTATTAAACGCAAGAGCTTAATAGATTTCAAAAAAAAAATGGTATGTCGCATATATAAAAAAAAATGTATATGTCATATTTATCTTGGAATAATATTTCCACAATTTTTGTGTTTGACGTATTAATCATCGAAAAACGACGAGTTTAATGAATTTATAATGTATTCTCAGTGTGTGCTTGATTTCCATCGAGAATTTCTTGAAGCTCGCTCACGTCTCCCTTGTCTTTCCAGTTATATACGAACTTGTGTACTTCGATGTATGCAAACTATCCCACCCACTCGTTCGCATTCTCTCGCGTTCACCGGGCTACACCGAGCTATTGGAAGGATCATAGATCGGAGGCCCGACGTGTGCGCCGGAACGTGCTGCCGGGCTTGTTCCATCCTTCGTCGCTGCCTCGGGCAAGGGAGAGAGCCCTTTGGCACAGCGCGCACACATCGCTCGCGTCCTCTTGCGAAATGGAGAGAATATCGAATTACGTGCGTGCGCGAGACTCGTGGATACGACGGAGCAACACTCTAGGTGGTTATTTCTCTTCGGTCGGAGATGCACACAAGACGCGAGCGCGTGAATCCCCGAGATTTATCGAGTGTACGGTATTAGGTACCCTCTCCCGCACTCCGCTCACAGCTTGGCATCGAAGTTCTCGAATTTAATCCAACGGTCCATAAACGGTTTTGCATTTCGTACGTTTTTTCGTGCTGCCGTACTCGGCCGGATAATTTATAATATATAATGGTCACTCTTGTGCAGTCGTTCAATTTTATGTGGTCACGGAGTACGTTCGGGGGCGCACCTTATATTTCGCCGTGTAACACGTACACGAACGAGCGGTGAACAGATTTTTCGGCAAGGGCCGAGCCCACGAGACGAAACTCGATAGCGTGTAACGATAAATCGTCTTCGGCCCACGCGACTCGCGTTCGCACTCATTCGAGAGCAATTTTTTATTTATTTTTTATTGCTCTATTCAATGAGGCATAGTCGGCGCGAGGTAAACGGCCGAATTCGGGTGGAATATCGAGGTGGAAGTTAAATGTAAAGGGATAGGCTAATTTTTTGAAGAATTCACAAAATATTCACGATCGCATGTTCTGTGTAATTTTTTTCGAACTGCCGGCGACTTTGACAGCAATTTGGTGGTTATGAAAGTCATATTTTTTTCTATTTTTTTTTTAAACTTGGAAATTGTTTATATCTTCTGCCTGACACGAGAAACTGTGATCGAATAGGAGAACGATCGAGTTCAATGAATCATGAAAGATGCCCGATGCTCGGAGCAGGAAGATGCCGCGCATTGCCGGGAGGGTTCGAGGCCCGCGTGAGCGAAGTCGAATGCAACGAGCGAGGTAAATAAATATAAATGTGGTACACAGGAAGATGCGCGCTGCTGGCGCTGCTGCTGTTGCTGCCGGCCTAATAAAAGAAAAGTGAGAATTCTCTGGGAATACAAGAGGAGGTGCGGTGAACGCGAGCTCGTTGTCTTCGTGTTTCTGGGACCGGGAGTGTATTGTGTAAGCTCTCGCGGTGTGTTCCGCGAGCAAGTGCGCGTGCTCGTTGTAGAAGAGCTGCTAAAGGAAATAAAGGACGATTCGAGGGAATCGTAAATTGCTCAAAGGCCCTTCCATGCTCGCTTCCTCTTTGCGTCGGTGATCTTTCTCTCTCTCTCTCTATTCACCTACGACTTTCAAAAATCTATGCTCGGGCTATTCGCGCTTAGACATTGTTAAAGATCTTTTTATTTTTCGAACGTTGGAACGTTTCATTGCGTTCGGAGCATCCGTCTCGAACTATATCGACGCGAACCTCTGTATGGAATTCCAACGGCACTTCCGGTGAACGAAGTTGGCGAACCGCACGGCATTCTCCGCTGCATTTCATTGACGAACTTTTAAATGAGTCTGAAGCGTTTTTGGACCCGATGATATTGTTACGTTCTCGTGGAATAAATAACACGCGTATTAGGTTTCGGGGCGGATATTATTGAGTACGATCGCAGCTAAATATCTCGAACACGAACTGTCAAACGTCTGTTCTCTCTGAAAGTCCGACCAAGACTGTTGTCATCTGGTCAACCGACAATCTGTACGTTTGTCATTTGTCATCCAGAGCTATTCCTGTCATTTATGTAATATCGTGTGTCTCGGTCAATCACAGGACATCGATCGTCTCGCCTTTAAAGAAGACAACGATTTAGCATTCCACATTCACCCCCTGACAGGCTCTGGATTCAATCAACTCCCTCATTCCTCCTCGAACACAGTCCGGGGTCCGTGAACCTTTCGTGCCAATCGCGGCCTTCGACCTCCGTTCGCACCGCGTGCGCACCTACCGAGAATCTGCATGCCGTAATGACTTCCTGCCGTTCCAGCATCAGCGGCAACGCAGCTCTTACGTCGGCGTTCGAAGCACACGCGGTGGATATAAAAGGGACTCTGCGGCCGCATCCTCGCGCGCCTTTCGCAGACGAGGTTTACAGCGCACCGGAGATCCGTGCACCGGCCGAGCGCACAACGGCGACGCACCTGGTTGCGAGATTACGCGCTGTCCCTTTTTTTCTTCCTTTTTTCCCTTTATTTTTTAACCGCTTCGCCCTCCTCGACGACGCTGTTGGGCCCCAAAGGGAGCCCCTTGTCGCCTCTTGCTCGGCCGAATGCGTTCCCCGGCCGCTTCCCGTTGAAAGTTACTGCCGGTAGCGCCGACCCGCCAAGTCGTTGACTGATGATGAGTCACGTATCGCCTCGGCGTCGCGGTCCCTTCTCGCATCCTCGCGTGTGCGAGGAAGCCGCGCGAGTCCCGGCACGGAGACGCAAAAATCGAGGAGCAATAATTACCGGGTGATGCGGCGCGATCCTCTCCGGGCTTTCCACACTCTTTCGCCAGCGAGCGATGGACCGCGCGCGAGAAAAGGGAGGCCGAGATCCTAAGATCCGAGGATGCTGCTCGTTTCTCGCTCGCCCGATGTTGCGACGACCAGCCGGTTTCTTCTTCTTCGATTACGCGTTAGCGAACCTGCGTATGTGCTCAGCGAAGGTCCTACTGATTGCGGATGGAAACTCGGAAACTTAACGAGCGAGGCAACGAAAAGAATTGGAAAATTATAGTGTAGAAGCATTTTTCTTCGTTTTATGCAGTCGGAATTCTTCGATGTTATCGAATTGAAAATCGGTCTGGCAAGAAGACAAGCCTTGTGCGAGGGTCTTAAGCAGGGAGAAGTTATTCCTTGAAGAGCTGGGCAGTATTTTAAATACTTTACGTATTTTAGCGTTTCTCAAGTACTCGAATACTTTTCTGGTATTTTAAGTACCGTTCGAGACCTTTAAGTATAAAGTACAAAATACTTTTGCGTCTACTCCATATTCGGGCTGTACGGTTAGGCTAGCTATTTATCTGGACGGGATGAATCGATCCATCCCATCGATTCATCCGTATTGATTTTTACGAGGTACTTTAAAAAGTACTTAAACGAAGTACTTATAAGCGTATTTTCAGTACAAAAAGTATTTTGGATTTTAAATACAAAATGCATTTTGTATTGTGAGTTTTTTCGAATATTTTGCCCAGTTGCGTTCCTCATCGGTAATAAAAATCGTACGAAAAATGTAAAAAATTCAGAGCCCTTGCAGACATTTAAAAAAAAAAAAACTTCCTCGAACTTCCCAACCTCAGAGTCCGTGGAGCTCGCAAAAAGAGCTGTCTCGCCCTCAAGCTCCGCGATTGACAATCGAAACGCGTAAACTCTCGACAAGCATCGTGAGAGTCAGCTACCGTAGCAAAAGTGCCGAGTGGCGAGAGAATCGATGGAAAGAAGAAAAAGAGCCTTAAGACAGCGAGCCATTAATCCTCGGCTTCCTCGTGTTTATGGTAAGCAAGTAAAGAATAAAGGAGCAACTCGTGCGAATTCCGCGAAGCTTAACCGAGCAACGGTGTCGAACAGTCCGATCGACGTTGGAGGTGCGAAAACGCATAGATTTTTTTTGTTTGCCCTCTCCCCTCACACCCGAGCCGTGAACCGTACGTGAGGATCTTGCGAATGACACGAACAACCGGGAAGATTGCCGGTCGTACGCTCCCTGTTTTATCAACTTCATCGGCCTAATCCTCGTCTATCGCCGTTGGCGAACGAAATAAAAGGTCCGTGCAGATCGATCCTTTCGCCTGCGTAGATTTCATCGGTTCCGTCGTATTCCCCCTTCCCCCTCGCCCTTTCAATGCCCGCCGTTGTTTCTCCGCACAAGCAGAGGCACCAACTCTTGGCGGAACTTGCTCCACTCCAAGCTATTCTACCGTAAGATAAGCAACTAGGATATCTCTCTTTTCCGTGGCGAATGTGGCCGACGGGAGTCGTTGATCCCTGAGAGAGCTATACACACACACACACACACACACACACACACACACGCGCGCGCGCGCGCACGTGTGTGTGTGTGTGTGTGTGTGTGTGTGTGTGTGTGTGTGTGTGTGTGTGTGTGTGTGTGTAGAGCTTGAGACTGTGCGACATATGGTACGGCGTATGTACACACGGTCGCAGATCCCTCCTCCTCGCTGAGCGGAGGTCCGCTCGGCGATGGGAGGAAGCACAAGAAACCGTAGTCGCGTATACAGAGAATCCTCTCGGCTACCGGCGAGTTTCTCGTCCGAGGAATCGCGACGACGTCTATAAGCCGCCCCGGGTATTCGCGCTCGTTTAACTAGCTTCTTCTTCCTCTCGTCCCCCCGCTCAGTACTCCTTGCCCCCGATGGCCCCGTCTCGCTCCCTTCCCCGCGGCCGATGCCCGCGGGTAGGGAGAAGTGCATCGAGACGACAA
This sequence comes from Amblyjoppa proteus, assembly GCA_963922035.1. Lineage (NCBI taxonomy): Eukaryota > Metazoa > Arthropoda > Insecta > Hymenoptera > Ichneumonidae > Amblyjoppa > Amblyjoppa proteus. Next base: position 3,964,830 of record OY998228.1, on the reverse strand, counting down.
CGAGGAGAGTGACGGAATCCCTTGGGCACCGCCGAGAGTACACACCGAGAGCGACTTAGCTCGAGGGGGGGGGCGACGAAGTGAGTATAAGAAAATTGAGAAAAAAAAATTAAATAAAAATGTCGGAGCAGCGAGGACGAAGAAAAGTCGGGAGGTAGGTTTATTTTAATTGGAGACGGCACTCTGCGGGCAAGGAATCTTCTCATTCTTCGAACCTCACGTCGTTCGCGCCTCGCCAGCTGTGCATTTTTTTTTTCTTTATTCTTCATCGTTTTTTTTTTTTTTTTTTTTTTGCTATGTTGCATCTGCCGAAGAGTAACTTGATGTGTATCGAGCTGTGGGATTGTTACAAAGCGACGGTTCGATGATATTGTGGAATACATGAAGACAGCTATCGTTGAGTACTCCAGAAGCGATTAAAAATGATCTACCGACGAAATATCGTGCTATTAGGCTAAGACGGAGATTACGAGGTCGCGGGGTCCCACGCGCAGGCGCAGTGTCGATGATAGACGCGAACTGTTCGGCCTCTAATTACGAGGCCTAACGACGAACGCGGAGGATACACGTTTACCAAAGACCCTCGGTGTATAAAATAACGAGCATGGAGGCTGCATTACATGCTATTACGTACATATAATTCCTGAACTAAAGACACGGATGGTTCTTCATATTAGGATAACATACTCGTCCACTCATCGATTGTAATTTCATCTCCGACGATTGCATAGGTGAAGTTTCTTAAAATTGTTTTTATTTTTTGAGTTCGGGTTAAATATATATTGTAGGAATCGTCAGGCGTTCTGGGGGAAAGAAAAAAATCTATGAATAATAATTAAGTCCTGCGGTAAAATCGAACAGCCGTCTATTAAGAGAGCTCAGCTCTCGGTCCTCATTTATGGCTAACTCGTCGCAAACGTTCTTCTCGTCATTTAAGCATTTTTTAATTTTTTTTTTTTTTATGATTCTATTCATAGTATTCTCGGCAGTGGGTTGCTTTTCTAGCCGAGGTTCAGGAATAAGTGCGAACCTCTCGTAAAAGGTGGTGGGCCGTTAACGCCGGCGGGCTCGCTGGAAGAGGCCTCTCCCGAGCGGGAGGAGATCCGGACGAAGAAGGGGTTGTTGGCTCGACGCTGCGCTCACTAGAGAGCTCCGAAGCGGAGGAAACACAGAGCTCGGGCTGCGCACTCTCGCGCCATGACAGAGCCGGCTATTAAAGTGATTACAGTGGTGGGTACCCGTAAAGCAATTATTATGGGGTCCGCATTAACATTTATTCATTGCATCGGGAGGCACTTCTCTCTCGGCCACTCTCTCGGCATTCCCATTGGGACCGAGTGCGAGAGGCTCTGTCGGAGCCCTCCCGGCCACGCGGTGTGTATACCCCTCATGCCTTATACATGACTGGTAGCTAGAAAACCCTCCGTGACTTTTATGGCCCCGCTGCGGATAATGCGACCATAAGACCATGTATATCTTAGACCACTACTTGGTCCCTTCATACCGTAGCTTTGCATCATCGTACTAGAGAAGAAAAAAAAACGGGAAAAGAAACGCGGGCAAAAAATGGACATCGTTTCGTCTACTTAAAATCGCCGATTGCGAAGAAGCGGAATTCTCGCGGCGAACGATTCATCCGGAGATCGTCGGAGTCTCGCGGAATGAGATGATAATGCATTCGATGGTTCGTAGTCGAAAGATCAGTTTTTGCATTAATGTGTTTACTTTGGGACGAGAAGCGTGTAACATTTTTTTTTGTTTTTTTTTTTTTTTTCATACGTAAAAAAAATCATGAAAATCTTACTCGATCGGTTACTCGTGTCAAAAAATCCTGAGGTACAAATACGAAAAATCGTAGGACAAGTTCAATTTCTATTTATTTTTTGAATCTATACAATATTATTAATATTGTGTATTTTTTTTTAATGGCACAATTTTTTGTATCTGTGCCTGGTATTTTTTTTTTACGTTCGCAACACCCTTACAAGCAATCGAACGCATGGGATTTTCTCATAGGATTTTCTTTTTCACTGATAAAAAGTAAAACACATCTTTCTTAATTGCTTAAAATTGGATAATTGGCGCCCCTTACAGAGATAATAAATTTTCCTTCCCGAATGATTCTGCAGAGAGACACGGTGGTGTAATTTGCAATTCCAATGACGAATGTAAATATGATTACAACTATCGTAGAACTATTATTTTGTGAGTATAATTACCCCGAGGGCTACACACCCATCCTGCGGCAATATCTTTGAAAAAGCGGGCACTTAAACGTGAGACCCTCGGCAAGTGCACGGGACGATGTTCTGTGCATGGCCGCAACGACAAGGTTAACAATGCGGCACTCGTTGCGAAGCAGAAGCTGAGTGTGGAACCTGGTAGGCCAGTGGTGAACATTCAACCCTCCACCAGAACGGTTATAAGCTCAGTGTTACAGCAGGACTATATTGCGTTTGCGTGTATCGCAAAAACACCATCGCGTCCGACCCGAGCGCATCTGCATTTATCAAAATTTTTTGCGATCGGCTTGCGGTGTCCGACTGCGAGTACGGGTGAGGATGCAGGCGAAGCCCGGTGCGACTTCTCTCACCGGTCGGGAGAGCCTTTTCACGAGACTACGCGAACGTACACACTCGTCCGAGAATTGCGAAGCGTGCAATAGAAATTCGCACGTATACACAATAAAGCGCACAGTGGAGTCGCACACGTACACGCACGTTGAGTAACATAATGGGGTATGCTCGGAGGTCGAAGAACCCGAAAGGGGCATGCGGGTCATGCGGGAAAGTCACGGTTAGCCGAATGGTCAATGACTTTCGCGGTTTGTTAACCATTCGTGTGAATAATTTGCAGCGACGGATTAATCCTCTTGCCCACGAATAATCCATGAGGATTATAAGTGAATTATAAGTAGCAAAGTGAATGTAGTTATTGAATTAAAGGGGCGTTAAGGCCATCGAGTTACCTAAAAATCGTGTTAATAAATCGTCGAGTGTTGCTTGTAATGGCTTCAAGTTTTTGAAGAGACACGTGCCTTGACGAACAGGAAAAAAAAAATGAAAACATTTTTTCGTCGAAACAATAAATAATTACTGTAACTAACGCTATCACAAATTAAGGAACGATATCATTCCATTTACCTCGAACAGTCCATAACGATTACTAAAAAAAAAAATCGAGGTCAATGACTTTCTCGGTTTGTTAACCATTCGTGTGAATAATTTGCAGTGACGGATTAATTCTCTTACCACAAATAATTCATGGCGATTATAAAGAAAATACGAAAAAAAAAATGAAAACATTTCTTTAAAACAATAATTAAGGTAATAACAAATTAACGAATAATATCATCTTTTCACGTAGAATCGCTCACGACGATTACTAAAGAGAAAATCGCGGTCAATGACTTTTCCGGTTTCTTAACCATTCGTATGAATAATTTGCAGCAACGGATGAATCCTTTTGCTTCGAATAATCCATGACGATTACAAACAAAACTCACGATCGGATGCAGCATGGCGGACGTAGCCGTAAATTAAAGGAGTATTTAGAGGGTCGAGTCACCTAAAAATGACGTCAATAAATCGCTGAGCGTTGCTCATTGCAATGGCTTCAAATATTTGTAGACACACGAATCTCGCCTCGACGAATACCAAAAAAGAATGCGAACATTTCTTCGACGAAACAATAATTCACGACATAAAAAAATTAACGATCGATATCGTCCTTTCTCCTCGAATAGTCCACAAAGATACACGAAAAAAAAGAATGAAAAAAATCGCACGATCCCCGATGAATCATCGATGACGAATCCAAAATAAATTGTCTGAGACGCCGGTTAAAACGCAGCCACGGTATTTATTAATTCAGCGATCGCGCCGCGCGCCCGTGTAACGTGACTCTGCGATATCGAGTTTGCGGCCGCGCTTCGAGCGCCGGTATTCAAAATCATTAAATAATTTTCAGGAGTGCAGACAGAGCTAACATCGTGCCGTTTCTGTTAGTGCTCTTACCACCGACGTACTTACAATTAAGTGTACGCGAAAAAAGTGATCGCGTGTCTCGCCGACTCCTCGTTTGCTTACGGTTGATAGATAAACGTGTGTAAAATTTTGCCTACACGTAAGGAATCGAGCGGGCAAACGGTCTTCGAAATCGCCATTATTCCCGGCAAAGCCTCCACACGAGATTCCCGCTCGTGTGTCTGTCGTATGTCGTGTGCGACTATAATATGCAAGTCTTTCAGCGGGAGAGTCACGAGTGCGTTCGTCCGTGGAGTCGCACACTTTGCCAGCGGTCTAACCGGCGATACCCGCGGAACGTACGGAGATATACATGGAATAGGGGAGACCGGGGCAAAATGGCATAGCGGGGCAAAACGGAACAGTGAGGGCAAAACTCAATCTGACAATAATTTTTCGATGCTCCACTTTGTCCCAACGACACAGCCGGATTTTCAAACCCGTTTTGCTCCACCTATCACCATCGTCACCATCCAAAAGTTAGCGGAAAATTGCGTTTTCGTCTCGTTATCCCGTTTTGCCCCGCTGTGCCATTTTACTCCGCTCTCCCCCAACGATACAGCCGGATTTCCAAACTCGTTTTGCCCCATCGACCACCATCGCCACCATCCAAAAGTTACTGGAAAATTGCGTTTTTTTCCGAGTGCGCCAAAATAACCACATTCCTTGCGTGCAATACGGGCGGAAAATAGCCTATTATTGACCGACGATAATTATTAACATGTGCGCATGCGCAGTACAATTCCATTACTCCCCAGGGAGTAATAGGGCTCATTACTCCCTCTCGAAGCTCTATTACTCCCGGGTCAGTAATGGTCATTGGCGAATATGACGATTTTGCGACGCAAGAAATGTGGTTATTTTAACGAAGTCGGAAGAAAAATATCGTATACCACAAGGGAGGAAGTGCTTTTTCACTTCGTGTGAGTTTCTGCCCTCGCTTCGCTCGGGCATCAAACTTCGCACTCGGTGAAAAAACGCACTTTCCTCCCTTGTGGCATAATATACTATTTCGTCTCGTTGTCCCGTTTCGCCCCGCTGTGCCATTTTGCCCCGGTCTCCCCTACAAACATGCGGGAAGAAACGTACGAGTCCGGGCGATGTGTGTGTTCCGAGCGAAACGCGCCGGGTCGTGCGAAAGTCATTCGATTTCCCGAGTAAACCGCCGAGTATATTCCCAAGCGTATAATGCATGGGATGCAGGCGTTCGCGCTGAGAAGATCGCCGAGCAGCAGCTTCGGAGGTTCCTCGCCGGTCTGCCGCGTAAGAGAGAGATTCGCGAAAGATTCTTCGGGCCATACGAGAGCGCGCGCGGATTTACATCGAAGCCGCTGGACACTCTCTTTCCACGTTCGAGAGGGCTGAATTAAAAAGTATGCGGGACGATGGTGTTTTACTATTACCATTCCTATTAACATTGCAAGCGGGAATTGCGGACGGCTGATGGTAAACGGGCAAAAAGTGAAAGCTCCTGTAGTTCCTCTCGCTCGTGCTGAAAGCATTTCTGTGTCTCTTTCTCGTATGCGAGCTTGTGTGTGTGTGCTATGGCAATCGAGGTGGCGCGTGAGCGTGCGACAGAGGTGCAACCTACGACGACCCGCCACCTCAACGGTAGTCGCTTATAAAATGGCAATACCGTGGGTTTGGAAGCGTGACAATAGGACCGTTCGCGCGAGCCGCGACTTGCTCCGAATGCAAGATGGTGAAAATTCGTACGCCAAGGAATGGATATTTGCACATTTGTTATCGCGTTTTCCTTCTCGGGGAGATTCCGTCAATTTGAGGGGAAACATTTTTTTTTTTTCTCGCTAATAAAAAAATTGGTAGGTAATTGAGTTTTTTTTTTTTACATGATCAGAGATCAGATTTTCGACCCAATTTTTTGTACCACCGAGAAATGAAATAAAACACGAGTCCCACCCTTAATTGCAAAGCTTTCTCCATGAGAGTGCAAAGAGGTAAAAAATTAAATTTTGCAGCCCCACGAATGAATTTTGACACAAGCACTTCGGTATTTTTATCCAACTACTTGTCGTGCCCTAAACCGTCTATAAGATGAATTTTAGTGAACGAGAATAAAAATGAAACTGCGGGTCAATGTTCTCGTGAGAACGCGACGGTCAGCGTAGATTCAACCTACTGAAAGTAACCGTAACGTTCACAGTTACTCATCGGGATAATTTTTTCCAACAAACTGGTAAGAAAAACGAAGAAAAAAAAAGGTCGTTCGAGCGAGATGCACGGAGCGGCGCGACAGTCGCGCGACGACCGAGATCCTTAATTACATCCGAGAGCCACACGGCAACCCTCTCTCCGTTGCTCTCTTCCGTTCCTCCTCTCGTTACCTAATGAAGTAATGAGATAATTCGGTTACGAACCAGCATCGCAACGGGAGGCTAACCGAGAGCGCGCGCGGAATATACTTACGCAATTCGCGCGAGCGCCTCTCGCAGACAAGGCCACGTAGCCGCGTGAATTATTTTCATCGGTATTTATAACCGCGTACATACAATATTTATAGATGTAACACCGTTGCCGGATAGCTCTCGGCGCAGCCGCGCCGCTAATAGCTGCGCCGCACAAATTATTCTAATTAACGAATTAATTACCCCGCGTGCACGGTTCGCCGTTATTTCTCTTATTATTTCGAAGGTATCCGTTATGTCGGCGAAGAACCGCCGTTCCGAGACAATCCACCGCCTTAATCGCGCGTGTCACAGAATCGATCGTAAATTAACTTTATAACCGAGCATTTTTTTTTTTTTGCCATACGCTCGACCATAAATAATAAATATTGTTAAAGTTACGCTGTCCCTTTTTTGTTTCAATTTCAATTTTCATACTTTGAGGCTTCAATGACGCCGCCCTGCTATTAACGACTCTTAAGATCTTCGGAAATATATCATATTTTGTATAGAACATTCTACGCCCTCAGCGAATGGGAGTGCAACCGAAGGGCGGCAATAAACGTCACCCCGCGCCGATCGGCTTAGGAGACAGCGGGGCGAAATGGACCGTCGGGCGTAAAACCGACCGCCTTTTACCATTGAGAAAAGGCACCGGTCCACTTTGTCCCGCTCATCTTCTATAATACCAGACAACTTTTCTTCTCTTCGAAAAGTTGAATAAAACCTGCTGGAATATGCGATGATCAATGGAGTTTGAAGGAATTGATCTGCAAAACCGGATACTTAAGGACATACCGCGCTTCCGGTGGTGAGGCTCGATTTTCTCACGAGCAGCCCGAGCATCGGTCAGCCCGGTACGACGGAGCCAGGACGACGAGGCGGTCGCTTCGATTATACTCGTGAACGTACCTGCAACAAGAAAAGAGGAAAAACCGGACTTTAATTAGACCAGCCAGAGCACAGAGAGAGAATAGCGCAGGACGGACCGAGAGGGGGGACCAAAGAGATCATCCCGCGTTGCCTCTTGCCTTGCGCACTGGATCTGCGCGCTTGCACGCCACGCGGCGTTATAGATCGTCATAAACGCTATCCTCCCGGTACGGCCGGCTCACGAGAGCGCCCGTACATGCTCCGCGAAGTCTGTATACGCTATCGGCATTACCACTCGGAATACTCGGCTGCGGACGTCGTATAGTACAACACCGAGGCCAGTATAACATCCCTCTTGTACGTGTACGCGCTCCGCCGAGAGCACAGACTACACCGCCGTCTCGGGATGCAATTAAGAAAATGTGAAATCGTGTTAGTGTGTTACTTGGCTCTCTAGGTTTTTTTTTTGTTTCTGTTCTTTTCTTTTTTTTTTTTTACTTTTTTTTTTTTTTTTTTTTTTAAGAAGCCTCGCCGCGGAATATCACGCGAATTGCCCGAGGATAAGATAAACATTGGGGGGAATGTAATCCACTCAAGCCGCGCAATCTTGGGCGTCTCCGTGCTCTGCGTTTTTTCAATTACTGCCAACTTACCGATAGCGTATCCCGCAACATCGAGGATGGCGATCGTTTTTATAGCGGGAATTGCAATTGGATGCAATGACTCGTTTTTTTTTTACATGTATTTTTATTTGTATTATAGAAGAAATATCCCGCGAAAGAATCGCTCAATTTATAACTGTTGATAACGCTGAATTATTGCATTGACTGCATTTGAGATTGTTGATAGTTCGGAGTCTCTTTTTTTTTTGTTCACATGACTTTAATTTCTCTTTTCTATGGTTTGATGCTTTGATCTTATTACGTTAGATACTGTAATTTGATAAAATTAATTTTATCTTAACTAAAAATGAAGTGAAAAGAAATTGTTAAAATTATAGCAACTGATAAAGTCGAACTGCATTGATAACATTTTGATTGTCCTTTAGTTTATTTTTACCGCGTGATGTTTTTCGAGGTTTTTTTTTTTTGTTTCGTTCGCAAAATTTTAATTTTCTTGTCCTCATGTTTGGAGCTTTTGATCTGATTGCAGCTGGGCGCGGTTTTTCTGCGAGGGCAGCGAAGCGTTCGCCTACGTTATTACACTATCGGCGATTTGTCCGCTTTCGCGTCTATCTCCTCCAGAAGGAATGCTGAACGCGCTCTCGGATCTTCCGAGTTCTTCGAAACGAGTTTGCCGCGGCTTTTCGCTCCGGCGCGATGCTCCTTGCGCCGCGCAGTTGCCCTTTGAGGCTCGGAGAGCAATGAAATAGACTATCGTTACAAGGGGGAGATAAAACTCACGCAGGTTTCGGACTTTCAGCGCTACCGAGAAATCGTTCACCGAACGCTTATCCGGCGCGAGAGTTGCTCCTCGAGGAATACGGAGTTCGCGCAGGAGTAATGAACTCTCGATTCGGAAGTATCGCTGAAGTACGATTTACGACGGAATAGAATCGGGATGTTTTGGTTTTTTTTTTTTTTTTTTTTTTTTTTTACGCCGAACGGAAACAAACACACGACGCGTGAGACTTTCCCAACTTTCCTGCTAATGACAAAGCCTTGTATCAGCTCGAGGCCTTGCGAATTCTTCCCGTCCGGTCAACGCGAAAGCAACGACGACGAAACATCCGACAGTATGTGCGCAAGACTTTTTTTTGTTTAGGTACAAAAACGTTTTGTCACAAATATCTCGAACTTGCACGGTAAAAATAGTCTGTACAGTTAACAAAGATTTCTTGTCGTCGAACACCTACGATTTCTTTATTGTCGACAAATTTGCACTGATAAAAAATGCATTTGAATGTGTTAAAAAATCGAACAGGGGCGTTCAAATAAATATTTTGTTGGTCGAACAAAGTATTTCAATGACTCAAAAATATTTCGGTGAAATAATCCAAAAAATTGTTAAACCAATAAATCTTTTGGCTGTACCCACAAAATATGTATTTGAAAGTCCCTGCCCGAATGTTTTGGTTTATTATTTATTTTTCATCCAGTGTAACCGGAAAAAAAAAGTGAGCTTTTGCATCTAAAGTCAATAGTCCGTCTTGTTGAGACCTTTTTTTTATCATAAAAAATTATTGTTGGGTTGTTTCGTACGTCGATTGCGCCCCGTCGATAAGCCAACATGGCCAGGGACGTAATAACAAGGAACGATGGAGAATACGCGGAGAAGGTGGGATCGTGAAAAAAAAAAATTATTATACCGTCGTTATAATGCAGCGAAAATACTCTCTCGAGCAACCCTTCTTCGTCCCAGCACGAAACCCTCAATTACCTTCCGATACGCGAAGATTTAGGGTCAAGAGTGCCTGAATCGACGGAAGAATCCAAATTCCCTTCATCCTTCCCGGGGTCGTTCGCCCCATCTCGATGCAAAAAAAAAAAAAAACGCGGAAAAAAAGTAAATTAAAAAAAGCATCCCCGTAATATCCAACTAACCGCAGAGAGCTCGTTTGCTCTCATCTCGAAAGCCGTAAAGGCTTCCATAAACACCAGGAAGAATCGCGAATCGCGATAAACATTACTCCATCCATCTCTCGGTGATAAAACCACCCAGAAGCGTTGCCTTTATGAATTATGAAAGAACGGCAGGGGAGCTCCGGATTCTCTCACTTCGTGAATTGATAATCAGCGATGCGATTATTTATTTAGCCGGGCTAATTATCGCGATAATCGGCCCGAGAGCCGCTCGACTCTGAATTCCCATACAGCGGCGAATTCTACTGAACGGGGATAATTCCAAGCGGGTATAAGGAAAGCGGAGAGGAAAAAGTGGCACGAGGTTGCCGACTTCACGGAGGAATCGTTCCCTCGTTTGTTCGTTCGTTCGTTCGCAGAATCAACGGCCAGTAACAGCGCTCACGTGCCCGAGAGAAAAGAACCGGCGTACGGAGACGAATCCTGATGATGATTCGTGCTGTTGTGCGTCTGTCGCATTTTTCATTTTTTTTTTTTTTTTTCTTCTTTTTTTTCATTTTTTTCTTCGCGCAAGTAGTCGTACGTTAGCGAGCAGCACAAAATCATAAAGTCGCGCGGACGGACGCCTGGCGTATATCACGAAGCCAGCGCGCGTGCACACGCGGCGGCTGCTCGGACGCCCGCAAATGTGGAAACATCCGAGAAATGCCGGGTGCCCGGGCATGTACATACAATTAAGCACGTACGGTGAGCTACACCGTAATCCTAGTATATTTCTTTCGCGGTGTGTATTATACACATTACACGTACACATATAGATTTATGCAATCTCGCGTTGGCAAATATGTTTGAGAGAATTACGAACTAAAACCTCGTTCGTATAATACATATATATGTATACATATATCCCATGGTGTGGTATATTACACTAGACAGCGGGTACAATTTACGAGTTGGTTTAGTTCGTATAGCAAATTTACTTTTTTTTTTGCTGGCTCTTCGTTTATATTGCAGGAAATAAACTTTTTTTTTCCTCGATTTTACTTTTAGGAGTAAAACACTGCCTCAAGGAAACTCGGTGCAGTTATCTTCATTGGGAAGAAATTAATAACAATTATTTAAATATTGATATAATTTCATACTAAGATTATTCAGACATTCGCAAAGGGTAGGACTGAAAGTAGAAAAAAAAATGTTTTATACATTTTTTATGATCTAAGCACTTTGAAACAGCAAGTAGAATAAAAATTATTGTTATATATATGTAATATTATATTTAATATATAACATTTAATATTATATTTTATTAAAATTGAATGCTTTACAAAAAAACTGAAAGAACATGAGATCTGAGAAAGAATAAATTCCAAAAATTATACGTTGATGGGATGTTAAAATCGGAAGCTAGTTATTGCTGTCGCGAGACTCGAAGCCGTTGTTTCTCGCTCAAGACAAAATTGATTTCTCCTTTCGCCCCGGGTGTCTTTTGTCGGAACGTGGGTTAGCTACGTACGTGGGATCCGCGGGTTGATCACGGGCGAGTTACGATCGTACTCGCAATCTAATCGGGGCAGTTTGTTCCGGTCCGGAACGAGTCCTGCCGGCCGCGGGGAGGGAATATCCTGCGAAAGGTGGGCACCGCCTTTGCACATAAAAGAACCAAAAAGATAGAGTGTATATCGAACGCCTACCCGCGTATTCGCGGGAGCAAAAGACATTCGTTACGCTAATTACGCGGCGCATCCTCCATAGAGATACGAAGCGGGAACGGAACAAAAAAAAAAAAAATGAAGTTGCGAAAAAAAAGAACAAAAAATAAATCTGATAATCCACACAATTTATTAAGCCCGGTCAAAATAATAATTACAAACTTGTCGGCTATCACTTAATAAACGTATAACCAAAACAAGAGCGGCGTTAAGTTTCCTAATCGAAATTACTTCGCCCCGCAATCAGCATCAATCCTTACTTCTTTTTCTTCTCAATTTTTTTTAATATCAATTAAAGAACCCAAAAGAATAATGAGCTCAACCTCACGAGCCTTCATTATTGCAGTCTCCGCCTGTCGCTGTAAAGAGATCTTTCGATCCGGTCTCTCTTCGGCTTAATGGAACGACTGCGAGGGGGTTGTGCAGCGCAGTCGGAAAAGAGAGCTCGGAGAGCTTGTAGAAATAAGAGCGTTGTGGCAAATGTAAAAGAAAGAGCACAACAGAAAAAAAATGAACGAACAAAAACAAAAATAACATCGAAAACACAGAGGGAGATTTAATTAATCGCGAGGCGTGTATAATTGAGTGAGCGTCTCTGAACGAGTCGAATAATCGGAGCGCGGTTCTGGTTAGTCAGCGATATTAGCGAGCAAGTAAAGCATATATTGTCCGCGACTGTCCGACTGACTCGGCGAACTCGACACAACGGCTCGTACTTCAAAAGGGAGAATAAAAAATATATATATAAATATATATATATATATATGTATGTGCAGACGGACACGAAGAAGTCCAATGAAATCGGAGCGTCGAGAGCGAAGCAGATCACGGTCCTCGGCTCGAGCGGCCCGACGAGAAAATTTACAGTTAATTTTTGCGCTCCTCACCGTGTCATATATAGCGTGTATTAATGTCTTTGGTCTTGTTTCTTCGGGCGCTCGAGTTGCGAGCCACTACTTTATACCTGCGAACGGTAATGCTTGATTCGAGGCGTCTCTGTGTGCGTTTCTGTCGCGGGTTGTTATTATCGGCGCGCCCCGAGGTGCTTGTTTTGCCGGGTTTGTTCCACGCCGCGGCCTCTTACGGTTTCGGTTCACCCGCCCGAATGGAATACACACTGCCGAGCATACTTCCTCGATCGGGGACGAGAGCAAAAAATGTACAAAAAAAAAAAATTGCAGCCACAGGGAAGCTGCGTGCGTGCGTGCAGCGCACGAGTTGCAATGCGCGAGTTCGGCTCCAGCGGTGCACGCTGGACCGTTAGCCTGGCCTCGCGAGAGAGAGACCCTTCATCTCGCACATACGAGACACAAATCCGATCGGGTAATGCTGCACTGGCACGATTATTGCGAACACATCCGCATGGTCCGGTATTTCGAGCTGCTCGATTGCCTCTTCGCAATAACGCGAACGGGGGAGGGGGGAGGCTATCGAACTGATCCCTATTTATCTTCTGCTTCGGCACTCCGTTCCTCGAAACTGTACACCGGGCAGTTCGGTTGCGATAATTATACGGATGAATGTGCGTAGTATATATATATAAGGCGGAATTCAATTATTCCACTACACGAGTTCTTCCCTTTGGGCGTTTTTGTTTTTGTTTTTTTTTTTTTTTTTTTCGTGTTGAATATTCTTTAAGAAATTTGTATCTTTTTGCTCACCGAACTTGATGATAGAAGGTACGGGGTAAAAAAATATTCATTCATAAAAAAAATTACTTGTCCGTAATCGTCGGTATAAAATAACATTATTTTAGAATTTTTGTTCAACTTAAGGGTACGGTTTAAAATAATTTACAGTGTTAGTCCATTCCCGTGTGAAATTTAAGCTCTTTAGTAATAAAAAAAGAAAGTCGAAACCTCGTGAAAGCTGAGCACTTGCATAGAATTCGATCAAATTCAATTCCAAAGGTATTTGATCGAAATATTATATTTGTGGGCAGTAAAAAATATTTGTACTTTTTACAACAACTTGTTGTCCACAAACGTCCACAATTTTTTATTTGTTAATTTGCTGATCCCACCATCCGGTTCATAGTTTTACAAAAAAAAAAAAAAAAAAAAGAACAAAGTAAAATTGTTAATGAGACGGGAAATAACAGGGCATGTTTGTATATTCAAACTTTAACAAACGGATTTGTCACTTATTTGACAAAACTATTTTCGCGAAACTTCGTATTCCAATTTTACGAAATTATTTTTTTACTGTGTGTGTGCAGTTGCAGAACGACAGCTCAATATTTGCGCAAGTTAGAACTACCACAAAGAATTTTCAAAAAATTGTAAATCGCGTGAAACCTTCAATAGGGGCTTCATGAAAATTGTCCTGAATGAAGCGACGTGACCGCCTTACTACTGTACCAAATTTAATCTCACTGTTTCAAGCCGTTTCGGAGTTGTCGTTGTTTTAAACGATGCAAATCTGTCTGACACACACCTGCAGACATGTTTTTAAGTACGCTGACGTTAAAATTCAGTACTTAAAATTGACTACCTCAAGCATTCTGATATAACAATTTCTATTCATTTTTTTTAAGTGAAAACAAAGCTTCATCTGTAACGAAGCAAAAATATTGTGGTATTTTCCGGACAAAAAATGTTGGTTAAATGTACGAGTCTTATTCACTGTGCAGCCAAATATGGATCTACCATTAGATGCGTTTACTGACTCTTACCGAGCGATGTCGAACAATGAGGAAGCGACATGCAAGTCGATTTGCAGCCTTCTTCATTTTTCCTCCATCGATAGAATCGAATCGCGGCTGCACTCGAAGTAACCACAGATCGATCACGCTCGACCGCGACGATAATAAAAATAATAATAATAATAAGTATGCAAAATCCATCAAACCCATAAGCCCGTGTTATTGCGTGATGTTTCGCTGTTGAGATGCACACCGGGGCAAAAGAATCGCGATAATAGACGGTGGGCATTGCACGTACTCCGAGACGCAGAGAAAAGACGGTATTCAGGTCGCGCGCGCAAGACCATACAATATATTATACACCTATATACGTGTACACGTACATATATACATATTGTACGCAAGTTAGAACATATAGTAAATCTCGGCAGTTGAGATATACGATACAGAGAAGTTCCTCGCCTCTCACCTGCGCGAACTCTGCCGAGAGAGAGAAGCACGTGGGAAATTATCCGGCTATAGCACATACAACCTGCCGTCTGCGCCAGCGCGCATGCAGCCTCTCAAATATGTGCATGCATATATACATAGGCACACACATGTACACATAGGCACTCACATTCCCCATAGACAGGGCGGAATACGCGAGGGATCCAGAATTAAGTTGAGAAAAAAGAAATTAAATTAAATGAAAAAAAAAAAAATCATCTCTCCATCGTACTGAATTGTCTTATCTCACTTAGAAATAATTATAGCGTATATTACAAGCAAGGAAGAAAGCACTTGCGGTCCAGGGGCCGCGTGTTGGTATCTTCGGCACAATCGATCATTATAATCGAGGGTATTTATCGCTGCCTTGCCGTATTTATCTCTCTTTTATTATACCTCGATACTGTTATTTTTATTTTTATTTTTTTTTTTTACTTTTTCAATCGTGAAGAACGAATTTCATCGGACTAACGAAGTACTAACGTATGCGCCAGCGACGGTACGAGGGCATCGTTAAGAAGGGCCTTCCGCTGTTTCTCCGAGTACAAGCTGCCATTCGCCGCTTGTCGGGCTCTTTGGATCGCCGGGTAAATATACATTTGGCCGGTGCGGTCGAGCAGCCGAGATGCATTCTCCTGGCGCCAGCGAGATTTCCTCTCCACCGCATCGAAATAAAACAATCGGACAGACCCGATGACGGTGGAGTGGGGAAATTACAAAATTGGTAGACCCGCACCGGTTCGGGTTAGCGTTCGGCGGGATGCAACGAGAGAGGGTCGACCAGACCCGGGCCAACGGGGCACTTAATCACCCCGCCGGGAAAAACCGTACCTACCGCTGCAGCTCGTTGCACCGCCCTTTGCATCGCCATCGGCGAAATTAATATAACCTCGTGCAAATAAACGCGGGAACCGCGAAGACAAATGGTCCCGCGAATATCGCGCGCGCCGCGGCGATTTATTTCTATTAGTCTCTTTTTTTTCCCTTTTGCAGAAACGACGGTCATCGACATTGGCAACGATTATTTTCTTAATTTGTTTTTCGTTTTTCTTTTTTTTTTTTCTTCTACTGACGCAACGATTTACTCGTGGCATCTCCACCGTTCAACCTCGACTACGCGCCGGAGATGAGAACGCGCAGATAGAGAACTCAAACGTCTATAATGCCTGCGTGGTATTTTTTTCTTTTTTCTTTTCTTTTATTTCTTCTTTTATTTTCTGGAGGCGAAATAGCATCGTTGAAAATGGTATTTTTTACTGCCGTCAGTCGAGCTTCGGTGGATCAGTCGGGAGAGGAGTTTCAGAGATGGAGGCGCGAGTAAGGCTCGGAGCCGGGAGCGGAGATGCTTCGGGCACGAGGATCGTATCGATCAGCGAACAACGATCAGCTATCCGCACATATGCAGAGAGAGGCGAAACAACTCGCGAGGGCAAGACACTCGCGGTGTTACAGGCTATGCGATCTATCGGCAAGAGATCGCCGGATGCTCATTAGGCACGTGGTGTGTTCGCCACGTGGAGCACTCTAATTGTATGGTCGCGAGAGCCAGCCAGAGATAGACGATGAAGAAAATAAATAAAAAAATAAAAGAACGAAAGAAGGAATCTTGTGACACGCGTACGACAAGTGCTTGCACCATCAGCTCCCTTCTCCTTCGCTCTCCGCGCAGGAGGACTCCGACGATCGAGTTCGGCGATAAGGAAACACAGATTCGCCGCATGGAAACTCAATTTGCCGGAGATCACGAGAGGCCAATGGAAATTTTATGGAATTTCGTTGAGGAACGCTTCGACTCTTTTCGGCACAAGAAACTCGGTCAGTTTTATTTATTTTTTTATCGGCAAATAAAAATCGTATCGAAAATTCTCTTCGATTGATTGGTCGCAGTAGTGTCGTGATAGTGCAAAAAAAATCAACGGATCAGCATATGAAGAATTCTAGAAGTTCCAATTTTTATACAAAAGAAAACCATAAAAAAAAAAAAATGACCTACATTTTTTTTATATCTGGACCAAATTTGTTTAAGATAGTACGAGCACGATCTTGATTATTAGATACAATGCACAGTCTTGTACCCGGTTTATCAGCTATGCCAAGCCATTCGCTTAGACCTGTAGCCCTCAAGTATATGTAATTACGTCAAATTTATGTAAGAGTCAATCATTTGCAGATTTATTATCGACCGTGAAATTGTAATTTCCCGTGTCATTGACAATTTGAGTTTGCACTTCCGTTTGTAGAAGTAGAAAATGAACAAATAAAAAATTGTGGACGTTTGTGGACAATACGTTGTAAAGAGTACGAACTTTTTTGTACTGTGTATGTGAGTAAAAATTCAAAACTTCTTATTATTTAATCTTAATATTTACCAGTTCCCAAAGACTGTTATCGGGTAGTGTAATACACATGTAAAATAATACTTTAACGTATTACTATTTTTTAAAAACTAAAATAGTAACACTTCGAAATTTTCGTAATACATCGCTCATTTGACTAGCTACCGGACGAGTATTACTTAATAAATTTTTTTGAATTCTCCGAAATGAATGAAAAATTGCAAGAGCGCAAATTAAATTCGAATAGAGTTTATTAATTCACCGGCAAAGGACACGAAGGACAAGCCAAAAAAAAAATATATATATATATATACATATACAGCGAAAGTATAATCTTGCGAAACGCGGAGAATCTCTGCGCGAGAATATACAGCTATACCCGGAGAGGTTGGATATAGCAAAAGGATAAGAGTAGTGTGCGTGGGCGTAGTGGGTTAAGGGGCGCGTATCGCCGGTTTCGCTTTCATGCAGCAGCAGTTTCAGTGACTCCTGAGCGACGAGATTTTACTCTCTTACCTGTTGAATTTACCTCTCTCGTGCCTCACGAGGAGCGCCCGATTCGAATCTCGCGTTAAGCGTCGAAACGATTGACGTCAAGCTTCCCTATCGCGGATAACATACGGTCCTAGCTGTGTACAAATGCGCGCGAGCTGTTTAACCGATAGCGGTGTCTCGTTGTTCGTCGAATTCGCGCACCGTCGCGTTACATCAATCCTTTATAATTGTCCGACAAATTTTGTTCGCGAAATAATATTCATTTCGACACACGAACAATTTTTCTTTCCTGTTTTTTTTTTTCAATCTCTCGCCTCGCTGTACGTCGTTGACCGACATGCGTCGGTCTATATAGATGTATGTGTGTATGTGTGTACGGTGAGCTGTTAAAACCCGCGGGAGTCATAAAAATTTTCCACCGGATGCTCGCATTACGGAATTTTCAAACCCACCAAAGTGGAAAGAGCTCGAGGATAGACGATATAGATGTGGAACACATAGTAATACACATATATATTTATACGTGTATTTGCTTATATAGAAAAGATCTTCCGGTGCGGTATTGTCCCAAGGTTTCGCGGGGTGGTAGCTAGTGCATGACTCGAGTCATTGTTACGCTCGCAGAACGGGGTCGGATTAACGTAATGGTAATTATAAACCAATTTTGTAAAAGTTCCGATTTTATTTGTTACTCTTTCAAACATAGTGGTTTTTTTTTTTTACCCGATTTAGGCAGATTTCATATCGATTTTTCATACCTCGATGGCCATTATAGTGCATAGAATGGTCACGCTAAAAGATGCACCTACATCGAGTCAAGTTTTTGTCGGGCGAATCCTTTTATCCATTTGTCCCGATTTTCTGCCGATTTCTATTTTGTAACAGCCATTCTAATAAATAAGCATTATTTTTAATAGGCATTAAAAAAATTAAAAAATAAAAATTGAACTAGATTTCAGCATATTCTGACTTGGTGATGTTTTTTTTTCACATTATCACGACACCACTACGACCAATCAATCGAATAGAATTTAGAATAATGGAAGTGTAGAATAATTTCACAAAAAAGTTACTTAAATCGAGTCAATTTCTGTCGGTCGTATAAGAAAACTGATAATGGCTTTTCAATCAAGCGGTCCGATTCGCCCCACCTTCGACACGTTGTCAGTCACTGTCAAGAGGATATCCGGCTCTCGGTGAGATTTCGAGAGGAACGAGACAGGACTACCATAATTGCATAGCAAATAATAAAGATATCGGTTGGGAAAAGAGAGGGACTTTATAATCGATCGTATGTCCGCGAAGAAATCATTTGATAGCGTTATTAAGCCTCGCAGTGTGTGCCTTGGTGTGCGGTGTATAAACCTTTTCCGATGGCGGAGAGGGTGGAAGAAGCTCGCTCGACACGCGCGCAAGGTGGACGTACAGGGCGTTGCAAAAAGGTCGGGCAAAAGTACGAACGATTTTATCGAAGCCGCGAGAAAGAGTGAGTCCCGGGGAGATACGCGAGGGGCGCGAGGGGAGCCAAGGCGGAGGAGAAGGAAAGGAGTACCTGTTGGAAGAAGTGTTATTGCGAGCCACTCTTGTATCTGACTATGAGATCGCTAATAAATTCTTGAGCGGCCCTGAACTTCGGGCTCCTTTCCTCCTGCCCTCCCCCCCCCCCCCCCACCTTGTACACTACTCTCTCCGTCGTGGAAGGACGAAACTATCCTGCGCGCGAAGTACGCGCAATCTTGTAACAATATCGCTTTACGATTCTACGATAGTCAAGATCGTTGTTCGATCGACGCTTTTGTTTTTATTTTGTAAAAGTATCGGCAATCTCAAAATCATTGTTATTAACACGAATCCGACAGCAATATCGCTCCAGAGTCGAAAGGGACACTAACGCTTGCCAGAAGGAAAAACGATCTTTTAATTAAATATTTTATTTGAATTAAAGTGAATTTTATGAAGAGAAGCGCTAGGTTCTCGATGCCAAGTACTTAAAATTGTTACCATATGTAAATGGCATCTTATAACATTTTTACTTTAACTAAATTGAATTGAATGCAATTTTTAACTTTGAGTGAATTAAATTTCATGAAAATTTTTGTCTCGTTCATCCGGGTTTTAGATCTTTAATGTACCGAAACGCTTGGTTCGTCGATCCGCGTCGAGTCGAACGGAAGGGTTTCTCGGTCGTCCGATCGTCGATCCGGAGAGGCTTCTCGATCAATGTCAAGTGACGTATAGTCGGTACCACACAGCCGGATGTGGGATACGTGCGGCGGTGGCCGCGCGGGCGCACGCAATTAAGCCTCCTCAGGTCCCCGTCGAAAGACAGAGACGGACGGCAAGAGTAAATGTGGTGTATAAAGAAGGGTTTTACGAAGGCGAAGGATCGTCGAAGATCGATACCCGCAATCTCCGCCGTTGCCGGTGAGCCCGGCTCGCTGTCTTCTTCGTGGAAAACGATCGGTACCCCGAGAGTTACTCGAGGCCCTCTACATCTCTTGCACTTCGGCGAAATCGCGAAGTAGGCATTCGAGAGATCGTGACACACACGTACACAAATCGCAAGTGGAGGTGCAGCCATCAACCGGAGAAGCCCGCGCAATTGCCCGTCGCGGGGACACATGACTCGAGTTTGCGTAATTAGTGCGCTAACTCAGGCGCCTCGCCGATCTTCCCGGACGAAAATAACGTCACATATAAATGCAAGGGAGGACAATTACGGTACAAAAGGGCCGCGAGAGACCCGGCGAACACGCGATCACCGGCAAATGTTAAGATTGCGATCTGGAAAAATGTGATTTTTTTTTTTTTCTTTTCAAATGCCTACATATCGTACATCATCTTGTGTAATGAGGAAATTTCAGCTCGGGTGTTAGATTATAAGAGGAAGGTTGCATAGATAGACGGATAGATGGACAGATGTTTATTCATGATCCAGGACCTTCGGCGCTATGGAAAACGCTGCTGAAACTACACTGGGAGAAGGATCTGATAGAAATTACGGTAAATCTGGTAAAGGCCGATAGATCTTTCAGGTATGTGTGAACGACAGCGACGAATATTCGTATTAAATTGAACACATTTTGCTAGACAATATGGTAATTTTTTACTATCGCAGATGCTAACCGAATATCGTGTCCTTTTTGCCGGAGCTGAGCAAATACACAACAAGTACGCGATGGACGTATTGAAGTACCAAGTACACTGAGAGAAGGATCTGATGAATCTGGCAAAAACCGACAGAACTTTCAGGTTTGTTGATTATACCTGCATATTATGTCGATCAAAATTTTTGAATGTCTACATCAACAAACTTGATCGACGAAATTCTTTTTTATTCACAGAATTCTCAGTTGTAATCCATGGAATTCTTAATTTTAGCCAGAATACGCAAGATATTGCCAAACCGCCTTGTAGAAAAAATTACCATATGAGTTGGGTAAAAATTGCTATGGTTCCTGTGAAAATTTCACATATCGTTAGTGGCGTCGCTGGTGGACTACGCCGGGTCGAGTTTATCATACCATTACGTAGTTTTTCCGAGATCCTTCTCTCAGTGTACGAGCCGAAGATAACCCGAGCAAAAGCTACTGAACATGACAAATTTGCTGTTGTCATTTTGTAACCAAATAACTGAACAACGATGATCCACACATTATGAAGGACGCACGGAAAATCGTGGAGTGTTGACAGGAGAGATTTTTTCCGTGGAAGCGTCGACGCTTGCCTAATCCATCATGGAAAAATAAACATTCAAACCGGCAGTAAGATGACTCGGTGGAGCCAGGCTGTCACAGCGATTTCCGAAGAGCCCGAAGGCAACCACCAGTGATTATCAAAACTATCTCGGGATCTCGTGAAATGAAAACAGAATAGTCGTCGGGCCTGCTTGAAACGTCAGAATTCTCTCGGACTCGAAGATGTTCGTACACATTTGGGCAGAGACGTTATTCCAGCTGTGCACGATTTACGATGAGCCCGCAGTCAAGTAGGAACTCTTTGTAACTGGTAGTTCAGATTTCAATAAATGTCCAAACGATGTAATTGCGCGAGAAAGAATTTTAACTTCGAGGGTTCAACTTCACGAGCGAGCCTACGTGATAAAATGTATTTATGGGTAAGATCGACCCCGACCCCGACTCAGGGTCGACCCCGAGAAATCCGCGGGACATTCTCGTCAACGGAGCTTCGGTTATTATTCCGCAGTTCCGCAAGTGACGTTTACAAACCAGTCTCGCAATTTGTTATGTTCTGTTGTTGTTGTTGTTTTTTCAACAGCACGGAGGAGTAATTGACAGTTTCGACAAAACGTATTCGATGATAACGATCGGGCGAAGAGTCGCGCGGAGAGACAATCCTATGGTTATATTGTATGTATAGCAAGTGGGGGAAAATCCTTATTGGTTACGAGGATACAGTCGCGTGGGTGCAACGCGTGAAGAAACTGCCTTCCTCCTCGTACCTCCCCAGATAGGCGCAAACGTGCCGGAATGATTTGTGTTGCGAGAGATGGAGGATGGTCGAGGCTCATCCGCGCGCGCGCGTGGGTTACAACGATCCTAGCCACACACACGTTTCTGTATCTACCTTCTGTTATTTCTACTCTTTCTCCATCAATAAAATCAGCATACGACACTTTCCGTCGGTAAAATTTCAAATTCCGATCCATCGAACACATCGGAACGATCAACTGGCTTGGGGAGCGTGGGCATGTGCCGGCCATCAAGGAATAATTTACCCCTAATTTCACTGAAACAAAATGAAGTTTCGATGTTTTTTTTTTTATCTTAAATATTATGGATTGAAGCATGTTACAATTTTTATCAAATTGTCGGCAAGTAGATTTTCTTAATTATAAGAAAAAATACTGAACTGACCGATATTTCCGCTGTCGCGTTTCGTCTATGCAAAGCACACCTAATCTGTAAATCGCTGTAAATCGATTTAAGGACTTTTCTGGTCCAGGTAAGATAATTAAATTCGGCTTAATCGCTTTATTTCGACGTAATTGCGATATAAATAAATACTTATTTTAACGGCACAGCTCAATATTTTTAAATCTTTAAAAGCTCTAAAATATCTAAAATCTTTAAAGATTCTTGAAGCACTCGCTCTGAAACGGGTCCGCAGAAGCCAATTGCGGTTTATCTTGAAATGATATTTGCGAGGTGATTCGAGTACCGTAATCGAGTGGTCGCGAGTGTGCGCTCTCCGCGCTCTCTATCGATGAGAGAGGCTCTCCATGCTCTGTATCTATCTTTCATGACGATTCGTGAGGAAGTTTCGATCTTTTTGTTGTTATCTTAAATATTACAGATTGAAGCAAGTTACGATTTTCATCAGATCGGTCGGCAAGTAGCTATTCTTAACGATAAGAAAAAAAATACTGAACTGACCAATATTTCTTCCGTCGCGTTTCGTCTATGCAAAATAGGCCGAATCTGCAAATCGCTGTATATCGATTTAAAAACTTTTCTGGTCCAGCTACAATAATTAAATTCCTCTTAATCGCTCTGTTTCGACGTAATTGTGATATAAATGAAAACTTATTTTGACGTCATTGCTCAATATTGTTAAATCTTTAAATTCATTAAAATATTTAAATTCTTCAAAAATCATTACGAATCCTTAAAGCACTTGCTCCGAAACGGGTCCGCGAAAGGCGATAGCGGTTTATCTGGAAATGATATTCGCTAGGGGATTCGAGTACCGTAATCGAGTGGTAACGAGTGTGCGCTCTCCGCGCTCTCTATCGATGAGAGACGCTCTCCATGCTCTTCTATCTATCTTTCGTGAGGATTCTCTCGAGCCTCGCTCCTGTCAGCCTCCTCCTCGGCAGAGGAGCTCTCGGTATCGCGGATTTACAGTTAACCTGGCCCCGCTCTTTCCACGGCCGGCGCGGTGCCTCGGTGTGTAACACAGTTACACGCATTCGAGCACCATGAAGAGCTCCCACCCACCGGAGAGCGCGCGAGTGCGTGCAGCAAGTGGGTACACACAGACCGGGTCTCTGTGAAACAAGCGAATGGGCGATTCCACTTCTGTACCCCGCCGTATTCATGCCGAAGACACGAATACACAGAGAGGATAATCTCGAGTTCGCTTCTCTCTCTCCCTCTCTTCCTCTTTCTCTCTATGTTGAACGAGTGTGGGTGTGCGCGGCGGCTTTCACCGAGCATTACAGCGTGTGCTCCAGCGAGCTGTATATCTTCGCCCCGAGAATTACATCGGCGTGTAGTAGCGTTTTGCATTCACTCATAAAATCATTAGATTCTGGTGCAAGTGCATTTGCAAACTTGCATCGAACAATATTTAGCCTTTGGTGAACTATCGCTGCGCAGAACGGTAGAAAGATAAATACCAGTTCGGTAAGGTATGGAAATTGCCTGCGAGCCCGGGACGCATCGTTCCCGGGGGCTCGAGTGTTTCTTTTTTCTCACCACTATTTTCAGAACCTGATACCAACGAAATATAGCTACGGACATTTATCGACGAGCTCTGGGAACGTGTTGTCTTTTAAAATTGCTAAAAATAAATGCGGTAAAGTAAATAAAATACCTCGCTATCCCGAGGCTAAACTGCGATACCTTCAAAAATAGATGTGAAAGGTGTCGCTGTTTTTTTTTTCACATCTTCGGACCCTGATTACACGAGATACAGCTTTTTATTAACAAGCTTCGCGGACCTGCGCACTTTTGAAAATAGTGAAAAAAAAGGAAACAAATAAAACAAAATAAATGCCCTGCCATAGCGATGGTTTAATGAAACGTCGATGGTGTTAAAAATAAATGCGAAAGAGCGTAGCTGACGATGGGCGGCTTGTAAAACGAATCCCGTATAAACTACATAGTAAACGAAAGGAGGAAAAAAAAATAAAAGATGAGCGCTGTACCTCAAAGACGTAGGTTGTACCTGTCGCGAGGGGGCCAGTAGTGCGGGTCTCGACGTCGGAGAAACCCAAGAGTGCATCGAGCACGCGAGGCCCATCCGGTCTACTGCCGAGAAAGAGCTTGTGCCCCGTGTGCGCGCACTTAATAATAATAGCGTGAAAAAGTTGGAAGAACTCGGAGAGTGCGAGCCGCTGGAAGACTTCCCCTGGGGCTCACCGAGTCGTTCCTTCCCTCCCCCCTTCTTCGGAGATGCAAATGCGCGCGGGATCGCCGGTGGCAGAGGCTGCTCGGGGGGATGCACCGAGTCCGCGGCGGGAACGAGCTATCTCGCGAGCTGCACGCGAGCTTATCCTCGAAACTTTTGTTACAGGCCAGCTCGAGCGAAACGCTTAGATTCACTTCGCCTCGTCGAAAACGCATTAAAAGGCAAATGTTGGGCAAAAAAGTAATTTTTGTTTTTTAAACGTTCAACTTTCTCCATCTATAAAATCAGCGTACGATAGTTTCTGTCGGTAAAATCTCAAATTCCGATCCATCGGAGACATCGAAACGATCAACTGCCTGGCGATAATTCACCCCTAATTTCACCAATAAAATAGAGTTTTGGATTTTTATTGTTATCTTAAATATCATAGATTGAAGCAAGTTACGATTTGTATCAAACGGGCGGCGAGTAAGTATTCTTAACTATAAAACAAAATACTGAAATTACCGATATTTCCTCTGTGGCGTTTCGTCTATTCAAAGTAGACCGAATTTAAAATCTTTAAAATCTTTAAAATCTTTAAAATCTTTAAAATCTTTAAAATCTTTAAAATCTTTAAAATCTTTAAAATCTTTAAAATCTTTAAAATCTTTAAAATCTTTAAAATCTTTAAAATCTTTAAAATCTTTAAAATCTTTAAAATCTTTAAAATCTTTAAAATCTTTAAAATCTTTAAAATCTTTAAAATCTTTAAAATCTTTAAAATCTTTAAAATCTTTAAAATCTTTAAAATCTTTAAAATCTTTAAAATCTTTAAAATCTTTAAAATCTTTAAAATCTTTAAAATCTTTAAAATCTTTAAAATCTTTAAAATCTTTAAAATCTTTAAAATCTTTAAAATCTTTAAAATCTTTAAAATCTTTAAAATCTTTAAAATCTTTAAAATCTTTAAAATCTTTAAAATCTTTAAAATCCACGCGGGATCGAGGCTGCTCAGGGGAATGCATCTCGCGAGCTGCACGCGAGCTTGTCCTCGAAACTTTTTTTTACAGGCCAGGTCGAGCGAAACGCATAGATTCACTTCGCCTCGTCCCAAAAGCGCATTAAAACATAATCGTTGAAAAAAAAATGTAATGTTTTTATTAAAATTTTTTCAAGTTCGAGGAAAAGAAGGAAAATGCAATCGTGCGTCCGCAGCGGTGCATCGACCGAGTGCGTTGGTTCTAATAATAGCGAGGAACGTCCTAGAAATATGGGAATTCCGACCTTCCGCACTTCGCGGTGCGTCCACACTTTTACGGCCTATACGGTTATTGCCACCCTCGTCGCTCCTCTCCACTTCTCTGTCTCGCCATGTCCGGATGAATTATTTTCATCCTCGAACGAATACGAGAAGAGCCAACAATATTTTTCCTCTCTCATCCTCATCATCATCATCATCATCAATATATAATTTGCAACGAAATAATGAGAAGGAAAGAAAAATAAAAGGAAGATATACATAGAAACTGGAGAGTTCGACCTCCTCTCTCTCTCGTTGGAGAAGAACTGCATTCTCGGCGAGTGCAAGACCCCGAGTGACTATACGAAGGTCACTGCCAGGCTTCACCTGCGCACGACACCTGTGCCTTCGGGGGGGAACTTTGGTCATAGCGTATAGCAAAACTATCCTGTAATATAAACTGCGCAACGTGCCAGTCCTGAACACGTATATACCGTATATATAGGATGCATATGTATATATAGGATGCATATGTACATATATGTACAGCGATATCCGCGAGTTTCTCACCCCGAGGTTCGAACTGGTCCCGGGAAATGCCGGGAGCGGATTGCACACACAGAGCGTTTATCTACCAGCAGGACTGGATATTACGTTGCAATGAGAAGAAGTTTAAGAAGGCCGACGGGTGGAATAATCGTCCGGTGTACAAGAGAGAATCGCTCCGCGAAGAGCGGCTAATGGCGCAAGAATTATCATCATACGTCGTGTAATACGTGTCTCCGTGTAATCTGGTGTAATGTACCAACACACGTAACGAGAGACTGCGAGTAAAAGCTACGTGAGGAGCATGGACAACGGCGGCTCAATAGGAAAAGTCACTTATCTAAGGAAATTGAAATACCTATAGTTTCGCGCGAAGGTGTATGAACCGTGAATATGCGGAGTATTATATTATATCTTTGGGATCTCTTGTCGTTTCAGTGCTACCGCTGCTGCTGCTCCGGCCGGTCGTGCCGTGCAGAGGAGGCTGAGATACTCGGCTGAGAATTTTCTACTCTAATCTTGGAGGGATCGGCGCGAACCTGCTTCGAACAACTCCACTTCTTATCTTCCTCCCAACTCAGATAGGGAAGGCAAAGTTAAGACCGCCGGACTATCCACTTCCGCAATGCTACCGCGCGCTCGCGATACTCATCCATGTGGATAACAAAACAAGTTTAAGAAATAATTAATTATTAATTATAGTAATGGTAATAAGAGTAATAACAATAATAAGTTCACTTGCGTACGAGTGTAACACTGTCGGAAAGTAGGTTTCTTTGCAACGAGGTAACTCAGGTAAACTTACGACCATTGATAACTGGAGTTCATAAGGTTTGGACCCAGGAGTGGGGGTCTTTCATTTTGTTTCTTTGACGAACTATTCGTTTTGCTCAACCTGGTTGAAAAATGAAAATGTTCACTCCTTATCTTCATCCCAACTCAGATAGGGAAGGCAAAGTTACGACTGTCGGATTATCCACTTCCTCAATGCTACCGCGCGCTCGCAATACTCATCCATGTGGATAACAAAACAAGTTTAAGAAATTAATTAATAATCATAGTAATAGTAATAGGAGCAACATAAAATTATAAGTTCATTTGCGTACGAGTGTAACACTGTCGGAAAGTAGGTTTCTTTGCAACGAGGTGACTCAATAAACTTACGACTATTGATAACTGGACTTCATAAGGTTTGTACCCAGAAGTGGAGGTCTTTCAGTTTGTTTCTTTGACAAACTATTCGTTTTGTTTATCCTGGTTGAACAATGAAAATTGCCGTCGAAAATTCCATTGAAAATTTAACCCTTACGTGGATAAAACAACAAGTATGAAAAATAACTAACTCTAGTAATAATAATAATAGCAAGAATAATAAGTTCAATTGCATTCAGGTGTAATACTGTCGCAAAGTAGGTTTCTTTGCAACGAGTTGACGCAATAAACCGCTGACTGATGATAACTGGACTTCGCAACATTTGAACTTGGGAGTAGGAATTTTTAATTTAGCTCCCTCGACAAACTGTTAGTGTTGTTTCTTCATTTTCGTTGAAAAAAGATTTGCCTCCACTCTGAGTAATGTAGGTTTCGCGTTATTCCATTATAGTGGAACTAACGTTCCAACTTGTAACGTTCCATTATAGTGGAACTAACGTTCCACCTTGTAACCTTGGCTCATGGATTTCAAATAACCCTGAAGATACCTGCATGAGACAAAATTTCATATAGTTATAACTGGCTGCGTTTTGCATCGTAGAAACTTTGCTCGAAGGAACTTCACAATTTTCTTCCTCTTCTTAAAGTAATGCATTGGCAGAAACTTCAGTGTCATGATTTTCAGGCGATGTGAAACAACCTCGCGCTCGGTCGGTAAAACATTCGTGTCTGCAAGCCTATTGAGGTTTTCAACAAGAACGAAAGCCCCAAAGGACTAACTGACTTCCTCCAAAGTGTCAACGATGTCGAAGGAACAGAGTGGCACAGTTTTCTTCCAGGAAAAAAATTAAATAAAAAAAATATAAACTGTGTCGGAGAAAACGGAGGCGATTTGTTACCGAGCGTGGTATTTCGCACGCCCTTAATTACCGACTTTTGAAATTATGACGCCTCACAAGATACGCTCTCAACGAGCTGAAATGATCAGTTAAAGACAGCTTTACGGGGATCGTCGTAAAATCGTGTAAACCGATGCTCCCCGCCTTGGGCGCTCTCGACTTTCGCCCGATGAGCCCGCTCGGAGGATCGTTTGCATCCGCGAATGCGTATCGTCTTCTCACTCCCAGCCACGGGGCTTCGTTTCCAAACGAGATTCGTAAAGCAACGTCACGACCTGCCTCAACCCTTCGAGAGCTCTCCGGAGAGGTCTCAACCCGGGGTTGAGACCTTCCGCGGCTCGGACAATTGAAGATCTTCGGCTCGAATGAGAAATGAAGAAAAGTAAAGAAGAAAAAAAAATTAAGAAAAAAGAAAAACTAAACCGAAGAAGCAGAGGTTATCGTCGACGACCCAGAACTATGCAACCGAGAAAGGTGTATCTAGATTAACTTCGCTGGGAATTCTGCGTTCTACATCGAAATAACTTTCTCCTTTATAATATTCACAACCGCGATACACTTGCATTAGGCTCGTTCTCCCGTGCGCAAAAAAAAGTTGAAATTTGAAATTTTCATACAGCTTTCTCATAAAAGTTGAAAATGAAAATTTTCATATGGCTGGCTCATAATGTGTCTTTATTCGCAAAGCTTTTTCTATGAGAAAGAATTTTCTATATTTTAGGCTACCATTTGATGCATAAACTCGCGGCGAACATAAAAAACAATTTTTTCAAATAAATCAAAAAACTTCAAAATCTCATAGAATCTAGACGGTTCGATCAATTTTCGCAAAATTGAATACCAAATATTGTGCAGTGTTACTCCATTCCCGTATCAAGTTTGAGTTCGATACCTCTATGTTTACTGGAATTACACAATTTTTAGTCATTTTTCAAAAAAAATATAAATCTCACAAAATCTGACCGTTTCGATAGATTTGGGCCAAATTCCACGCCAAAGGTCTTTGATCAAAATATTATATTCGTGTGCAGTTTTAAGACTATTGCTCAAAATTTACGCAAGTTGGAGATACCACAAACATTTTTCAAAAAAAAAAAATTCAAAATCCCGTAAAATTTCCGATTTGCCTCAATCTTCATCATAATTGCACTGAATGAAGAGACCAAATTTCGACTGGCTATCTCAAACCGTTTCCGAGTTAAAGTCGTTTCAACCGATGGAATTCTGTCACACACACATACATTCAGACGCCAGGTAAAAATCACATTTCCCGACGTTTTGGACTCATTTTTAAGCACTCTGACAATAAAACCTCGACATTTTTTTTTTTTTTTTTTTTACAAAAACGAAGCATCCTCTATAAGGAAACAACAGAAAAAAAAACGATACAGAAAGAGTATAATAAAGACGTCCGAGCCACCCACGAGGCTCGTAACACGGACGCGTACATATGCATGTGCACAGAAGATAATAAAATTAATAAACGTTTGTCCGGCTCGCTGTTGGCTGCGCCCGATCGTAAAACTGAAACGGGAGCTCGCCAGCGCTATACAAACGCGACTCTTGGCTGTTAATCTCTTACTAGGAACGATTAAAATTGATCGAAAGCGATATTACACGAGCCCTCCGCGACTCATTTGTTCGTATGCCCGCCGGGACATTATTCATCCTCGTTAATAAATACCGCAAGCGTTTATGCACGCGAGTCGCGAAGGTGCGAGAAATTTGCGCGGGTCTCCGATTGCCGGAGATTCGTTAAAGCGCCAAAGAGACTTTCAACAACAACAACAACAAAAATAAAGAAACAAAAACATAAACAAAAAAAAATAAATAAATAAAAAAAAATGACAAAAAGCATTGAAAAGAAACGAAAGAAAAACAAGGAAAGAAACGATCTTTCTTGGTCTCTAGTAGGATGAAGAGAGAGAAATTGCGTGGAATTCGCTGACGCTAGCGAAATGAATCACCCCGACGTGTTCGTCCTGCACGAATACCTACGGTCGGTATATGCACGGGAATACACACATCGGTATATATCTACCACCTATAATCCCCCTGGTCGAGCTCCGGGTGACTAACGCGTCGGGATGCACTTGCATCCACGCGTTGCATACTGCATGGTAGTTATGTATTCGCAGAGTGGAAGCGTACACCATCACCGCGGCCGCACTGCCGTTGTGGTCGGGACTCGAGCAAGATGCATGTAGGTATGTCTATGCACCAGTGAATAGCCACTACGCTGAGAGTGCGTCCCGCGCGCAACGCGAAAGATAGTGGCTGTACGTTGCAGAAAGTGCGGGCTTCGCGCGCGCTCGAAACTCCCCTGCCATCATTCATACGGTGCATTAACACCGCGAGGAGCGAGGCTTGCGAACGTGCAAACTGTGCAGCACTCCGACGAGCGCGCGCGCGTCGAGAACACTATTCCCCTTACACCTGCTTTATTAACGTTGCCTGCGGTATTGCGCGCGCGAACTGAGGCCGCAAGGGTACTCTCGCGGATCTACAGCCTGCCGGGCAAAGATAGGATAATGCCGGGTGGCCGTGATGTTTTTTTTATGGTCGTGGTTTTTAATTTTTTTTTTTTTTTATCCAATAGGGGCTTTTTGTTTTTCAAATTTTGTCGAATTAATACAGAATTAAATGCGGTGGTAGACATTGTTTGTTTGATTCGTGATTCGGAACAGTTTCTTCTCTACCTCTCACAACTCTACCAGAAAAGATCTCTTCCCGAACTCTAGCGGAATTGCAATAAAACTCTACCGGAATACAAGGCTAGATTCAGCTTTGCACTCCGGTAGAGTTTTATTTCAATTCCGGTAGAGTCGCATTTCAAGTCTGGTAGAGTTTTCTTTTTTCTGGTAGAGATTTTCTTGGATGCCGATATTCTGGTCGAGTTGTCGGTGACTGGGTCGCTTTGGTGGCATTTTTTCCGTACAGTGCTAGAGATTGAGGTAGAGTTCTAATACGGTAGAGTTGTTAGAGTTGGTTTTTTGGTAATGTTACTATCTGATAGAGTTGTGAGTGGCACATATGGTATTAAATCAAATCAAATGAATTGATTTCCGTTAAGGGCGATCGAACATTCGTAAGGGTGTTCTTGTTACGTAAACAAAAAATCCCGAGCACGGAAGGTTCGAGTATAGAAAATTTTCGGACAATTGTAATTCCATTCTTTAAAAATATTTAAAACTCAGTGGACTAAAATATTTTTTAATTCCGTCATGTGGGCAAGTTTTGCTACGGCACCTCCTTGGACGATTCACTCTGGTGAATCAGCGATTAAAAATTAGATTGGTCAGAGGCCTCGGAATTTTTTATTACGGATGGGCAAGGAGCTTCCCCCGATGTGTCGCAAAAGCCAAACCGATTCGTCATAGGATAGCAAAGAAACAAAATTTACAATGTAAAATTACAAAATGCCTCGAGTAACTCCGATGGTCCCTTATCAAGATTATCGCTTACATCGAGGGATCGAGGAGAGAAAAGGAACAGCGCAAGATCTCCGAGCAACGTGTTTCTCAACGACGAGGATACGCTAAACGCGTGGAGAAATAATGTAAATTGCTTTAGACACGTAGTGCCAAGTGCGAGAATGAACTCGACGCGCCTCGGTACAGGATAGGGGAATAGTCACTTGAAGATATACATATATGTGTACATGGAGAAGAGAAAGAAGCCCGAAGCACACGTAGTATCTTACGCAAGTTTTCTCTCTTTCTCTCGAGACTGTATCTCCTTCCAGAGATCCTAAGAACGACGAGGTTTCAGTCCGTTATCTATACTACTCGATTTCACGGTACGGTTCGATCACTATTCCTTCACCGCACCTTAAAAGAAAATACCTATTTTCGCGTAACATATTTACACACCGTAAGAAAATTTTGCTCACTCAACAAACATTTCTTTTCCAAAATCAACCACAATTTTTTTATTTACTAACATTAAATGAAGTTTTATTGTTTTTTTTAGTTAAAGATATAGGTGGTTGGGAAAAAATTTTATGTCGACCTTTGTGGAAAAGGGGAATGAGTATTCAGGAACTTTACCGTTGCTCGATGCTTCGGAATCTGATTTTCGTTAAAACTGCGTTTAGAACCTTACCTACGAGGTGAAGTCAGCTTATCTGGAAAGGTAGCGATATTTCGGAAGTTAAAATATCATGAATTAAGGTTCATCGACTGTTATTAGCATTTTCAACAGTACTTGTTTTATTAGTTTTATTATTCGCTTCTCTTCCCATTATTTATAGCGTGTTTATATTTCGTTTTGATCGTAAGCAATAATACTCGCGTCATACGGTTGTTTAGGCAAAAAAAATACTTGTTGTCCTAGCAATTGGACTCGCCCTGCTCGTATAACTAAATAAATAAATAAATAAATAAATAAGTAAATAAATCAATAAATGCGTAAGCAAATATTTGTTAAGACTACAAATATTTTTTTACTGCGCACGCTTGAGAAGTAATATGGCAAGTAATAAAAAAAACGTGCACGAGATGCCTTGTTCGATGATCTTCGAATCTCCCCGACGCACACCTCGCGCCTATCGGACAGTCGTACCCACACTGTGCAAGCGTTGATCGACACGACCTGTTCCCCTCGGGAACCCTCGAATCGTTCGTTCATTCCTCAACGAGTTCACGAGCTATTTATCTGTCTCCAGCGATCTCTCGCCCTCTCGAGACGCTTGTACGTTACAAATGCGACGTATAATATGAAACACGATGTAAGTCGATGCATCGGAAACCACGCCCGAGAGTCCCCCAACAAATTAGTGTCCGAAGAGGTTATCGAACCGGCGTGAAGAGAGATTGGTTAGCGTATGCACGGATATCTCGGAGTCGGGACGTCGGGACTTTAACGAGCTGCAGGGACATAATTTGTCCCGTTCGCCGGGGATCGAGCAGTCACACCGTCGAAGCTCCACGCCGGATCTTGCAAACGAAGCTCGTTCGGGACACTATCGGGAAGTTCGATCTCCACGGGACCCGAACGTACAAGCCCGGTCCGGGGATCGCCTCAATCATCGACTTGACGTGATTCGGTATAATCATCGAAGAAAAAAAAAAAAAAAAAAAAAAAAAAAAAAAAAAAAAATGATGAAGCGGAGAAGGGAAAAAAAAGAAGCAGCGAGTAAGATTTAGTCAGCCGCGAGCTTATTCAGCCAAGAGGATAAACATGTATAATGAGATATAAATAAATGAGATATACGTCGGAGATATGTTTATCGTGTGATTGTGAAAAGATGCTGCGTGCGAGAAGTAAGATAATAAAAATAAAAAAAAAACATAAATTCTGAGGTGTGAGAGCGTTAATGGACGTGAATAATAACTGAGTATTATGATAAATCGACGACAGAGAAGGAAACCGAGAGAGAAAATATTTGAACCGGTGAGAGTGCGAACTGAACTGATAATATAGACAGCGCGGTCTGTGTACATGATGCTCTACAATTTGCTTTTGCGGTGTGAGAAGCAAAGACTATCGCGATGGGAAAAAAAAAAAAAACGCTGCGTATCTTACACGCGCTATGTAGTTCGCGATCCGTATAATAGCTGTTACGAATATATCGAATTAAAGACGGGAAATCAGACGAGGAAACGAGAGTCGAGACACTGTGCCGTCTTTTGACGTAACGCTGCGCCGTAAAGATCCAACTGTGGACGTAACGCGACGAGGAGGCTGGGAGGATCGAGGGAAGACGAGAAATCGCACGATTCCGCTCGATGCTCGTCGCGAGTTGATCTTTGTACCTGAATCCAAGACACTGTGGGATCCTCGATCTCTAGGCAGTAAACTTGATGTTCGGCCGCGCCTCTTACACGGTTTCAAATGTACGCTTCTCCCCCTCCCCCCTTTCCCCCCTACCCCTCGGATAAAATATATCCGAAATATTAATATAGCGTCTTGATATCATCGATGAGTTAGGAATATAAATTGCTGTATATTTGTTGACATATATTTGTAAAAATACACTCCAGATATATCCGAAATGCACAATTTATCACCGGTAATGGATTTCATAGATCCAATTGTTTTTCCATAAAAGCGGAAAACGGTTTGTATTTTAACGGAGGTTAAATCTTATTCACGAAGATCCACGATTTCGTTTCTTGTTAAGCCTTTATAAGTTAGACCGCGCGAAACAGTAGATCGAAACGGGAGTAACGGACGCGAAGTGGGAACCACGCGTTGCTGCGGTAGCGCCTGAGAGTGGGGTAGAGTTTTGACTTATAAAGGATTAATTTTACAATAATACGGTACGGCGAAAAGAAATAAAAAACATTGTAAAATTAACAATAAAAAACGTTGACCTTTGTCGACGAAAACTATTTGCTAAATGTATCCACTTTTTTTTTTTAAATCTACTCGGGGTGAATTCGTAGAGCCAAGTTTTAGAAACAAAATGAGCCGTGGTGCATAAAAACCGATTAAAAAATATGGCTTTTACTTCGAAAAAAAAAAAAAACCCAACAAAAAAGTACTATCATCGAAATTTGCATTTACCAGTTGTTGTTCTTGCAAGACACCACCGTGATTAAAATTTCTCTCGATCAAGAACACATGCGATGCAAATCAACAGCCTTCACAGTCAATGAAAGCATGCAATTTCGTATTTTGTATTTGGGTAATGTAAAAATGTAGCATTCATTTGCCTAGCGCGCCGCGCAGTAGCTACCTCAGAATCTAAAAAATTAAATTGAAAAAAAAACAGCCTATACCGCAAGGTATTCGTGTCCTCTTTGTCGAGATAGCGATCGCGGGTGTACCGACGCGAGAATTGCGCGGGTTCGCATATCGATCGTGCGATCGGTTGGCTGCGTAACTCCGTAACGTTTGACTCTGCACCTTTGTCCCCCTCACACTAAATACGAATTACACCGTGCATACACATTCGCACATGAGCATGAACCAGCGTAGCGCAACGCGTTCCGGAGATCGCCGTGACCCCGATCGATCGATTATTATTCAATTTAGGATTAGAAGAATCCATTCGATAAAAGAGCCCAACGAGCGATGCAAGATAATGATTCTAATCTTTCGCAGCGTGCGAGGAACTCGCGCGTTCCATTGCCGCTGCTCTCCTACACGAGAGGATAACGAAGCGAACGAGAAAGAGAGAAAGAGAGAGTCCTGAGAGCCGCTAAGGTATGCAAGGATCAACCCGGGAAGGAGCGCGACTAATCGTGAGGGAACACGCAATGGATTTCGTTATCGGGGTTAAGAGCCTCGTCCGAGAGCCGGCTTCACACAGAGCGCGAGCATGCCCCGCAGTGTCCGATTGTAAATTCGATTGAAAATTCTAACGCCGTGTCTCGCGCGTCATCGTCGAGACCTTTTCGATCATCGACATCGTCGATGTATGCATGCACATGCGCGCGCGCGCGAGATCGCCTGACTATATTCGTCGGGAATCGTCATAATCATCATCGACCGTTCAGTCTTTCGTCGTGTCTTATCAAAGATCGGACAGGTACGTTATTGGCCCGATCGGGGCCAATAACGTACTACATAACTTTCGCAGCCTCGACGCGTCCAATGTTTCCTTCTATCCCATTACAGAGGAACGATCATTCTCGCCGCGCGTATATCGTGAATACCGTGCAGTTTCTTTCAAGCACACGTCGCGGCTTGAAAGAAAATTTACCTCGAGACCGTACGTAAGACGTAACACAGTGAGAAGTGAATTTATAACGCCGGGCGTTGGTTTCTATTATTGCGCGTGTCCTATCCAAAGGTTAAATCGATTTCGATATGTGAAGCTTTAAAACGTATCCGATTGTATTTACGTTCACCGCGGTTCGCGCGAGGTGAAACGAAAATGATCTAGGCAAAAGGGTTCTCGCTAGGGAGGGGCTGCGCGTATCTCCGCTCTTATCCACTCGATAGATCCCCCCCCCCCCCGCGACAACTTCTTTATCCATTCGATAGTCTACGTTTACGGAATATATCGAGGAGGTTATCGCCGCCACAGATCCGTCCGCGTTCGGCTAAACAATTCTGAGAAACTGGTGTGTTTCTTACACACGGGACAGGATATAAATCCATTTGCTTTTCTTTTTTTTTTTTTTTTTAGGCCAGAGGTGACTATTATGTACGACACAGACGAGCGGAGAACCTTGGAAACGTTGGGTTTAGAGATTACAGAGGATCAATAACGAGGACGGTAACGTTAATTTTAGGATGACTCGCCGTATCGAGGATCGATCAAATTGATCCGGGGATTTAAACGCTGACTGGCGGATCAGTCTTAACGACTTTATCTGAGCACGGTAAATAAATAAAAAATGGTACACTTAACAATTACCGAAGGCCCTTTCTCATGAAGAAAGGGCCTGCGCTCTGTGCGAGTTAAAAAAAAGTACGATGAGGTAGCAACTTAGAAACTTTCTTGTTTAAACTTACTTTTTTCCAACACTCACGAAATGTGAAATGCTCTTCGGTAATAATTGCCGTTTAAAAGGATTTAATCGGCAGGAAATTTGAAAGGACTTAAGCGGCAGGACATTTAAAATCATTCATACGGCAAGGAATTTAAAAGGATTTAAGCAGCAGGGCACACGGAAAAAAGATTTCGTAGTATCAACTTAAGCCGCGTTTGCGAGTGGCCAAGGAAATATTTGTTCCATTGAACAAAACGTTTGTTCGATTCAAGTAACTATTCGCTGAAGCACCTAGATATTAGGTGAAACTACTAAATATTCGTTCAATCAACTACATATTTCTTTCAATCGACCAAATGTTTCCTTCGCCACCCGCAACTGCAGCTAAGTCTGATATTGCTAAACCGTTTTTTTCGGTGTATAAATCAATTTTTTTTCAGCCAGACATAACTATTGCTCTACAACATAGACGACCGGGGCGCCTTGGAAATATTGGGAGATTATAGAGGATCAATGATGAGGGCGGTAACGATAAGTTTAGGATGACTCGCCGTATCGAATATCGATCGAATTAATCCGGGAATTTAAACGGTAATTCGCGGATCAGTCGTAAAGCCTTGATTTGACCACGGTAAAAAAAAAATGTATACATAAAAATGACCAAAGGCCCTTTCTCATAGAGCGAGCTCTTTGCGGATTAAAAAAATACGATGAGGTAGCAACATGCAAATCTTCTTTTTTTTTCAAACATACTTTTTTTCCGACACGTCCGAAAGAGCACGAAATATGAAATGCTCTTCGGTTGTAATTGACCTTTAAAAGGATTTAAATTATACACATTCTTACCCTTCGCAAAAAAAAAAAAGAAAAATCTCTCTTGACTCCTCGAGCCGTTCGCACTTTAACCCCCGAATTAAGTCGCTCCTCGGCTAAACTGCGTGCGAGTTTGATTGACAGGCACTCCAATTTCCAAAAGTACTTCGCCCGCTCCGTGCACCTTGCCGTATTCCACGCGAGCCAAAATCCCTCCGAGGAGTATCTTAATTTCACGTTACAATAAAACACCCCAAGAGGGTATAAAGAAAAAGAACTTAAAAATAAAAGGTAAATAAAAAAGAATTGAGCGATACATTATTTTTGAAAGCGCGAAGCTGGAAGGACCGCTCCGAGCTCGCTTTCGCACCTTGCATTTAACCGGCAAGTACATCGATAAAGCCGCTTAATGCTTCCGAGCTAATGATTGCACGATTGTACATGGGTGTTTGCTTCATAGTGTTGCAGCGATTATTACACCCTTCTCGCGATGCACCGCATCGACGTAATTACCTAAATCTACACTGTAATCTTTTAGAATCCCGACCCGAGGACCTTTTCTACGTCGACGCAACGATACAGTCGACTTCGCCTTCAGCCATAAAACTGAAAAAAAGAACCGATGGGAAAATCCCCAGGCATTTCTTCTCGGTAAGATAGAACCGTAGAATCCTCAGAGTCCAAGTCGGAAAGAGTCCGACACCATAAACAGTCGTCGCAGAGTAAAAAGACACTGTGGATAAACGAAGCGCACGGCGTGCGTTTGTGTATTCGCGTTTAATACTTCGGGAAGGCTTCTCCTCCCGGACGATCTTGTACGTACGTACGCGGAAACGTTACGTGACAATAAATTACGCGAGAGTACCGTATCCACTACTATATTGCATCCCGGCTGGCAGCGGCTCGGAGCCGCGCCGGCGAGAGACCGCGCCGAAGACGGTCTTGCAATTCCGAGCTCCGACTGTACGCCGCGCGGCCAACGAGATAAATTTTATTGCCGCTGCAGGATGATATAAAATTACTACCGCGGAAAGAAGCGGAGTTCGAATAGGCGAGAGAAGAAAGCAAGAGCAAAAGGATTAAAAAAAAAAAAATAAAAAAAAATGCGAAGTAAAGTAAAGAAAAAAAAAAGTCTCGGACAAGAATCGATGCGAAATCTTGAATATTGATTGAGAGAGTTTCCGTCGGGGATGGACAGAAACGATAATGCGCCCATCTCGAGGAGGCAAGGCTATCCTTCACTATATACCGGATTTCAATTATCTTCTCGCTCTCGCAGTCCGCGGGTTCAAATACGATGTGTATGTATATACAGATATACGCAGCTGTGGATAGTCCGCTGCATTATGCGCGCAAGTATACTTGAAGAACCAGCCCGGAGCGGCTTGACGAGTAGGCCAGTGAGCTCTCCGACGCGCGGA
The DNA here is from genome assembly GCA_963922035.1 of Amblyjoppa proteus. Taxonomy (NCBI): domain Eukaryota; kingdom Metazoa; phylum Arthropoda; class Insecta; order Hymenoptera; family Ichneumonidae; genus Amblyjoppa; species Amblyjoppa proteus. The sequence goes on along the minus strand of OY998228.1, from coordinate 3,925,797 downwards.
ACAGTGAAATCGAGATAGTCCATCGCTCATCCAGTGAACATCTATTAAGGACCTTCGACCCCGACGATTTATCTCCTTCTCTCTCTCTCTCTCTCTCTCTCTCTCTCTTTCACTCTCCCCTTCGCCGTGATGATGATGCCGCTGCTCCTGCGGCATCGTTGCGCATCTCGCGCATGCGCGAGTGAACCCCGATAGTCTCCCGAAGCCGCGAGGAGATAAACCGAGCGCTCTCCGCGATCCCTCGGGGTTGACCTCAAAACGATGGGAATTTTTTCCACCCCGGAGTCTTTCATATCCGGAGAAAATTGGTGATTTTCTTCAATCGGAGTTTCGCAAATCGATCGTCCCGATATTGGATTCGTGGGTCACGAGAGTTCGGATCGAATCGAGAGGCTCGATGATTACAAAACGAGAAGATAGACGCTGCAGATTCTTACCGATGATTTCTTTTTTTTGTTTGTTTTGTTTTTTGTTTTTTTTTTTTCTTAAGAGTTAATCCTCCTCGGAGCGCGCGGTAACTTGGCTATTATAGAAAGTGCAGTCTCAGCGGGGAAAGACAGCCGCGGAGATACAACGTTGATGTATAGAGAGATATACTTGCACGCGGAAAAGAAAGGGAAATAGTCGAGGCTCTCCTCGCTAGCGTGAGAAGATGCTCGGGGGTACACGCACCCCGCTGCACACGATAGACCGGCTACGCTTTTCTTCTTTTCTTCTTTTCTTCTTCTTCTTTTTTTTTTTTTTAGTTTACCCGCTTCGGCATTACAGAGAGATATCTCGCTAACCGAGAGAGAACCACCACCACCACGCCCATGCAATTGCGAGTACGATTGATGGGACGATAGTTGTGCGCCGCGGATAGCCTTCGAGCCACTTGATGCGTGTATACTTCCATAGTGTACGATCCGCACACCTCGCACCCGGTACCTGTCCAGCATCCGCAACGATAACCACCAATTGCGAAACACCTCTAATCATCACCGGGCTCACGTCGACAGTCGGATAACTTCGATGGGTTCGATAAAAATTTACGGAGAGGAGATCCGAGCGGAACAATACGATGCTGTTGGATGGTGGGATTTTCATAATCTCGCCATCGACCGACCCAAAGGCTTCCAATGGTACGAGGTAACATTGTTACTATTGTTATCTTATTATTATTAATAATAACAACAATAAATAATATTTATTATTATTTATTGTTATTTGTTATTATTATTATTATTATTGTGATTTTTAATCATACTTGTTAGAAATATATATGAGATATAGAACGTTTTTGTGAAAATATATTACGCGTTGTCATTATTATTATCAGTAGCAGTAAAAGAGATTTACTGCCAAAATTAATATTTATACATTTTGCTTCTTATACGAATTTTTTTTATCCCAAATGATAATTTTACACCTTGGCTAAGGGTCATCAACCTGAGTCCTCTAGCCCGAGATTTTCTTTGGTATTTGTAAGGTTTTCCTTTCCTTAGTTTACGATTTAAAGATTTGTAGATTTTATTCCGTGATTCTTTCGTTGGCCATTAAATTCTAATGGTTGATAAATTGTATGTGTGGCCAATTTGTGTTTGCATTATTATTCTTATTATTATTATTATTGAGAATAATAAATAGTAAATAATGTTAATATTAATAACAGTGATTATTATTATTATTATTGTTAATCATTACATATTTGACATATATGCGAAGTATAGAACGATTTGGTGAAAATATATGACGTATATTTTAGATTTTTATTTCACGTAAGCGCAACGCTTTTTTGGCGAACCCTTGGGGGGGGGGGGGGAGGGGAGATAAAGATATTTTCGATGTAAAAAACGAATTCCCCATCGTAAATTCACTGATTATCCATAACCTTTACACACATCATTGATATCTCCATATTTTCTCACGATATCCTGACTAAGTTATGAGATACGTAAGTTTATCGTCTACATTCTCATCGATGGTTAGATCACCTTGCGTATCTCGTTATTGCCGCTTTTCTCCAAACCCGTGAGTCTCGGTCGAACTGGTTGATAATATAAAGGGAGAAGAATCGATAATAAGCCGAGAGAGGAGAGTCCGGTGTGTATAGACGATGTGGCGTGAGTGGATGCAGTAACTTAGGCGAATGCCCATAGGTACCTTGTGTATATACGCGTCCTGCCGCGGCCTTTAACCGAAGGGATTTTTTTTAATAGATCTATAGATAATTCCAGTCTCTCTTGCCCTCTCTGTCTCGCTCGCTCCGTCTCGCTCTCTCCTTCTTGCACTGTACGACGTTAATTACCCGACTGCGGTCAGGCAATTACCTATTGGAACGGGCGGCAAGCCGCGCACGCCCTAAATTCCTATAAGCCGCGACCGAGATATACATTTACGAAAGTATCCGCCGGTACAACAGAACGAACACATTGCTCCGGCGTGTGTAAACGCGCGATACACGGGCAAACACGTGTACGCGTGTTTCCCACACATCGTACGCCCGCGCACGGCCCGACTACTCCTTAATGATGCACGAAGCTTCGGAAAACACGCACGGGCAATCGATCGCGATCGATCGCGAAGCGCCGAACGGGTCTTCGTGCAATCCAATCCAATTTCTTTTTAATATCATACTTTACATTCTGCATAGACAGTAAAAAGTACTTTCGTAAAATCGTGACACGAAGTTTCGTACACATCATTTTATTAAGTAAGTGATAAAACTCGTTTGTACGGATTTGAATATAGAAACTGCAATATGCAAACTAAAGTGAATTTCTACTTTTGTTTGTAAAAAATCAAAAAAACAAATATAAAACGGTGGACGTCTGTGGACAATAAGTTGTTGTACAGAGTATAACATTTTATTACTGTGTACTGAAGAATTGAATTAACGATCGATGAAAATCGATGATAATCAATTCGAGGAACGATTCTATTAGATATTACTGTAATAGAAACAATGATGACGATCGATGAATCGATAATAATTGGCAATTATTCGAGAGATATTCTCGATCGGTTACCGTGAATATTTCGAGGAAGCAGGATCCAATTCTGTAACCACAAGTGGGCACTCCATCGTAACTCGAAGTCGGCAATTTCGATTATGCCGTGCATAACTCGAGGCTATAATCTTGTATTCAGAATGCATAATAATATCTCGAATCGGATCACTCAACGCGGCTATGCCGGGTCCATGTTTCAGCTGTTTAGCACGCGTATCGCGCGCACTGTATGAAACAGGTTTGAAACACGTGAATTCTAATCATTCAACCGAGGGCTGGACGCGAGACCAGGTGCGTGCCAGACAATGTACAAAAGTTCGAGCAGGTATTTAGATTGTTGAATATACATATCTATATCGATATTATCGAGACGCGATCGAGAATGGAGTCTCACTCGGCTGCACCCTCTTTATCCAGGATCGCCAAGTATGGCTCGGTCAAGCCTGACACTAAAACGTCGTCAATACGTCCAATCGAAATAAAACCTACCCAAAAACTAAGAGCTTCCTTGAGATTAATTTCGTAACTCGTCTCTCCGACGTCTGCTGCAAAACTGCCAAAACAGCCTATCGAGGCCTTCATGGCAGGAATACAGAAGACCCTTTGTGAGCCTCACTGATAAGAAGTGGTTAAATCAACTAAAGATCCGGGCACGGACGATCAAATAATCATTTGGTTGGTCGAACAAAATATTTTGATGCCTCAAATATTTTGATAAAATCATTTTTTTAAATAGTTGAATTATGCGATATTTTAGCTGTACCAACAAAATACTTATTTGAACATCCCTGCCCGAATCTTCAGTTGATTCAACTGTACTTTTTTATCGGTGCTCACACGGAGAACCCACCAATCTCAAGCACTAGGTGGAGACGCCTCGCATCGTCGAGCTAGCGTGCCATTCTAGGAAGAAGCCCCAAAGTTTGCACTTCTGTTCTCAATATTCAAACTTCTATCCGATGATATCTTTTGTCGACCAATATACGATTTTGTAGTCTCAACAGTCTACGGTCTGTCACACGAATTCGTTTATGATCCTTTTATTTTTTATTAATTCTTGTGGTGGAGCTGACGAGTAATTCTACAAAGCGTCCTCAAAGCGTGCACTTCTCTTCTCAACATTCAAACTTGCATTCGTTTCTATATTTTTTTGACCAATATACGATTTTACAGTCTCGACAGTCTACGGTTTCTCGCACAAATTTGCACACGCTTCTTTTATTCCGATTAATTCTTGTGCTGAGGCGCGATATAAAACGGGAATTGCTACACCCAGAAAAATAATTTATTTTACTGCCACCGTTTATTTAGATTGCGTAAAACATTTATTTGATTTAAATAAATATTTATTTTAATCAAAGAAATTATTTTTCTGGGTTGTACACAGAGAAATGTGTACCGTTGATCAAATCGCTGATATAGCCGGACCAAAATTCAAGCCTCTCTACAGCCTCTCGAAAGTGACTATAATCAATCAAAACGAATTACCTCTTCCCGAGATATCCAACCCTCAGAATTTCAGATTTACTGTTATTTATTATTCCTCAACAGATAGATAGAGCTGCCAAGTACGCTCGTTCTTACATGTGTATCAAAACGGCATTCGCAGAGATTAGTATGATTGATATAAGGCCGGCGGCGTTTTGGGTCGGAGATAAGGACGCGAGTCCATCGGGAGAAAATGATCGCGGGTGAAAAATTCATACAAACGAGTGGTATAAAATAAATGTTCGCGAGCGTGGCGAGAGCAAAGCGGTAGTGAAGCGGACGAAATAGAGAGATATCTTTAACCTCCCCCTCCCTATCTGAAACGCTATGTATGAAGCCAGCTGTATTTGAGCCACTGCGGAGTTGGTAGAAAGATGCATGAATAAAGATAAAGGTGATACTCGACTTGTGGCTTATAGGGTAATACATACCGATGAAAATACTTTACGTATGGGTATATATCAAATATATATGTATGGTTTGTGCGAATAGGGCGCGAGAAGGCTGCCGCGAAGTGTATCTCAATGCCCCGGACAGGACTATCGGTAATTCGCCGTAGCCTCGATCAACGCCGAGCGAGAAAGAGAGAAATAAATATACCGCGGTGAGGAGCACTCCCGAGCAATCACGCGAGTTCTCGCAGAAGGGCTTTCGCACTTCGCGCTCGAGCGTTTCCCGTCATTTGCGGTTGAGTCGGGACGGTGCGCATGCGCCGACGCTTTTCGCACTCGTTCGAACCACACCGGCCGGCCGGAGATAGAGAAACTTGCGTGAAACGCTTAGGCGAACGAGCGCGTGAGCACAGGTGCGCCGGAGAGAACGTTTATCACTTCTCGGGGTCTCTTCTCTCGTCACCGTTTGCGGTCTCTCGCGTTCGTTCCATCTTTTGCTATATATATATATATATATATATATATATATATATATATATATATATGACTTGATGGCATAAGGCCGTATGGGCTGAGCATAAGCGTAGCTCGTATGCCTTTCTGGCGTTAGAGGAGCGATATATTTATACACATATATATCTATGTATACGTTTGTGTATATATATATATAGATATACATATATATATATATATATAAACTCTTCTGTGTTTCTCACTTTCCGTCGAAAGTTCGACACACTCCTTTCCATCCTGTGTCTGCGAGAGACGTCAGCAAGGCGGCCCAACCGATAACTCAGCGATTCTGTACGAGTTAGATAATAGTCAACGTATATATTTTCTTAACGATCGGCCGATGCAGTTCCTAAGCGCTTCCTCGATTAGCTGTCCATATATCTACCCGACGGAGCTCGATTAACCGGAGAGATCGACGGAAATTCCAGCGTGACTGTATCACGATATTACGTGAGGTTCTACCAGTTTTATGCTTCGAATATGTTTACCGTCTGGTAGCAACTGGGATTCGTGATGGGATTGGTTGGTTCTCTATCGTTTTTGTTTAACCTGACGCCGTTGGTGCATTGCTAGATTTTTTTTTTCTCGAAACTTATGCGTTACAGGGTAAGTAAACAGTAAAAAAAAAAACTAATTTCGTGAAATCGGAGTACGAAGAATCGTAAAAATAATTTTGTTAAACGAGTGACAAACTCGTTCGTTCAAGTTCGCATAAACAAATCCTATTATTTTCTGTGTTATTTAGAATTTCAGCGTGTATTTTTGTTTTTAAGACTAGAGCCGGATGGTGCGATGGGAAAATGACCAAATACAAAATTGTACACCCAGAAGAATAATTTATTTGACGGCCACCGTTTATTTAGATTAAGTAAAATATTTATTTGATTTAAATAAATGTTTATTTCATTTAAGTACCTATTTAATAGTTTAAATAAATATTTTGTTTAATCTAAATAAACGATGGCCGTCAAATAAATTATTTTTGTGTTTTTGTGGACGTTTCGTGGACAATAAATTGTACGAGGTCCAAACGTTTTTTTTATCCACAGCCGAACATTTTCCAACATTGGGCCGATGTTGAGAACGAGCTCGAGTCATCTATCTCGGTTGACGTTGTCTCGAATAGCAAGTCGTTCCGCATCGCTATCGGCTCGGCGAAATTAAATGGTCGACGCGACTCGACGACTTTGGACACCGGCATTGAAGAGGCGTTCGTCCCGATATGCTTATTATCCGAGCCCTGGATCCATTGTCTCATCGGTGTTGTTCAGACTCATAAAATGATTCTTTGCCTTTTTTTTCTCGGACATCTTATGTTTTGTTTTTTTAAGTTCATTGTTATTTTTTCTTCTTCTTTTAACTCGCGCGTCGAGAGACGGAGAATGATAAATGATCGGGCAGAAGAATATCGCACGTGGATATGGTCGAAGCGGTCCGGAGCGGAGTCGGAGCGCAAGATTGTCCGTGGCAGGAGACGCGGGAACGCGTAATTCTTCGACGACCTCGGACGAGGTCGAGGGAGGCCGCGTGAGAGCTGCCTCCTCGTCGATTCTTCGATTCGATAATAATATGTGTATTGGTATGTTTCGCTTATGGCCTCTCGTAAGGTGTATAAATGTGTCGGAGCACGCGAGAGTGCGAGATACATAAGAAGAGACGATGGAAGAAATTCATGGTCAAGGGGAATTCTCGGTTCGACCACCGCGAAGATGAGACGCTGCAAAAGTGTGAAAGAATGAGCTCGAGCGCTTCGGCTCGACTTTTGTTGTTGTTTTTTTTTTTATTATTCTCATTTTTTGATTTCTATTTTTATTTTTTTTTTTTTACGAGAGATAGCTATATGCTATTAAAATTATCCCAATTCTTCGGAGTCTCTGCGGGCGGTCCGCGTTATTGCGCAGCGATCCGGTGCAGCGGATGCAACAAAGCGGGAACGCAGAGCGAGAGCGCATTAAGGTTCGCGCGACGGGAACTGCCAACTAATCATTGGTAATTACGCCGATATTACTCGGACGACTATTAGCCTCCGAGGCTCAAGCACACACTGCGAAATCAAAATAATTGACGAAGTTTTGCGACTCATTTTTCATGCGCCAACCGCTTTCCATTTTGTGCCATTAATGTGCCATTAAGACGTTTTTTTTTTTAGAATTAAGATTGATACAATTTGTGGATGGCCGATCGCGATTCTATCACACTGCGATCGGATCTTAACGATTAAAATGAAAAAAAAATATATATATATATATATATATATATATATATATATATATAGAGAGAGAGAGAGAGAGAGAGAGAGGGAGAGAGGGAGAGAGAGAGAGAGAGAGATTTTTACTGCCTGAACTGCGCAATTAATGGAGGGCACGCGAAGGTGAGAGAGGTCGACACCGAGTGGGTGCAAGTCGATAAGTTAAGAAAATAAGAACATAAGAAAGTAAGAAAATACGAAAATAAGAAGATAAGAAAACAAGAGGACTCAGGTCAATGGTCCTTTCTAATGTGTGTAATTATCATGAGGTATAAAACTAGTATAGCATGATAACTGTATAGATGTATAGCATTGGCAACAAATTTCTTTTACTACTAATAAGAAAATAAGAAAATAAGAAAGGTATAGCGAGAGTATCGAGAAAGTGGAAAAAGGTTTGACGGGCTTTGGCGAAGAGTATAAAAGAGATTGGGGCAAGACGGAACAGGCAAGTCATTTATTTTTACTGTCTCGCTAACGATCGCTAGAAACAGTCCGTTTTGCCCCGCTCTGCCTTACCACATCGAACTACGCTCGCGAGGGATTTAAAAAAAAAAAGTGAAGCTGATAAGGAAAAAGCCTTCGAGAAGCTTCCCCGTGTTATTCTGGAACGACGCACTCTAACTCTCGTGTCTCGCGTCCGCGCGATGCCTCGGCGCATAAATTACGCATCGTGCACTCGATAACTGTGTATACGTACACTCTGATTACGCACTCGAACGCCCGCCTGACGCACTTTCCCTGTCTCCGGCACAGAAACTCTCGTGGCCGCACGGAGCGCTATGGATGGCAAAATTCTCGCACGAAGCCGCCCGAAGGCACGCGACCGTCGACTCACGAGAGGCTATCTGCGATCTCTGAATTCTCGTGAATAAATGAAAATAATAATGATCGGCGAGAGTAATCGACGCGGCACGTGCACTGTGCCGGGTGGTCCTTGAGGGGGGGTGGGGGGAGGAGAAAGGATTAAAACACGGTGGATAGCACAGATGCGATAGCCGAGGTTCGACATATTCGCTGTGTCAGCGGAGTTTGCGAGAATGCACCCACAGGCCGCAACTATGATAATTAGAGGCGAACAGTGACCGGTGAGGTATGATAATCTGCGCCTTACTTCTCAATTCCCCACCTCGTCGATTTCGAAACTCTATTATTGCAATCGATCGATCTATTGCTTACATTGGGTAGGCATACGGGCCATGTTTTCCTTCCATTGCAGAAGAAAAATACTCGGGTCGTCCAATCTGCAAGGTGATTGATTTTTCTGTTCGAAAGATCGGCGAGCTTAAAGGGCAAAGATCGGCGAGCTTAAAGGGTCGGGATGAGATTGGATCCGGACGACCAGGCAATTGTTTATTTTTATTTTTATTTTTATTTTTATTTTTATTTTTATTTTTATTTTTATTTTTATTTTTATTTTTATTTTTATTTTTATTTTTATTTTTATTTTTATTTTTATTTTTATTTTTATTTTTATTTTTATTTTTATTTTTATTTTTATTTTTATTTTTATTTTTATTTTTATTTTTATTTTTTAACGATGGAAATTTTCTATCGTTCTCGTCGAACGTGAGTGAGAGTTTGCTCCGAGAGGCCGATTAGGACACATTCTTCGAAACCGGAGCAGCCATCGAGGTTCCGTAAAGTAGATCAAGCGCTCGATCTAACGATGGGTCGACGATTAATCTTGCGGGAGTCCGATGAATGGGACGGGGGAGGACGATCGAGAGGGCAAACTACGCTTAATTAGCGCGCCGAAGAATACCTGCACGGAGAACGAAGGGGGGCCCGAAGGGAGCGAGGAGAATTGAAAAAGACGGAGATCGAACGATTCGAGCTGAGAACCCGAAACGGTCAATGGCAGAGCCGTGGTTAATTATTTCTGATCGCGCGCATCTCTTCCTCGTAATACGGGGAAATCGTTGATTTCGTTGAGCAACGATTGCTTCTGCCTGTTTGCCGATTATCCGAGTACTGAAAATCTATACGCCTTCGCAAAATTGGATGTAAAAATTCACTATACATATTTTTTTCAAAATAATTCCTTGTTTCTGAAATCTGCGACTTATTTTGCTCTGATCTTAAAATTTCATACAAAATCTCGCTTAAGAAGGCGATTGAAAAAAAGATAATAATAATTTTGGCCATTAGCTGCATAGTACGGAAATATTGTTTGAAAGGTTTCAATATATATATATTTTTTAATATTGAGAATATTTTGTCAATATTAAAAAATATTTGGGAAATGTTTTTAAAACGTTTTGAAAATATTTTATTGTCCGCTCATAAATCATACATTGAAATGTATCAGAAGTGTTTCGGCGAAACGTCTTCTAAACATTTCAGCGAAATGTGAAAGATCGCATCACGAATCCAAATTCCGTATACACACCGCACAATGTTTCCGTGTTTATGCATAAAGGCAGAAACATTCGTAGAAACAAACAGAAAATAAAAAATATTTTCAAATATTTTATCACTATGTTTCAAAAATATTTGAGACATATTAAAATATTAAATATAAGTATTTAAGATTAAATATAAGAAGTAAGTGTTTGATAAATATTTAAGAAACGTTTCGTTGGAATATTTTGATCGAATATTTCAAAATATTATTTTCATACCTTTTAGAAATACTTCGTAAAAATTGAAAGATTGAAAATATTAATAAGATGATTTTAAAATATTTCCTGCTATATCGTCGTGCTCCAATTTTTTTGGGCTAGCCAACTACTGCTCCCACTATCAAAATATTAACCACAAAGTAAAAAAAAAAAAAAATTAATCTAATTCATGCACATTCTATAGGAAATTATTATTTTTTAATTCACCTGCAATTAAATATCTAGATCAGTACGACGAAGTTTGCGGTTGTTTATTCGTCAACAGTATGCTATAACGCAATTTTTGCGTATAGCACCGCGAATATAGATATCGAATTGCAACGCCCCGAGATGGATATCTGTGCGATGCCTATTAGAACGGAAAACCGCTATTTCCCAGCTGATCGGAGCGGCAAAACCCTCGATCTCTTTTCTCCACGTTGCGCGGATAGGTAAAGTGTTCCGTCGTGCGGTAGCCCGCGAAAGATCCACGAGACACGTCTCTCCGTCTCTATCAACGGAGAAAGGTGAAGCCGCCTTCGGGCGGGGCACGGCAGTGCAGTTTCGCTCCGAGACGTGCAATGCGACTGCAGCTCGCTCACGCCTTCGTTCCTTCGTCGAGTGTCCCTTTTCTTTACTTTTTTTTGTGCCCCGACCGAGTTCCACAAAGTTCAATAGCAAAGGCGCGGCTGCGTGGATTATTCAGCAAGGTTCCCTACTACCGTACAAACACGATACAGCTTATGCTCGGACCAAGACAAACTCTCGTAATTCTTTTGCACACAGAAAAAGAGGTACCAAAGTTTCCTGTCCACAAACGTCCACAATTCTTTTTCGTTAATTCTGTAAACAAATGTTTGTTAATTCTATAAAAATGTTGTTAATTCTATAAACAAATGTTTGTTAATTCTATAAAAATGTTTGTTCATTTCATAAAAATGCTCGTTCACTTTATAAAAGTGTTTGTTCAATTTATCAAAGTGTTTTTTTATTTTACAAAAATATTTGTTGAATTTATAAAAATATTTGTTAATTCTATAAAAAAAAGTTTGATCATTTTGTGTTTGTTTATTTTAAAACATCTCGGTTCATTTTATAGAAATGCTCATGAATTTCATAAAAATGTTTGTTCATTTTATGAAAATAAATTTTTAAATTACCAGGAGAAATATCGTGGACTTCTGTAGACAAAAAAGTTTCGTTGGAAGCAAAAATCTTGTTTACTGTGTAAAACACCGAGGCAGAGAAGCAACTACGCAGTGGAAGTCAAGGTTTACGATGTACCGACTGTAAATTTAATATTCATGTAAAAAAATGTTTTCTTTTTTTTTTTCTGTTTACCAATTACTGGAATCTATGGAAGGCTATCGAGAGACTGCGCGGCGGCTCGGGAAAAAATAGCTTCTCGCCAGAGCGTAACGCGCGATCCTTTTTTTTTCGCGGATAGAGACGATCGGTTACTTTTTATCTAGGTATAACTGCTTAACGTAACGAGTCGCAAGATCAACAAAATCAAAAAAAAAAAAAAATGTTAAAAATATACAAAAACAAGTTTGTCGCTCGTGAGAAAATTGCCGAAGGACTTTTTGCGCGGTGATTCGATCGACAGTCGATCGCGACTCATTGAGGAGCGTGGGTATGAATGCGAGTGAAGCTCACACACAGCATTGAGGAGTAAAGTTGGAAACGGTCGTGTCATATCATTATTTCTGCTCCCTTGGAATTCCGTACGATTCCGAGATGGGTGCCGCGGCGTGTAACGCGATCGAGGCTGAGTCAGAAGGTTAATAGAACGTGCATGCTGTTCTGTATAAACACGAGCCGATCACGAGATACGCGAATTAATCCCGTAATTAATAACGCAGCAGCAGCAGCAGCGACTCAGCTTCGATAATTCGCGGAAGGACTTCTCGCCAGTTTCACGATTCTTTTTATTACAATTTTTTTTTTTTGTTTTTTTTTTTTTTCACGAACCTCGAACGTGGGATTCTCTTATGTAAACGATATATTTCATTCAGAGTCAGCGGAAAGAGACCTCCGGGATAAAATATGATTTATCGTTATTATACCGCGAATATGTTTATTCGAGCGTGCGATTCGATCGGCAGCCACGGTCGTGTCCTTGTCGGACCCGATCCACTATACCGGCAATTGTCGATCGATCGACTATGAGAGTCACGAATAAATTAACGTTTTCATTATCGCGAGGTGCAGATTGATCGCTGATCTAATTATAAGGCGTTTCCCGTCGGCGCGACCCGCCGATTTTCCGGGAATCCGATCGTGACGCATGTTCCTTTTTTTTCCCCATCTTTTCCGCTTTATTCGTCGATGTCGCTTACTGTGCTGCGATCATAACTGTACTCGGAATGCATTTGATCGAACGGGATTTTCGAAAGCCTCTCACCGCCCGGGGGCTCGAGAAATTTTTAACCCGTTTGCACACGCGAGACTTCGTACACTTGCGCGCTTCTTATTTTATCGTCTTATTCGAACCGTTCACTTTCTTCGCGGGAGAGTATCGATGCCGCTGCCTGGAATAACCAGGCACTCCGGTTTCCGAGTCTCGGCGACGCCGATGCGGGAAACTAACGGGACTTTAACTGAACAGATTCAACGATCGCAATTAGGCCTTTCGAATATTTATCCTAGTAGTCTGATTACGACTGATTGGCAAGATCAAGGTTCTGCCATTTGAATGGAGATCAGGGACGAGCTTTCCAGGATCGGGTCTTGCGATCGCCGATATATCTACGGGTCGCGAGGGGAACGTGTGGGAAAATTCGATAAACCGTTAGCGGAATGGATCGTAAGAGATTAAAGTCAGCATCGAGCCATGAGAAGATACGGAAATAGAGAAGAAGCTCGATTATCCGAGCTCGGCGAAAACGGGTCTAGTTGGGGTGATCAAAAATCCAGATAGTCCGGAAATTTTTTTTTTTTTTTAGGGCGTTATAACACGTAAATAAATAAGACATTGATAAATGAAATAACGGTATATATTAAACTTCATAACATGTTTGTATCAGATTTCAAACATCGAAGTGTTATTCCAAGAGTTCTGTGAAATAAGGCCATCAATTTTTTATTGCCGAACGGTAGTTACGCGCTTTTGAGTAGCGAAATCTCGAAGTCGCGTATGGAAGGCGAGCCTCGAGCTATGAGAAGATACGGAAATAGAGAAAAACCTCGATTATCCGAGGCGGAACCGGGTCTAGTTCTGGTGATCAAAAATCCAGATAAACCGGCGAATGTTTTTTTAGGGCATTATAGCACGTACATAAATAAGACATTGATAAATGAAATAACGGTATACATTAAACTTCATGACATGTTTGTAACATATTTCAAACATCGAAGTGTTATTTCAAGAGTTCTGTGAAATAAGGCCATCAATTTTTAATGGCCAAACGCTAGCTACGTGCTTTTGAACAGCGAAATCTCGAAGTCGCGTATGTAAGGCGATTCAAACGATTTGGTATTGAAAGTAGTCTCTGATGCGCGCTGACCGGCTCTGCCGGAGTGGGTGAAACTGCTCGGAAAACCCAGTGCGCGAGCGGATTGAGGCTGGAAGAGGAAAAGCGCTCTTCAACACGCTAGAACCCAGTCGGGTCGGGCTCTTGCAGTGACGAGCAACAATGTATCATGTTTCGCACACACGTTCGAATAACCAAGCGTGGTTCGGATAATCGAGATTCTACTGTACCATGCACTGATAAAAAACTACAGTTGGATCAACCAAGATTCGGGCAGGGACGTTCAAATAAATATTTAGTTGGTTGAAGAATGTATTTGAATGACTCAAAAAAAATTTTGGTGAAATCATCCAACAAATTGTTGAACTAACCAAATTTTTAGCTGTCCCTGCCAGAATCTTAGTTGATTCAACCGTATTTTTTATCGGTGTGTTAATTGGGTATTGGAATATTGCTAATTCTCGTCATTTTTATGGGAAATTCGATAAACTGTTGATCGAACGAATTGTGGGAGAACAAAGTCAGATTCGAACTATGAGACGATATCAAAATATTTTTGTGTTTTCTCGCGAAGTTTGGTCTGCAGGACATCGCGTTCAATCATATATTTTTTCATTTTATAGGAATCTAGAAACTTCCTATTGAAGAGGACTTTCTCACAGAGAAAATTTAAAACTTCTTCATAGAGAAACCCAAAAACTTTCCATAACTCATTTTAGATCTCCCAAAAATGCATTTATTACCTGGTTTTCGATAACCAATCAGGCTTGTTACTTTTTCGCTGTCGAGGACTCTATTTCTCATTGTGTTACACTGAGAAAAATAAAAGGTTGAATTAACCAAGTGGCGGTGACGTGTGTGCAAAGGCGTTATTTGGTTGGTAAAACAAAAAATGTTGTATCGATCGAAATATTTTGAATCAACTGAATTCCTTAGTTGTACCAACCAAATAACAGTTTTAAACGCACGTTTAAACTGCGACTTTCGGTTAATCCAACAACATTTTTTCCTGTGTATCATAAGAGACTTTCTTCGCAATTTGAAAAACGGAAGAAAAAAATTAGGGAAATACTTTTTTTCCATTTGACCATCAGTGCGAGAAATTCGAAATTATTACACTGAGAGAAGGATCTAATAAAAATTACTAATCATCTAAGAGAAATTACCGTAGCGCATAGTAGTACGGCGCCAGCGCCCCACCTATGGTAGAAAGTCTGAGATTATCCAAGAATTTTTACCATAATGTCTAAGAAAAATTCTTATAAATCCGGTAATTCTTACCATAGGTGGCGCCCTAACGCTCTACTACTATGTGATATGGCAATATCTCCCAAGTGATATAGTAATTTTTACTAGATCATTCGCTCAGTGTATCATCAGATATTGGTTTCAAGCTGCCAAGCTGCACAGAAAAACCCGTTGCCTCGATTTTCCACGATCCGAGGTAGAATCGAGATATCTATCTCGATCACACCTGTCGCTAATGCATTTTTCCTAACGGCGCGTGTCCGATTCGTGCCAAGGTGCGTCTCCTCTCAATTCCATTTCTGTGTATATCTCGTTATGACACTCTTGTTCGCCGCTCAGCTGCGCCGTCACGCGAGAGATCTCCCGTGCCGAGAAGCTCCCGCGCACGTGCACGCACGCCGACTCGCGACTGACATTAAAGTTTGTCTCCGCGAACGGACGATGTAAGGTCTCGTCGGAGGAAACGAGGACTCGTTGCAGCCGCTCTCTCTTCTCTCCACCCCTCGGCCTACGACGCTGAAACCGAGCTTCTGTGTACACTTCGCGAATACAACCGTCAGCAATGACCGAGCTCTCTCGGTCCTCCTCGTCGGTGCGGAATTTCACAGCCTCCCCGTCGTCACATTGCGCTAACTCGAGCCGTTTTCGGTAATGCGATTTCCCAATCGTCAGCCAGAGCTCGGCGCTCCCGGGACGGTTTACACAGTCTCTGACTCTGCCCGCTTCAAACTGACTTTAATCATATTTCGACACGGCACGCGTACCCGGAGAGCGAACTAGGCGAGCTCTATAAAAATGTTCTCAAAATTGCTGTGCGCGGCGGTTTATAATTCCCTTGAAAAAAAAAAAAAAAAAAAAAAAAAAAAAAAAAAAAATTGCGTTAGAGTCGTCTAAACGGTCGCTTTAAAAACACATTTATAGAAGTACAAGCGAGTGACCGCGGACGCGACTGCGGCTCGAGGGAGAGAGATGATGAAAAAAAGCGTTACTTAATTATTGTCGTTATCGCCGAGACGACCTTTGTACTGACATCAATGACCATTTTTAGGGCCAATGCTGTAATCCTGATGCGCGCGCACTTGCGGGCGAGCGAGGGCGAGAGGGGGAGGGGTGTACGGTGAGGCCACTCTCGATAAACCGTACCGATATGTTCGAGGCTCGATCGATACGACTCAATGCCGATCGTTAACACCAGATCGTCGACTCGTTTTCAATGGACAAAAAGCGATTTACCTCGGCGATGAGACGGCTGTCAAGCGGAGTGCTAATTCACGAAGTTTCACTTACGCGACGAGTTTTCGAACGGTGTAATTATTTTCGAGCCAATTCACGATTCGTCGGCGGTGTTTCGAGATTTTTTGTTTTTTTTACTCTCGTTTTACCTTGTCGTTGCTAAACGGGTGACAAAACTCACCCGAAGATGCACTCGAGTCACTGTCGCGGCAGTGGAAAATTAATCGTTCGGATCGAACGATTGCTTTGGTCGCTTACCTGGAACAGTAATTAAAAAAAAAAAAACATAATTAGAGGAAAGATTCTTACTTGGAAATATCGGTGATTTGCATGAGGTATGGACGAAGGATCGTGGAGGGTTGCGGAGACCATTACGGATTGCGTCCTGTCGCGGATAGCCGAGCGAGGAAAATATGTAGTTCGAGGTTGCGTAGCGACCGCTTCTTCATCTCCATCGCGTTTAATACCCGCTCGATGACTGGCTCGAGATCAAGTTCGCCTAGTAACCAAGACACACAAGACCACTTCCATCGTCGCTCAAACTCGCCGAGGCAAATCGCATACATTTGCATATTTTAAATGTCACTCGGGCAGCGTTAGATTACGTCGATGGGGTTTTTTTCTCACGATATAGCAATACTCGTTTTTGCACACTCCGACTTCCGATTGCAACGACTTCGATGCCGTCTTGCTATGACCCTAAAGTAGGGTCTTTAAATTGGACATTTTTTTTGTTATTTTGTATGGGGCAAACCGTATTGTCGTGAGGTATAAATTAAAAATGCGACGTGCGAAGGGCCTCCGAAATTAATGTTTAGATCGTTTCAGCTGTTGACGAGAATTGGGCATATAAAATTTTTCGTTCGTTCAGCCGTAGAGATATTTTATACCTTTTCACCGTTGCAGGAATGTGCCGAGTCCGTTAACTATAAACGACAAAGCGTCGGGTTCTTTTTATTTAACTTTTGTTACAACAAACATAACTTTTCAAATAAAATATTCGGTTATTTTTCCGCGGCGGATTTTGTTAAAAACTTTGTTTCTTTCTACCTCGGCAGCGACACCTAAAAATGCTTAGATTTCATAGGGATTTCACAGAGTTTTTTCTTATACGGTTTACTTTGTGAGTGCGAGGTGGCTCTAAGGAAATCTCTTATTAATCATTATGACTAAATTTAAATGGTCCAAAGTTTCAAATTTTTTAAATAGCCGGTAGCGACCTCTAAAAATGAATTTGTACTTTATACCTCACGATTATACGGAATGGCACCCAGAAAATTCAAAAAATTTCATTTTACGGTCCACTCTACACTAGTCGTAGAGTGTACTATAATCGTATTTGCAATTTCATTTGAAAAATAAAAATAAAAAAGCATCTGCATTTTTCATTTGCCATTTTTTTGTTCATCTTTGGTATATATATATATATATATATATATATATATATATATATATATATATATATATTTGTTTTGTAAGGTAGATGCTGCGCGGTTTTTGGGACGGAGAATCGGGCTACGGCTGTGCGCATAAATCGTCTAGGAGTTGAGAAAAAAAAAAAAAAAAAAGAAAAATCCTAGGAAGGCAGAGAGAAGCCCGAGAGCAGGAGCAAAGATCGCGGCGGTTTCTCGTGATTTGTGGAGGAGAAGTCCTGCCGGCCCGATCTCTCGGTTCCTCCCGTTTTCACGGGCGCGTTCGCTGCGTCGGAGCATCTTTCAAGGGAGAAGCGGAGATCACCGCGGCAGAAGCAGCAGCAAGGAACGACAAGGAACAAAGTGGGAACAATGTAGGGAAAAAAAAATGATAGAGCGCAAAGAATAGGGGAGATAGCACCGTCGGGGAATCCAGTCCAGAGAATTCCCAGTTCGATTCTCACTAAAGGTTCATTCTCGTCCTTTATTTATTTTTTTATTTTTTTATTTTTTCTAAATCTTTTATTTATTTTCTTCCTTCGCGCTCGACTTCTAGGACGAATTCCAGGAAGATTTTTGTTTCTGCTCCTCGGTGGCCCTCGGATCGCGACCTAAGTCATTTCTTCGTCTCTCCCGCTCCCTCCTTTCGCTATGTTTGTGTTTTATACTTCTCCAAGCTCGTCCGTCTCGTTTCTTTCGCGGCGAGAAAAAAAAAATAAAAATTCACCGTTTAAACGGAGGTCGAAGGAGAATTTCAAGGCTGAATTTTTGGCCCGTAGACTCGGTAATTTAACTTTTGAGACTGACGAAGGTGAAGGTCGAAGTGGGCGTTTGTAGTCGAAGAACGTCAAGGATTCTCAGGAGTCTCGAAAATATATAGATATATGTATATATAACCTATGTCTGTACTCCCGCGAAACTCAAATATATGTAAAAAAAAAAAAAAAAAAAAAATGTATTCAGAACTTTTATATTATATTTTCCGATACATATACATTTTCTTTTTTTTATATACAGTACGTTTATTTCGCCTTTCGAAAAATAAATTGTACTATTTCTTACACGTCGCATACAATTTTGACTTTCTATTTTTGAAGTACAAAAAATACTGCAAAACAAAAATTACAATGGCGAAAAAAGTGCGAAGCTAACCAGAGTAAATATCCTTTCGCTGCATCATCTTACGGCACAGTAAAAAGCATGCAAGTAAGCGAGAGTTTGCAAGAGAATGCGAGATGCAGCGTAGTTGATCGTAAAACCGGTGAATATCTCCATTTCCAAGTCGTGGGCGTTCCGCACGAGTCAAATGTACGTACTGTGTGCATATACACGTATAACACCCCCCCCCCCCCTCTCTCCCTGCCGACCATGATCGCCAACTGCATACCTGGTTATGTGGTGGAACAACATAACGTGGCAACTATACGACTTTCGATGCATCGAGAGTCAACGAGCAAGCGAATGGACGAGCGAGCAGCACACACGCAGTGGCCGTGTGTAACCCGTGCATGTGTCTCCAGTATAGAGTAACTGTTGGGAATAAGTAGGCAGCCGGGTCGAATCCGAAGTGGGTGACCCGGTCCCGGAACCCGTTTTGTCCTTCCGTGGATCCTGGCGCCGCTCTGCAGCTTGTACTCGACGGTTGAACGCCGGTCAACGGGACACGACGACCCGCCAGTTTCGTACCCGAATGGTCCATCAGGAAGTCGTTGTCCCCAACGAACATGCGAATCGACACTTTCTTCTCGAAAGTCGACAAGCGCTTGTAACACATTCCTCGTCAACGGATTGGCCATGCATTTTCCAATGAAAAACGAAATGTTTTTCTAATCGTCCAATATCGCCGAATGGATAATTTTTTTTTTTTTTCACAAACGGAGTAGATAAAGATAGAGCTGCGTGGTGCGTCTTAGCTCGGCATAAAAGTAAACGGTAACTACCGTGACTTAAAAATGTTAAATATTTTTTTTTTTTTAGTTATCATTATATGGATGGTCTAGAACCAGAAGTCACGGCACATTTATATCTCTACCACTCACGACTCTACCAAAATCTGTACCAGATAGTAAAAAAACTCTACCAGATTCAAAATAAAACGCTACCGGAATACAAGTTTAGACGGTAGCTCTGTATTCCGGTAGAGATTTATTGGTAATTCCGGTAGAGTCTTATTGTAATTCCGGTAGAGTTTTATTTCAATTTCGGTGGTTTTATTTCAAGTCCGGTAGAGTTTTATTTTGATTCTGATAGAGTTTTTTCAGTCTCTGGTAGAGATTTTGATAGAGTTCTAATACGATAGGGTTTTCATTTGGTACAGATGTTTTCTGGTAGAGTTATAGGTGGCAGAGATGTAAATGTGCCGAAGGCACATAAGGCTGTGCTTATAGACAGTCTATATGTAACAGTCTATGTATAATGGATTGGCTATGCATTTTATCATGAAAAAAACTTTTTTCTAATCGTCAATTATCGTCGAGATAATTAATTTTTTTTTTCATAAACGGAGCAGATAACGATAGAGCTGCATGGTGCTCCTTCGCTCGACATAATAGCACACGGTAACAATCGTAAATTAAAAATTGTTTAATTATATATTTTTTTTTTACTTATTATATGGATTGTCTGAAACCAGAAGGCGTATAAGGCTGTGCCCATATACAACCTATGAGGCGTTATGGTATTAAGCCCTCAATATTATATATTTTCATATATAAATAATACGGTAATATAGTATTTCATTTTACCGCTACTATGACCCAGTTCCAAGATGCTACACCTCCCGTATTTTCGCTCGTACATGCAGGCCTTTCATCGGCTCGCTCGATCGTCAGATCGATTTGTTTTCGAGCCTTGCGCCTCCTTCGCAGGGGATATAATAATTCATATCGTAAGGCAGTAGTCGTAAAATTAATCACGCCGTTGTTAGGATGAAAGAAAGCTGCGACGAGATCGTTGCATATTTTATATATATAATATATATATGTATATACACATACATGTGAAATACACTCGAGTAATAAATGCTGGCACGGTCTTCCAGTAGAAAGTGGTCCGAGCGTCAAATACCATAACGGATCGTTTCGCGCCTTCTAGATATAATCGACCAAATATCGCGTGAGGATTTCACCTCTCTCTCCGAATTCGTTCGACATCGAATTTTATTTTTATCCTCGCACGGTCCTGAAAACGGTGAAATGACGTCGGTCTTTTGACCGAATGACCGCCGGTAGGGAACACCCGAATTTGCATCTTACAGTCTGTAAGGTTCGTGCCCTACATAAAAAAATGTCGGACCCGTGAAAGTCATTTCGTTTTCCGTATCCGAGCCGTTCGCCTTAATCGTGCCGGTTGCATTTTTTCGCACCGGAAGAGACGAAAAGATTCGACCGCGCGGAATTTCGAGGACCCGAAATTCGGAAGAAGCCAGCAGCCGGCAATCGCGCGAGTCTTCGACGGAGAGACGGAAATCCCCCGATCGGGCCCGAGTAACTTGCGCACGACGAGTGAAAGTCGTAAAGTGTGTGTGCGCTCGTTAAACATTGCACGCACGTCGATGCGTAATTAGCAACTGGCCGAGAGCCGTTTCGAGAGGAGAAAAAAAATGAAACATTCTTCATAATGATAACTCGCGGTACCGGCGATAGTTTCGACAAATGAATGAAAAAACGGAGGAAAAACGAGCCTGGCGTACTAATTAGTCCCAATAAATGTGGTGCGAAATATTTGAAACGCAGTTCCCAACGTCGGAACGTAATTCGAGCGGGTGATGAACGAAATAAAAAAGAAATAACAAAAAAATCCAGCGAGGATAATTGATTTGTCAGCGGCAATATATTTTTTTCGCAGCTTTTCGCTCCCCGAGAGACGACCGGTGGGATTAAATAAATTGTCTGCTCGCGCTGTTGCGTGTTTCCTCTAACGAGAATAGAGCGATCGTAGCTCCCGGCTTGAATGCTCTCGCCACCTCTCGGGCCACAAAAAAAAATTCATAAAAAACGGCCAACACACATTCTAAATCCTAAGGCTCCTCCCGTTAGTTCGATAATCTCCCGTAGGGCTACAGAGGAATATGAGACTTATTGGAGTTAATTCTCGAACGAGCCCTTGTGAATTGAGTTTTCGTCGGCACGGTTAAAAAAAATGTATCGATATCTATAACTCTCGAAGTCTGTAAGGTAATCCCTACGAATAGTGTTCGCTTCGCATAAGTTTCAGAGAAATGAGAGGGAATTGCAAACACTGCTGGATGGTATAAAAATCTGAACAAAAAAAATCAGGCATATTAAAGGTGCCGAAAAAATTAATTTTGTGTGATAATAATTTCAAAATGTTATGAAAAAATTGATAAAAAAATAAAATTGTTCGACAAATCTCTCGGAACCCTAATTTTTTTCTTTATGAAAATTATGCGTTCACTTTTCTGAATATGTATGCATTTTTTCAGATTTTTAAATTCACTTTGAACTTTTATTTTTTTATATGGTCAAGAAAAGTGTAGAAAGTCACAAAATTCAAAGTGAATTTTAAAATCTGAAAAAATTCATACGTATTCATAAAAATAAACGAATCATTATCGCTAAAGAAAAAAAGTTAAGTTTCCGGAAGATTTGTTGAACAATTTTATTTATCATCAATTGGTTAATAAAATTTTGGATTTATTATTATGCAAAATTAATTTTCACAGCACCTTTGATGTACGTGATTTTTTTTTCAGAATTTTATACCATCGACAAGTGTTTGGAGTTGCCGCAAATTTCTCTGAAACTTATGCGGAGCGAAGACTGTTCGCAAGGACTACCTTAATTGTGAGTTTTAACGAGTGTCGAGAGATCTTCATCGCCGGCTCCGCGCAATATTTATCGTGTGTAATACATTTGTGCATCCCGGGCCAACGCTGCGCGCCCGGCCCGGACGAGGAAGAGGCGGAAGGCTGATTAAAAATAAAAAGGAACGAGGTGAGCGAACCTCTCGGGGCTTCCACGAATCGTCGTGCAAGCGCATCTTCATTATATGGTCAGCTTCTTGCCGAGTGCGAGATCCGCGCATAGCGCCTTCTGTCCGCTCTTGACTGCATGGAAAACCTTTAATGCAATTCTCCGCTGCATCGCGCACCCCTCCTCGAAGCCCTCACCCGAGATTTCTGTCCGAGGACTCTCCACGATGTCGCTGCAGGTATTCGCGAAGGCCTTCTGCCTTCGCCCGAGCCCGCAAAGGACTCGATCAATTAGCGCGCGTATAAAGTATGCACGCAAGAAGCGTACGCCAAGTTCCACGTATTATCGACGTTACGTACACGGGGGAAACTTCGTGATCGAGTCGTTCGCATACGCGAGTGAGTTCGACGACGATTCGCGCAACTGCATACAACTGTCCGATGCGCTGATCGGCATCGAACTTTCGACCTCACTGTCGTACGTGAAATTAACCCTTCGAAACATACATTTTTCTTCGTGTTTGCAAGTACTCTGCGAAAAGAAATCGATTGTGTCAGCAAAATGTGCGCTTTCGGTTAGGGAGACAAATTTTTGATTCACCGAAGGAAATAATCGTCGTATTAAGTAAAGAAACATTCGATTCGATGGTTAGTTTAATCACCGGGCTATTCGTTTCGATCAATCAAACATTTGTTCCACCGCGCGTAAGCCCACATTTTGGTGACTCTTTCTCTTTGTATGAAGTTTCAAATAATGTAAGTCAGGGTGATATGACCACACGTAATATCTTTTAATGTAACAAACGAATGGCTTTGCCGTTTGCACAGTTTTTAGAACAAGTGGATACAGTATGATTGCAACGAAAATTATAAGATTGTAGGTCCAAGGGTCAGTTCGATATGCCACGTGGCCTTATCACCCGCAATTTCCGGGTGATATGGCCAGTAAAAACGTTTTCTTTTTAGCTTGCCATTTGAATCATTTCACAGAGGTAATTATTGTCTTTCTGTAGTTCGTGCAGACAACATAAAATACACTGAGACATGTTTTGTGCAAACCCTCCATGCTTCTCTAGGCCTGATCGACTATTACTATGGCCATATCACCCGTAGTGATATCCGCTGCATGAGCTGCAATTAAGGCACGCATCAATAATATTGAAAGTCCTGCGTGAATTATTTCAGTAAGATACTTCTAGAGTTGTTTACGACCATGATTTAAAGGTTTTTTAACGTTAAATCTCCAATTTTAATTTTTTTCAAATCATGGCCATATCAGCCCGACTTATCTTACGTCAGTTGGTTATTAATGCATTTTTTTTTTGCATTTAACAAGGTGTATAACTCATGATACACAGTGCTTCAAAGGTTAAACTCAGATCGGAGTGTTTGTTAATCGTAATTTCATTTTAAGCAATAATGGGGAGGTTTTTTTTTTGTTTGCTCGATTTTTATAGCGTAAAGAGGATGTTTCTTTCTCGGCGTGTCGCAGTCGTGTACGCGTGTACTTAATGGAGAGTTACTACTTGTCTCGAGCTATATGTGAATCAGGCGTCGGCTCGCGTGGCTCCGCTCCACGGTGACAAAATACCCGGCTGGTAATAACGCACGTCCTCGTGCCACATTCGTGTCGTCGAAGAAACAGACTCCGATGAATTTGCCGATATAATACACGACACGGGATGCTTCCTTTTGAAATAAATTCTTTTTGTCTTTCGCTTTTCAATACTCTTCACTTAGCGTGAAACTGTGAATTTTAGTAATTTTACACTGCAAAAAAAAAATTCTTGTCAGGTTCAACGTACTGGTATTGAAAGTTTTTATGCATATACTGGTACATTACATTTAATGTACAGTAGTCATGAAATTAACATACGGTATATTAAAAACTTAAAAAAAAAAAAAACTTTGTTTTTAATAATTTACATTAACTTGACTATAAAAGTACTTCAAATCCAATGATTTTCTTTAACTTCACTGCAAAAGTTCATTAATTCTTCATCACAATTGTACGTTAACTTCGATGAACCAGTTTTTGCATAAAAACTTCGAATCCTGTGCATTAAATTTTCTATTTTTGTAACAATGCACGATTATTTCAAGAGCCCGCTTGCGACTTTATTTGGAGGTTCGACGATTTCGGAAATGGGAAACAATTTTTGGAATTTCATTGCTCAGACATGCGATATAATAAATAATTTCTCGCGTCTCGATAGCAAAGAATTCCAGTTTGCGGGGCAAATGCGAATTATTATCACCGCGGGTTGGAGATAATCAGAAAATCGCTACAACCTACGTTCGTCGGTGCGCACACGACTACGGTGAGGATAAAGCTGTCGCGTGTCCATGCTGGACGAACGAACGAAGAGACGTCCGTGAAAGTTTCGTATTGTCGCCTCGCACCCGTTCGTAAGCGTAAGCGAGTGTGACGGGAGTGTCAATGAGCTCGTCGTTGCTCATAGCCTGCGGGCCACCGAGAGCCCGATCGGCACACCGGCGTTGTACGACAATAATATCTCCTCAAGAATTCTTTCAATCAAAACCCAATTTCTATATCAACCGCCACTCGTCGAGTGTAAAAGTGCCTCGAGCCTGAATCGAACGTGTACCGAGAAATATCTGTATCGCCAATAAATTTTGCAGTTGGCTCACTCATCGGGTAACTTCAAATTTTAGTTATTCATCGTGCTTTGAAGCCAAATTCGATTCCTTCAAAAACCTTTAAAATTTATTTTTCCCAAAACGTTTAATATTCATCGGAAATCAATTAATTTTATCAATTAAATTGTATTTATTTAAAAAAATTTCAAAGTTAATTTGTTTGATTAATGAAATTACTTAACGTATGAGAAAGTACTCCGAAGCACATATTTCCATTTATCTTTGCGCGCTCAACGCCAATCCGACGGCAGCATTGTCCGAAAGTCTTAATTAAGGAGCATCCTTGATGTCCAAAAAAAAAAAAATAACAATGATTCCATTCTCTCGCGACTCAAGTGACTCCTACGCCTTATTATTTAACAGGGTCGTCGAGTACCGCGGCAGTGGCAAAAAAAAAAAAAAGCAGAAAGAAAGAAAGAAGAAAAAAAGTCTCATTATCAGACTCGCCTCCCGTCATGCGCGTCAAGCGTTGCGGGAAGGTTCGCGCAGCGCGTTTACGATTCGCGTATGTGCTCCGAGCAAACGCTGTGCCAGTGCATGCAATGCACACGCCGCTCCGTTCGCCATTGTTTGGTACACACTAGCCGCTTGTAACGCTGTGTTTGTTGCACCGCGAGGCGAACGATTTCACAATCAAGCGTGGAATCATGACGACGTTATATTCATATAAGAGAGCCTGCGAGTCCCGATCGTACGCAACGATAGACGATGAAGGTGGCCGAATGCCCGCAGCGCCGAACTGCAGGTCTGCGGCTAGAATCGTTGCGAGCCGGTCAGCTTCACCGTGTTGATGATTAAGATGACTCGAGCCAGGCGTGCCGAGCTCCATCGATAGCCGCGCTCGAGCGATCCACTCGCCAACGCTCTGGCACTCTCAAGAACATCGCTTACCCGACTTCGATGTCTCCTCGTCGCGTAAATACGGAGTTTTGCGTACCAACAGGATAAATGTTTTCCAGGCAACGAGGCGTCGGTTCAACGTTGGAAGGCACATTTGCATCTCTACCACTCACAACTCTACCAGCGAAACATCTCGTCCCAAACAGCTCTATCAAAATCTCTACTAGGAGGTACAAAAACTCTACCAGAATCAAAATAAAACTCTACCGGACTTGAAACAAAACTCTACCGGATTTGAAATATAACTCTACCGGAATAGAAATAAAACTCTGCCGGTATGGAAATAAAACCCTACCGGAATAGAAATAAAACTCTGCCGGAATGGAAATAAAACCCTACCGGAATGGAAATAAAATTCTACCGGAATCGAAATAAAATTCTGCCGGAATGGAAATAAAACTGTACCGGAATCGAAGTAAAACTACCGGAATGGCAATAAAACTCTACTGGAATAGAAATAAAACTCTACCGGAATGGAAATAAAACTCTACTGGAATAGAAATAAAAAAAACTCTACCGGATTGGTAGAGAACGGTAGAGTTTTATTTTGATTCCGGTAGAATTTCTGTACTCTCTGGTAGACATTTTTGTAGTTGTAGTACTGAGTCAGAGATGTTTTCTGGTAGAATTGTAAGGGGTAGAGATATAAATGTGTCCGTTGGAAGACAAGAAAAAAAAAGATTGTATATACGGAATTTATTCGAGCGGGGAACGTGAGGCGAGACAGGCCATCTCGATTAATGATACATGGACAACGGCGGTGAAGTGCATAATATGCATACGGCTGCAGAGCGAGAAGAATCCTCGCTAACGATCATCGGAGCTCGAGCACGGTTGCGTAAAGAAGCACTGATTCTTATCCGTAGACCGGCGATTCTACTATGTTTCCTTTCGTTTTCTCTCGGATAGATGCTGCGGATGCCGCGGTTGCTAGTGGGATCGGCTAATTGCCCAAATGACGATGTCTTCATCTTAATCGTTGCGGGCGCTTGGGAGCGAAAAAGGTGATATGCTGCGAAGAATTCTTGGTGTGAATTCAGCGGGTGGATCAATAAATTCTTTGGGCCAAAAAAAATTGATTGGTCGGGTCGGCGAATTAGTCAGTCGCACAGAAGTTTCATTGGTTGGCACCAGCCAATTAAATTGTCGACGGGACGAATTATTTGGCCGGCGGTGAAAATTGCTGTGGCAGGACAAACAGGAAGGGTTAACGATCGATGGAAATATCTTGCTCAGCAGCGAAATGGGGAACGAGAGAAATTTGGGCAATAATTGTTACAAGTCCCAGCGAACTTAAGGATAATGCAACTGGATTTGATGACTTCAGGATGGATATCGTAAATTCGGAATCGTTAATTTCACGGGCGGTGCTTTTGTGCGACGACTTGGATAATCACTTTTTTTTTCGTTGCTGCGAAATGTTAATATTCAATAGACGGAGAGGACAAACGAGCTGTGAATTTGTGGAAAGGCGAATGGGAAGAAAGGACGAAGAGCCCGAGAGACAAGGCACGAGCTGGCACCGATCTCTATAGTGTTTTGCTTCTCGACAATTAACGACACTTTCTAAATCCTTTCATAGCCCTGTTTCGCCGAATCCACGGAGACACGTCGGAGATTCCAGTTATCGAGCTTTGGCGAAAAATCGAATCGTTAATCAATTAATGTTTTTTTTTTTTACCTAAATCCTCGGAGCGTTAAGATAAACATTTATTGTGCAATCCACAGTTTGAGGTGCTTAGTCGCCAATTACAGAGTTAAAAATGACCCAATCTTCGTGTAAAGATTTCATTTCGTTTAACTCCTATTCTACGGAAAACGGAAATTACTTTGCGATTTTTTGTTGAATTTCTTTACCACAGTTTTATAAACGAACGATTTCTTTTTCTGTAGCTAACGACTGGTGAAAAATGTCCGACACATATATCGTACATCAGCCGTAACGTCGACGGCCAATTTCAGTTATTTATTTTCTTTATTTTTTGTCGTTAACAAGCGCAAGATACCAATCGGCGATTTGTACGCCCATAATAAAGATTGCTCCGGTAACAGAATATTAATGATTCGCACGAAGAAAATTGAATACGAAGGAGAGATTTCTTCTCGACGGTAATTCCTCGTCCCTTTTTTCCGCCGGATGAGGTTCGCCCGACAGTGCAGGAAGGCCCGTAGGTGGCACACACGGAGTGATCTCATGTTTCATATTTATAATCTCATCTGCATATTACGAGCGGGGTGTGCCTAGGCGCTCACTTCTCCTGCCTCGAGGCCCGTCTCATAGAGACCCCACGGCATAGCGGAATGGAATGGCAATCTTCCGTTCTCTTATTCTCTCTTTATCCTCCCTCTCATAAACTCTTCCTTTCATTTCGGATTAGACTCGTTGTTCCACATGCATTCTACACACGTCTCTCCTACGTCAGAATCTCGTCGCTTCTTTCTTTGAACTCGCGCCAATAAAGAACACCCAGGCAGATCACGACGTTGTAAATCTCGTCGTGAAATAAGAGAGGAAAACCAAGTAAAAAATTGATTGTATTGAGAAATATATTTTAAAGAATGGTTCCGATTAAATTACCCGAACGAAAATTCCCACGAACTAGTAGCCAAATGTACAGACCTGGTACACACTAAAAAATGTCTGCAATCAACAAGCATTTCTTGTCCAAAACGGACCAGCGTATCTTTTTTTCTCGTTAACTTTACAATTCTTTTTTATCTAGCATTTTTGGATAACAAAAAATTGTAAAATTAACGAGTTTCTGGACTTTGTGGAAAAGATATTTGTTAAATGAACTGACGTTTTTTTTTTTTTTGCTGTGTACAATTTTCAATGATTTACGGTACTTAGTCATTGATTTTGTTCGACGAAACGATAAATCGCCTTTTCCTTTCCAACCCGCACTCTTCTTTTTCTTGCGCTAATACCGAAGAGCTTGCAGTGAAGGAAACGTGACTCTGCTTGGATGTACAGGACTCTACTGGGAATCGCTCCTGCCGGTTATACCGATTTATGTAATTTCCATTTAATAATGGCTGGCACGAAGAGACTCGCACACACGATAATCCGAATCCTGTCGTCCATACAATTTCATTCGTTTGTAAGAGACCGATCGATCTTGACCCTGGACTTTTCGCATACTTAATACACTATTCCCTCTCGTATCTCCGTTGACGCGATGAATGTCCGAGTGGAAGAAACAGAAACGGACCCTTCACGATTTCTCGGTAAGAGCGTGACGGTATGCGCGTGGCAATTCGATGACTAATTAAGAACGGTGATCTCACGATATTGTATCGCCCATCTTATTATTGTTGTATTTTTTAAACGATCAAATTTAATATAATTCAGCTGCCTCTGCGAATATTAAAAATCTTCGAAGTTTGACGTGAGGTAAAAAAAAAAAAGAAGTCCGGATCGAACATCATTCTTGACCCCGCATATTGACCTTCGATCAATCATCATTGATAGTCAATTTAATCATTCGACGGTCAGCAGATCGTCGGTCAGAGTACGGCAAAACGAACTCGTGGCTTCAATTTGAGATGGAACTTTTTTGTGTGCGGCAAAAAATGGTAAAAATAGTCCATTTTGCCTCCCACTTCCCCAGTCTGATGCGCAATCGCCAAATGACTGATTCATTGAGATCAAAGACCCCGAAGTCGATTGGACGGTTTGAACGATGGTCGAACGAAAGATTGGCGAATGTATCATCGTAACGGAACGGAGAATCACACAGTGAATCATACAGAATCGCACAATGAGTCGGAAGAGGTTCGAGAGGAGTTATCGATGCCTGTGGACTTTATGCGATAGCCGCTATACAATACGCAGGACTGGCAACCCCCGGGGCAATCTATCCTCCTCGACGAGCCTCGGCGTAGGAAGAAATTATTACGGATAACAATGAGAGGCTATTAACGCGTAACTCAAACTCGAAGAGTTGACCGGTCCAGGAAGCGGAGGATCTGCTGCCGACCCACGTGTCCCTCAGCCAGGCTAAGCGGTGTCTCTCTGGCGATACCACTGCGAAAACCCACGGTGAACTTCGTCCGAGCAGAGGCGCCCTTCGTCGTCGCTATTTTACCGCCCGAAGATTACCGGGGAGCGTGGGCCAGTACCGGACATCTAACGCGAAAAACTCCTAAGAGCTTATTTGCGAAGCCAAGTCTCGATTTTTTTTTTTTTTTAATCTTCAATGCACACAAACTTCAGCAAATCGACCCGAAAATTCCAAGTGTTTTAAACTATTATTAAAAATATCTTTTTCAATTTCAATCTTTTTGGATCTATAATTAAAAAAAAAAAAACAGTTTTTCCTATAAGAGTTCAATACGTTCAATAAGTTTACTTTCTCACAGACAAATCTTTAATTTTTTAAAAATCTTTAACGAGTAGAAACTTCGGAACATAGTTTCGAACAATTAATAAATATCTTCTTCGATTTCAATCTTTCCGAATGTAGAAAAAAAAGTTCTTGCGACCGGGATTCAGTAATGTTACTTCCTCATAGACGAATCTTTGATTTTTTAATCCTCCAGCAAATACTACCATTTTAAACCATAAAAAAAAATCTTCAATTTCAACATTCTTACTTTAAAAAATAAAACTATTTGGCATCAGAATTCACTTATTTTGCTTCCTCGTCGAGAAATTCTTTATTCGATCTAAAAGAAACTGAATTTTTCAAAAAGGACGATTCTCACATATCCTTTCGATGTGGAAAAGTTCCCGAACAGTCGAGAAAAATGATAATTTTCGACGGCAAAAAGGCTAGGCCTCTTGAAGAGGAAATATGAGCCCAGCCGTGATTACCCACCGGCCGGTATTAGTCCGTGCTGCCCGCTGCAGCATGTGTATATATATATATATATATATAATACATATATATATCCGAACGACTGTAAAGTCCGATTGTATCACGCGTGAGAGAGCTCGGAACAGTCGGTCACGTGCGCGCGGGGCTTGACCAGCGGGAATCATATTCCTTGTGCCCGGGGTGAGCGAGACTCGTGGTCTGCAGCCTCTCGGAAATCGTGTTTCCCTTTTCTCCATCTGGCCCGTTCGCTGTGCGAGTGTATTGGAAAATATACACGAGGTACGCAAGAGATGGAACAACGGTGTGACACGTGTACCGGCACACACAGAGCGTGCAGCGGCGGTCTCGGAGTATCCCGGGCTGAGCGGAGAGCGCACGAGAGGCGAGTCGCGGAGCACGATCGGCACGAGTAACGAAAGCCGGTGAGCGCGGACGGAAAAACGAGAGAAAATAAGAATGGTAGGAGGGGAAGCAGGAGGAGGAAGAATAATAATAAGAAGAAGAAGATCGCGCAATGATCCGGCCGCGACGCCAAGTGAAACAGAGAGAACGAAACGGAGATATTGAGGGAGCGAGGGGAGGGAATCCTCCTTTATTCTCGGGCGCGCAGTTCGTGGCTCGGGGTGGTCACGTTTCGCATCGCGGAACTCAGTTCTTTTTCCGTTGTTTTTATTTTATTTATTTTATTTATTTATTTTTTTTTCAAAACCCTCGACGAAGTCGAAGACGGTGGTTACTTATATTCTGCGCGAGGGAAGGCGAGGAACAGGAATCATTGGGGGGAACAACGCCGTCGCTGCTTCTGCACCGCAGCATCAGCTCTCGAGCCATCCTCTTCTTGGTTAAAAACAAAAAAAAAGTCCTTTTTTATTGCAACGGAGTATCATTCATTACATTGGCGATTCGGCCTCTCATCATTTCAATACCCTCCAGGATAGCTCCCTCAACGAGGCGCGCCGAGCTCCTCCGCTTGTGCGCACGACTTAGCGAGAGCCCGGTCGTTCTACCCTTCGGGAATTTGAATTTCGGTCCCGGGGGCCAAAACTCCTCGATCCCGACAACGGATAATTTGCGGTTGCGCCCGAATAACTACCATGGCCTGGCATAATGTACTGGCGTGTCCTGCGCATTCCACCGTTGCAGCCTCCTTCTTGCCTCCCTCTGGCTGCAATCCTCTTGTCTTCGCCAGTTCCTTTTTCTTTTCTCCACGATCGCGAGAGTAGCCCGTCGGTATTCAGCGCTCGATCGCAGAGATCTTGATGATGCCCGAACGGGCCGCGCGTGTCTCGCCGGCCGCGCATGCGCGGCCCTCGATCGATCCTCGATCCTCGATCCTCGATCCGCGTTTAGCGGGCACGCAAGAGAAAACAACGCAACTGCGATCGCTCTCCTTCGATCTCCGCACCGAGAGTGGGACGATCTCGCCCATCCGTTATATTCTATACGCTAAGAGCTCCGAGACTGGCAGGAGGATCGATATGCCTCGATGCAAACTGACTTTGATATCTTTGTTGCGAATTCACCGATCGCTTCGGAGTTGGATCTCGACGTGGTCTCCTTCGCGGACGCGCGCAATGCTCCGCATCACGGTGCGCGTTGCAACCGCGTCGGAGGGCTCGTTCCTTCAGCGTTCGGAATCTTCGGGATTCGATATATACCCGGAGGGAATATAGATAAACGAGAGCCGGGAGAGAAAGGAAGAAGGGGGAAAAAAAATAATAAAATGAGGATGCATAAAACATGAGAGCCACCTACGCGCTGAGGGAGAGACGGAGAGAGGATCGGAAGGGGGTTTGGAAACCGTAGGACGAGAAACCGGCGGCTGAGAGAGGTACCGACACAAGGCGCCCATAATGAGGCAGAAAGAGGAAAGAGGCCCTTCGGCTGTTTCGTACCCGCTCCAGAGAGGTCGTTCGAATGCGCATCGCGCCAACTAAACGGACTGCCGCGAGGAACTGAGCGGTGGTCGGGGAAAACGAGAAATCGGCATTCGGTTTGAATGGAGAAAAATCACTGCATTCCAGTAAAAAAAAAAACGTTGCGATTATGAATAAATAACAATTCCGGGCTTCTGATTGGGCGTTGGAAACTGACGATTTCGGCAGCAGCGTGAAGTATGCGGCATCATTTGCGATTGTAGGTAGGAGTGGGGTTCGCTGACGTGATTTTTCGATATGTCACCGCGAACTTTTAAGCGGATTTCTGTAATTGTGGCTCATTTTCGTGAATTCATACACTGAGAGAAGGATCTTGCAGATATGACTATACCGCTTGAGAGATATTATTATAGCACATAGTAGTAGGGAAGTAGGGCGCCACCTATGATAGGAAGTATCGGATTTATAAAAATTTTTCGTAGATATTATGGGGGAAATCCTTGGAAAATCTGAGTCTTTCCGCCATAGATGACGCCCTAGTGCCCCACTACTGTGTGCTATGGTAATTTTTATTTGGTGATCGGCAGTTTTTACAAGATCCTTCGGCAGTATAACAGGTGGACACAGAAAAGGTCGACACGAAAGCACTGTCGGCACTGTGAAATATGCCACGCAAATATATGACCACGGATAAGGCTGTACACCAAGTCAAATCTACACCAAGAGAGTGCACACGTTACCAACTAAACACCCCACAACTGAACACTCAACAACCCAACACAAGTTCAGACTACTTCAGATCACTGAGTCAAACGCTCATGTCTTATTGTGACAACAGTAAAGAGCGCGTTATTCGGGCATAATCATTATCACGATACTTTAGGTACAGATTCTCCTCAAGGGTAGTATCGCCTATACATTGTTGTCGTAATCAATCATGGGAATATCACTCGAGAATAGCTCCCCTGAAGTATGCGGTCAATTTGTATGCAGTTGTCGAATGTTCAGTTGGTAGTGTTTTCACTCTCTTCGGTGTAGAGTTGACTTGGTGTACAGCCTATTATTCGTGGTCCCATGTTGCAGTGCCTACATTCACTTCTTCGTGTTGACGTTTTCTCTATCCACCTGATATTCTGCCGAAGGATTCTAGTGAAAACTACCGATCACCCAAGAAAAATTACCAAAGCACATAGTAGTAGAGCACTAGGTCGCGACCTATGGCGGAAAGTCTCAGTTTTTCCGAGAATTTTTACCGTAATATCTACGAAAAATTCTTAGATACAGACGTATTATCACAAACATCAATCAGGCTATGAAGTTCTGGTATACCAAAATCTGTTGAGTCACTTTTTGCCGTTCCAACGTTTAGTGGTGCCTGCGGAAAGTCGCCAAGCCGCCGGACTACAGTGAAATGCACAACTCTCGAAACGAGAGAAACAGCTTAAAGCGGTGAAAATCATGAAAACGGCCCAGTCCGATTTTAGCGCGCAAAATAGTGATGTCTGGACTAGGTAAGATTCACCCCTTCTATATCTTTCCTCCGGGTGAAAAAAAAAACGATCAAAGTGATCGATCGTGCTTGATTGAAGAGTGCGCAATATTTTTCGCAATTTCGCGACGGATCACGTAAGAGGCGCAATTTTTCATCACGATCGATCGAGGATCGCTGTCCGGTAGATCGTAAAGTTGGTACAATGCCGTGGAGGAACACGATTGCGGATCCGCGGATCGTCTCGGTGAAGCTATCGGGCGCGTGTATTATTAAATTCCAATCCTCTTTCTCTCCACGCTCTTCGGGCAATAACAGGACACAATCAGCTCGGTGTAATCCCTTCCGCAAGATATCTTAAGGATAATAACAGTCGCGGCAGCCCGCAGCAATGTCTTTCTCCTCGGCCGCTGGATATAATGAGGAAGAAATTCTACGCTGTTGATGATCGTCATTGGGTGTAGAAATTCTTTTATTTTCCCTGCTTTCTAGAGTCTACGTTGGAAGCTGGACGGACCGTAGATCATGGAAGATGGACGAGCCGGGAGGCAACAATGATACCCCGGATTAGCGAAGTACGAGGCTCGGCTACGGTGAGAAAATTAATTCTCACCGCGAGCGTAGATCAACGCAGGGTTCGCGATGCTCCGCTGCCGGGGTTCGGATGATCGTGGAAGGGTTTCTGCTCCGAGCCGGTAACTCTATATCCACGCGGTCAGACCACCGTACCGAGACGCGGTCGCGCAATGACTTTAATCCACATCATAACTATCGGCGGGCACCTCTGTGTGGCGAGATACAGGAGAGATAACGTTTCAACTCTCGCGGCATCGGAGGTGGTAACTACGTGAAAAGTCCATTGGAAAGGAGGAGGTAAAAAAAAATTCTGAAGAAAGAGGCGGATAGGCCTCAGCCATAAAATAGATAACGAGGACACGGATACCAAGTGCTGGAACTGCGGTCTGCTTTGCTTATAGAGCGCTATAATATTTCAGCTCTAAATAAAATAAAAAAAGCTCGCAGGCTCTCGGGTTAACACAGCACCCCTGTGCATAAAATTAATTTCGGAAAAATATGCTGTTGTCGAGATTATTAATATCGTTAATATGGATATTTTATTTGCGTTGATCCTTCGCAGTCGCCGCGGATTAAATTGACGCGGAATTTGACACACATTTTTCGTTTTTCTCTTCAACATGTTGACATCAATTTCCCTTATATTACAACTATTCAGACATCCTTTAGAGTGTTCGAGGTACGTTTTGTATTTTTTTCCCCCAACCTGATGGACAGTTTTCAATTAATTGTCAGAGCTAATTCGACGGGCGCAGTTAAAAAAGCTTGTACTTTTTACAACTTATTGTCCACAAGCGTTCACAATTTTTTACCCGTTAATTTTCCGATCGCACCATCCGGCACCAGTTTTACAAACAAAAGTACAAAATAAAATTGTTAATGACACGGGAAATAAAACGACAGATTTGTATATCCAAACCTGAACAAACGCGCTTGTCACTTATTGAACAAAATTATTTTGCGAAACTTCGTATTCCGATTTCACGAAATTATTTTTCACTCAGCGCTGCGACTACGAACGTTCAATAATAAAATATCACAATAACAATAAATATCACAATTTATTAATCCAATAAATTACAGTTCCCCAAAATTCTCTAAACTGCAAATAAAAATTCCCAATCCAAATGAATTTCTACAGGACCAAAGTTTCAAACAATGTCTAGCCCCAATCTAGGAATTGATTTTCAGCGATCGAGGTTTAACGAACGTTCCGGAGGTTCCCCCGGCAGGGCCGTCACCGAGCCTTCGTTCGGCACGAGGTCGTAATCGTTAAGAAGCCCGCCGGAGCGTTCGCCCGTACGCCGCATCGATGCCAGTTCCGCGGCTATCCCCGCCGAGTGTGTTCTCCGCCTCCGTGCGATACGTATGTGGCGAGCGTACGCGAGTGCTACGTGTCGAAGTGGGCACTGAAAATTTAAGGCGTCCTCGAGGTCGGAACAAATGTCGGCCTACCGCGCCGGCTCGTTTCGTTCTACGGCGCATTCGCCCTATTGCATACACACACATCCAACCCGTAGAGCCGGCCAGGAGAATCGGCGGGAGCAGAAATCGTCGTAATAAATTCTCAGTTAATTGCCGGGAGTTGTACCTTAATCAGGTAAACAAGCGAGTCCGATGCGGTAAGGGAGAGGAGAGGAGGGGAGAAGCACGGTTCGAAAAGCCATTGGTCCAGCGAGAAAGCCCGCTGACGTCGCAGCCTCCTTTATAACTCTCTTTCCGCTGTAAAACAGCTGGTAAACCCAGCGTGTTTTCCCCTCAGGTTTGTCGCCCTCGCGGTCTCCTCGCTTTCTTCTCCCCTCCGCCTCCATCGACGTTCGCCTCTCGCGCTGCGAACTCAATC
Organism: Amblyjoppa proteus; assembly: GCA_963922035.1. Taxonomy (NCBI): domain Eukaryota; kingdom Metazoa; phylum Arthropoda; class Insecta; order Hymenoptera; family Ichneumonidae; genus Amblyjoppa; species Amblyjoppa proteus. Next base: position 3,889,095 of record OY998228.1, on the reverse strand, counting down.
TCTCTTCCCACCGTTCGATACCCGCCAGCCTCACTCGCGAGTATCTCGTACGTCCGCGAAACCGCGACGACTAATTGGAGTTATCGGTTCCACGATTTCGTCACGCGGTGACATGCCCGAGGATGTCGCTCCGCAGGGTCGAGCCGCAGGACGGGACGATTGATCTCACCTTCGCGAATTCTGGAGCTGCGAGCACGCGCGTGCGCAGGCGCGTACGATCTCTCGTCGAGGAGGAATTTTTCCGCGCGGCTCTCGTTCCTTTGATCGCCGAGGGGGAGAGTTTGCCGCATCCTTGCGGCTCTCGGCAGATCCGGCCGTGGCGAGGATAAAAGGTCGGCGTAATTGAGCGTAGGTAAACTATCGGGAGAACGGGGCGAGTAGAAATTTTGACATTTGTCGAAATAGAAAGTAAAAAATGTTATTTTTCTCAAATTGAAATGATTGAGCAAAAATTGAGAACATAAATATATCGAATTGAACTTGTATCGAGAACAAATTTATGAATAGGTGAATAGAGGGGTGTTAGAATAGACGAAAATTCGAACGGTAAGAATTTCGAGTCCTGGAGATCTAAAATTGCGGACATCAAGAGTGTTCAAAATTTCGAATTCGTTATAGCGAAAGGGCAATGAGTGAAACGTTCAAACTATCGAAAAACCAAAAAGTCGAAGAGTCTAAATAGCGAAAGACCAGAAAGACTAATGGTGAGAATAGCGACAGCTTACAAAACGTCACGTCTCACATTTCTAAGCTGTTTTGATGTAATCGTCAGCAATTTTTGCGGATCGCTATTCACTTTCGCAATTTCGATTCTCGCTATTTTGGTCCTTCGATATCGCGCGTATCTACGTTTTAGTCGTTCGAAATATGTTATTACCGCGACATCTTTCCGATAGGTATGTGGGCTATTAAAAGTATTAGCTTGTCTTTATTTTTGACTTCAAAATTTCAGCCCTTCCAAATCTGGTCATTTAAAATTTTGACCATCAACTTCTAAAAACGTACGTTCCATTAATAAAACACTCGAAAAAAAATAACCTCTCAGAACACCGTTATGCGATTTAGCTATCTATCGAAAATACAATTGCCGAACAACTTATTTTGCGATATTTTATTAGTCGCAATGATGAATATCGAAATATTGATCGTCCGACATTTCGATCGTTCAAAATTTTCAGCCCAACCCAATGATGAATATCGACATATTGGCCGTTCGACATTTCGATCGTTCACAATTTTGAGTCACAACCGCGGAGAACCCGAGGAACTATCGTTGTCCTCCCCTCTCTCTTTCTACGCCCGGTTCGGCTTCGTCGGGAATTTATAATAGTTTAATGGCGCATCTGAGATTTTCCTCGCGTCTTGTAACGCAGTCTCGTTGCGCACGCAACCGGTAAATAACGCTAATAAACATGTACGAGGCGGTCCAGCACACCCCGCGGCTACGTGGAGAGAAGGGACGTGTGGCCGCGCGGATGCGTCGTAGTTATGAGGTGGAGGACTCGAGAGCTATCGTAGACGAAAGACCCGCTTGGGTTTATTCCGTGCTACGGGTGTGCGGGTCGTACCGCATCGGTTTATAACTGTGGATTAGCTAGTAACTACGCGGGCGGTTATTTCACCGAGCTTTTCGCTGAGAGATTTACTTGGCTTCGAGGGCCGCAAATCAACGTACAAAGTATATCCTCCACGGTTTTAATCCTCCTTCCTCTTGTCGTGACGCCGTTTGTTACCCGGCGCGGCTCTCTCCGGCCGCAAGAATAATCACCGGTGAATTATATCCTTCCGCGTATCGTTGTCGTCGTCGTGCGCGACAAAAGTTTTCGGAAACCATCGAAAAAAAGGACGAGCGCGAATGAAATCATTCGCCTTAGGTTCTTGTTGGTTTAGGCACGAAATTTTAAACAATTTGTCGTACATATATGTGAAAGAATTCGAAACTTCATCTCGCGAGGCCGCACTGAGAAAAAAAATTACATAGTAAAAGCAACAACACTGACTTTTTACCATAAAAAAAAATAGTTCCCAACAGGAATGTCTACGCTTTATGATTATCAACCGATTGAATATATCCTATGGGAAACTATCTATATGGACTTCCCAGTGGGAACGTTTGCTTATAGTAGAAAAAATACTATGCTTTTCGTCAGTGCGGTCCTTCGAGATGGAGATCGCAATTTTTTGAAACCGAAAAAAATATGATTGAGCTTAATTTTTTCGTTTATTTTTTTTTTTTTTTTTAATTTATTTACTTCGTGACAAAAGGGCAATACCAATTACAAGTAATTGATCGATGAACAGAGAAAAAAGTATGTGATCAAAAATGTTTACTGATATTTAAATTAAACTTAATATAATAACACAGTTTATTTATTTTTGTTGATCCTATAGCTTTCCCTTGTCCCTTACTCTGATAGAATTGCCCTCAGCATTTGTCCCCTAAAGTTTGCAATGGTTTCCCCAATCCAGACGATAGATCTGGCTTACAAGTAATCAATGCGCACTTTTGCTGCCGAAAGGCTGATTATTGTAGCTAATAAAAAATCTCTATGTATCTCTACATTCTTAATGTTAGCAAAAGAGTTAAAATTTGGATCTTAAGATGTCTTTCTAGAAAACGACTCCAAATTATTTGCAATTTTGTAAAATTGTGTAGTTTACTATCATTTTGAAAATTTCACCTACACAGAAAAAGCGACTGGTAAGTTACGTTTGTGGCAATTTTCTTTTTGTCTAATGATAAAAAAAAAGTCTATCCCTCTTCGGAAAAAAACCCACTTAAATAGCGCGACCCCGCTAATTTAAATACACGAAAGCTGGCTTTGATCGACCCAATCACATATCGCGAGCGCGATTCCAGTGGATTCGCAGGCCGCGTTTTCAGAGATCACCCCGAAGGATCTATATCTCTATCTCCGAGTTCGATCTTCGTGACCGCCGATCTCCGTGATCTCGAAACTCTCCTCAAGAATCGTTTCTCTCGCCCCTTTCCTTTCCGCCCCCCTCTTGCTGGGCTCGCGAACACGTCGAGGAGGGTATCGAGACCGAGCTATCAGCAGGACCGAAGTGGACGTCGTCCCGCCGAGCTGCCGCCCTCGGATAATTGATCTCCCTCCAGGAGATCCGGAGACATTAGAATGCAGCGAATAACTCGCCCCTCTCGCCGCTCCCACCTCTCCGCCCGGTCGTTAATTACTCACGCACTCGCGCGGCTCGCCCGACACTCGCGTGAGAAACAATTTTATTTTTTTGTTCATCTAAATTTTTATTTTTTTTTCTCGATCATCGCCGACTCTCGAGTTTCATCGATCGCGATCCTCGAGTTCCCGAGAGCGGAGCGGTCCGAGGAACGGACACGCGAAGTATGTATGAAGTAACGCGCGGGTTAACGACGCCTGCACGCTCGTTAATAATAAATAATGCTTTACCCACGTAGCCCACGGATGCAACATATTGTGAGCTCGCAAATTTCCTCTCACGAGTATCGAACTGCGTGTACGAGCTTCCAACGGCCGCTTCGATCGCTACGCGAATTATTCCGATAATTAAGCCGATACTTAAGTCGATCGGCACGGTAGCGCGCGAAGACAGCGGCCTCGATAACTTAAGGTAGTCCTTGCGCATAGTGTTCAGTTCGCATAAGTTTCAGAGAAATGAGAGGGAACTGCAAACACTTCTGTATGGTATTAATATATGAAAACAATCAAGCATATTAACGGGGCTGAAAAGATCAATTTTTGCATGATTCTAAAATTTTATCAACATATCGATGAAAAATAAACATTTTCATCGATCTCCCGGAAAAATCGACTCTCCCGGAAACCTAACTTTTTTATGAAAATTATTCGTTCACTGTTCTGAATACGTATGAATATTTTCAGATTTTCAAAGTTCACTGTGAATTTTTTTCTATATGGAAAAAAAATGTTTAAATCTGAAAAAATTCATACGCATTCAGAAAAACGAACGAATCATTATTTATTTATTTACTTAACGGGGACAAGGCCCTTGATACAAATGATATACACGTATAATTTTCCAATTACAATTTTTCAATATGTATTCTCAATAACAGGTTATAACATTCTCTGTCTATTTTTCGTAAATCTAATTTGTCTTTTTATTTTCATTAAAAAAGAAAGTAAGCTGTTCATCAGATTTCTTGAAAAATTTTATTTTTCATCCATTTGTTGATAACAGTTTGAAATTATTATTATGCAAAATTAATTTTTTCGGCACCTTTAATATGCCTGATTTTTTCAGATTTTCATACCATCCAGAAGTGTGTGCGATTCCCTCTAATTTCTCTGAAACTTACGCGAACTGAACACTATTCGCAAGAACTCCCATAATCATCAGCACGACAAAGAATCTAACTACAGAGGTCTTGTACTGCACCACCGAGCAATCAATATCGGCGGATCTCACCCGTTACACTAGATATCTTTGGTGAAAAAAAATAAAAAAATAAATAAATAAAAAAATGTTTATTTCACTCGACAGGTGACTCAGATTTGGGGCGCCGTTCAAAAAATTAATTTTTTTCGGCACCTTTAATATGCCTGATTTTTTCAGATTTTCATACCATCCAGAAGTGTGTGCGATTCCCTCTAATTTCTCTGAAACTTACGCGAACCGAACACTATTCGCAAGAACTCCCATAACGATCAGCGGGGCAAAGAATCTAACTACAGGGGTCTTGTACTGCGCCACCGAGCAATCAATATCGGCAGAGCTCGCCCGTTGCAGTACATAGCTTTGGTGAAAAAAAAAAAAAAAAAAAAAAAAAAAAAACTTTATTTCACTCGACAGGTGACTTAGATTTAGAGCGTCGTTCCAATGCCTCGATTTTCTCTGGAACGATCGGGCGAGGAGGAGAGCGCGCTGGGTGTCGATATATACGAACGATACGACTCGCGCAATTTCGCTCCCTTCGCGCTAGCGCTGAGAGACGCGAGCGTTCTCGCGGGCTTCGACCGGCAATAAATCGTCGCAGCTGCCGTGAGAGAATCGCTACGCTCGGCCCTCGGTGTTTACGAGAGATAGCAGAAGAGAGAGAACAGAGCAGCGGCGGCCGGTCGGATCGGTGGCTGGCCGGCTTCTCGTTCGCTCCTCCGCAGATCGCCGATCGACGAGAGAGGAGCACATACTCCTCGCGTCCCACGGACGAGGAGGAAAGGAGCAAAAGTGGCATTCTCGGTCGGCAACGTCGTTGCTGTCGTCGCGAACGACGTTCCACCGACTCCTAGTCGTTGCGGAGGTGCAAGCGGGTCTTCGCGCTCCGAGCTCACTAGCGATCTACTCTCCGTCGATGCTACCTTTGCTTCGTGTGCCCGCAGAGATTCTGGTCTCGGGCGCGTGTGTGGGTGCATCGGGCCGAGAGTATACGAGACGAGTGGGCGGTCATTCATGGCGCGCTGAATTTCCACCTGATCGCCCGCGAGACTGACGAGGTAACGCGCGGCTCGGCACAGTGGAAACTTTGTTGTAGGGCACGGTTTGGGTGGATTACGTTACAGGGTTGCGGAACGCGCTGCGGAGAGGGCTGCGTAGACTCGTTGGGGTTTTTTTTTTTGTTTTTTCAACAAGGTGCTAGGCAGTCGTGGCTGAAAAGGTTTGAACATCCGCAAAACGTTTCCTTCGACACGAAGATACACTGATTTTTATTTGGTATTTCCTGACTCATTTTTACGGTTTTTTCTTTATCAATGAACTGTTTTTTAAGTTCAAAAAATTGTAAAATTATGAAGAAAAGGTGTGGAATTTTTTTGGGTGCGAGATGTTTGGTAGATGTGGAGACTCGTTGAGATCTTTTGTCGGTTAATTGACTCATTTTTACACTTTAAAAAAGACCCTCGAACTGCTTTTAAGTTCAAAAAATTCTAAAATTATGAAGAAAAATTGTGCTATATTTTTTTTTTGGGTGCGAAATGTTTGGTAAATGTGGAAACTCGATTAGCGCACGGTTCAGATGGAATACGTCATTACGTTGCTGAACGCTGCGTTCAGACTCATGGGAGGTTTTTGTCAACGAGGTGCTGGGCAAACGTCGCTAAAAAGGTTTGAACATTTGCCAAACGTTTCTTTCGTCACGAAGGTTCACAATTTTTTTTGTTTGTTCTTGACTGACTCATTTTTACAATTTTTTAAAAATCAACGAACTCTTAATAAATTCCAAAAATTGTAAAATTAAGAAGAAAACTTATGGAATCTTGGACGAGAGATTTTCGGTTAGTGTAGAAATATTTGTAACTATACAGATAGGCCCTACCTAGTTATATGAGTTACATTTTAACGTAGCGGTAATTTGACGTAAAAAGAAGTTAAATTATTTTAGAACGAATAGAGAAAGGGAAAGTAATTAAACACCGTGATTCGACGACGACTCAAAATTACAGGTCGAGGATACATCGAGAGAGTCTTGCATCGCTCGTCGGCTGTTTCATTCGACAGAAATCGCGGGAAATTATCTATTTCCGATTATCGATCTCCGGGACGTTGCAAGGAAATTTCGGAGTTTCGAACCGCAAGACGAACGAGACAGTGTAAATATAGACCACTCTCTCTCCCCCTCTCCGTTAAATCGTTGTACGCTCCTCTCAATCCCACGATACATCTGCTGCTTTCGCCGCGGAAACCCGAGAGCGAGCACGATCATCGATCGATCGACTCCCGATGATTTTCTCCACCGGCGATCGTGAGACTTCGGTATCTCGTGCCAGATCACTCTGCAGCGATCGCACTTGCGTGAAATCGTTAGATGATCCACGATTAGACGTTCTGTCCGCGAACTTAATTGGATCTAATTCGACTGGTAGAAAACTCTATAATCAAACACCGAAATAAATTTTAATAATTGAAAATTGAAGTTTTCATATCGCTTCCCTCATAAAAGTTGAGAATTGAAATTTTCATATCGCTTTCTCATAAAAGTTGAGAATTCAAATTTTCGAGGAAGCTTCGCGAATAAAGGAACGTCATGAGAAAACAATATGACAATTTCAATGTTCAACATTTTTATGAGAATGCGATAATTTCTCAACTTTTATGAGAAAGCGTTATGAAAATGTTAATTCTCAACTTTTATGAGGAAGCGATATGAAAATTTCAATTTTCAACATTATGAGGAAGCGGTATGAAAATTTCAATTTTCAACTTTTTTTTCAACACCAACGTCTTGTTAGACTTTTATGCAAAACGGCTGGCCGATTGAGGTTCAGCGCATAAAAATACACCATCGTCACCTTTCACGTTGTCGTTGATCGGCACTCGGCGCGAAAAAATACATGGAATTTGTTTGCACTTTCGATTTTTTACTCAAGAAATCCAAGTGATACCTCATTATCTTTTTCAACACCGTCATATCCATAATCTTGTGTATTTCTTGCTGTGGATCACGATAGGCACCTGGGTTTTTCCGGGATACCATCGGAAAGCAAAGGAATCGCTGTTTAAAAACACCCAGTCAAATTAAACAAAAAAAAAATAAAAATAAAAACAAATCCTCGAACCAAATCCAATCGAATCTCTACAGTAGCGATCACAAGTTCGTCGGTAAAAAAAAACAAAAAAAAAAGATAAAAACTAGAACGGACATGGGTGCCGCACACTTCCCGAGCCTCGTATCCCGATATCCGGAGGAACAATGTGCGCGCCTGGAGGGAGCGGCCTTTTCAAACCTATTGTTTTCATTTTTTTTTTTTTTTTTATCAATCCACCGAAAAGAAAATTGCATTTCAATAGCTATTATTCTCTCCTCTCCCATTTCTCGTCGAAATTTTCTAAAAGAAATATCAAATTATTTTTCATCTCCCCATCTCCTCCGGCGACTGTGGGATGTATCGTGCGGGTTCGGTTAAATCCGTCCTTACCCGAGCCGTTACCATTAGTTCTTCCCGCGGCGATAAATCTAAACGTGGGATCGCGCGGTAAGAGATTCCATAGCTTTGCGAAGTGTTCGAGCTACCGCCACTGGTTTCCTATACCGCGCCGGGTTTCTTATATATATATATATATATATGTTTCTCTCACGCCGACTCTCCGCTTTCCTTTGCCATTTTGCTGCTCTTCTTAGTAGTAACGAGCTACCATGTACCACGGAGGGTCGCTTCGCCTCCTCGGCCCTTCCGCCGTGTATCGGTACGCGAGCAATATATTCTTTCGCTGCGCGGTTAGGCTTATTGGAATTATCGGTGTCTCTCTCTGTCTCTCTCTCTCTCTCTCTCTCTGTGCGTGTGTACGGGTGTGCGGAAGGCGGAGGATTACCGAACGCTATTTCTCACGCGCTATCGCATCGGCACACCTCGACGAGCGGAGGAGACGCGTGACAAGGGCTCGCGCTGGAGTTCACAGGTTGCGACCGGCGAGACCGCCTATGCGTACCAGTTTCACCCGTCGTGGAGAGACTTCGCGTACGATAGTCTCGGAGTATCGCGGACGGCTTGACGAGGGTCGGACTGGAGGTAAAGCGTTGTCGGGGGGAACCGGAGGAATCGTCGGGATGGACAGCGTACAAGTTGCTGTGTAAACGAGGCGATACCCGCAGGGACGGAAGCACTCGATCGCACGAACCGGAGTCATTCATCTTTGTTTCGAGTAACGAATAGCTGTGGATACTTGCAATTTTTTTTTTTTTTTTTTTTTTTTTTTTTTTTTTCATCCTGTTTCTTCACTCTGGCGTTTGCTTCGTAGTTGGAAAAAATACTCCAGTTTTCTGGAAATTCATTGTAGAAAGAAATGGACATCGTTTGTGTCAAAGCTTCGTTCTATGTATTTTCATCCGCAGAAGAAAACTCGCTCCGAAACTCCCAAAAAAAAAAAAGCAACAAAATTGTTTCTCGTGAATTAAATTCACCACTGCGATTTTTTCATCCAGCTTCGTTTATAGTAGCGATTGCTTCATGGTTGGAAAAGACTCAAATTCTCTCGAAATTAATAGTAAAAAAAAATTAAAAATAATGGTCATCCTTTGTGAAAAGCTACATTCTATGTTGTAGTTGTAAATGTATTTACTGACATTGGTGTTTAGAATATTGATGGTGAGACATTTACGAACGATATGCAATACATATAACGTCAATGGGCCATCGATCGTGGTTCTTCAGCCCAAGATAATGTTTGGTATCCAGTGGAGAGTATTAATTACGTTTTTGATGATGAATGTATTGATTTTGGATTTTTTTTCTTTTTTGTTAACGTCTTTGTGGATGTATTATTCTTGATTGACCGCTCTATCTATTTTCCCTCGCATACGAAAACTCGCACCAAAATTCCAATAAAAAGGCAACAAAAAAAATGTATTGTCAATTAAACCCACGGTGTGCAATTTTATCATCCAGTTTCATTGTAGCAATGTTTGCTTCACAGTTAGAAACAAAGACTCAAACACCCTTGAAATTAAAAGTGTTTTTTTTTTTTTTTTTTTTTTTACAAAAAATGAATCATCCCTTTTATTAAAGCTACATTCTACATATTTTCCCCGCCTACGATAGCTCGCTGCGAAACCCCCAAAAAAAGCAACAAAAAAAAAATGTTTCTCGTCAATTAACCCTCAAACGCTAACGATGGGTCATTTCTGTCCGGGTCAAAATGATCCATTATGATTTCCTGTAAGTCCTTGCATGTAAAAATTTGGAACTGGTCAAAAATTTCAGATGGGACAAATTATTATTATTTAGTTAGGGCTTCAGAGAAGGCTCATGAATTTTTTTTAGATTTTTTACTCAAGTTTAAAAAAATGTGAGATTAGGTAAAGACACGAATGACCCATCGTTAGCTTTAACGGTTGCTCAAAACATCGTTAGCTGGCGAGGATTGAAAGCCCACCCTCGCCATTCCCGCCTCGAGTTCTCTCGCTCTCCTCACTTTATCATCTTTCCGCCGCGATTTCCTCGTAAAGTCGTCCGGCGCGCACCGCCAGTTCGACGACCCCGAGCGGGTGTCCGACGGAACATCGAGAGGTGCTTTTATTTACCATATTAACTCGGAAGGTTTCTCCCTTCCCGTCGGGGAGCGTTTCTCCTCACCCCGAACGCTCGAAACCTTCCTCGGAGTCAATGTCACGGCTGTCCGTCGGACCGGCTGTCCGTGGCTACTTCTTGCTCGCGGTGCTGTTTCCCGCTACCGTTGCCCGATCCGAGGCCCTGCATATCCACCGTAAACACACGCAAGCATGTCCTACACACACGCTCGACTACCTGCGCGTATAATGCGCGAGGAGAGATCCAGAAAACCTTGAAGTATGTCAGTGTCAGGGCCTCGGGTCTGATGGCCGGTCAGCGACGCGGCTTCTCGCGCTTCTGGAGGTGGCGGTGTGTTTTCTCGTGACGCGAGACACCCGAAGGCGACAGGACTGTATCACCCGAATAACCAGTTTCCCATGCTCGCGTGACGCGATCAAAGAGAGGGCACCGGAGAGGGCGAGAGAGATCGGAGGGGGGGGGGGGGGAACAAAATAAAACCTCGAAGAAAAACCAGCACGCCGAGAGCCCAACTGTTTTGAAAGGTTATTAATGGCCCGACGCTCGGCGTAGACGCCGCTCGGTGTTTACGAAACGTTCGGTATGATACCGCTTCGATTACAACCTTGGGACGCAACACACGCCCGGGCACCGAGAAATATCTCGATGCACGATCGTGCGCGCCGCACTTTCGGGACTCACTATTAGAGGCTGAGCTCAACGAAGCGTCGAACTCGTTCGGAGAGATCAGCTGTTTACCGTGTAATGCCATGGTGTGAGCGTCGTCGGTTACTACGTAACGGAGAGGGGGGGGGGCCAGAAGCCACAGAGAAAAACGGTCGAGAGACACGCCAGGAAGATGAAGAGATGCTGCGACTCGTACGCGTCCATCGTCTGTGTCGAATTTTACTTCCTTGTTTTTTTTTTTTTTTTTTTTTTTTTTTGTGGTCGTAGGACTGACGTCACGTAAGATTCAGAGAGAATTGCGAACAATTCTCGATGGGATAAAAGTATCTGAAAAAAAAAAAATGAAGTGTGTGGAAGATTTCGAAAAGATTGATTTTGCATTATAATTTCAAAATGTCATTAAGACATTAATAAGAAAAATGTTCAACAAATCACGCGGAAACATAACCTTTTTTTAATGAAAATAATTCGTTAACTTTTCTGAAAGTGTATGAATTTTTTTTTAAATTTTTTGTCTAATGATCGAAATTTGCGATTTCTAAAATTTCTTTGTAGCTAAAATGTTTGTTACAAAAGCGATTCTCAAGTATTTCAAATATTTTTAACACCTCGCATATGCTTGATTTTTTTTTTCGGATTCTCATCCCACCGAAAAGTGTTCGAAATTCTGTCTCAACGCTCTCCGAATCTTACGCGGTGTCAGTCTGTGCGCTCATACTGCCCTAATCCGACGTCATTGAGCGAAAGGAGATTTCGATTCGTAGCGCAGTTCGGATTCGAATGAAAGATCCACGATAATAACAATAAATATAATTATTGCACGGGAGTCTTCGCGAGTGATTGTTAGACGATTTTTTAGCTGGACGATCGTCCGATCGTTTGATTGATTAATGTTTAATATTAATGGAGAAAAGACTGTGAGAAAGTTAAAGTACAAGAAGCGTGACGATGCACCATGCAATCTTGTTTCAGAGCTTCTTTTTTCCTCTTTCTCGGTAGTTGAATCAGCCACTTCCTCTGCGATCGCAAGAAGCCTTCACGGACTTCGGGTCAGCGGCAGCAGCTCGTGATCTTAGCGATGAAAGTGCGATGCGACCGGACGTAATTCACCTTCACTCGAATTATCAACTCGCCTGGCTACCGGTGCTGTTGGTTTTACTGTTTTTCCGGGCGCGCGCACGCGCGGATGTACACTCGAGAGCTCGCATTATACTTTCGCCTCTTGCTCTCGGCTCTCCGCCTCTCAACCTCGCCGCTAACAACTGCAGTTGCAACTCTCCCCGCCACACGTAAATGCGCGTGCTCGCCGTGCACTCCGCGAAAGTAATAACCGATTTGCCACCGGCGCTTCGGCTTTTTCCTGTGTCCATGCGCTGCCATCAGCCACCCGCTCACCGACGGCGATGCGCCGCGACCGCTGATGCAACGACGCGCGGAGGACGAACGCTCCGTCGAGATGCATGACCGAAGATACGATCGACTTCAAAGGGGCTCGGATTAAAATCGATGCACTCGCGCTCGGGATAACTCCTCGGCGCGCGCGAAAGAAGAATCGCCTCGGGCCGAATGGAAAACCGGACGGGAAAAATTGTTGGGTAGAAGGAAAAAAAAATTAATAAATATGAAAAGTATAACGGATGAGAAAGTGAATAGCTCGTGTCAAGGTAGTCTGAGCGATATAGTTCTGCCAAGCTTCAGAGAACAATTCGAACACTTCTCGACGGGATAAAAATCTGAAAAAAATATCAGGTACATGGGAGGTGCTGCAAAGATTGTTTTTGTGAAATTATAATTCCAATTTGTCGTCAACAAATTGATGATGAAAATCATTCTTCGACAAATTACCAGGCAACTTAACTATTTTCCTTCGTAAAAATCATTCGTTTATTTTTCTGAAGATGTATAAATTTTTTCGGAATTTTTTGTAATCTTACAAATTGCGTTTTTTCAGAGCTTGAGTATAGAAAAACGCGATTTTCCAAATTTACAAACATTCGGAAAAAATTCATACGTATTTAGAAAAATAAACGAATAATTTTTGTGAAGGAAAATACTTAAGTTGCCGGGTAATTTATTCAATAATGATTTTTATCTTTAATTTTTTAATGACTAACTGGAATTATCTATACTGTATATTGCTAATGGCCATCGACCGCAGTCCTTCAGCCAATTGGAATTATTATTTCACAAAAACGATCTTTGCAGCGCCTCCCATATACTTTATTATTTTTTCAGATTTTTATCCCATCGGGAAGTGTTCGAAATTTTCTCTGAAACAGGCGTTTGACCAGACTTTCAAATGAAAAAAAATCGAATATAATATCATATTTTAAATCAGATATAATATTATAATAAATTAATATAATATGATGTGAATATGATATGACATGAATATGAATATAATATTTTTAATATTTTTAATTGGAATTGCAATTTTGATTTTTTTTTTTTTTTTGAGGGAATCTTCTACGGCGAGAATGATCGATATCTGGCAGTAGAAATGTGTCTGCCGTGAGACGATAAGATTTGATCGAGTGGAATCCTGTAGAAGGTTTTGTTTGCTTGGGATTTTTTGTTTTATTGTGACTTATTTTAATTTTTTTTTCTGGATTGACGAATGGGATATGCTCGAGTGCGCGTTACAAGTTTCCTATCGCGTATGGTTAGCTCGCGCATAATTTCCTTCGACGCCTTTTATTTCTAGGAGCTCATCCGGTTGGCCGAGATTCTTCTGACGCCTTCCATATCCGATCTCTCTCTCTCTCTCCCTCGCGACAGAGAGGAAGGCGAGCGGACAGCTCGAGCGAAAATTCCTGTTTCACGGATTTAAAACGGCAGCGGGAAATGGCTCGAGAACCGCCGCAGAATGGGATGCTGTAAGCCACGCGCTGTGCGTGAGCCCAGCTGACCCTGCAATTCTACGAACCGCAAAGAACAGAATGTAACACGTGGTGAGCACTGGGAATACGGAACACGAGCGAATACACACGCTAAGGGAGATCCCGATTCGGTTGTAGCGAACTCAACTGAAGAGCCGGATAGAGAATTTTTTTATATATTTTTTTCTGTTACGAAACGCGACCTTCTTTCAACCACCAGACCACCTTCTTTGAACGTTGAATCACCAGAGTACAGCGCCACATACTCTACCATTTTATACTACGGAAGTCTAAGTGTAACGCGGTAATTCGAGCAATTAAATTCAACCGCGATTCGACTCTTTAGTGTGCAATTTTTTTGCCATTTTCGTGAGCCGACAATTTTTTTTTAATATTTTAATTTTTAGTCCAAAAATTCTGAAAACATTTTACGAAGTGCAAATATTTTTCGACCATAATTTCATCTTCTCTTTTTTTATCTTTCATTCAAGATTTTTAATTCCGGCTTTAATATTTTTTTTGTGACTTTAAAAAAAAAAATGTGTTCAATGAAGTGTCGAGCGGTTGGGAGAAATAATTTTTGCTCGACAACTCGACAAGAAGGGGGCTTCTGGCCTGAAGGGTTGGGGTGAGAATATAAAACGATAGAGAAAACGTAAGGAGCAGCGGTAGCATCTGAGCAATGGCGTATAGGGCAGCTAGAGAAACGGAAAAAGTCGGAATAAGATGAAGAAGCTGCAAGGAGAGACGACGACAACGATCCTGATTTAGTACTCGCTCGCTAGATGCGAAACAGGTCTTCGTCTTGGAATAAATGTTTTTACTCTTCGCTCGACGAGACACGATTCCCTCGAGGTGTGTATAATATAATACGAGTCGAGCTTGCGGGGAGCTCGAGAGGCCGTTTCAAGTTACACCGAGTCGATCGTCGCCATCGATTTTAACCGGGTAATAGTAAATTTTTACCGGGCATCGCGCTTTGGTACGTATTTATAAGTATAATATGTAGACGCAAATTTAATGCCCGCACGGATAATGGCATCTCATAATATGCGATTAAGGATTCAGTTATGTTAAATACTAATCCTTGTCATTTTTCGAAAACCTCCTTGAAAGTATAGTTAAAAATGTTGTACATTTAACAAGTACTTCTTGTCCACTATCATATTTTACTATCATATTTTTGTTTCTTTGTTAATATTATTATTGTTTTTTGCAACGGGCTGTATTTCTAACAAACACAATAAGCAATTGCAAAATGAATGAGAAAATTTTGTAGACGTCTGTAGAGAAAAAAAATGTTTGTTAATTTTCTCCGGAGCACGGCACGTTGAGATATATTTATAAGCGTAATATGTAGACGGAAATTTAATGCCCGTACAGTTAATGGCATCTCATGATATGCGATTAAGGATTCAGTTATGTTAAATAATAATCCTTGTCATTCTTCGAAAACCTCCTTGAAAGTATAGTTAAAAATGTTGTACATTTAACAAGCTTTTCATGTCCACTATCATATTTTTATTTGTTTGTTAATTTTATTTATTATTTATTTTTTCTGCAACGAGCTGTATTTCTAAAAAACAAAATGGAAATTGTAAAATTAACGAGAAGATTTGTAAACATCTGTAGACAAGAAATGCTTGTTAAGTTTTTCCTGAGTACGGTACGTTGACATATATTTATAAGCGTAATATGTAGATGCAAATTTAATGACCGTATGGATAATGTTGTCTCATAAAATGTAATTTTTGAAAAATTTCTTCCAAATTATATTTCTTCCAAATTATATAGTAAAAAATCTTTGTACATTTAACAAACATTTCTCTTCCACTATTATATTTTTCTTTGCTTGTTAATATTACCATTTTTTTGTTTACAACGAACTGTATTTTTAACAAACGAAATAAGAAATCGTAAAATAACGGACAAGAAATGTTTGTTAAAGGTAAAAATATTTCCAAACCTACGTCCCATGTCCTCATATTTGCTGCTTTTATCGTTCGAGTAAAAAATCTACCATCAGCAATTATTATTATTGCTCGTTTTTTCTTTCACTCGTTTGTTAAAGGTAAAAATATTTCCAAGCCTACGTCCCATGTCTTCATATTTGCTGCTTTTATCGTTCGAATAAAAAATCTACCATCAGCAATTATTATTATTATTACTCATTTTTTCTTTCACCCGGCCGTACTTGCGTGTATTGTATAATTTATATATTATCTGCGGAGACGCTTCGTGGGTTTTCTCGTGTATTACCCGAGACGGAAATTAATGGGGTGGAAGAAGATCTACACTGCTCGGGGCTATCCTATCCTACGGTATACTCTGATACCGGTAAGTATTACCCTCGGCAACAACATAGAAAATAAAAAAAAAAATAAAATAAAAAATAAAATAAAAAGGGCGAGGAGGTAGGTACTTGCACGCTTCGCTTCCTCCTCTTCTGCCGAAGCGCACTCCGTTGCACTCGACGGCCAAAGCCAATTTTACTCATTAAGGCTAGATTCCTGCACGAAGCGTGCGGCCGGGGCGACGACGCCGCACGTCCTGGGAATAGATCCTTCCGCGGGATAGCCACCGGTGCCTTCACTCCCCCCCCCCCACATTACTATGCTCCGATCTTTCTTACTCGAGCGGACTTTCGATCCGCCACACCGTAAACTATACATCCGCAATTCAATTTTTTGCAGCGCATTAAAATTAAAAAAAAAAAAAAATAACGAACTCTTAAAACGTTTCTTACATTAATCCTTTAAGCACGTTTGCCTTCTTTCGTCCATAAACTGCAAAGATATCGGGTGTTACAGTAAATAGCTATCTGCCGTAAAAAAACAGCTCTTAAAAATTACTCTGAATATTTTTCCATTTTTATAGGAAAGCGTTATGAGAGCTTTTTTTTGAACTTTTTTTGAAATCTTCACGAGGATTCCCCGTACTCGAGAGATTCGGAGGACTACCTTTTTTAATAATAATTCCGAGTAAGAAAACGTTCTTCAAACGAATGCTACCAAAAAATAAATCCCCGAATGAAAGTCGAATGTTGACCCAGTTTGACGAGTTTACATTAAAAACAAATTTGTCCGAATCGGCGGATCTGCCATATCCGCGTCGCGGTTCTCCGGCTATTACCATCTCTCACGGATAATCCCGTAATCCTGAATAAGTAATCGGACAGTGTTGGAGGGAGGTGAGGGGCGATCGCGAGGAAAATCTCTTCGGGGCACGTGTCCGTCGCGCATCCCAAACAAGGATAATCGCGGAGGGAAGGATAAGGTACGCAGTTTGCTCGCGGTAGCGAACGGCGACGCTCTCTCGGGATTATTCCGTTCGGTCCACGGACGAGTCCTCGGCTGTTAGATGTTGGCCACCCGATGGGCGCGTGTGCGTGCGTGCGTGTGGAATTATCGCTGGCGACAATCGCGCTCGCACTCGCGCCGTCGAGGAGATATTATTATTGTTAACCCGCGGGAGATCACAGAGATGGAGTCGGAATGAAAAAAATAAATGAAAAAAAAAAGATAAAAAAAAAAAAAAATGAATGTCGAGTGCGTGATGCGAAGGGGCGAACAGGTGCCGAGTCGGCATAGGCTCGAGTTTAATAGCGAGAAATATTAATCGCGAGGTTGAAATTTATCCTGAGCTTCTCGAGCTAAAACGCCCACGGTGTGAGATCCGCTCGCGCATACCCGTTCCCGAAGCATCGCGTACGTTACATATATCTCTCCGCGCAATGCAGACGATACTTGCTACGCACTCGTCGCTCGGGCTGCCGCACATGCGTGCAGCTATATAATAATCCCGATGCATCCGTACATCCTCGCCCCTCCCGTCCCGATGATATCGAGTTTCCGCCAGTGTACGAGCGCGCCTACGAGCGTTGCGTCGTCTCGAATTTGAACTGCTGTGTAAGATTTTTTACAGAGTCGTAGACCTTAATCACTCGGCGAATACGGATTGAATTTAACGTACGTATTTAACAGGCTGGAAATTATTCGACGATTAAGGTACAGTGGACTTTCGTGTTTTTGGACAATTACGCTTTAAGTTTCGAACGATTAGGCTTGAAATAATCACCTTTCGAAGCTTTTTTTTCTTGTATTTATAATAAAAAATATTTCTCAGCACATGGTAAAAGGTTTGTGTGACCTCGAAATTATATTTTTAGATGTCACACGTCGAAAAGTATAAAATCTTTTGCATGATATTGTGTATAAAAAGATAAAGATATATTTGAATGAAAAATGTATATCTCGTTTATATTTTGAACTATATTTCTCAAGATATCTTTAGACGTGCAGCCGTTTAGATGTTTATTATATTAATCATACACTCTTACACTCTTACACTGTAAAAATGCATTTAATTTACTTTTTTTTTTGTAAAATAAAAATACCAGAATATAAAAATGACAATTCTTTTGCCTGAAATTGACAACAAAATTGATTGAAAATAGAAATTTTACTGTAAGATTGCAACGCAAATGTCTTTGAAATTTCAGAAACAGTTTATGTGAAAAAGTTTCCAATACCGTTAATTAATTTTCAACGATGATGTTTTTTACACTGTACGAAAACGCCGAATTTTAATATATTTTTATGATACACTTGTTTTTCATGGATCGTTCAATTTTGGGAAGTATCGTCGGGATATTAACTTTCGTGAAGCAGAAGCGACGAAGTACGCTCGAGATGCATATTCTCAAGAGGCCCCTGAAGGGCTTCGACCTGAACTCTCGAGGGGGGTCGCGAGAGGGTCTGAGCGAAGTACGAGAGCACCGTAGTGCAACGAAAGACAACGAGGACGAGTCTCGCGGACGGGTTTAGAAATTCGAGACGCAATGCCGCTCGAGAGCCCGGCGAACCCTCGGCAATCTCTCTCATTCTCCCTACTGCATCCCGCATCAAGTTCATGGACTATAACGTTATTGCATACACGTTACCACTACTAACGTACCACTACTGCCGTCTCGTTTTGTTACATGCGCTTTCATATAATCCTACAAGTTCGTCGTCGGTCAATGGACTTTCACCTTGAAACTCCGCCCCTATTCCCTCATCTCAACATCACCGTTTTCCCACGTGAAATCCTCTTTAACTAGAAAAACGTCGCCGAAAAAAAAAAATTTTTTTGTTAATTTTTCCAAAAGTCCACTTCGAAGATCCTCTGTGAATTTTTCCATTTATTTTATTATTTTTTTTTTTTTTACATTTCATTGATATTCGTTCGATGATCGCCTAATGACGAACTTCAGATTCTCGTGAGAAGCCCGTACGTGAAGGGTTAAAAAAAAAAAAAATGTTATGCTAACTTTTTGTTTTTAGCGAAGAAAAAAATCGGCAAAGGGGAAGCCGCTCTTTGCGATTCGAAAGTAAAGAGAGAGAGAGAGAGGAGTTTAAGAGTCATTCGGCTGGACGATGGGGTCGCGTTTAAAATTCGTGTTGCGCCTCGACGTAGTTGCAGTCATCGAGACTCGTGTACTACAAGCCTAAAGCTCATCGTATTCATATCTTACATGCGCGTGGAGTTATGTCAGGTTCGTCCAAGTGGGCCACGCGACCGCGTTTGGCCTCTTCTCCTCCTCGCACATTTCTCTTTTCCTTATTCCATCCGTATGTACTCGTAACCTCCGACTGACCATTCGTTTTCCTCGTCACCGAGGCTCATTCCCCTTACGCTGCCTCCCTCGATTCCTCTTTCTCTCTGTCCACGTTCTACCAAACGATCGTATTTTTTCAGCGGCTTTGTCGCCGACGCACTGACCGACACTCGGCCGGCAACGAGAGCCCGGCTGTCCCCATGGGCACCAAGAGACGCGGAGTCATCGTCCCATTACCGGAGCGAAAATAATGGAACGACGAAGAAGACGACGAACAATCCGGGACTATGAACGGTGCGATGACCATTGTTCCGCTCTCAGATCACAGGGCGGCTCATTCATAATATACATTAATTTTTTGCTTTTTTTTTTTTTTTTTTTTTCTTCTATCATACACAAATACCGTATATTATAGTTAATAGCATACTGAATCAACAGATTTTCCAGCTGAGATATCGGGGGACAAATAAATTGGAGCTGCAAGCCAATTATATGGGACTCTACTGTTCTACTGGGGATCTACTGTTTTATACGATCGCTGGGAAAGCCGATGTAACATCTATCTGTCATATTTTTTATATCATTTTTAGCCAACGCGAAACATTATACGATCCCATATTTTCCTGATGGACAATTTTCTGAAGTAAACAATTCTCCGATACAACCAATTTTCTAACATGGAAAATTTGCTGATGCACATATTTTCATCGTACAGACAATTTTCTGACGTAGAAAAATTTCTAATATAGACAATTTTCAGCTATAAACAATTTTCGGATATGGACAATCTTTTAGGTACAGAATTTTGTGATATAGGCAATTTTTTTGATATAAACAATTTTCTGATATAGACCATATGCTATCGAATTAAGAGCTTTTTCAGTCACGACATCGGGAAACAAAAGAAATTAATATTTTTATCGGAGTTATATTTTTAGCTATTCAACTTTCGTTAATTAAACGTTAATTAATCGATAAAAATATAAATATTTTTATCTATTAAACTTTCGTTAATTAATTTCGGCACCGTGAGATGCGGGAACGTAAAGACCATCTTTGTTTGGTCAGGGGGTTCTTATCTCGAGGGTCGAGACGCTGATGTGGGTTTATTCGGACCGTTGGAAGGAGAATAAAGATAGAAACCCTTGGGGATCCCTCCACAGCCGTGTGTACAACAACTCGAGTCCCGAGCTCGTCGAACAATATGATAGACATAACCCGTGACCTCGAACGTTAACGAGGGAAAATAAGAAAACTAAAGAACGAGAAAAAAATAAAATAAAGAATGGAAACGATGAAAGGCAGGCATGGTATATACAGAGATTCGCCCTGCTACGCTGTTACTCGGCTATAAACCCCCGATGTAATCGCCACGTTTGTGTTCG
Organism: Amblyjoppa proteus; assembly: GCA_963922035.1. Classification (NCBI taxonomy): domain Eukaryota; kingdom Metazoa; phylum Arthropoda; class Insecta; order Hymenoptera; family Ichneumonidae; genus Amblyjoppa; species Amblyjoppa proteus. Next base: position 3,868,586 of record OY998228.1, on the reverse strand, counting down.
GTAAATTGGATCCGATGATCGGGTCCCTTCAGCTCCACGGGCAGTATAGAACAATCATTTCACTGCTCCTCCTGTCCATCCTCTATCGCGGCACTCTAGTCGTTCTCGTCCTTTCATAATACCCACTTTAAAACTCACTCGTGCTTTATCCGTCGAAAAATTTCATAACTGTGCGGTTTATTTAACCCCCGAAAAGCTCGTACGTGTATTATGCGATATTATTATATTATAAATAGTATTAATATAATCTATATTAATCTATATTATATTATAGTATTAATATATCATACTATATTATAATATAAATTAATTTATAACCTTCCTTACAGGTAGTTCTATTTTCTTCTTTTTTTTTTACATTACAATACCTTAGAGTGGGCCAATGGGCCATTGACCGAAGTCCTTAAGCTATTATAATATATTATGACATAATATTAATATATTATAATGTACACAGTAAAAAGTTTATAACTTTTTACAACAACGAAGTTGTCCACAAGCGTCGACAATTTTTTATTTGTTAATTTTCCGATCGTAACTATCCGCTTCTATTTTTACAAACAAAAGTACAAACTAAAATTGTTAATGACACAGGAAATGAAAGGACAGCTTTTGTATATTTGAGCCCGAACAAACGAAGTATGCCACTTATTTAACGACATTTTTGCGATACTTCGTATTGAGATTTTGCGAAATTATTTTTTTTTCACTGCGTACAACGCGTATATTATAAAAATAAAAGAGACTTTACTTTCTCTTCCTGCGATTCGTCGTGAGCGAGGAGATTGTGAGGAGAGCGGGCGAGTGACGTATTTCCGGCGCTTAATCGCCCGCGTTGAGTCCTCGTCGCTCGAGAGGCACTCTACGAAAACACGAGACTCGTGACACCCACCGGTTCTCGAAAGAATAAGGCATTAAGATTCCGGCGAGTCGAAAGTTGCCTTAAGGCCGAGCACGATTTGTCTTCCGGTCGATAAAGCCCTGCACACTCGGCTCATTATCGTGTGCAGTGTTGCTCCCTACGGACCAGCCGAGGGCTTCATATTTCCTGTGTCCAGCTCGACGGGCGATGCAAAAATCCAACGAGCGACGAAAATTGATTTTTTTGTTTTTTTAAGGAGCCGAGAGAAGAAACGAGCCTTATCGCGTTATTCGGCCGACGCCCAGTCAGAACACGAGGTTTAAAAAAAAAAAAATTAAATAAAAATCCTCGTTCTCGCTTACAGCGTAGAAGACCATTAATCAACGTCGGAAATTCGACAGTCGTGAAATCACAGCCTAATGCGGACGGGGCTCGTTTCAAATAATTGAGCCGCGATCTCCAAACGAGTTTAGATTTATCTCGTTAAGTGCGTTCAAACAAAATCGATTGAGAGCAATTATTTAAAGTGAATTCACTTTTTGGCTCATTAAGAAATCGGGTCGACCTGGGGCAAAATGGCACAGCGGGGCAAAACGGGACAGTGAGGGCAAAACTCCATTTTCCAATAATTTTTCGATGCCCCATTTTGTCCCAACGATACATCCGGATTTTCAGACCCGTTTTGCCCCACGTATCACCATCGCCGCCATCCAAAAGTTGTTTGAAAATTGCGTCTTATCTCATCATCCCGTTTTGCCCCAATGTGCCATTTTGCCCCGCTCTCCCCCTAAATTTTACACCTATTCGTGGTTTCACATTGCTTATTGATCGAAAATTCGAACTCTGTAACTGAGATATTGTGATTTTCTCTAAGGTGTCCGTGACACGCCTGAGCTTCTGCGATTTGAAGGATGAATGATCGAGCCAGGCTTGGCTAATGGCAAAAGGTGATCTTGCTCCCTATTAAGGGACGAGTCCTCGAGTATCGGCCGGTATGAGAAGTCGAACATAGCGAAAGAGATGCTCGGTAAGCGTGGGTATACACGCAGCAGGTACATGGAACGGTAGGAAAACCGGACGACGGTGGTGGGGGAGCGGAAGGGTGTACGAAAGAAAGAAGGCATACATGCAGCTCGCGTATAGACGATCAATCTCGAAGCGAGCCCGCGTAGAGCAAGCGCAAGAAGCGGTCTTTCGCTCCGCGGCAGTAAACCTCTCGGTACCTTGCTAGACTAGTCTAACGAGATGTTATCCTCCACCTCTTACTCGCCCAACATTTTTTTTATTTTTTTTTTTTATTTTCCTCTCGGTTATTATTGTCGTTCCCCCGTCCCTCGAACACTAAACGATGCACTTTTTTTTTTTTCGTTTGTCATTAACAGTTACGTTGTTCACGGTCGTTCTGAACGAACAACTATTTATAGACAATACAATTGGTAAACTATTGACGTCGCGTAATGTACATATTTTTAATGGGGATTGGAGTAATTATCACCGTGGACAATATGAGATCGGGGCAAAATGGGTGCCTAGAAACTCAATTTAAAAAATTGAACTGAATGAACAAAATGATTAAATATATATTAAAATCAATAAATAGAATTATTTAAATAGAATATTTTGTAAAACTAATTAAATGAAAAATAGTTCGTTTTGCCCCGCTGTCCCCAAAGTTTTTGCACAAGGAACAATGTAGCATACTAAATGTTCTAATTAATCGTAAGGCTTTTCGATATCTAAATATCAAACGGTGCTATATCGCCACTAAAAAAAATTACAGTATCTATTTTTTTTAAATGCAACAATAAAAAAAGCTATCAATTTTTATTTTCTTCACCGACGATCGATAAGATTATTTCTAAATGAATGATCAAATTTTTATCCATATTAGCAAGTACATGGCATGCCGCAGATCGAACAAGCTCGATACGAGAGTCTCGTTGTTGTCTCCGCGAAGAAAAGGAGACTCGATGGATCGGGGCTGGGGTGGGGGTGGGGCGGGGGGGTCGACTAGATAATGGTTCCGAGGAGAATTCGTGAGGACACGATGTGCCCTCTCTCTGCAACAAGTCAGCCAGCGAGCTCGAAACTATTTTAATGGCCTCTCCTCAACTAAGAGGAGGAGGAAAAGAACGAACAAGAACAAGAACAAGAACAAGAACAAGAATAAGAAGAAGAAGAAGAAGAAGAAGAAGAAGAAGAAGAAGGAGGAGAAGAAGAGAAGAAGACGAAGAAGAAGAAGAAGAAGAAGAAGAAGAAGAAGAAGAAGAAGAAGAAGAAGAAGAAGAGAAGAAGACGAAGAAGAAGAAGAAGAAGAAGAAGAAGAAGAAGAAGAAGAAGAAGGAGAAGGAGAAGGAGAAGAAGAAGAAGAAGAAGGAGAAGAAGAAGAAGAAGAAGAAGAAGAAGAAGAAGAAGAAGAAGCCGGGGAGCAGCAGCATCGGGAGCGAACTGTTCGCCCACTAACCGGGCACGAGCATTGCCCGATACTAATCGCCTCTCAGTGGTAAGTATTACTGTACTTACACAGCCGCAGCCCATAGCGCTCTATAGCGCTGCACAGAGAGATGAGTGTATGCGGGCAAGCTCTAGTCAAGCCTCAACAAATTATCAAGATGCATGACATCTGGAAAGCGACTTTGCGCGCCGCGTGGTAGGAGGCTCCGATGCTTCTGTTGATTCTATACACCGGGCAGGATGGCCCTTCGGTACAGACAAACTCGAGAAAGATGATCGCTGGTCACGACAATTTTTTTTTCTTCTTTTCTTGGATTTTTTTTTTTTTTAATGCAAATAAAAATAAAGCTAACTAAGAGGATATTCTAGTCTTGGAATTTAAAATATATCGTAATAACTGCCCTCTGGATCAGAGGGAAAAAAAAAACGTAAAAATGAGAAATAACTGAGAACAAACTCGAGAAGGATGATCGCTGGGAAGGACATATATTTTTCATTTTTTTTTTTTAGTTCTTTTTGTATGCAAGTAAAAATAAGACTAACCAAGAGGATATTCTAGTCTTGGAATTTGAAATATATCGTAATAACTGCTCTTGGAATCAGAGGGGGAAAACCCAAAAAATAACTGAGAACTGAGAGCAAATCCGAGAAAGATTATCGCTGGTCACGACAATTTATTTTATTTTTTTTCATGCAAATGAAAAATAAAGTTAGCTAAAAGGATATTCTAGCCTTGGAATTGCAAATACGCCGTAATAACTCGCTCCGGGATCGGAGTGGAAAAAAAACGAAAAAAATAAAATAAAAATGACTGAAAACAGTCGAAGACATCTTCCGAATGCATTCACCAGGTGATTATTCGGAATGGCGCGTGGATATGTATGACGACAGCGAGTCCTCGCGTTCAAGGCCGTCACACGTCAATCACCGGGCGCAGTGTGCCTCGGCAGGGAGAGACGAGAGTCTCCCTCGATACTCCGGGAGTCGTCCATCAGTCTCTAAATCATGAATCTTGGATCGAGAGGAGTACACAGGTACACACGATCTTTCTGGATCGTTGTATAAATAAAGATCGTCCCAGAGGACGCGGCGATCTGGTAACTCGGCGATCGCTAACGCAGGATGATTGACGTGAATCGAGGGAAATCCTGAAATATATATGTCGACGTAGGGACGAGGCAGTAACGAAGCTGTCTTTACTTCTCTTGTCTCATCTCCCGTATTGTGATCTTTCGTCTCTATGGAATATGATTCATGCCCCTCAATATTCATTTGTAAATAGTTCATTTTATAACTGCTATTAAATACCCAATAACCAATACTATATCGTAATATTTTTGTTCATTTTTTTTTTTAATTCCCTACATAACTACTACCAAATAACCAAAAACTAATATTAAGCGTTGTTATTAAAAATGAAAAAAACAAAAATGATCCAACAAACCATTGCAAACTTCATCGCCCTTTAAATTATTTCACTTCTTTCACAATTACTTAAAGTCCATTATTGTTCGAATTTGCACAGCGAATATCGAATCGTTTCGACGATCGCTAACGCGCAGGACGATTTAAGTGAATCGAGGGAAATCCTGAAATATTCATGTCGACGTAGGAACGAGGCTGTAACGAAGCTGTCTTTACTTCTCTTGTCTCATCTCCCGTATTGTGATCTTTCGTCTCTATGGAATATGATTCATGCCCCTCAATATTCATTTATAGATAGTTCATTTCATACCTGCTATTAAATACCCAATAATCAATATATCGTAATATTTTTGTTCATTTTTTTTTTAATTCCCTACATAACTACTACCAAATAACCAAAAACTAATATTAAGCGTTGTTATTAAAAATGAAAAAAAAACAAAAATGATCCAACAAACCATTGCAAACTTCATCGCCCTTTAAATTATTTCACTTCTTTCACAATTACTTAAAGTCCATTATTGTTCGAATTTGCACAGCGAATATCGAATCGTTTCGCCGATCGCTAACGCGCAGGACGATTTACGTGAATCGAGGGAAATCCTGAAATATATATGTCGACGTAGGAACGAAGCTGTAACGAAACTGTCTTTACTTCTCTTGTCTCATCTTCCGTATTGTGATCTTTCGTCTCTATGGAATATAATTCAGACTCTCAAAAATTTACTTTTTTCTAAACACTCTTTGGCCGATAATTGAGAAAAACAAATTATACTTAAATGGATATGTGATCTTTTGGTTCACTATTAAAAAGTTCATTTTATAACTACGATTAAATAACCGACAACTAATCTTGCAGTACACAGCAAAAAAAAAAAAAAAAATGATTTCGTAAAATCGGAATGCGAAGTTTCCTAAAAATAATTTTGTTAAATGAGAATGAAAAAAAAAAATATATCAACCAAAACATTGCAAACTTCATCTCCCTTTAAGTTCCATTTTTTCCAAAGTAACATAAAGCCCATCGTCGTTTGAATTCGCACACCAAACATCGAACCGTTTCGACGATCTGGATGCTCGGAAATCCTCAAAAAAAAAAAAAAAAAAAAAAAAAACCAAACAACAAAAGCAAAAAATAAAAGAAAAAAAAAACTGACCGAAGATAATCCGAAGAGTGATTTTAATATCTCGTACAAGAGTCTAAGTATACCGGGAGACCGGAACGACGTGTACGGCGTGGGCTCTCCTCGAGTAATCAAAGTAAGTAGACCCCCGGCGAGGTGGAGAATAACGATCCGACTCGCCCACCGCTGTGGGACACAAGGCCCGGGGCCTTCTGGCTCGGTAGTAATGCTGTTTGCCGAGAGGGAGAAAGAGCTTGCAGTCTTTATGCCGATGAGGCTCTCTCTCTCTCTCTCTCTTTCTGTGCGCGTCTGGCCGCACGGTCCGCGAGTATCTCGAGCCGGACATCTGGACCTCCGGCTGCATTCAATTTCATAATCGTATAATGGACGAGAGAGAAGCTACTCTTCGGGGCACGAACGCATAGCGAGCCTCCGCACTTCGATACACACTAAGGATATTGACGCGCATACTGTATACATATGCACATTAATATTATATGTTATTCAACGAAGAGAGCGAAAGAGCAGCAGATAGGAACTCGGTAATGCCTACGCTCCTCCGTGTGTATCGTATCCGTACGATGTTTCCCCGGAGGGTGATCGCTCGAAGCCGGCGATACGCGATCATCATTAAGAGTTCGATACGCAAAATCCAGCTCAGCGTGAACGCGAGTTGTATTAATAATTCTTCGGAGAGAAAATTGAGAAAAAAAATAAAATAAAAAATAAAGAGATATCTTGCTCGTCCTTTATGTACAGAAGTTTCATTGATTCGAGGCCTCGGCTCGGAAATTGTACGGAGCTTCTTGCTGATACGTGATGGGGCGTTTCCGTCTCGGTCTTTCCTCAATCTCATTTGGACTTCTTTCTTTTTTTTTTGGCTCGAGAAGGAAGTTCGAAGAGAAGAGGAGTAATTATATTCGCGTACCACCCACGCAGAATTCGCTGTAGAGCGGATGCGGGAACCCGCAGAGATTTGCCGGACGAGCGAGGGTGGTGTATATATAGTGCACATATATATATATATATGTATATATATATCGTTGGTGCACGCAACGCGAACAGCCGGGCTTCTTCCTTCCGAGCGAGCGTTGCGCTCGCCGGTGGAAACTCGCCCAAGCGCGGGGTGCGAAGAAGTCGGAGCTTCTCGCCGAGTGCTTTCGAGATCGGCTCGTCGGGGCTTCCGGCGATAAGAATGAGAAGAACCGCGGTGGTTGCACTGGAAATCACGACGATTGGCGCTCGCGGTGGCGCCGCTCGTTCGACGGTTTTCTCGACTTCGTAATTAATTGGAAGCCCGCCAATCTGATTCGAGGCACGCATATCCACGTACAGGTATACACCCAATCGGCCGCCGTGCAGCGCGCGTAGAATTAAGTCCGAGCTCTGCCGAGCACTGAACCCTCCGTATGGGGAATTCATTTGTTTTTCGTCTCGATGGAGACAAACGATGGCCATTGAGATTTTTCCAACGGGATTTAATTTTCAGAATTTTTTACCTTCCGGCCTGAGATCTCCGTTAAATATCGATGAGATCACTCGAAAAAAGTTTCTCTGTGACAATTTATCTACGAGTGCATGACATTGAATTTCTTATCGAGCAATGAGATTTAATCCTATACCCAGCACAATAATCTTTTAGACGAGCGTACCGCAAATATATATTTATTTCATTAAAATAAATGTTTATTTAAGGGCCGAAGAACCTCGGTCAATGACCCATTAGCCTGAGTGGAAATATATATATATATATATATATATATATATATATATATATATATATATCGATACTTCAAAAAAAGGCATTTTTTAATTTTCCTCTCACCTTTTTAAAGTATAGATTTCGATCTCCAATTAAACCTCGCGAAATGCGGTACCTAGCGAAAAATCCCAAGAGGTGCCGCATCCGACATTTATACCCGAAAAGAAAGAAGTTGATTTTTTTTTTTGTACAAACGTTGAATGCGGCAGCTCTTATGATTTTTGCTTGGACCCGTCCTGGAGGTTTAATTTGAGATCGAAATCTATACTTTAAAAGAGTGTAAGACAAATTTTAAAAAATGTCCTTTTGTTAACCACCCTAATATACATATATCACACATGTATACCGAACCGTGTGTTACTGAGCAGTATATGGTTCGGTATACCGCTAATAAAGCGCATTTACTACGATTACTACTATTTGTTTAGTTTAAATAAGTTTATTTAATTTCAATGAATATTTATTTCCATTAAATAAATATTTATTTGCGGGGTGCCTGTCAAAAAAATAATTTTCTGCTCGCAGAACTGATGTACTCCACTCCAAGATGACATTTTACAATGCGATTTTTTCCCAATTTTCGTAACGTTTTGGGCTTTAAGCGTGATGCCCCCCCCCCAAACATTAAATAAAATCAGATTTCTGGCATGCCGTTCTCTTCTTTATAAAAAAAAAAAAAAAAAAACGAGGAGATGCATGGGCGGGAAACACACACTTAATGATGATAGGACCATTGTACGTAGAAAAAACGCGTGGGGTGGATATCTGGCCCAAATCATGAGTTAGAAGGTAGAAAAAAATGATACATGAGGTGTAGAACGAATACAATTAGCATTTAATATATCGATAGTGTTATTCATTTTTTGTATAATTTTTTTTTCCATTAATCGCAATAATAATTTATTTGTTTTAATCTGGGAATGGGGAAAACACCGCTAATTTAGATTTTGTTTCGTTTTTCGAGCTGCCGTTGCATATTTATGAATTACAAAAAAAAAAATGATTTCCAGCGTATTAAGTATGGCAAGTGCGTTAACGCTGAAGATCCGCTTCGGCTTAGGCATAGCGTACTCGGTGCGCTCGCGGGAAAAGAGAAACTTTCTAATTAGGTGCGAGCGATGTAGCTCTTGAGCCGAGAGCCGCGGAGTCCGAGCTACCGAGGCGCACACAACGCCCCCGACTGCGTTGCTCGTCCACGAGTAATGTATCCCTGTGTTTCTCGTACGAGATAAAACACAAGGAGGGTTTTTATAAAGCTTGATCGTACCGCCGCGGCTTCTCGGTGCGCTCCTAACACATTCAAACATCGTCGGAATATTACGGAAACGTATGACTAATACCAAAGAGCCGAGGAGGAAACGTCATTTACCGGCATCCTCATTACGGAGTCGCCGCGGCTCGGCCGTTACGGTTTACGAACATTTAATAAAACGCCGGGATTAACCGGCTAACGAGCGATGTACGAGCGGCGGGCGAATGTAAGACGCCCGCAGATTCGCGTCGTTCACCCTACTCGATACACGTATGTACCGTGTAATGGTACTATTCAAAGACTCGAGCTCGAGCTACACCGCGCACTTGAACCCGAACCTGCCGCATTCTAGAAAGCTATTGAGCGCGATGCTAAGAAAATTGTACGGGAAACGAGACTACCACTGGGTCGGCCACTCAATAGTATTTTTTTTTTTTTTTTTAAAGTCTTACATCTCTCTGACGTTCCTGAAAATGTTTCTATTGTCTTTAGAATTGTGGGGGAAAAATGAAAATATTTTCGACTCGAAATTATTCGTACATACGTTCTTTGGTATTTGAGAAAATTGTACGGGAACAGAGACTACCACGAGGTGGCCACTTGATACCATTAAAAAAAAGTCTTATATTTCTCTCACGTTGCTGAAAATGTTTCTATTATCTTCAGAATTGTGGGAAAAAAAATAAAAACATTTTTCGACTCGAAATTATTCGTACATACGTTCATTGGTATTCAAGAAAATTATACGGAAAACGAGACTACCACGGGGCGGCCACTGAATATCATAAAAAAAAAGTCTTTCATTTCTCTGACGTTCCTGAAAATGTTTCTATTGTCTTTAGAATTGTGGGAAAAAAATGAAAACATTTTCGACTCGAAATTATTCGTACATACGTTCATTGGTATTCAAGAAAATTGTACAGGAAACGAGACCACGACAGGGTGGCCACTTAATATAATTAAAAAAAAGTCCTTCATTTCTCTGACGTTCCTGAAAATGTTTCTATTATCTTCAGAATTATGGGAAAAAAATGAAAACATTTTCGACTCGAAATTATCCTTACGTTTCTTCTTCGATATTTAGGAAAATAAAATCATGAGATTGATGAAATTCAAGATTTTTGAGATTTAATCGAATTACCAAATAACTTTTATAACTGCACATAAATGCTTCAAGCATCTTTCGGATAATAATTAGTTGTATAATTCTTTTTATGAACATGAATGTACTTTTATAATAATTATTTTGTATGACCGTTTAATATTTTGTTTTTCTCGCAAGATAATATTTCTATGTTTCAATTTCATATACAATTGTAGGAATGAAAATATAATTGAAATGACTTCATACATTTTTAGGAGCCCTCGAGTGAATTATTTTTCAAACAATCCAATTATTTTTTTTTTTGTTTCTTTGTACTGTGCGATAGTTACGCTATTCGAGCCTCGAGAGTCGCGCCCGGAACTCGGGCAAGAAAAATCGTTGTAAATCGTCGCGGCGGACGCTCGTTTCTCGGTCTCTTTGCCCGAGTGGGAGCCTCGGGAGATTCTCGACTGCCGCGTCTGTCTCGTCGCGCTCCGTACCTACAACCATAAATTCGCGTTCTTTCGCTCTTTTCGTTCACATTCTACCTTCCGTTTGTAGTTATTCCGCTCTAGGGATGCGGTGAAATGTTTGCCGATAAAAAGCGTATAAGAAATTTAAAAAAGAAGAAGCATCCAGCAAGTATGTCCGCGCTCGCTGGCGTGCATGCGCGCGCGCGCTCAGCAGCCCTTAAGATTTTTCCCAGCGGCGAGTGAAACGCACCGAGAACCAGTTTAACCTAGTAATGGGTTCAGCGGAACTTCCCTTTTACCTCGTTGAAGATGAGACGCTATTTTTGCCCGTCGGTTAAAACCAGTTCGACTTTCCGATTGGTTCGAGTTTCCCCCCCCCCCCCTCACCCACTTGCTTAGACTCGTATATATCCTTTCCTCTCGCTCTTTATTTTCCTCGCGTCTCTTTTCCACTGAAATGCACCTTCGCTTTGGATCTTTGGTTTTCTTTTATTTTATTTTTTATTTTTTTGCGCTCCTCCTTCGCTCAGTCTTGTACGGAACGTACGTGATGTACATACACGGTTAACTAGACCGGCTTGCTCATCCTCTTTCCGACTCTCGTCGCTCGCTATATACTCCGTTTTTTTTTTTTCATCTTTTTTTTAACGTTGATTCTCTTATTACTATTCGTCTAGCGAGGCATCGTATCCCCAATGAGAGAGACCGTGCAGCCACGACGGTATAAACGACTCGTTACACCGGGCTGCACCTGACCGGTCGTCGCTGCTTACATGCGCTGTATTTCCACCCGAAGAAGAACCTATATTTCTCATTTCTCTACCTTGTAGTACCCTGTGTGTTTACCGCTTATATCTCTGTGTAGATCAATGAATTTAATTTACTCGTCGGCGGAACGATGCGTATCTCATCGAGTCTGCAATACACGCCGGATGGCAAAAAATGTTTTGTGCATTTAACAAACGTTTCTTGTTCACAGAGATCCGTCATTTGGTTTTCTTTAATTTCATTATTTTCTCTTTTTTTTTTTTTTTTTTAATTCGACGGACTGTAGACTGAGCGAAGGATCTCGGGAAAACTACAGTGAGAGAAGGATCTAGTAAAAACGACCGATCTTCTAAGTAAAATTACCGTAGCACATAGTAGTAGGAACTCGAGAGCAACCTACGGCGGAAAGTCTCAGATTTTTTAAGAATTTTTACCTACGAAAAATTCTTATAAATCCGGTACTTTCTGCCATAGGTGGCGCCCTAGTTCCCTACTACTATGCGCTATGGCAATGTCTCTCAAGCAACACAGTCATATTCACTAGATACTTCTGTCAGTGTACCAAGTCAGAATTGCGCGAATAAAGAGTTTCGTTCATATAATTGAGAATTACATGAATAAAGAGTTTCACGGATAAAACTAAGAATTTCGTGAATAAAGAGTTTCGTGGATAAAGCTGAGAATTCGGTGGATAAAAACTGAGAATTCCGTGAATTAAATCTGACAATTCCGCCGATCAAATTTTTTTACATGTGTATATAGATGAAAAAATGTGTCCAAAATGATATTCCGGTCTCTAGCGTGCAAATCTAAAAAAAGACGTTTGTGATCACGACGCCACCGATTACTATACATTCTGGCAGAATGTGTTAAGTTTAATTCGAACATTCGCCAGGATGTCGCTGTAGTTTCCACATACCTGAAAATTCTGTCGGTTTTCACCAGATTTATGGTAATCTCATTCTTATTTTTAATTCTTATTTTTTACATTGACTAAAAAAAAGAAAAAATATCGCGAAATTGAGAATGCAAGAACATTGCGGCCGTTTGTGAACGATAAGCGTTTGTTCGCTGTAAAAACATTTATCTACCGCGCACGGTTGCGGAGGTACGTTGAAAACGTTATTTTTTTCTTCCATTAAACTTAAACCACCACATTTTGTTTTTCATTAAGACCTTTAATAGGTCTCATCTAAACCCGCGACGTTTATTCGTGTTCCAGCACCGGCGCGTTTTAATTCGTACTTTCGTTCTCAGAAATCCGTTCGAGACAATAAAGTGAAACGTACGGGCTCGACATAATATTGTGTATTAAAAAAAAAAAAAAAAAAAAAAAAAAAAAAAAAAAAAAAAAAAAAAAAAATCGTGACAAGAGAGTTCAAGGAAAGAAAAAAAAAAATGATGGAGACACACGTCCGCGGCAATAATATTTATCTTGTGCAGAGTTGATTGACGGCGGCGTGGAAAGGCATAAAAAATTTTTTAACTATTCATTGTCTGCAGAGTTATAATGAGGGTGCCCGAGAGCGAGAAACTCCGACAACGACCGTAGAGTAGGAACGAGGTAGGCGCGATACGTTTGTGAAGGGAGTTTTGTATCCGGAGAGACTCCGTTCGTGTGCCTTCATCGTCTGCTACGTTTTAAGTACACCCGGAGAGTTTCTCCGTCTCGAGGATCCCCCCTTGGCCCCGGCCACGAACACAAAGTTTGAGTCAGCGGTTCGGGACGCCACGGAGAAGATCCGGAGGCAGTCCGGGCGTCCTAATGTCCCTAATTACACGGCGAGACCGGGGAAGGAAATTAAGCTGGCCGCGCCGAGGCGGAAGACGGACGCGTTTACGGGGAACACTGGAGAGAAAAGTGTGCGGAGAAAGAGAGCCTCCCCGCCCCTCTGGCTAAGGAATTAAACGAAAGAACCCCAAGGGCTGGACAAGAGAAGAAATTCCTGAGGAACGATCACCTCGTAATTTTTTTTTTCTTTTTTTTTATTCACCCGCTGAAACGGGGATTTATTGAGAAGCGCAGCAATGACGTTTACCGACGGTCGGTATTGCAGAGCTGCGCGGGAAACAGCGGGCAAAACGGAAGACCGGGGTTTGTAAATATTTTAAATACACTGCAAAGTAGTTTGCAGATGGCTGACGCATTTCTTACAATTTTGCACACAGCTTTCTCTATGAGAAGGTTTGTTGATTGATGAATGAGGAAGCTATGTGCAAATTACTATGCAGCTTTTTTTTTGTAACAGTAAAAAACTGCTACATCTCATAAAATTGAAACGGTTAACAGTTGCCGTAAAATTTATCGTAGAAAATCGCTAATTGAAATTTGCATAATCCGTCATTTTGAGTCCATGTCTTATATACTTTTCTCTCCATGTCTTATATACGTTATCTTAAGTGCTTTCCGAGTTACAGTCGTTTTAATCGATGCAAGCCGGTCACACATACACATATATGCTCCAGTTAAAAATCGCATGTCTCGAAGTTTTAGACGATTTTAAGTGCTCAGACTTAAAATAGTCTGCAACGTCTCCTCTTTTGCGAAAACATAGCTTCCTCTATGAGAAAGTAAATAATCATGTAAACACGCAAATTATATTTTTCTTTCTTATATTCCTATGACATTATATTATATTATATTTCGTAGCCCTATTTTCAAACCCAGTAAGATTCATAATGATGAATACATTTTAAAAAATTTTTAATATCAGCCCAAAAGATTCTAACATTGGCTACGCACGAGCCGGCGAATCCCCGCGACGAGAAAGAATTTTCCTCTCATCGTCGGGATAAATAAATGTTGAATAACACCTCGTTAAAGTGAGATACGTTGCGTCACCGAATTGTCGAAAAAAAAAAAAAAGAAACGAAAAATAGCGTAGAAATAGTGATCATTAAGGCCTAGTTTCTCGGGATCCTATACAAACGTGCACGTTTTTCCGGCCGCCTCTCCATACGATTTTCACACGCTCCCATAAAGAGAATAAGGCTCGCAGCTATTATGCATTGGCTGAGCGTACCGTGATAAATATTTGCAGTCGCCGGTGGCTAAGACGCGAAGAATCTGCATGCATATGCATCGGAGCTGCGCGATGCCCCCTCGCGCCGCCGTTGTCTTGACTCGGCTCGAAGTTAAACGTGGAATAGATTGATCGAGACGAGTGAGAAGGTTGCACAGGGACGCGCATTGTCCCACGTGAGACATCCACACTACGTGAACTTTTTTCAAAAGTACATACATATATATATTTTTTTTTGTCTATTTATAGGGAAGTAGTTAGGAATTAGAATCGCGCCTTAACCGAACGGTACCAGCGACTCGTCGAACTATAGCCGAGGATTTATTTATTTCCTCCAGCGACTCGTCGAACTGTAACCGCGCATTTATTTATCTCCTCCAGACAAGTCGTCGCGGCGCTATCAGCCCCGGGACGAAAGCGCGAAACGGATTGAGACTTAATTACAAAATACGTGCCCTGCGGCTTCGCGAAAAGTGTTCTCGTTTTATTTCATCTTTTTTTTTTTTTTTTTTTTCATTTCAACACATTGTATTGATCGAATCGACGGAGGAATATGGGTTGTAGAAAGCGACGATCCGGGCTCGCGGACGCATTTTTTGCAATCTTCGCGGGCGTATAGCTTAGTGTCGTCTATGGCATAGTGGTGAGAGTCGTATCCGGGCAGACTCGGCCGTACCGCATCGCAGCTCGACTACTCGCGCGCCCGCCTAGAGTGCGTCCGCTGCACTTGGCACGCACCTCTCAGTCGGCTAGTGTTATACTCAGCGATACTACTCTGCTCACAACGTCAACCTTCCGCCTTTCTAGCCGGCACGCCGATCCTCGATCGCTGGAAGGTGGCAATACGAGAAACTATTGAAATCCTATGTAGAGAGCTGAAGAGTGTGATAGCTCGATCGGATCGGGTCGTAGCCGGGTAAATCGTGTTGGGCGATAAACAAAAAAAAAAAAACAAAAAAAAAAGGTTTCGACGTTCAAGAAACTTTTTTCGTCCACAAAATATCAAGTTTCTTTTTTCTTGTTAATTTTACCATTTACAGTTAAAGATAGGTTATCTTGACACAAATTGGATTTTTGTGAAGCTAACGTACAAAATCTTCAACTTTATGTTGGATTGTTAAAAGTTGACATGTGAAAGTGCATGTGAAATGATTCACCGGGCAAGATTGAATGAAAATCAGGTCAAGAGAAACGCAATGTTCCAAATAGCCTTATAATACAATCATAAGGTGTACCGAATTGGCTTGTTATCATTACCGATGAGCCGATACACGAAACCGTATAGCGTATGTAACAGTACGAAGGCTCCTTTTTTTCTTTTTATGAAAAAAACAAAAGTTTGTCCCTTTAAAAATCATTTCTGATCTGACTTCCACGATTTTCTTTTCTCATTAATTTTACAATTTTTCGAATAAAAAAAAAAAAAATTGTAAAAGTGAAAAGAAAAACGTAAGAATGAATCATGGACAAGTAACATTTGTTAAACGTCCACAAACCTCTTTTACTGTGCACTCGTACCATTATTATTATCAGTTAATAGATATGACAATACCCATAATTGTTTTTCTATAGTCTCAGGCAAACGCTTGAAAATACCATAATAAAATACGACCTAAATAACGGGTTGTGTCGAGCTATACGTTTTATCGCTTTCTTTCGTCGAACCGAACGATACAATTAAAAAAAAAAAAAAGAAATCAACGCCAACGATTTCGTCGCCCGTTTGAGATTTGCAAATGCCGATTATTGGTGTACATATAAAAAAAGTTTGTCCCTTTAAGAATTATTTCTCATTTAACGGCTACAAAAAATACTTGTAAAAGTTACAAAAAAAAGTCCAAACCTCTTTTACCACGCCCTCGTCTCATTATTATTGTCAGTGAAAAGATTTGACAATACCCATAACAGTTTTTCTATAGTCCCACGCCAACGTCATAATAAAAATACCATAATAAAATAGGTCCTAAATAACGGGTTCTTGAGTTATGCGTTTTATCGCTTTCTTTCGTCGAGCCAAAAGATACAATTGAAAAAAAAAAAAAAAAGAAATGAACGAGAACGATTTCGTCGCTCGTTTGAGATTAGCGAATAACGGTTATCGGTATATACAAAAAAAGTTTGTCCCTTTAAGAATTATTTCTCATTTAACGGCTACAAAAAATACTTGTAAAAGTTACAAAAAAAAAAGTCCAAACCTCTTTTACCACGCTCTCGTCTCATTATTATTGTCAGTGAAAAGATTTGACAATACCCATAACAGTTTTTCTATAGTCCCACGCAAACGTCATAATAAAAATACCATAATAAAATAGGTCCTAAATAACGGGTTCTTGAGTTATGCGTTTTATCGCTTTCTTTCGTCGAGCCAAAAGATACAATTGAAAAAAAAAAAAAAAAAAGAAATGAACGAGAACGATTTCGTCGCTCGTTTGAGATTAGCGAATAACGGTTATCGGTATATAATGCGGCATAACTGGCGAGGGTTTATGGGGCTTTGCATGCGAACCGTAGACGAGCCTCGTATCTCTGTCAGTCGAACTGGTGTTTCTGTGCGGGGTAAGTACACCGGAGGATAGCGCGGCACACGAGTATATTATAGCCGTGTTCCCTACTTTCACGCGATGGAAGGCGAGAGCAAAGGCCGCCCAGCAGAGAGACCGGCAACGAGGATAGGCCTCGCGCATACAACGACGGGATTCTCCCGCACACACATACGAACGGCAAACACCGCGGAAAGTACATGCAGACCGAGAGAGCCGGAGAGCAACAAAGTTCAGACGTTCACCGTTGTTGCCTGCACGATTCCCGGTGTGCACTGCCATCAGCCCGGCTAGATAGATGCAGCCAGCGCTATAAGAAGTACGCGATTTCACGTGACCCTTCTCTTTCACTTCTCGAGACGCGATAAATTTTTTTCCCTCTTTCGGTTATTGTTATTATATAGCTCCTTATTTTTCAACCGTATAATTTTCGCACCCTCGCCGATACACCGTGATTCTGCATTCGGTTTATCGTTTTATAGTGCGATAATTGTGTTACCGGAGACGTTACGGAAAGACATTTTTTTTTTTTTTTTACACCAACGGATCGGTGGTGATTTCTTGGGATGTAGAAAAAAAAAAAAGATTAAATCGCCGCTGCAGCGAGGTAATTTTATGTTACTCCATTAAGTAGGTGAATTAGTTACGGCTACGAAATTTTTGCCGCTCCGGCAAAATGTTTCTTCCTCCAAGCGGAACTTTTTTTTCGTTTATTTGTGTACTTAATCGCCCGGTCGGTTTAACAGCTCTTTCTCCATTTAACGACTCGGGCCTGCGTTATTATTATTTCTCTTTTCCGCCGTTACGTTCGGGACCTTTTACGACCATTGATGAATGGCTCTTCTAGAGTGCAGACATTTTCTAAAAATCATTTTGGCAAAAATTGTTTACCTTTGTCGACGCGCTGACGGTCTCCCGTCGGAGCGGCGAGTGTGACGACGTCGTCCCGGACTGCGACCGGCGCCCCGACCTCTTCGCCGTGGACCGCGAGTACGAGAGCCGTGAAAACGAGCACCAAACGGGTCACAAGCATCATCATGTCTCGCTGACGACTGAAGCCGGCTTCTCACCCCGTACTCTTATTTTTTTATTTGTTTATTTATTTATTTATTTATTTATTTATTTTTACTCCAATCGCTCAGACCTTCCACCCGCACTGCTCGTCCTCACCTCGAGTGTGGAAGCGCCCTCGAGGCGGTTACATTTTTTCAAACTTTACCCCCTCGACACCTGAGCTTCCGTCGATAGTCGAACAAAAAAAAATCCTCTATCGCGACCAAAGCTAGCAGACCATCTTCAGTTTCACCAAGGAAACTCGCGACGCGGAACGCCAAAAAAATCCTCCTAACCGATCATTTTTTTTTTTTTTAAATTCTTTTTTCTTATAATTTACAATATATCGAACCCGCTTCAAGGACGTAACAGAACCGTTTGCCAGTTAATTCTACAGCACTGCACAGTCACCAGTCACGACTACAATTCAGTATTCCCTGGTTCCTCTGTTGCAAAATAACACAATGTATATGTTATTTTATTTTTCTTCTAAATTTTGTTTTTCATTTTTCACATGAACCATATATAATCCCATTGCAGGTTGCGTTTTGGCAGTGTTTGTTTCTTTTCTTTTTAATTTAAAAAAAAAAAAAAAAAAAAAAAAAGAATGAAATCTCGCCGTGGCGAGAGGGGTTTTTTTTTCACGCGACGCGGCGTGTACCAGCCGCGCAGCGATTATCGTCCGTAGCTTTGTTTACGGCGGTCGAGCGCGCGCGGTGCTACTTGTATTTAAAGAAGTGTGCCTGGCGCACAAGTCCATGCCGCACTGCTGGTGAACGGTCAGGTGTTTCAAGGAGGCCCGCGCGCCTTCCTCCCGGCGACCGACACCTGGCGGACCGTCACCGAACCATGAGTCGCATACGCATTTGTCTCTGTGTTGGTTGCGCGCCTCGCCTCGGAGAGCCCTATACGTGCAGGCGTTACGACTACGAAATCCGAGGATTTCATTCATGGGAAACGCCAAGCGACCGCGCCCCCCCCCCCCCCGTCATACTACTAGCCGCGGATACCGCCGCGACTCCTGCCGGTATCGTCGCTCGATTACCTCGCGACGATGACGTTTATCGCGCGTCGAAACAACACCGCTCGGATCGATTCTGTACTAACCGGTAAGGAGACTCTTTTTTTTTTTTCCTCGACGAAGTAAACGCAATATCACCGTGCAAAAATAACCCGATGCCAAAATAACATGACGCTAAAATAACTTGACCCCAAAATAACTTGACGCCAAAATAACGCGACGGCAAAATAACGCAGTGCCAAACTAACGCGACGCCAAAATAACGCGGTGCCAAAATAACGCGACGCCAAAATAACGCGACGCCAAAATAACGCGATGCCAAAATAACGCGATGCCAAAATAACGGCCTATAACTTAATACGCTCCCGGTGGTCCCACTTGAAACGATTGTTTTTCTCAGCGAATGCGACACCGTGTATCGCTGGCATTTTGGGAAAATTATTTTTGACAGTTTGTTTAAAAAAATAAAAATTCTTATTCTATCGTGTGCGATATGATTTAAGAGAAGATTATTTGCGAGTTGGATTGTTCTTGGTTGACCGACTCGGGAGGTTTAACAATTTTAAGAAACTAGGGAGTGGTTCCAATAATAATGACCTAATTATGATTGATTAGATCATTTCTTTTTTTTCGTGGCACTTAGTAGTTGTGGGCAATTTTTCGGAAACGATGAATAATGATATTTTGTACGAGGTCAAAGTTACGAGATGGAATTTTAAAATCTGGTTCACAGACGAGGCAATATAGATCGAACGATCTATATTGCCTATATTGTAACGAACGTTAGCGTTATAAAGTACGGGCTATAATTAACTGTTCGATCTACAGTCATTCAGTGCCCGTTATGAGAAACAATAAATAATTATATTTCCGGCCAGGCCCGACTCGCAAGGTCGCGAAACAGTTCTGATTATTTGATTAAATGATCGAATAAGATAAATCGACTACTTAAAGTGTCCTATTAGTCACTCAGTGACGATTATTCAACCAATTGGAAATTATCTGCTGCGCAGATAGTAATTTTTCGAAAACGATAATTAGTGATTTCTTTTTTAGGAAGTTTCGAGTTACGAGATGAATAATAAAATAATCAGCTGTTTTAGACTGACCCGTCGATAATATCGAACAAGTAACAGTTGGCAGAGATATCGATAGAAATTCTTCACAAACTGTAACTTTATGTTTAATTATTGCCTTTTTCCAAGCATTAATAAATTTACAAGTGCCAAATGTCATGTGTCAAAGAGAGATTGGTAATAAAAAAAAAAACGTAACAAATATAATGATTATATCAATCAAATTATTTTTCGTATTTACCTTTGACGTTGTTCCGGGTCAGTTTCTTCTTAAATTGTCGAGCCTTGAGCCTCCGGTGTCTTCATGCTGTCATTTGTTGCACTTTTCGTCTTTGCTTCACATGCACGCAAGTCCAAGTTCCGAAAAGCAATGGTTAAGGACGAAATTTCGATCAGGAGACTCTCGAGGAATTTTATCTGGAAAATATAATGGTGCTCCGATATTAGCTCGTTTATTCAAGTAGGAAGCGTTCTTGACGTTTATTTTATTAAGAAGCGCGGTAGCGTCTCGAGATATATATTTTTTTTTAAATCAGTTGGCAAGCGTACGGCGAGTGAAAAACATTAGGGTGTGCGATGAAAATGAGGCCGACCACTGACTAGCATTAATGAAGAAAATGTAAATCGAAAAATTCTAATATTATCGATATGCCTTTAGCTACAACCTTCATTTTAATTACAAATCAACAGCGAAAAAACAAACACCCACATTTTCCCTGCAGAAACAAACATTCAGCAACGGGCGAAATATGGAGAAAAAAAAACCAAATATTGTTTGTCCCGAAGGCTGAAAGCGCGATCTTTCGACTAAAAAAGACTAGTCGTCTCTCGACTTTACCAACGGTTTTTAAATGTACTTTTCTCGAGACGCTACGGCGCCTTTCAATGACCCAAACGCGATTCGAATAGTCATTTAAAGAAAACGATAAATACAAGATGAATGGTAAAATGTCAGCTGTTTTCTGCCACGTCTATAACAATCCAGTGAAGATTATTCGACAACATTTTAAGAGAGCCTTAACTTATCTGCTCTATCGACAGCCATTTGAAGAAAGCGACGAGCAACGCTAAATAGTGATATTTCGAGCAAGGACTCACTCGCAAGGTCTCGAAGAAAAAAATATCATCGCTGATAGAAAAGTCATTGGCACACAGAGGAAGGAACAAAAAAAAAAAAAAAACCGGACGCCCCGGATATAGCTGCAACACAATAGTATTCGTATTTTCGCAAAAAGTTCGCGTGTCGAGGCGAGGCGCAAGCGACGAAGGAGGAGGAAACGAATCGTCGGTGACTTCCTGCGCGTCGCAAGGATTTCGCAATAGCGAGAGACACGGTCTGAGCTCGGCGAGAGGGGTCTCGGTGCAGCAACCTCGCGCGACGATACCGACCGCCCCCATCGTCACCGCAGTCTTTTCCGCCCTCGCCTCGTCCTCTCTTTCTCCGTGTCTCCCTCTTACTCGCCGCGGTATTTAATTAAAGCCTATCTGGTCGCACCGGGGCGCGCAACACCGGCATCTCCTTCGCGGAGAGGAAACGACGACAACACAACGGAGAGACGCTGCGCGGTGCGGGAAACGATGGATTACCAGCTGTGTGAACCAGGCACACGACGTAAAAGAACAAATTTAGTATCGGGCAACAAGTTACAGTTACTTAAAAAAATTGAAGTAATTTTTTTTAATCATTTATAAATCACACCGTCCGAAACCGTAACGAAACGGGACTAACAGACACGGAGTGGGTCACGCGTTTCTACGGTAGCGCCCAAGAGTGGGGATAGAGGTGGGACTTATAAAGGGTCAGTGTGCAAAATCTGTAAAAGGACTTAAATTTCATGAATTACATTTTTTTGTGAATTAAAATTTACTCGATTAATTGCAATGCAAAAATTAAACTTCACTCGATTAATTGGAATTTAAAAATAAAAATTAATTTGATTTAATTGATCATTGAAATTTAAGAACATTTTTTTTCAAGTATGTACGTTCTTTGTTGTAACTTAGTCCATTGCTTTATCTTGTTTATCGAAAAAGAGATTGTTTTTGCAGTATTACAATCGAAAAAAATGTTACTACAAACAGCAAGTAACTATGCACAAAAATCTTTAAGAATGGCGAAAAAAACAAATAAATTCAAAGTTGGGTGTCTGATTCGCATAGCTGTTGCTACTGCTCGTCGCAACAAGAACGAAGAGACGAGGTCTGAGGTAAAAAAAAAGCGTGTCTCGTCCGCCGTTTGCAATTTTTTCGCGGTCTTCCAGTCTACAGCCCGATCTCACCTCTCGCCATTGGCGTAACACCTGCGAGCAATCGCGAAAACGATTATTCCCTCTTTCGAGCTACCATTTTCATTATCCCATCGTTCGATCTCGCATCTCGAACTGGGAGCCTCGTAGGAAGCCTCAAATTGAAGCTGACCGCGGATCTCTTCCATTCATTCTCCTCGTGAGAGAGTATCAGAGGATCACGAAGAATGTAACGGTGTATGAACGATCTCGGATCCGGTGCTCGGTACGTGGTTCACGTGCCGGCGGCCTGTTCTTTTTTTTCCAAGTATTACTCATCTTATTCTTCGAGCTCACTTTTTGTAATTTTTTTCCCTCTCGCCAATCAGACAGTTCGGCCGCTCCCAAGATCTTTTTTCATTGCTTCTTTTTCGTCGATTTACTAACGGTAGCTTTGTGTGCCATAGCCGAGCGCGATCTTTCGTAACGTTCGTACGACTGACCGTTAAAGAAGCCTTTCATGACATTCACCTTTAATTGCTCCCTGCCAGTTTCTTGTCGCTGTCAGAGAACCGTTTTATGTTATCTTCTTCAACTCCGAAACGTAACTATCAATGGACGACCAACCTCGAAGAGAGTCTACAAAATCTACGCTCTTCGCTGACCGGGGAGGTCGGAGAAGAGCCTTTATTTTTATTGTATTTTGATTTTTTCATATGCCCGACCACCGCATGTAGGTACGTATAAATCCCGAGGATATTAGCGTACCGTTCGTATTACAGAGCGCGAGCGAAGGGGGGCCTGCAACGAGTCGAGATATATCCTCTTCACGTGCGCGAGCTGCTGCCGTGGCGTGGCACGAAATTTATCGCCTCAAATTGGTCGCAAAGTGCGCCGTAAATCTTAAGAATATTTACGACGATACAATCTCTCTCCCTCTTTCTTATGCCGGAGAAAAGGCCTCCGGAGGGAGAAGAGAAATGCAAGATACACCGGTGCATCGCCCTTGCGAATCGTTGACGGCGAGAAGGAAGAGAAAATTATTATTTAGCTGTCCGGATATCTCATACTGTTTTTCTTTTTTCAGCCTCGACCTCATCACTCCCAACTGTTGCATAGCAACACATAACTCGTTGAAATATTCTCTCGACGAGACTGCAAAAACCCCCCAGGCTGTGGAGGGAGGGACGAGGCAAACCGCGCTTGTTCTTCGATTGTGCGTGCTTTAATTTGCGCCAGTTCCGGGATTATCTATGCGGCGCGAGAGTGGATTCCTCGTCGATAGTTGATCGCACGTAGCGAAGAGACGAGCACTTCGTGGATCCACCGTGGAAGAGTTACCGGTGTTCTGACTACCGTCGATCTTCTCCCGCGGGCGCATCCGAAGGGAAGAAAAACGAGTGGTGTGCGAACGCTCTCGCAGCAGCAGCAGCAGCAGCAGCAGAGGGGAACACACTCTTTGCCGATGCACTTTACTGCACCTGCCGGAAGTGAGCGATCGCACGGGAAACCTGTTCGAGATAGCTCACCGACGAACTTACGACTGAGAGTACTACTCTTATTCTCCTTCGTCTTCTTCCTCCTTCTTCTCTGGTTTAGTATGGCCAATATAACCGAGGAAGCGCCGCGAACTTCTTCCTTAACAATTTTCCATTCAACTATTCCATTACTATTATCTTCCAGAGTGCACCGTGTGCCCGAGTGCGCGAGGTGAATTCACGAAGAAAAAGAAAGGAACGCCAATCGATGAAATTGTGTCTAGCCAGCGATCGGAAGTTTATGGAAAAAGTTGTGCGCGAAGAACTGTGGAAGAACCGCAAAGTTCAGCACTAACTCCGAGGCTATTCCGAAGCAATTATCGAGCGGCAGTCGGTTATGCCTGAATCGGCTACCAGTCGATTGAAATTTCTATTGCAGATATTCTCTGATGGTTTATACATTTTTTTGTGTTACAATAGAACTTCGATTATCCGATTAAATTGGAGTCGAGCCAGCCATCGGAAGTTTATGGGAAAAGTTGTGCGCGAAGAACTGTGTGGAAGAACCGCAAAATTCGGCACTAACTGCGAGGCTATTTCGAAGCAGTTATCGAGCGACAGTCAGTCAAGCTTGAACCGGCCACCAGTCGAATGAAATTTCTATGCAGATATTCTGTGATAGTTTACAGATTTTTCTGTTACAGAACCTCGATTGTCCGAATCACTTGGGGTCGAGCCTAGATCGGATTAACGATTCTTTGGATAGTAGAAATTTGAAGATGAGAAATTACATACTTAAGGGGAGGTTAAACACGCATGAGTGCGAGAGAGACAGAGTTAAAAGTGTTGAATGAATTTTTCTCCGAAATGATTCCATAACATGAAACACGCAGTTCGGATAACGGAGGTTTGGATAATCGTGATTCTACTTTAGTTGAATATTCTATTCTTCTATGCTGTACCGAAGCCTACGAGACAATTTAACGAAGGAAAAAAACAGTGGATCTCCAATCGAAGAAAAATTATCCAACCAGGCATCAGAAACGTACATGCAAAGCTGTGAGCGACGAGCTATTTACGAACTCGAAACCCCATCAGGAGTCGCGAGTCGATTTCAAAGCAATTTCCGACCGGTCGTCAGTCACGCGTGAGGAACACCACGACTAGATCGAATTTTCAATCGTCTTTGCCATATTCGCAGAGTAAATCGCCCAAGACCATCTGTGCTGGGGCGCAATTCGCGATAGGGAGGGTTGAGTCCCGCGCAGCGCGGACACCTGTTGCAGCGCCGCGACGGCGAGGCGAACCGCGATGGGCAATACGACGCTCGTGGAAATGATTGGGAGTTTATTGTGGCCGCGCTCGACTGGCAGTCGCCACTTCCTGACTCGACATCTCCGTCTATCTTCCGGCGTCGGATGGGACGCGAGAAGAATGAGGAATGTTCGCGAGGTATAAGAACCGAAGGATGCGCACAACGACGCATATCGACGCATATCGACGCTCGCGTTTCTTTGCCTCGCGTCCGCAGAGAAAGAGATCGTAAGGAACATTCGTCGACCAGGTGAATTCATTATTCGTTCTCACGCACGGCGAGCCGCCGGCGGAGGCGAACGAAGATGGAACGAACGACGGATTTTTTCTTCGCCATTGTCGAGTGCCTGCGGTATCGAGATAGAGCCCTGCCCGTGCGTAGAACTCGCGAGTTCCACGAGTGTTCCCTCGTCCGGGCGATAAACGCTCGAGCAGAAACCACGGTGGGCACGCACACGGCCGGAAAATACATCCGAAGATACGAATCCGCCGCGGCGAAGCTCGCGGGCGTGGAGAAGAGGCGCTTTTCATTCCGGACCCCTCCAATCTTCGCAGTAAAATCGTATTGTATTCCCATGCGAATAATAAACGTCCGAGCGAACTGAAAGCAGAAAATTTCTAGATAGGGAAATCTCGAACGAATAAATGAAAAGAAAAAAAAAATTATAATTTATTTCTAGGAACGTGCATTCGCAAATTTGTTTTATTTTTTGTCTTGTTTCTCTCTTAAACTGTTTTATAAGCGGGGTTTATGTAGGCGGGAGTGTGTGATACGGTCGATTGTAAGTCGTGTGTTTTAAACTCTCCACTCTTGGATAATCTCGCGCGGACGATCTCCGAGGAGCTCGCACATTGTGCGTACGGTGGAAGAAGAAGAAAAAAAAAAGAACCGTTTATGTGCGTTGTACTGTGTAAGCAGGGGAGGCAGGGGCAGTAGTAGAACGAACGATACCGAGACTCGAGCCGTCAGTGAGTAGGCATTGTTCGCAAATTTTTTGATTGTTATTATTATTGTTTTTTTTTTTTCGGGCGATCCGTGTACCTGCTACGGGCGGTATTGTACATTGAGTGCGGGTTACAGTCAACCTGTAGAAGCATTGTAATGCCCGAGGGGAGAGTGCGTTGAAATTTACTGCTAATCGACCGTTGTTTTGTTATCGAAATTGAAACTTCTTTTTTTTCCTTCTTCTTTTTCTCGACGAAATTTTAGAGGATTGCGAACTATGCGACTGAAAGGAAAGTTGCTAACACTTATATCTGGTCTCTCCTATGTTCTATCGCCTCCGCGGCGATTCCACGTCTACCCGCGTACCGAACAATGGGCATGGCCGATGAATAGTATGTACAACCTAGCCAACAGGAACAGACGTATAGCAATGAGAGATAAAGAATAAAAAAAAAATACACACACGTATCGCCGGGTAGAATTCCCAGGAGTTCAGTGCTCGAGTAACGTCACTACAGGAACTTGTTTCAGTGTATTTATCTGTTCTCTCTATCCGCGATTCCGTGCGAACTTGGATTGTTTTCATCGTATATTGCAATGGGGTTTTTTTTGTTTGTTTGTTTTTTTTTTTTTTTTCTTAGTACGATTTTGCTCCGAGCGTATAAGACGGGTGTGACCCAACTACTTGGCCCTTAAACTCAATTTACGATTTATATACGATGATTTATTGTGACGACGATCTGTGAAATTTTTAACGTTAAAAATATTTTTGTTTTCTTGTGCAGTTTTATTGTGCACGTATAAGTCGAGTGTGACCCAACTACTTCGCCCGTAAACTCAATTTCACGATTTATTTAAAATTTATTGTGATAACGATCTAGAAAATTGTTATAATTTGAAAGAAAAATTTTCTAGTAAGGTTTTTATTTCGCACGTATAAGTCGAGTATGTCTCAGCAACTCGGCCCTTAAACTCAATTTACGCTTTTTTTCCGATAATTTATTCTCACAACGAACCGTTGAATTTTTATTATTTGAAGATATATACGTTTTTATAGTACAATCCTGTTTCGCCCGTATATAAGGAGAGTGCAACTGGGTCGGTAATAAAAACCGTAATCAACTTTTCTCACGGATTCTGGCATTCACGATCAAAAGAAAAGTCTCATCGACAGCCGAGATGATATACGTTTTCAATGTGACTTTTGACCGTGCATACGAGAACCCGTGAGAAAAGTTAATTATAGCTTTTGATACCGACTGATCCCGGGCATGGACGGGACGGAGTTGTTTCATATCGTCTTAACTTCAATTTCCGATCTATTTGTCATAATTTATTGTGACAACGATTCGTGGAAGTTTTATCATTTAAAGATTTATTTTTCCTCGTAAGGTTTTGTTTCGCCCGTCTAAGTCGAGTGTCAACCAGTTGCCGAACCCCTTAAACTCAGTTTTCTATTTATTTGTGATAATTTATTGTGACAACGATCTATGGAGTTTTTGTCATTTAAAACTCTTTTGCTTCCTCATAGAGGAAGCTTTGTTATGGTGAAAAAAAATTTTTTCCAGATTTTAATGAAAACGTGTTCAGAATGTTCCAAAACATCGAAAAATCTCGTTTTTACCAAAAGTTTAAGGTTGGCGTATTTTTTCGGGCTAAACCTGAGTCAGCCAGCAATTTTTCCTGAAAGTTAAATACGACGTTGATGTTGGAAAAAAGTTGAAAATTAACATTTTCATAACGTTTCTTCATAAAAGCTGAAAATTGAAATTTTCATATCGCTTCCTCATCAAAGTTGAAAGTTGAGAGTTGAAAGTTGAAATTTTTTATTGGCTAAGCTTCCTCTACGAGGAAGCCAAAAATATAGTGAATGCTTCATCATAGAAGATGCTTAGCGAATAAAAAATTTCAACTTTGAACTTTGAACTTTCAACGTTGACGAGGAAGCGATGTGAAAATTTCAATTTTCACCTTTTTTTTTTGTTCTTTCCAGCCATAACGATTTTTCTTGTTCCACGGCAAATTCTTCACCAAACTCAATTCGACGGTCAGTACGCGTTCGAATCGTCATAATCATTACTTGAGGCAATAATCCGTATGGGATTGCGTGATGTGGCACAACGCAATCGGCACATCGGCCAACGGTACGAAATTATTGCCAAACAAAATAACATTTCGCTGGTAATAACTGTTATCGAGTGGACGCGCAGAGTGTATCCTCCCCCGGTCGACGCTCATCGAGACGTTGGTTATTATTTATCATCGCCCTCCCCCGCCGCGCCCTCCATGGATTTCCATCGATACTATTTCGTAAAATTTTTGCCTCTCCGTGCCCGGGCGATTTTCACGCGCTTGCGAAATATCTCCCCACACTGGGGCACTGCCGGACGCCGTCTTGGCTTCGAAGATTCTCGACGATTCTCGAGCCACGGCGAGCCTCGACTCGTCTTGCCTCGGGAATCGTCGAAATTTTAATTGTACGACAGAGGTTGTTGTACGCAATAAACATCCCGGCCGAACAGCGCCTGTTCTCTCGATCCTATCAATTATGCGAAATTGTATATACAATGATCGTTCGTGCATTCAACGAATAGTACGTCTTACCTTTTTCGCAGCTGTCGACAAGCGTCCCGACGATTCCTCCCCGAATGGACTCTCCCGCATCCAGACGACTCGCACCTCGGTCTTTGACGATCCTCGATGACTCTAGCCTGCGATTAATGGAAATAATGTTGCATGAACATCCTATTGCACAAAAAAAAGGGGTTCAAGCAACGCAGTATCGTCGAAAATGTTTCTTCAGACGAAGATTCGACGAGTAATCTAGCCTGCGATTAATAGAAATAATAATGTTGCATGAACATCCCATTATACAAAAAAAAACGTGTTGAAGCAACGAAGGATCGTCAAAAAATGGGTCGTCAAAGATTCGACGAGTATGCGGGGAAGGAGTATGCAGGTTCGAACGGGCAGGGGCCGCGATCTCTTAGTCGTCGATATTGTACAAGAAACGTAGTTCAGCTTACAACAATAATGCCGAAAGCTCATCAACGTCCTCCTGAACACATTATATTTTCATCATTAAACGAACGACAGTCAAACTCCGCGCATGTAAGAACAGACTATATTTGATCGAAAGATTGAAGAGATGAGAGGACGCGCGTCACCAGCGTCCGAGAGCAGCCACCATACTGTTTTCGTTTGAACCCTAACGGTCATTCCGAACTAAGGTTAGCGGTGCGCATGCGCAGAGGGCTGTCGCTATCTTGGTCTCCGAACGCTCGATCGCAGCGCCGCTCGTAACCACGCACGGTTCTCAAACGCGTCTTCGAAAAATATAATATTCACTCCCCACCACCGAAGTCACAAGACCTGCGAAGGCAGCTTGACACCTCATGTGAAGCCACCCTAAGACCGTCGGCATTTCGCAGCTGCATTAACCCCCCACTCTTGTTCGGTCTTCTTTAGTCCTGCTCGGAAAGGTTTTCGACGGCAAGTGGCGCTTCGGGGAGCCTGACGAAACTTGTCGTAACCTCTTAGGCACCTCCGCAACATATTTTGTAAACGAAATTCCGAAAAATATGCTCGTGAAAATTTCGCGAAGAGACAGTATATACATCGTATTATTTTGTTCCGTAGAAAATAAGGGGAAAGTCGAGCTCTCGGCGAAGAGGCCGAAAGCCGCGTAAGATCGACCGACACTTTCGGTTCGGTCGCGCCGGCAAGATATATACATACACATCTATCCACCGTCCGGCGGTTCCTTCAGCACCGTGTGTACGTCTCTCAAAGTACAAAACATGGCGGAGGTATTGCTCTATGATTCGGCAATTTGTCGATTATGTGCGGAGGACAACGGCAACGGTGAATTGCTGTACGCTGTCGACGGCGACGAGCAAGATTTAAGCTCTATGGTGAATCGATACTTGCCGATAAAGGTAACGAAGATAAGACCCTATTTTTACCAATAAGACCCCAACTTGACTTTTCTACCGATGAACCCAATATGGAGGCTACACTGATTTTCGTTGCACGCATAGGCATTTACCTACTACACGAATCAAGATATCTTTATGAATTTGTACGAGTCCGGCACGACCAGGCGAACATTTCGAATTTATTTTTTCGAAATTCTTCGACGAATAACCCGTGACGCATTACGACTTTGCGACGAGTGATTGCACTGTTCGGTCCGCGACCTTAAAACCGTGTCGCAAAAAAAAAAAAACGATCTCAAATTACTCCCTGCATTATTTTTATTCTAAAAATACAATTTCTCTTTTTGGCGCATTTGCGACCAGTTTGCAACACAGTTACTTTCACAGATTGATTTTACTGTTCAAAGATCCGAGACGATGGAAAGTTGCCTCGTACTATTTGTCCCGGATGCAACATACAGCTGGAGGCGACCGTGCAGTTTTTCGAATTGCTCGTCGATGGACAGCGCAAGATACGAGAGATGTGGAAGCAGCAGATGGAGGTGCAGAGGAAAAACGAGCGCGAACGGCTGAGAGCCGAGAGAGAGAATACCGAGCTGGCCATCGAAACGCCCGAGCTCGACAATTTTTATACTCCTGAAGGAGATGAGCAGTTTTCGCAACAAATCATCATCAAGAGTTGGTTGATTTTTATTTTACAGAAAAAATAAATGAACACAGAATTTTGTGGAATTTTTTAAAACTATTTATCTGTTTCAGTTATGCCTGATGGTTCGATGTACGCTGCGGAGCACGATATGAGCTTGCAGATGGAGGGGCTTGACAAGCCACGAAGAAAGAGAGGTCGACCTCCTAAGAGCCTCGCTGAATTGGACAGCAAGGTATATTAATTTAAAAAAAAACGATGATTTATTATTAAAACGACTGATATTTTTTATATCTGGCGGTGAGAAAATTAATTGTTGTCACCACAAAGCTAGGAGAAGATGCTGCTGATGGAGCGAGTCAAGAGGAAGAGGAAAAGTTGGATGACGAAGCGGATGAATTGGATGGCGATGGTAGACGGCGCAGAAAGAGAAAAGTTCCTAAGAGGTAGTGAAAAAATATTTATGGTATTTTGTTTCTCGTTTATCGTCGACGCGTTTTGCTGTATTTATTATCATCATTATTTGGGTGTTATGGAATTATCCATTATAAAGTTGAAATTTTTAAAGAATTTGTAAAGATCGTAATAAAAATAGTTGATTCTCTGTCGATAAAGGTTCTCGGAGGCGGTACAGGGCAAAGAACTGGAGAGAATATTCAAGGAAGAAGGCGTTATAGACGACGACGATGACGGGCCCGATAACACGGTCGACGATCCCGAGGAACGAGTTAAAGTCCCAACGCCCGATGGTCACGAAGGTTCGTACTAACGACCAGTGTGTGAAGTTAAAAATAAAGAATTCGCAAAGTGAAAGCGTTAATTACGCACACTGAAAACACTTGTCTGGTCACCACAAAAGATTTTCACATTTGATTGCAATTTGCTCTCTACGAACGTTCAAAATTTGTGGTGTTGATTTCGCAAACCGACGAACAATTGTTAACGATACGACAAATGATGGAAGTTTGTACTCAACAAACGACTTTTTACATTGTCGAGAACCATTCTCCAGTACAGACACTGATAAGCACCTGCGGAAATAAACTTTAATCTAAACGAAGCTCGCATATTGTTTGACAGAAATAATTGGACACTTGGAATCCGAAGAGGGCAAAGATTTGGGTGAACTGGTAATAGTCAATCGAGCGAGAGGCCGAGGCCGACCGAAGCTGCGAAGAAGAAAGAACAAATTCCACTGCAACTTGTGCGGCCGTGGTTTTCTCCAGCGAAGCAGATACATTATGCACAAGTGCGTATAGAATTTTTTCTTGGATGATTTGTCCCGAATTATAACGAAACGTTTTGATGTTTTTTTTTCCAAGGAGTTTTCACAATGGAATAAAGTACCAATGTTCGGAGTGCAAGAAGCAATTCACGAACAAAGAAAATTGCGCGCTGCATCAGAAGACAACGGGCCACAGCGGTTCGGGAATAATCGAGGGCCTCGCGACTGAAGAAGCAAATGTACAGGTGGCCGATGCGAGCCCCGTCGAGTCTGAAAAATCGAGCCCCGAAAAGGTGTCGAGCATCGAAGAACCGAGTGCCGAAGAGACGATTGCGGAAAAATTGGGACCCGAGGAGAATTCGAACCCCGAAACATTGGACCGTGAAAATCCGAATCTCGAAAAAGCGTGTCCCGCCGAAGCCGAGGAAACGCCCAAAGACGCGGAGGACACGCAGGTCGAAGAGAGCAAAGACGAAAGTAGCAGCAACGAGCAGTCGGTAGCGAGGTCGAGCTCACCGGAGACCCAATCTCAGATCGACATGACGAAACCGTTCGACTGCAGACGATGTAAAATATCCTTCGGCTCTAGAAAACTGTTCGAAGGTCATTTGCGAAAAACTCACAACGGCGATAAACCATTCGCTTGCACCTTGTGCAACAAGACGTTCGCTTATCAGGCGGGGTTGCAGGGACACCTGGCCACGCACGAGGTAATATATATATATATATATTTTTTTTTTTCATAAAAATAATAAGTATGAACAGATCAAGAGAAGATTGAAAGAAAAGTACGTCTATGTGCGCATGCGGCGCTTTTCCTTATCCTCGAAACTTATGACTTTGAAGTTATGGTACTTTGTATTGGGCATCATCGAATTAAACACCGCAAATAGTCTATATAAAACTTAACGTTTTCATGTAAAGACTTACATGGCAGCAAGATCGAGTTCACCGGAAAGCCAACTTCACGGTGACCACGAGACGAAACCGTTCGACTGCGGACGATGTAAATTATCTTTTGGTACTAAAAAACTGTTCGAGGCACATTTGAGAAATGCTCACAACGGCGAGAAACCGTTTCGTTGCACCGAATGCACCAAGACGTTCGCTTATCGCGCGAGCTTGGAGACACACATGTCCACGCACGTGGTAAAATTAAAAAAAAAATGTTTGGTTGATTAAAAAATTGATATTTCAATGTGAAGGTTTACACGAAAGTCAGCGATGAAAATCTAAAAGTAAAACTTATTGTAGCGCAAGAAACAGGATAGGGGACAGGGTCACCCTTGCGACATATGCGGCAAAGTATTGAATCATCCGAGCTCTGTGATATACCACAAGGAGGCTGAGCACAACGGTCGTCGCTTCGTCTGCAACAAATGCGGAAAGAGTTTCAAGCACAAACAGCTCTTGCAGCGTCATCAGCTCGTGCACTCGGACGATCGTCCTTACGTGTGCGGTTCCTGCAACGCGAGTTTCAAGACCAAGGCCAATCTGATAAATCATCAGTTCACTCACACCGGTGAGAAGAAGTATTCGTGTGAACTGTGCGGTCAACAATTCGCTCACAAGACCAGTCTGACATTGCACTACAGGTAAATATTCGGAAAATTAATTTCGTACAACCAATAGTAGAATACGGCCATTCTGTCTTAATTAATTGCAAAGAAACAGCAATAAAAAAAAATAAAAACAGCGGGTACATGTGCCATTCGATGTCTGACACGCATCCGCCATGCTGATGCGGAACCCTCGCAATACTTCAGAATTCAGAATTCATGGGTGTAATTCAGATCCGCTTCAGAACCCTCGCAATACTCTGCTATATGAAACTACGAGAATTACACCCATAAGAACGAGAACCAGAGAACTTACCAAACGATTCGCCACGACAGAAATAGAAAATATAAAACCATTATGCATATAACCGACATCAAACACAATACATACATTCAAACACCCAACACTAACTTACCAGCAACTAGAACGAATGAGCAACGACAAAGTAAACTGACATTTTTCATTTTAAGTACCAATATTTAAAAAAAATATTTGTAAAACAATGAAAAACCGTGGCTGAGGGACTTCGGCCGATGGCCAACTGGCAGCATATACTGTGATTGAAGTCTGTTATGTATTAAAAACTGTTTCGTGTTATGCACTGTCAATAAACTATTCACTACTACTACTACTAATTTCGTACAAAAAAAATTAATTCACTGTTTATTTTTATTTTTATCTAAAAATAGGTGGCACACGGGACACAAACCGTACTCGTGCGAGGTCTGCAACAAGACTTTTTCACAAAACGGAAATTTGCAGGAACACATGAGAATTCACACAGGCGAGAAGCCTTATAGTTGCGATCATTGCGGTCGAAAGTTCACGACCTCGTCGCAGTTCAAGCTTCACGTCAAACGACACACCGGCGAACGACCGTGGAAGTGCGAATTTTGCGCGAAAACTTTCCTTCATAAAGACACTTGGAAGTGTCACGTTCGGCGGCACAAGGGCGAGCGACCTTTTCAGTGCGCGCATTGCAATCGTGGTTTCACGGAGCAGTGGGCTTTGAAGAAGCATCTTAGACTGCACACTGGTAATTTTATTGTAGATTTATACTCGTGTTCTAATGAGTGAGACGAACATTTTATCGAACAATATTTACTGTTTTTTTTTTTTTTAGGCGAAAAACCATACTCTTGTGATGTTTGTGGAAAGGCTTTCGCTGATTGTTCAAATCTCACTAAGCACAAAAAGGTATTATTTGAAAATGTCGACCGATTACAGCGAGTTCTACTGTCAGTTCAGTTATCCGAAGATTAATCATGACTGTGACGCTCGATTCAATCAGGTACATCGCGAAAACAAAGTTTTGGGCATCAACGATTTGTCAAAAGCCGCTGCTGGCGGTGAATTGTGGCAAATATTGCCAAACTCGCAGGACGGCGATGAACATTCCCTGGGGGAACATGTGACCCAAGTTTTCGCTGGCGAAGAAACGTCCGAAGACGGAATACCGCAGATTATTTATGTCTCTTATCAAAATCCGGATGATCCTAATCAGAATCGAACATTGCATTTCGGTAAGAAACCAACAACGGAAAACAATTAATGACCACGATAAAAATATTTACTAATTAAAGTAAAATTAAATCAAATGCGTTATCTTAGTATGGCTCGGATAGAATTGTTTTTGCAAATCAAATTTTAACTTTCTCGTTAACTAGTCGACGTAGGCGTGATGGAGGATAAAGAAGGTGGAATAGCGGCAGTGGAGTCAGGGCAGTCGCTGCCAACGCTGGAAGTCGCCGATTCGGATCCAGGTATTGCCAAACGAGCGGTCGAAGAGGTGCAGGAAGATTCTGCGAGGGAGACCGACATGGTGTACGATGAATCGAATATTCATCTGCAGGTAAACCGACTCGATTGAGAGCTCATTCAAACGTTGATTACAAAATAATCATTTACGATACTGTGCGATAAAACTTTTTCTGACGTTTGTGAGTTTGCAGCACGAGCCGAAGGCGAGTGTTGCAATCACACGAGTTAAGAAAAAGTTTTTCACACGAGTAGCGTACAAAATTTTCCTTCACTTCACTTTAAAAAATTGGGGTTTCACGCACGCTGACGCGTGCGCGAAAGTGCAATTTTCCCACCGAGTGAAGGAAAATCATTAACAATTTCAATCGTCAATTTCAGATCACTGACGAGGAGGGCAATCCCATCCCACTCTCGATACAGGACGCCCGACAATTGTTATCCGACGGACGATTCGTCAGTCAGTTGAACGATGGACAAGCGATCAGGATCTCCGACGAACTGGCTCAGCAATTGAACCTTCAAGTTAACCAGAGCGCAGGAATAGAGAGCATCGAATCCACCAGAGATGAGTCCTCGACAGCTGAAACCGACGCTGAGGCAATAGTCAAAGTTTTAGAGGTACGAGCAAATGTTCACTTTGTTTCTCATTCGAAAACTCTCATTTGAATATTTAACAGGACGAAGATACGGATGCGACGGCTGTTGCGGCGGTTAATCAAATGGCAGGCGAAGCCGAGATAGACGACGGTGCCCAAACGATCGAATTCACGACCCAGGATGGCCAGAAAGTTCGTCTAGTTACGTCCTACCACGTCGATCCGATGCAACTCGCGTCCGAGTACCTGAGCATAGTTTAGAAACTCGATATTCCATGCGCGTGCGAGACTCCTTAAATTTTAACTTTCCGTGGACGGAAAATTGCATATTGAGTTACGTAGACTCTTAGGCTCAGAGTTTACGTAATTCACATAGAGTCAAATATTCTCTCACGGGAAAATAATGAAATTACATTGCGAATTCGAATTTGATACAAACTTCGAGATTTCTTTTTTTTCAGCGGTTTTATATTGAACATTGCCAATAGTGCGATTAATTTATTTCCTCCAATACTGCAAAGCCGTTTGTTTTACGATGACTTCGTAACGCATCGATATTTGACTGAATGTTAACACCGCTACAGTGCTTTTTAATGTGCCTATCAGTCACCAGAATCGTAGTTTTAAGATTTGATTGAATGCTATACGTAAATTGAAAGCCGCAATGCACAGGCTGGGGATTCCTCGAACTACCTGTACAACGTAAGCTAAATGCATTCTTCGAACTTTACACCCGATGTATAGTATATGTTCATTAACGTTATATGAAACTTATTAATCATTATGTCCTGTACATATAGAAAATACAATATTTTTTTGTTTTTTTTTTTTTGTAAATATTTCTTTGCTTCCTTACTCCGAACTACTTGTTATGAAATGACAAGGAAATCGCGGTAAAATCATTTAGACGTTCTCGTGCAGGTACGGGGGATGCATAAATCTGTATTTTGTTGCTTGATCGATATTTTACACGTATAAAAGTTTAAAACAATATTCGCACTGTTGCGTTGCTTTGAGAACGGTACAGGTTTATCTATTTATTTCTTTTTACTACTAAATAGGCGAAAAGCTTCATCACTAGATGGAAAAGCGTGATGATAAAATTCAAAATAGAATGATGGTGCTTTAATA
This sequence comes from Amblyjoppa proteus, assembly GCA_963922035.1. Classification (NCBI taxonomy): domain Eukaryota; kingdom Metazoa; phylum Arthropoda; class Insecta; order Hymenoptera; family Ichneumonidae; genus Amblyjoppa; species Amblyjoppa proteus. Next base: position 3,831,849 of record OY998228.1, on the reverse strand, counting down.
ACTATGGAATAACGCCCAATGCACGAATTCATCAATTTTATCTCGACCTTCAGTATTACATTTTTTTTTAGCGAAGCTCAACCGTTTTCGACAATTATCCATTCGCATAATGAGTTACGTATCGATTTTGTAGTTTGGGCAGTGAATTTCTCGCCCAAACGTGCCTCTCCTCGCAGACAGTACAAGCATTTTTTCTAACGATACTTTCTTTGTTTTGTTTTCCTTAGCGCTATAATAAGCTTTTGAACAATCGATTGTTTTTTTTTACACATTGCGCGCAATGACAAAGCGCGGAGACAAGAACAATTCGAGTATGCGCGAATACATTTTTTTTTCTTCGTTTCTCAGAAAAATTGATAATATTCAGCTGCAAAAATGCACGTTGGTAGACACAAACCGGTAGCAATGATAAACGATTTTTCCAGACGCAAGAGAGTCTATTATATTGTAAAGCGCTCGTTTCAGCCGGATGTGCTCAGCATAAAGTTTTGAGTGTAATCGTATTCGATCGTTGGTATAACCGACTGTACGAACTTTAGAAATATTATTAGATACATGTGAACGCCGAGCTCACCGCCGCCTTCCATTACCGTTTCTATTATCTTCTTCATCACCTCGGCGTGCCTGAAAAATTTGAAGAAGAAAAATCAAAACAATAAATCGATCAGATTTTTGTCATTGACCGAAATTGTGACGTAAGCGAATTTATTACCTGCAGGGATGTACCGATGCCATAGGCGGTCCAGGCAAATGCGGATGAGTCTCCATCGTCACCGTCTTTTTGGCATGATCCTGGCTCACATCTTCGTACATTTCCTCGACGGTCAGAGGCTTTTGATTCTGCAATAGAAAGTTATTATTTAATTATTTTATCTGCGAAATTAATTGTTCGAATAATTTGAGGACTGGGAAAGAAATCTATGTGTTCGACAAACCTCATCGTATCCAAATAGCCACAATCTAGGCGTTTGATAATATTTGTCGTAAGTGATGTGCAAGTCGTACGTTCTCGTGTGAATTATTTCTCCCTCGGGAAATTCGCGTTTCTCCTTGATCGGCTTTTTTCCCGAATCGGCCGCATATTTATCCTGTTCATCGAGCATACCGCTGACCTCAAAGGCCTCCATATCAGCAGCTTCTTCGTCCTCGTCCTCGTCCTCGTCGTCGTCGCCACCCGACGTCGGCGACTGACTCTCGTCCAGAGTCATTTCCGATACTTTCTCGTCAACTCCGCCGATGCTCGAATCGTAATGGTGCGTGTCAACCCAACCACCCTCCGGGTCGTCCGCTTCTATTATACGCTCCTGCTCATCGCAATATTCGATCTAAAAAAATGACAAAATTGATTAGAGTTCAATTCATTTTGCATAAAAGTCGAACACGACGTTCACGTTGAAAAAAGTTGACGATTTAAATTTTCATCTCGCTTCCTATTAAAAATTGAAAATTTCAATTTTCTTATTGCTTTTGTATAGTGTTCCTTCATTCACAAAGCTTTCTGTATGAGAAAGCCAAAAATACAGAAAATGCTTTTTCATAGAAGAAGCTTTGCGAATAAAGGGACATTATTAGTTATGTAAAAATGCCAATTTTCAACTTTTTTCTCAAGAATAGAAGCACTAGAGTTTCAAATAGCCATTTATTTGCTTCCCAATAGAATTACGAAAAGGAAATCATGTTCTACATAAAAAATATAAATAAATAAACACAGCGAACAACAGAGAGTGAAACACAGTGAAACAGCTAATAACAGTGTTAATAATAAGAATAGTAGTAGAGCAGTTCAGCAGTTTGAGATCTTTTAAAGACAATAGTTATTTTCAATTATTCTTCATTAATCAGTAATCCATGCAAATGAAAAATTGTTCATATAATATAAAAAATTAAATTTATCTTTTTCATTGTTCTAACAATTTCAGTTTTGATAATTTTTTTTTAATAAATAGAATAAAATGTCCACAATAAGCGGATGTTTGTTGCTTCATGAAACTCGCCTGTTTACATCGGCGACTGCACGGAACGTTTTTCGTAAGTAGGAATTGTTTCTTCTTCGGTAGATAAGACTTTGTTCTATCGTCGTCTCCGGTAGCCCATTGCCAGGTCGGACAATGATGAACAAGATGATCGCCGGCAGCTACAAATTCTTCTGGCGTTAATACACCAGTTTCTCTAAATTTGCTTTCCTGAAAAATGCAACAAAAATTTATCATAAACCAAATTTCCAAATTTCAGTGTTCCGTCAATTCGTTCTGTAACTAACGTACTACTTAATGCAGTACAGTTGTACATAAAAAAACTGTTTTATCTGAAAATCAATTACATGCAGCAAACATTGCTGCAATTTACGGTACACTCTTTGAGACAAGTACAATTGTATCCTCATATCAATATTTATAGCTCCGCATCTACAGGTACAAAAAATTATTGATTTTTCATTGAATCACCAACCTGGCATAAACTTTTACTATATCAGCATCGATTGAAGAATTGTTTGATTTTTTTAACCTTCAATAATTAATCGAATATTACAAATGAAACAATCATTATTTTTCTGTCAATGAAATGCAGGCGGTTTCGACCAAACTTACATTTGACTTGTTACAAAATTTAGAATAACTAACGTAACAACCTGTAATGATAGGTAGATTATTGTAATTAAATGAAATATTTTGTACCTTGAGTACAGGGGTTAGATACTCGGCGACACCGAGTGCCGTGCCTTTCACCGAATTGATAACACTCTGCATTATCGTATTGTTTCGTTCAACAATTAAACCGCTTTCGACGTACAACGATCAACGACGATTCTCTCGTTATTCACGTGCTCCGATCACTGATAATTCTCACGCGTGCTGCATTGTAACGACTAAAACTTTTCTCAGGGTTTTGACACTTCCAGTACCTTCGACCAATTTGCGGAATCGATTCACCATGTATATAACATACACGCGCAGTTACACGAACCCACCACTTCTTACACCTGCTGATACTTCTTCCCCGTGAATCATCAAATCCTCGTTATACGATACTCGACCTCAATTTACGTATGATATTTCAACAGTACAAACTACACGTGTATATAATTATTTTTATCATACTCGAATCATTGCAGAATATTTGCAGGTTATTCAAAATAATATCGCAGCATTTATATTAGATAACTGCGATAGGAATGTCGTGTTGACAACCAATCAGCTGGTTCCTCCCGGAATAAGAAACTGAGTACGCGCAACCGTAATTTTGTCTCATGTTTTATGTGATTCGAATAGTTTTTTATTGTTTTTTTTTTCTTTTTCCTAGCAATTTATTGGGTTTGTGTATTGTTTGTATTCGATGAAACAATAGTTTGATTGTCAATTCGTTCGAGCGCTCAATTAATCCTGCGATAACATGTTATATTAACCAATCGGCTGGTTTTGAGTCGTAAGTAACGAACACTTTGTAGACGAAGAATCGTCGAGTACCGTGATTTGTATTATTTCACGAATAGTTCGAACCTTTGCCAATTATTTGGTCAACAATTTCTTTGGCGTGCGGATTTCATTTCAATCGGTATTAGGTTCGGACATTAATGAGCATGATTTCTTGTATACAGTAAACTTGGGCGATTGCATGTACAAACCAATCAGCTGGTAACTGAAATAAAACTCTTTATCTCCTTCTCGCGAACGCGTCAAAGTCCCTCGGGAAATCTTGGCGAATATAATTCTTTGAGATTCAAATCTGCGATTACCGTTATCAGCAAAAATAAAAAGAACCGCACTGACATCGATAAATTTCTGTAATAAAATATCATTGAGCTGTGTAGCCCGAAAATTCTATATTTATGGGACACAATTCTCATGCAAGCTTTGCTCCGTTATCTATCAATTAACATTATTTCGGCATAGAGCATACATCAGAGCATTGAAAAACGTCTTTTAAATACGGCTGTTTTTTAATCGAGAGTAAACTCATGGAATGCAAAGTGATGAGATTAGATAAGCATTTTACCGAGTTTGCAAAAGATCGAAATAAAGGATTTTTATTTGCGTCAGACAGTTAATTAAATTAACAGATAATTTTAATTAATTCGACGGCAATCGTAGCGGCGAGAGTGAAATCGATACACATCTATTTCGGTACCTCATTCTCTCGTTCGGTCGGAGTTAAGTCCGCGAGGAGCAACAAAAATTCTATCATGATTATTCACTGCCTAAAGACTTTCAGGTCTATTAAAAAACCAATCGTAAGTTTCAGCTACGTTATTATTGGCGATGGATTGTTTTGTTTTTTAGTTAGATAAATAAATGTATTTAATCGAAGGTACTCAGTGCGAGACGGAGTAAAACTTCGTTGGCGTCGCAAGCTTCGAGCTTGACGTCGCTTCAGCTAAACAAGCAAAAACTTCCGAAACAGCCGGTTCCAGATTTGAAGAGCACAGCTGATCGCTATTTGAGGTGACTCGATTATTGCCATTTTTAAAGAAATTTTATAACACCTGAGACGATGGAGTCTCGTCGTAATGTTAAATTGAAATAAACCAAAAAGTAATAAATACATGCATTGTTTGCATGTTTTACAGATCTGTCAGACCGCTGTTGAACGATGACGAGTTTTACAACACCGAGCGAATAGTCGCAGAGTTCATTAGCGACAATGGTGTCGGTCCAAAACTGCAGCATCAGTTGTTGAAAAGATACGAGAATACCGATAGTTGGGTGAGATACACTGCATTAAGGATGTATCACACATACATTTCGAACCAAAAGTTTAATTTGATCGAAATTTCAGTACTTAGCGATATGCCAAAAATCTGAAAAAAATCAGTCCTAATGATGTCAAAACTATATTTTGCATATTAATAATGCAAACAAGTTATTAAAACATTACTGAAAAAATTAATTAATTAAAAAAATCAGACTTATTTATTTATTTAAAATGAATTCCTTGATTTTTTAGGATTCATATAAATTTTTTCAGAATTTTCGGATATTTTAACATCTTGTTTTCGAAAATTTTAAAAATCGATGTAGAGGCACGAAGTTCGGATATGTTTCTGTATCACAATTTCACAGTAGACACTAAAAGTCTTGAGACGATTGCGTTATCGCGTTAAAAAAAAATGAAAACGAAAAATTTTAAAAAGTAAGAAAATTAAAAAAAAATGTGACTTTTAGAAAATCAACGAATTCATTTGACAAAACGGTTTACTGATTATTTGTTGATCAATTTTTGTTTAGCAATTTGTTAATAACTTTTTGACACTATTATTATGGAAAATTAATGTACTTGGCACCTTTAATACAGTTCATTTTTTTTTTAAGTTTATACCATTGGAAAGTGTTGTAGTTCTCACTGAATCTCGCTTTTGGCTGGGGATGTATGTGTGAAGCATGCTTAATCTTTATCGATAGAGCCGCCGAAGGCTTTCCATTATGCGGATTCGCCGTCGTTTTGCCATTCGCAGTATTCGCAAAGCTCATTGTTTAGATGAACGAATGGTTCTTGCACGCCGCTTATCTGGACAACAGAGATCCCTTGATTGTCCTATCGAGCCCCGGTACGGTTGGTCCAGAAAAGAAATTCAAAACTCGGGATGAGTTCTACACTTTCGGAGCGCAGCTCATCGGGGCTTTGTGGGATTACAATTCGATGGTCAAAAGGTTGGTTCCTGAAAAACAAACATGGATTATAAAAATGAAATTAATTATCCTAATGGAAATCATAAATACTAAAATGGGCGTCAAAGCTTATACCTTAAAAATTGAATCATGAAAACAACTACTTAATTAATAATCCAGTGGAATAATGAAACAAGAAATGGCTCGCAATGATCCACTGGATATGCAGCCTTACGGCATGATTCTCGGGACTCACCGGCGACCAGGACGAATCAGCGACGCGCAGCTTCACACCGATCACTCGAAGCATATTATAATCTTGAGCAACAATCATGTGAGCGATTCTGCAAAGATCTAAAACAGTTCTTCTTGAAGATCGATCAGCCAAAATTGCGAAACGATTAATACATTATTTCCTTGGCAGCTTTTTAAATTGGATATATTGGATTGCAATGAAAATCCGTTGAGCGAGAATGAACTCGGAGCCGCTATAAAAGACATTGCCGAACGCTCACGAACGGCGGCGAAATCGGTTGGAATTTTAACGGGGAATTCGAGGGACAAGTGGGCCGAGGATTATCACAGACTTAAAGGTTCTTTCGCTGCGACGATACCGTACAATATTCATTTGTATTAACTTTTATTTCAGCTGTCAAGATTTTATTCGCTTACCTCTTATCTCCTGATAACTGAGTAAAAAAAAAATTATGTAAAAATCAAGGCAAAAAGGAAAATACTCGTGAAAAAATTAAGATTTTTTACACATTATTTTATTATACAAATGAAACTGAAAACACTAATTGCTGGCAAGAAAAGTATAATTCTGCAAAATGTCATAACTCGTTAAAAAAATATTGCATTACATTAAACGACGATATAAAACTTTCTCCGAGGGGTGCATGTCAGATGAAGTGTCAGATGAATCAGGAGTGAGTCACAAGCTTTGTAAAATATTTCCGTAGATATTGGAAAGAATGGAGAAATATTGAGTGACATCGAGGGCGCATTGTTCATACTTTGCCTGGACAAGGAATTGCCCAAACAACATTTCGACAACAAAAATATCGCTTCGATAAGAGCTGTGCAAAGTATGACGGGTTTTAGTAGCTCTACAAATTCTGGAAATCGTTGGCACGACAAAATCGTTCAGGTATTTTTTTTTCTTTAGATAAAAAATGCGAAGCGTCAAACTGAACAGTGTAAAATTAAATATTTATTCAAAGTACATTATTTCTCCCGATGGCTTTATCGGTATGGAATACGAGCACAGCCCCTGCGAAGGCGTTCCCGTTGCAGTTCTTCATGATCACGTTTTAACAACCATGTAAGATCGTTCATAAAAAATGTATTATTCCACGCCAATTTCGTTCGACTAATAACGTTACAATTTTTTTAGAGCAAACAAAACTGCCGTCGGTAGCCAGAACAATCGTGTCGACTTTCCGAAAGCCAAACATTTGAAATTCGAGCTTGACGAAACTTTGGACAAAGCTATCGAAAGTGCTGCAGATTCTGTAGATAAGTGAGTCGCCAGAACCTAATTTTTTTTTTGCTACAATTTGTGTTATAAAATGGAAATTGTTCGATTTTATCAGAATTTCGAGGGACATAGACATGGAGTGTTTCACCTTCGACGCCTTCGGTGCCACGGCAATAAAACGGGCGAAACAAAGTCCCGATAGCTTCATACAAACGGCTCTACAGGTAGCTTTCTACAAAGTCCAAGGAACACCACCGGCACACTACGAATCAGCCGGTTTGCGAAGATTCAGAAACACCCGAACCGAATGTATCAGATCAACGAGTTCGGAGTCAGTGAATTTTGCCAAGATGATTGCAAACGAAAGTGGATCGAAGACGCATAGGAAGGAAGCTATGATAAGAGCTATCGATACGCACAAACGCATCGCGAGTGAGGTATTTTTTTTTTAGTTTCAACAATTCCTGTTTGCAAATGAATAGTTTCACTGCTATAAATTCGTCCTTCAATGTAGGCTGCGACAGGACAAGGTGTAGACCGTCATCTGTTCGGTTTGAAAATGATCGCGAAGCAAGCTAACATAGAATTGCCGGAGCTCTACAGAGACGTCGGATTCACGCGGAGCACACATTTCACGCTAACGTCCAGTCAGGTAATGCTTATGTTGCTCGTTAAATAATTAATTACTCTAATTCATTCGATTGTCGTAAAAGCAATTATAAAACTCTTTACTGTTTATTTACACACAGGTTCCATATAAAACAGCATCGTTCATGTGTTACGGGCCAGTCGTCGCTAACGGCTACGGTTGTTGTTACAATCCGAGACCCGACGACATGTTGTTCGCATGCTCGTCCTTCAAGTCTTCCGATAAAACGTGTTCCAAAAAATTTGCCGACGCTTTGCAAAGAGCCTTGTGCGATATGAAAGAAATCGCCGAATCGTAATTTGCGCGATTGAAAATAACTAATCACTAAAAAAATTTCATGTTGAAATAGTTTTAACTTGAGTGATAAAAAAAACTATTGTTTAATAAATAAATCATATTTATACTTGAATGTACTCTTGTTCGTCTTTTCTCTCATTGGGAAGCATTGCAACCGTGAAATATGGATTGTGCGATTTTTTAAATATCGAGACTGAGAGAAGATTCGTATTCTACGAGATCACAATGTATCACTCCCACCTTGACAGGAAGACGGGCCATTTAAAGTTCGTCGCGGCTCGACGAAGCGGCCGCTCTCTCCGGCGGAAAGCCCCAGAAAAACGTCGGATATCCTTTTACCTCTCGCTCGCGAGCGACGAAAGCGGAGTACGAAGATATGCAATTACCGATGAAGTAATTAGCCCGGCCGAGAATGGCCAGGTCGAGATGCGGCGATACTGGATCGGGTTGTCTGAAAACCTGGATCTGAAAGAATTTATCAAATATAATCTCATACAGCATCGGCGCATTTTGTGACCATGCATTACTTTTTGCAAGTTCGAATTTGTTTTACACTTACATCCATCCTTGACAAGGCTTTCGTGAGTTCGGGAATCATATAATTATTGTCAGACGCTACGAACACCGATTTGACGTCTTTGCTGTTTCTAATCACGCGTTTGATATGAACAAGTATGAGGTCGAACGACGGTAGGCACATCGCGGTCGTGGCTTTGCCACGCTCGTTGCGATATCCTAAGCATTGCGGTGCCGCGAATAAATTCGGCGTGCTGGAGATGAACTCGCAGGCTCTCACCTTGAAAAAAAAAATAAAAATGTATTCCAGTAATTTGATGAAGCGTCATAGACTCGTTCGGGACGAACAGACGAAAACGTTATTGGAAATATTACCCAGTCGATTCCGTTGCGCAAGTGAATACCGACGAATCCTCCGAGAGGCAGAGTCTCCTTGATAAACCGTTTGGCTCTCACGAGCATATCGTCGTTCCAGTTCAAGCATCTCTGCCAGTTCCTGTTCTCAAACTGCACGGGAAAACTGGCAGGAGCTCCGGTGAAAGCGAGCACCGGCCACGAAGATGGTGGATACTTTTTTTGCCACTGATGCGCCATGTCCGTGTGATACACGTCGTAATGAAGCGGCCCGTAAAATTCCGAACCTGCGAAATCTACTTTGTACGTATCCCAGAATGGCCCGAACGGATTGCCCTCCTTCGCGTTGCAAGACCCTGTATTTCCACGAGCTGAGTAGCAGAATGCTGGAATATGAAATTAAATTACTGTATAAACGAAAAATAATTTTTTTAAATACAGATTTCGTTGGAATTTGTATTTCAGGTTTACAATACTATATACAGTTTATAATAGTTATAATAGTTATAATATAGGGTATAATAATTTATAAAACTATTATACCCTTAGAGTTTCAAATAAAAAAATTTATCGCTGACCTGGTTGCTGAAATATTAAAATTAATGAAAGCTTACAAATCCTTTTAGATTCCGGCCATTCCAGAGGTGCAATGTATCTCATAAAGGTTTCCATCGTTATCACTTTGTGGCAATTTTCCAGCTGCGAGACATTGAAGTATGTGTTGAAAGGAATTTGACTCTATAACACCAATATAGATTTAATAATTCCATTAAGTACTTGAATCACTAGGGGTGAAAAGTATACATTTATCCACTGCAGGCATGAAAAGTATAAAAGATTGATAAAAAAAATTGTTTTGCAAATCTTCTTACGGATCTTATTGCTCCTGTACGATATTCCACCCATGCCGGCAGAACCAGAGTACGGTTCAGAGCTTTCGCAAAACCGAACGCTCCCAGAAAATGATCTGCCTGGTTTCCAAAACGTCCTGGTAATTAATTTACATTTTAATGAAAACAGTTTCACAGCATACATGAGAAACGATGTAAAAACACAATGAAAGTTTAACCTATACGAGAGAAAAAAAAATGTATTTTTCCAGTATAGCATTTACGATAAAATGTCAAGGTGTGTTATAATTTTCACGGATGTGATATACGTGTTTAATTGAAGAAAAAAAAACACAAAAGAAAAATGTTTGAAATAATTTGACAATGTATGTTGCGAAAATCTGACATTCGAACTTACCCATGCACGGACAATAGACAATGTAACCGTTATTGTCAACGTCAATGTTATCACAGTAACCCCAGTCGATTCTTATAAACAAAAAACATACGAGAAAATTTAACAATATTCTAGTAGCCATTTTTGATATTAGAATATAGATTGACAGCCCGGTAAAAAGTTAAAAACAATAATGCGTTGCTATGACTACGGAAGCTAGTCGTGGCGGGCGTCATTGTCGTCATTCCATCGGAATGTTAAGGAGGTTGGAGCGCTCCGCACTAGTCAAATGAGTGCTATACCAAATGGCCATAAGTGCTGCTTTATTGCAGCCTGCTGGAGCCAGGCCCAAACAATAGAAGAGAAGAAGAAGACGAAGAAGAAATGAGTGCTATATTTTTAAAGTTGTTTATACCAACTTTTACGCATCTATTGATTATAATGAATGGTTATTTCTATTCTAGCAGATGTCGTTAACCTTGAAAAACATTGATTGCAATGGATTTGCAAAAATATTAACTGGTTTGTGACAATTTTCGAAAAGGTACACATTCGTTCAGTTTTTTCAAAGAATAATCCATAATTGTTGCTCGATTTTTGTATATTGCAGCTGATTGTCTTCCTTGAAAGGTGCTCAACAAATTCACCGTCCAGATATTCGACAGTATGTTCCGCTTGAAAATGACAGCTGTTTAAACAAGCAGCTCCTGTTCCTGTTCCTTCGTAAACATGAAGGAATATTGTCGATGGATAAACAAAAGTTAAACGAAAAATGTTATCAAATATCTTGATATTGAATTCGTAGAGCATCTCTCAAGAAAGAGACTCAGTCGTAATACATCAAAATCAAGCAAAAATTACGGATTATTCTTTGAAAAAACTGATCAAATATGTACCTTTGCGGAAATGATCACAAATCAGTGCATATTTTTGTAAATCCATTGCATTAATGTTTTTGTAGCTTAAGGACATTTGTTGCAATAAAAGTAACCAACCATCCACTATAATGAGTAGATGCGTAAAAGTTGGTATAAACGACTTAAAAAATGTGCCACTCATTTGACTAGCTTCAATCTCCTTAAAATACTGACGAGTCAAGCTCATTTGAGTGCTAAAACTCGACGGTCAATGAATCTGAAATAACGTTAACCCAAATAAATAATTGTGCCAATCGTTATTTTCCCGATGGCATTGAACATCCGAATGTCTTTTCGTCGTGTCTTCATTTTATTTATTTTAGCCGGATGTGGTAAGTACGTCGTGTATACGGCCATAGCGTCAGAAGGGGGGGGCTTTGTCCCATCCACCCTTTTAGTCACTTGTTGACGTTCACCAACTTGTCGCGCGCAAAAGAGCCGGGAAGCGGACGATAAAAAATACATATTTTTAAATAAGTACGATAATTGAACATAACAGAATTATTGAGCAGCATCGAATATTAAACGAAGAATATCTTTAAAAAAAAAACTCTAGTTCAAGTCTAAATGCTCGACCGACACGCGATGTCCTTTGTTTTCTTTCTACTGCGCCACACATTTGTCGACCCGACAACCGATCGTTCGTCCCATTCATTTTATCGTCAGAAAAACAAATCTTGCTTGAAACTAATTTCAATAATAATTTTTTATGTAAATGTGTTTATATAAATAAGTATCTTTTGTCTGTTCATACTAGAAAAGACGTTCGACCGACTATTGTTCTAGCAAGGAATCGTATGGTCGCATTGAAAGCTATGGACGTACTAGCACCTCCATTGATTTGGGTCAAGGGAGGATGTTACAGGTTCTACGAAATCCATGCATGGACTCCAGAGGCTATGGACATTGCAGTTGGTTCCCTCCAAGAGTCAAACGCCCAAGACTTCTGCGACCTTCAAGACGAACCTTCGTCGGAAGAAACTGATATAATTCCTATTCAGAGAGACGCATACGGACAAGAGACTTATGCGAACGTTGATGTAATTCCTATCGAGAGAGCCGCGTGCGAACCAAAGACTTCTGCGAATGTTGATGTAATTTCTATTGAGAGAGACACATACAACCAAGAAACTTCTCCGAATGTTGATGTAATTCCTGTTGAGAGGGAGGCACGCAAACAAGAGACTTCTGCGAACATTGACGTAGTTGCTATCGGGAAAGGAAAATACCAACATACCTTTCGGATATGCAGGTAACTTTTGTTGTATTACACTCGAAGTCAACAGTACAGTAGAACCCTGATTAACCAGGATGCGCAGAATCAAAGTGTTCCTCGATAAAAGTATATAAATCAATAATGGTTAATGATATAACTTTATTTTGACTAGTTACAACGACATTTGGTACAAGTTGCACTTAATTGTTAAATAGTGTAAACTAGAATGTAGAACTTTGGATATTTTTCTCATTAATAGTATGTAAGCTACTCTTTTTTTTTTTAAGTACTCGGTAACTTAGTTTGTTCCGATCATAAAAAAAACCTTGGAAGAGGCATGATTAATCTGTTTCCTAGTTAAACCCAGCTCGGTTAATCGGGGTTCCATATACAACAATGCAACAACATTAAATGAATTTTATTATTCGCCAGGTCGGTTGTACCGCATATAATCGGTCGCAAAGGATTGACTGTGTTCAACCTGGAGCACAATACCGGAACGTCGATACAAATCCAAAAACTTAGCCATTGTGCTGATATTGGTAAGAATTTTTTTTGTCTATTGTAATTTCTATCATTCTATACTTTGTGAAGCTGAATCGAATCGGATGTTTCTTTTTGTCACTTGCTGCTACCCAGTCAATAAAAATAAATTGTAATCCCAATTTCTTTGCTATGTTTGATTCGTAAGTAAAGTTCGTATGTACGAATATTTTATTGCTGCACTCTTTACACAAGGATAATTGCATATATTTTGTAGAATCGTTTTTAATTTTTTAATTTTTTTATTTCAGTGATAATCGGAAGCAGTAAAGAAGCGGTAGTGTCAGCTAGGAATGAAGTAGATTTACTGATTAACAAATGCAACTACCGTGTTCCATTCACGCACTTTCTCTCGATACCATTGACCGATGAGACTATAGTGGCTAATTACAATGAATTCAAAACAGTCGTACTCAACGAAACCGCCAAGAATTCGAGAGGCGTGCGTGAGGAGTTGTTTAAAAAACCCGAGAAGCTTCATCTCTGCATAGGGATGTTGGCGTTGGTGAACGACGAACAAATAAAAGCCGCGATTCAGGCTCTTCAGGAGTGCAACGAAACAATAATAAAGTGAGTTGCGTTTGAACTAGAAAAAATAAAACGGTACTTAAGATACCATTGATTTGCATTCGTGGAACACACACTTCGGTAAAAGGTTTTAACGATGTAACATAAAGAGTGAGAAAAGTACTTTGAATTAAATTTTTGCGTTGCAGGCCAATAATCCGAAGAAATGGCCCAGTAATAATGAAAGCACAAGGACTATGGATCCCGATCCCCGAACCGAATGCAATGGTCAACGCACTTAACGGCAACGTATCATCGAAGAACAATATATTGCAAGAGTTGGCTGCAGGAACGATCAATTTTTTCGCCCGCAAAGGTGAGGTCGATGAATTTATAAAATTACAATAGAAACGCATTTTTTTAAAATGTAACGCATCTTTGAAGGCTTGATGGCAAAACTCCGCGAGAAATTGAGAATGCGTATAGCGTTGATGAATGTGGTGTTCGCTGTGAACAAGGCTAACCTAGGCGTGCAATCACGGCAAAAGTTCCACCCGAAGAATATACTAACGGTAAGAGACGAATCGAATGACATTTTTCAAAAAATTGTTTTTGGAGCGGGTCAGAATAGACTGATCTTCAAACCCTTTCGAGGAAAAGAGTATCGAAAAATGTTGCTGGCGAAGCGGGCAAATTTGAAAGTTCCATGAGTGCAACGCATACAGTACAATCTCGATTATCCGAACCCTCTATTAGCCGAACTACGACGCCGTTTACCCGAATGCCGATCCGAATTATTGCTCGCCGCGGCAAGAGCCGCGTCCTTGTTCAAGCGCTCGCACACCGGCTTTTCTGAGCATTTTCACCCATCCCAACAGACGGACAGCGCGCAGAGAGTAGTTTCAATACCAAATCGTTTGAATCGCCTTACATACGTAGTTCACACTAAAGCGTTAATGTTCTCTTTACACGCTAATGATCTCTTTCAATATCGTACAAATAATCCTTACGGATCACTGTACTGTTTCAGAACCACGGCGATTACTTTTTTGGAGAAACCGTGTTGAAGTCGATCCATCTGTCCCAGCGTGGGAGTTACGGCACGGACGGATATTACACTACAATATCGAAAATAAGCCTGGTCGACTAAATCGTTGCCGGAATTGCGAAAGTAAGTTTGCCTACCGTTTCGTCGTGATAAATCAGATCAGCTTACTACAGTTACTGGTAGAGGTCCCGAATTATATTAGAAAGCAGTCATCGAGGGTTTCCAATATCAATGAAACTGAAATTTTGAAAATTTGGCGTCAAGATTAGAATTAAAAAAACCGTCCTTCAACTATTAGTCTTCCGCCTCTTCGGTATAATTTTTCATATTTCTAAGTACTGTAGTAAGACTTCAACTTATTCTCGAGGTAGCAATTAAGTAATCGTACACGAGTTAACGGTTTCAGGTAAACAAGGATTATCCCTTCAGAGGAAACTTATTGAGTCAGCGGATGGACATTGTCCTTAAGTGCCAAAAATTGCTTTACCCCCCACCAAAGAATCGATGCCGCTCGTTTAGTTTGTGGCGGTACAAAAGATTTTTTTTTCTTTTTGTTTATAGTACTTACGCGCACACATTACTATAACCTTCGTATGAACTTCAGTATTCGAAGGGTGTTTGGCTCGAGGGTATTGAAATTCCATAGTTATCTTGCCCAAAAGTCGCCAGCTGTGACCACGAGCCTTATGTCTGTGTAGGGCCACGGCAATAAAGCATCACCTGCTTATTTCCCAAGTCATCGGCGGCCAAGGGGTAAAAGCCCAGGTAAAAACCCACGGTTGCGGGCTGGTAATTCCATCTCTCCGTTCGATCTCTCGACCAAATATCCTGCTACAGTGTTTTAGAAAGTTAGGCGGAATATGCACAGGGTATCGTTAAAAAATTATATTAAAAAAATATTATTCTCCTAAAGATATACAATAAGATTGTAGCTACAGCGATATTAATAATTAAATTTTTATACAATTTCATATTTTCGTGCGCTAACTTATTTAAAACTTTTGTTTTTCCGCTGCCGCAACAAGGTACTACAGAGTGCAATTACTCGGTCAGAGATGGTGCTGCTTGTTTGTCTTCGCGTTATTTGGGTCTACCCACGAGTGAGACGGAAAACAAGATGCATAAAATTGCTTCTCAAAACATCCAAGCGTCTGACGATGACTGCTGCTAGCCAGCTGTTTTGCAGAACACGCCCGTATAGATACATATACGTGTACTACTATTGATTAGCTTTATCGATTTCATAGGTCAGACGGGTCGCAATAAGTACCGTCTGCACTCGTCAAAATTCGTCGTTGCCCCTCTCGACTCGAATCTCGTCAGGTTGACGTTCCAACGTTCTCCACTTATCTTATCTTATTTTTTTTTATTTGTTGTTTTTATAGAATTTTCCGAGAGCACTCCACGAGATATAATTTGCTAGTGAAATTCATCGGAGAGATTCGCGTGAGGTTGTTAGCAACGTTTCACCCGATATAGACACGAGCACAAACGTATAATATATTATCGCCGTCTCGTATACTCAATAATAACGATAAACGAAACGCAGATAAAAATAAAGAGTCTAGCTCGTGTCGGACCGAGGTTGCGAGAGAATTTCACTGTCTATCTTCGCACTTTCATCGACCATGCGCGAAAATCACCCGCTAAAACTGTTGCGCCTTGGAACGAAAACAAAAACGGTTGTCAAAATTGTGCACGTTTCACGGAGACGAGCGAAGTAATATGGACTATCGACGATTGTAAAATTGAAGCTAGAATTACCGGACGTATCGTATATTTTATCATCCGTTTCGTGGATACTATCGGGTGGAGCGCACTTGTTTAAACAAAAACGTTAATCCTGTGCTCTCCCTCCTTCGCTCATCCAAATTATCTTACATCGTCATACTCCGAAGCATCGCGGAGATTGCAGGTATTCGAACGTCCGTGCGCGACGCTGTGTGGCTCGAAGTTTCGGGCAATTCTACTTAATTTTTCAAATAATATGGGATAAATCGTGCGGTTCCTGAAAATTGGTGAAAAGGTAAAATTATCTTCCGTGTTTATTAGCGATTAGTCCTAGAATAGAAAGTAATGACATACGAAAATTATGCAATGTTTTGCTCGGAGTAAGAGCGTTATTTTATATGTGATCTGATTATTAATCTAATTGAATATAGATAATTCACAATTTCGCAATTTTTGCAGATATTGATAGGAATCTTTTGGTACTCCAAAATCATACTTCGTGAATATTTAATAATAAAAGTTATATCATGATGATATTAAAAATTCTCTTGGTGAGAATTTATATTTGTAGTGAACATTTTTTTGTATAGTAAATTGAAAACCCTTGGCATTTCATTGTTCGTAAACTACTCTTTATTGCAACAAATGATAATGAATTAATGTTTATTCATGTCTCAATTAATATGAAATTATATCATTTTCAATTTTATCATATCAATTTTTTGTAACTTGAAATGAAAATTTTAATGATTGGATTCAATAATTTCAGAATGATGAAAAATGCACGGAGTAAGAAGAGTCGTTATTTTCTGCGCGCTGACAACAGTTTTGCCTATAACACTCTTGGTGATACCGCTGTATCTTCGGCACAATCTATATGCAGATGTAGTGTATGCGGTGACAGAATCAGATATTCTAGAAATCAGTGATGGCGTATCAACTATATTCTGTTCCGTAAGCATTTTCATATTTTTATATGGGTAATATAAGGCGCTCTTGAATGCAGATCTGGTCAGTAATGCGTTCTTTTATTTGCGACTGCCCACTGCTGCTGGGTTTTTTAAATTGCCACGTAGTCGATTCTTTTCGTGGGATACATTTCGCCAGTTTTCATAACAAACAAACGCATATAACAGCACGTTTGTGCCAAAACTGAACCCTGAACTGAGAGCAGACTGGAATATAAGACCGTCCGTTTCAGCTGCATGCATACATGCGGATACGTCTCAAAAATTTCTGTATTTAGCTGATCCGAGCAAAACCGCACTCAAGAACGCACCCTACTTGTAGGAAAATAAAATATCATGAGTTGAAAAAGTGTTCTCTTCAAAGTATCCGAATGATGGACAAGGAATACATTTTTTTATTGTATTTTTTTCTTGCTTGCAGGCCCACACTCTTCAGATGAACGGCACCTTCAATGCATTCCAAATGGGTCATAGGCCGGAAACGACGTCGTACCGGAAGCACATAAGATTGAAAAAGAGTATGACCCTGCCCGACGACACTTTAGAGTATTGGGGATTTTATCTATTGAGAGGAGCTAGTGTGGCTCTGAGCGTTTGTTCGAGGTGAGAAAAAAAAAGCAACCGACAATGATAATATTGAACTGTTGCGGAGCTTCCTCTCTAAGGCATCAAATAACTGTGTGCATGATTCTTCACTAACCACTAAAATTATATTCACAAATGTTTTCTACCAGATTTCCCGGAGCTTCTATACTCGTAGTGAAAGGTGAACGCAGCTTACGCACCTGCGGACTGCTGGATCACAACAAGAACAAAGCTCACACAGCAGGAATTTATCTGCCGCAAGCCGATAAACAAGTTAAAATAACTTTCGAATCGAACGCTCAAGTTATCGAATCCGAGGAGCCAACGAAAACGTTAACCAGCATTTCTAACGACACTCTGGACTACAGGTTAAACCCGAAGAAACCCAGGAACGAAAAGTCCGTAGTGAAGAAATCCAAGGAAGTCGACGAGGAGGAATTGGCAAGATTGGCTGAAAGCGCACGATCCTACGTGCACAGACGCATGGAACAGCACGAGCCCAAGAATAAAAATATCTCGAGAAGACTGAGACACGCGCGGAAGCGCTTCGAGGATGAGATCAACCACAAACATCATCCTCGAAACCATGAAAATGAAAAATATCGTACAAAAACGCCGCATCCAAGGCATGCCCGATCGTTCGATAAGTTGACTCAGGAAAAATCGAATAGTTCGGAAAGGTGGAAAAAAATGAATATCCTGAAGGAACAATTGACTTTCGCCGGGCAGGACAGGGGAAGCGAAGAAATCGACGAAACGGTCTCTGTGAACAATGAGATACGTGGACGTTACAGACGAAATCAGGAGCCGTTGAAGCCACCGGCATTACTCGATCATGGAATCCAGCACGGTGGCAATGCATTAAGAAATTCATCGGAATCATCGGTTTCGAGCTTCGAGGAAGGCTTGCTCGATTGTTACGAGGGTCAGGTACTTCTCGCTCAAGAATTCGAGCCATCGGAATTATGCACGAACGTGTCTCACTTGGTAAACGGTAAGCACATGCAGACCCGACACGACGTTACCGAGGATGGATATTACTATTATATATTCTACAGCGACAATGATATAGTCTTCAACGACATTCACGCAGTTTTCGATATCTACAAGCCTACATTCCAGTACGAGAATGTTACAAAGTCTTGTCTAAAAAAGACAGAGTGTAGCTTTCCGCTGACTATGCTGTCGAACGACAGAGTCATTGTCGAAGTACCGACGAAAGACGGTATCGAACATGAACAGGATGACATCTCGCTGCTCGTCTCGACCTGCCATCCAAGAATGGGAATGTATACAATTTTTCCCATCGCCGTTCTATTTCTCATTATTAGCTGTGCTTTCATGTAGAATTATGAATTTTAAGTCAATGTCTCTAATATTTTATTAAAATTTATATAAGAGTTGGGTTCAGACGTTAGATAATTATATATGAGGAATCGAATAATGAAATGAACAAAATTATTTCCCCATGGAAATATTGTACTGTAGGCAAACGTATACTGGATGTGTTCATATATCATTGATTGTGAAAGAAGAAAGTATTGTATAAATCTTTTCGATAATCTGAATCATTATAATTTCATGAAAGGCGAGTAATACAAACAACGAAAAAAACGCGATTAAGAAAATACCCAACTCCAGTAATGCAGATTATAATCAATAGTATTATCATGTTCTTGTACAAAAATAGTCTGTTATATAAATCTCTGATATATTTTATACTAAATTGTTGATTCTTATATACATATAATTTATTGAGCCCTTCATAAAGATATAATCAGCCAGGCGGCTTGTACTGTAGACGAAAAAAAGCGTGCGTTAAAATATATATATATATATATATATATATAGTACGAGAGTATTCAATTGTCTCAGAGAGTACAAGATGTAAACAAAACGGCATCAGCTGTCAAACCCTTCGAAGCCTGAATTGTACTGTCACGAGACCAACGATTTGTCTCAATCCGTACAATATATTTAATAACTAAATATCAAAAATAAAGAATTTTGTTATCACGTTGCGAGATTGTGCATTTCGGTGACTGTAATCCTATGTTCTCACTATGGTGCTCATCCAATGTGCAGTTCGTTTAAAGATCTCGTGATATATTCCCTCAAAGTAATAAAAATTATACGGAAAAGTTTCCACGATGACACGAATATCGGAATAATATTTTAATTGCGACATGTGGTGATGGATTTGCAGCTATTTCTTCAGACAAATAAAAAAGCGGGAATTTTCCGATGAAGTTAAATTCACGGTTGTTATTAGAATCGAGGTGAACAACTATAATTGATAAATCTATTAATACGATTTTTTTACATTCCGAATTGCCGATTATTTTTCCATTCGCAGTACTACATTTATTAAAATTACACTCTTTTCGATGTACTGTCGTTGAGTAAAAAAACAAAAAGGGTCGATCGAGCAGTATTTCATGAGAACGGATAAAGAAAATAAAGCACGAATAAAGAAAGTGTTCGCGTAAAAAGGTTGAACAGCACAAAGAGGTCTTTTGAATTTCCCGCCACTTGCCGACTACCGCTCCCGCTTGGAACTCTGGGTAATCTACGTAACTTCCCCCTCTGCGCAGTACCGCCATGCCCCGATAAATGTCTTGAAAAATCGTCAAAACGGATCATAATTAACAAACCAGTCATACCTGTCGGTTGTGCGAGTTCTAATCAATATCAAAATTGCCTAGACAAGCGTGTCTTTGTGTTATTCGAAGCCAAAAAAATCGTCTGTTTGCAGCGCCATTGTGCGGCGTTCATAACTATATTCCGTGTGACGCAATAGGAATTCGTCCTTTCCGTCGCGCTACCGTGAGTGGAACATGTCGCACACTAGTGAACGAAGGTAAGTTCTATTTTTTCGCATGGATATACGATTGAAAATCCTCATTTGTGCTTTTGTACGTCCCCGTTAATCCTCGCGTTACGGGCGGATCGATAAGATCGACAAAACTTATGACCGGTTTAACGTTAAATTTCGAAAAATTCCTCGGCAATTTAGGAGTGCATGGGTTGTAGCTGACAACATGGCGGGCGGCAAATTTTTTTGTCACATTGCTGTGCCAAATTTGCCAATATCACGGAACATTCATTCTATCTAAGGAATCGTTAATTATGAGAATTTTTTAATTTTTTCCGAGGCCACGCTGAGATTTGTTGCACGCTTATCTAAAAAAAAAGTTCATTCTATCGTATTTATCGGAACTTTTAACGTTCAGAATCTTCGATGGCCGAGATCAAGCACGCTTTCGTTGATAGACCACGTTACGCGATAACGCTCGGCTTCCGGAGTCCGAGCCCTGCCTCGACCATACAATTTATCCGTATCTCGAATTTAGATTACAAACTGTGACACATCGGAATAATTGTTTTTCCGTTATTTTTTTCTCGATTAAATTATCTTCGCAAGCACGTATCCACTCATGATGCATCTTAGATTCTTGCAGCCATGCTTTCGCGTGACTTGTGAGTCACTGTCAATTCCGATGCTTCTCCGACTCCATTCTCAATCGACGTTCGAACGCGCATTAATTAAAATTTTTTTTAAAGATCTTGCGTTCGATTTACCGGGATTCTAACGAGCACACGGTTTTTTTTTTTTTTTCATTTTTTAAAAGTAATTTAAAAAGTTTTAACGACTTTTCTGTTGATTCCTTTTCTTTGTCTTTATGACTCATATCATCCATTCATGGCGCGGGTCTGTTATAGTGCATTGCTTTATTTCGAGCAACATTCCCAGAATTATTTTGCACAAAATATGACGAGTCACAGGTTTTTCCTGACTGAGACGCCATCAAAGTGAATAGCTGCGATACACACAGATGCGATAATTTTTTTTTTTTTTATTTGACTAATATTATAATTTTCTGACTGCTAGCTATTTTTTATTATTTTTAAAAATGGGAAATTGTTACACACGGCAATCACAAAAAAAAATTTCCTCCGGGTCGAGTGAAGATCCTAGGTCAAGGTCCGAGGACGCTGAAATGTGAGAGTGATGGAAATTTAATCAATGAGCCACAGTATTTGAGATAAATTGGACTTGTACGATAGTTTGCAATTAAGTTTATTTTATAAAATGGATGAATCATTAAATTCAGGATTACTGGATGATAAGATAGATTTTAAAAAAATCGATTAATTGCAGTAAATTATTTAACTATGACACGTGTAACTGAACTTTAATTACTTCAGACTTATGGAATAATTTTTTGCAATAAAATCGAACGGAAATTAGAAACCAATTATTTTGACGTTGATCTCCGGTCAAAGATATTGCTCTTAGAAATTTGTAATTAATTGTTAATTTTGTTGTTTTTCTCTCTGACAGAACCGATGACTGGCAGGGAGATTCTAGAAATGGTCCCAGCGAAGTAGAGCAACCCTCCTACGATGGCCCTCTGGGAATGGAACCCGATGGTCTCATCGAGTCGAACTGGGAGGAGGTGAGAAACTTTTCTTTCCCATCAAATTTTAACAAAATTTCAAAGAATTGAATTCATCTTGGAAAAACTTGTCTTACCTTTTTTGTGTAATTTTTAAAAAAATTTTCTTAGATCGTCGAGAGTTTCGATGATATGCACCTGAAAGAGGAGCTCCTCCGTGGTATTTATGCATATGGTTTTGAAAAACCATCCGCTATACAGCAGCGAGCTATCTTGCCATGCGTGAAGGGGCTCGACGTTATTGCCCAAGCCCAATCTGGTAAGATCGTTAACATCAAACTATGCAGTACGACTTAGAGTTTATGTTTTTACAAAGCTGATATGCTCCTTTGTAGCCTTAATCGATACGTCCCGTCGGTCGGGAAATAACGCATTCATCCTCCATACGGTCGATGAATGTTGAATTAATTAATTGATGATTCAATTGCGATAAAGATTTTTTTGTTATTATATTTTTTGTTATTAAATTTAGTCTAGTACAGATGGAGATTGAATCGATTTCATTTAATTATCTTCGAACAATAAAAATGATATTTGTTTTCAGGTACCGGAAAGACGGCGACTTTCTCAATTTCGATTCTGCAGCAAATTGATACGGCAGTCAACGAGTGCCAGGCGTTGATTCTCGCACCGACCCGCGAGCTCGCCCAGCAGGTGTGTGCACGAAAAGGCCTATTGAAAGAATAAATACAAATCGATCAACCGGATGTTTATGTGCAGTTCGAACTAAAACAAGTAAATTTGTTTCAGATCCAGAAAGTGGTGATTGCTCTAGGTGACTTCATGCATGCACAGTGTCATGCATGTATCGGCGGTACCAATGTGCGCGAAGATATGCGCAAGCTGGAGATGGGCGTTCACGTCGTGGTCGGAACACCCGGACGAGTCTATGACATGATAAGTCGACGTGCATTGCGGACAAACTACATCAAGCTGTTCGTGCTCGACGAAGCCGATGAAATGCTTTCTCGTGGTTTCAAAGATCAAATTCAAGATGTATTCAAGTTGCTCCCTAACGAAGTGCAGGTAAGAAAGAGAGGTTATT
Source organism: Amblyjoppa proteus (assembly GCA_963922035.1). NCBI lineage: Eukaryota > Metazoa > Arthropoda > Insecta > Hymenoptera > Ichneumonidae > Amblyjoppa > Amblyjoppa proteus. Next base: position 3,808,703 of record OY998228.1, on the reverse strand, counting down.
TTCGTGAATATTTTTATACAACACCGCAAATATTTCGTCGATCAGATAAGTTGTTCCCTGAAACAGTTTTATCATGATAATCAATATTTTTTTCACTATCGAAAAGTTTTGCCTTCGACTCATTTCGAGTCTGTGACTCGGAAAATAGTGAATTATTGAGAATAAAAATATATGCGTTCTTGTAATATATTTTACATATGTGTTCTTGTGTAGATATTTTCTTGTTCTATAAGACTAGTAATTGTAAAAATTCACGTCTTATAGTTCTGCAACTGCTTCCCTTTGTTCTTTACTTATTTATGTTTTTTTATTGTCTAACCTCAATTTTTCATCGCGACACTCTCCATAATGCATCGTTTGTCGAAGCTGAATTGACATGATATTAATTGTCAATTTTCCAGGTCATTTTGTTGTCCGCTACAATGCCGGCCGATGTCTTGGAGGTATCGAAGCTTTTCATGCGTTCGCCAATTCGCATTCTCGTGAAGAAGGAAGAGCTTACGTTGGAAGGTATCAAACAGTTCTTCATCTTCGTCGAGCGTGAAGAATGGAAGTTGGAAACCCTGTGCGACTTGTACGACACTCTGAGTATCACTCAGGCTGTTATATTTTGCAACACTCGTCGCAAGGTCGACTGGTTAACCGACAGCATGCACGAACGTGATTTTACTGTCTCCGCTATGCACGGCGACATGGAGCAACGCGAACGTGATCTCATCATGAGACAATTCCGTACCGGCTCCTCGCGTGTGCTCATTACAACCGATCTTCTCGCACGAGGAATTGACGTACAACAAGTCTCACTTGTTATCAACTACGATATTCCCTCCAACCGAGAGAATTATATTCACAGGTATGCAGCTTTCTATTTAAAAAAAAAAAGTTTATGTTTATCAATCCACAGCGTCAAATTAATTTTGCGTACGGCCAGAAAGAGAATGTACGTTATTCATGCTTGAATGTTTTTGCTACTTAGCTTCCCACTCAATATGAATTTATATTAACGTTTCAGTACAAGTACATTTTTTAGCTCCAATTAATGTTGTTTATTTTTCTAAAATTGCAGAATCGGTCGCGGTGGACGTTTCGGTCGTAAGGGTGTAGCAATCAACTTCGTGACAGCCGACGACAAGAGAACCCTGAATGATATTGAGCAATTCTATAACACCCATATCGATGAGATGCCAACGAATGTCGCCGATTTGATCTAAGATTCGCGACGATTGGCTCACAATTGCATTATAATAAAAAAAAATAAACAGAAAAAAACAAAACGTAAGTGAAACAAAGAAAAAAAAAATAATACCGAGCTATCAGCTGATCTCTCATGGTGTGTGAGTATATAATATACTTGAGTTGAAGTTGAGTGTGAGAGTCGTTAAAGTCGCTTATGTAAACGCGATTCACCGAAACAAAATTATTGTCCTCAACCTGAAAAAAAAAAAAAGAAAATTCATTCGAAATAACAGTGATTTTTTGAATTACGATAGGTAGTCTTTCCTGTTACGAAACTTCTATAAACGGAAAAAAACACAAATATTCAACTTCCCCTAAGGCCGCTAATAACTATCACTACTGGCTAATACTACTTTAATAATTAATTATTAGCATTACTATTAATACTGATTATTACTACTTCTACTGGATAAAAAAAGGCAGAAAACAGTTAAAGAGGACGATAAAAAAAAGCTCCGACAGTTCGGGCCGGCCGGGGCGAACCCGGCAGCCGCGCCGCTGCCAAGTTTTTTTTAATCGAACGTTTCTGTATCGTATATAGGGACACGTTGATACTGGTTCTCTTCCCATGTTCAGTCGAATTTTGTGTTTTTTCACGATGCTCGATGTCATCATCAACTACCTCGGGATGCTTCTTCCGCTTATGATCCCTTCCACTCCGGCTCATTATATCACACCTCCCACAGATCGCAGTAACGAAAAAATATTTCGCAACTTGCTCGAATTATCACTGTCGCCGCGACTACTACTCGTTTGTCTCGGCAGAGGTTTAGTTGGGTTTTGGAAGGGCTATTTCAATCACAAGCGATGTAGAAGAAGATGTATTTCACCGGGTTAGATAGTATGAATTTTGTATATCGTATATCATAGGCGTACCATTTATATACTACTATGAAAAAAAAAAAAATAATAAAGTGTATTGACCTCTCAATTTTGTCCTAATCTAATCTGTCGATCGTGGGCACTCCTAGTTAAATTGAATAAAATAATTTTTAATCGTTATTCAAAGTTTTTCCAATTCCACAACGGAAACTCTGAGCAGACAAACGAACGGTTGAAGTAAAAGAAAATTTTTCTTTCCATTTTCTCGACAATGTATTATTTATTTTATATGAAAAGAAGGACATTCCATAATCGTTGAGCAAAGTTGATAAATGTTTCACGGACTCTTGTTTGTATTTCCAGGCATTTTTGGGGCAGTCCAGAAGTGGGGGAGTTGTTTTTGTTTGGAAATAAAGACCAAATTTCCCGATCTAAACATTATATTTATACATTAATAATATCGTAAATCCCAAATTTTCAACCCTTCATTAATCCTCGGCCAAGGGTAGATTGTCGTTAGTACGGCGTTACACGTTGCTTGGTTTATAATATCCCTCGTCATTATCGATACCGTCATTTTTATTCGTTTTACATTTTTTATTGTCAATAAAACAAAAATTCACGTTGTGGAAATATCAGTGTTGTGCTCTTTGCATTATTTGATCGGCGGTATGTTTTGTGAAAGTTTTTATTTTTATTTTTTAACAGTTCCAAGCTCAAGTTATTTGGTTAATTTGTAAATTGCGCAATGCCAGTTTAATTTATTGTAAATATTAGCGTGAGCAGCAGATTCAAAAAAAAGAAGAAGAAACAAGAACACTCGCGATCGGTTCTTCGCCTTCTAGGAGTCTTTTTCATAATGCTTCTCATCTACTTGTCAAATATTTACAGTTATAGCTTTTTTTTTGTTCTTCGGGATAATTGAGCAACTGCAAGCCAAGTTAATGTACATTGACAATATTGAAGAGACACCATTAATATATCAACAAATAGCGCTAATCACTTTGCGAGGTAGAAAAAAGAAACACCAAATAATCGAGACTCGTTCGTACGATTAACACCGGTTTTATCAATCTATTTTCTGTGTACAAAAGTGAGAAATCCGTGAGGGTTTCTTGTCTTGCTTTCACAAAATACGATTTCATAAATCCAGAATTAGACGTTCGGAGGTGATGAGTAATCGATCGAGTTATCTCTGATAAGAACGGGTATCATAAAAAAAATTATGCAATAAATAGGACATTCGAGCAGTTTCTATAGTTTCTACACGTTGCTCGAGTGTCGTAGAAACGAGTATATTGTGTGTTGCCCAACCCTCTCTTGGATCAATGAATAGCTCGCCCCCTTTCCCCCTCCTCCATCATCGCACTAATTTGTGTACTATTGTGTAGCTAAGCTACTTAAATTTTAAGGGAGTTTGAGAGAAACATTTTATATTCCCCCGATGATGATCGAATTAATTATTATTATTTTATTTTTTTGGTTTTCGTCGAGATTAAGGAAAAAAACGATCGAATTATTTTGTGAAATAGGAAAGTTTAACGAAAATTCATTCAGGCAGTCCTGTGCTTTTAGCAGATTGTTATAAAGTATCATGTATTTTCCCCGCATTATATTGTAAACAAGCGATGTAATCAATAAATATTTATTCATGGAAAACTTGGAGGCTCACAACGTCGCGCAATAGCAGCAAAATAAAACGGAAAGGGGTGGATATAAACCGTCAATAATTCATGAACTTTTATATATATATATATATATATATATATATTGTAACGAATATGTAGCTGACTATTCGTTAGGACACACGATATTACTTAGGTTTGACAATAGACAAACGAACGGACGATCGATGCCAAGATCGATCGTCATATAGAGAGTCTGGACTGGGACGTCTGAACGGACAGACGTGTGACAGTTCATACTCGGGATACATAGCCGTGATTATACCAATAATATCCGCCCCACAACCAAATACGCGAGTTATTCTTTCCCTCGGTCGTTACATTGGTGTCAGAAGTGCGTAACGGACTTTCGCGAGTGTTTAAACTGGATACCGGTCCCACCGAGGATATTGATTAGCGAGAAAAAGAAAAAATTGAGAGTCTCGATGACTCTCACCTGTGAACGGACTGAACTCAAAATTGGAGTCTAGATGACTCTCAAGGGGACGGATCGAACTACAAATTGAAGTCTCGATGGCTTCTGGTAAAAATGGAAGAAGAAAAAAGGAAAAATTGAAGTCTCGATGGCTTCTGAAAAAATGAAAATGGATAAAGAAAAATTGTGATCTCGATGATACGGTGTAAAAATTGGAGAAGAACGTCGGTGGAAGTCGGTCGGATAGAACTACGAAGGATTTACGCAGGCAAATGAAAATTACGTATTTTTATTTAATCGAGATTTTAGGACTGCTATACGCAAAATTAATTATTCTTCTCTCTTGTGTGATCGACTAGAGTAGTCGATTTGTCGAGTCGTGTTCGGGTAGAAAGAATTATTTCTGTGAGTATAGTAGCATTGATGAAGTCTGGAAAGTGTTGAGAATTGCTTGGCTGGAGCTCTGGGACGGCTTTTTGGATTCCCGTTGGGTGAAAAGCGTCCTGGTAGGTTTCCGGAGAATTCTTGTTAGGGGGTAACTGCTGGGCCTGAGTGACAGAGTTACGGATAGGGGGACTGTTGGCCGATGAGCGGTTTCGAACAGTGACCGATGATTTAATGTAGAAAAAATCTTTCCAGATGAATATTTAGGATGATGTGTCGTGTTATTGTGGAATCAATGGGATATATTGATTGAATTTCAAAGTCGATAATGACAGAAAAAGAGGGAGAGAGAGAATAATCATTAAGATAATTTTGTCCCATGTGCAACTAGTATTTGCCGAATGCTACGCGATTAATTTGTGTGTCACAGATCGAATTTGAAGATGCTGTGATATGATCAGAATCCTTCCTGCTCGAATCCTTCCGAATTATCACAAAAATTGGAGACGATTGAATAATAATGAAAAAAAATTATGTATTGAATCCAATATTTAAGAGGTAATTAGAAATGGGCTTGACAAAGACTGGTATAGGACAGCATGAAATAATTTAGCTCAGACTTGACAGAAACTTGTCTAGGACAAAATGAAACTATTTAGCTTTGTAAACGCTGTCCTTCCCAGGGTTTTTGGCCATGGTTTTCCCTGTGGACTTGGACAAATGTCAGGACAGTGTAGGTAGAAAAATACCAAATGATCTTAGAATGATGGACCGTGGCACATCATAGGGTGGACTAGGAGTTGCCGGGGCGGCAACTTAGGAGGAGGGGAGTAGTGTAACGAATATGTAGCTGACTATTCGTTAGGACACACGATATTAGTTAGGTTTGACAATAGACAAACGAACGGACGATCGATGCCAAGATCGATCGTCATATAGAGAGTCTGGACTGGGACGTCTGAACGGACAGACGTGTGACAGTTCATACTCGGGATACATAGCCGTGATTATACCAATAATATCCGCCCCACAACCAAATACGCGAGTTATTCTTTCCCTTGGTCGTTACAATATATATTATCATTTATAATCGATGGATACATAACTTTTCGATTATTTTAAATATTTCATCTCTCATCTATATAATCTTATTTGTACACGATTCACAAACAAATGAGATACAATCACGGAATGTTCACATGTATAATCACAATGAAGTTTTTATTTGCTTTACTGAACAATGAATGAATTAAATTTTATGAGCGCGAATGTCATGGATTTCTCGAAGCCAAAAAGAGAATATACTATTAATTCTAGAAACAGGCTACATGAAGAAAATCCGACGCTCTATAATGAGAGAATCTAAAAACTAGATGAACGAACGCTCCTACGTATCTAAAACGAGAAAGCACTCGAGACTTTTAGAATCGATTTTTCGCCGCGTCTTTAAACAGCCGATAATTTGATATGTAATTATTATTGTTTTTCATTGGTACAAACTAACATATACCGGAAAGGTAATTCAATTAATTTATGAGAGTATTTTTTGTTCTGTCTTTGGGATAAAAGGTAACGTAATGTGTTACTTTCAACTTATAATGAATGACCTACTTGAGCAAAAATAGCATGATTCGATATTCAAGTTTCGTTTGTTCACGCTCGACGGCCCTCTGCGCGTCTCGGTAAAATTTGACACAGCTTTTATCTATTCTCACGAACGGAAGGACATTGCTTCGTATTCATTTTGAACTTTCAATCAGCCATACTCATCTTCTCTTGAAGGATTTGATAATAGCATGCCTGAAAATAATAAATTAATAGATTATGTAATCGTTACATGAGCTGTGTAGTGTAATTAAATTTGAAAATCGGTTTTACAAGATTCCAAGAAAACTGCTAATGTGTTCTCAGCACAGTTAAAAATTGATAATGAAATTATGAAAAGAGACTCACTTTCAGCGTTGTAAACATAATACCAAGTTCTCCGTTTTCCAGGTACGGTTCCATAAAATCCTCGATAAAATGTATCTCACTACCTAACTGTAGAACACTTGCTCGCACGACTACGAAATTAAAGACCGGGAACAATTCATCCATTGTCCATAAGTAAGTTTCACCTAATTGCTTTTGTACTGTCTGCAAAGAGAACGGAAAAAGCATGCTTTAGTTCGTAGGTCAGTCAGCCGGACGAGTAGTATCGTCCAAATATAGCGAACTAGCAGGTTGCTGTGGCTTGCGCTTTTCGCGACCTCGCTACGGACTAAGGAATTGACAAATGGGAAACATAGACTGTTCGGAGATTTATAGAAATACGTCCTTCCGGTTTGAAAATATCATCTTTTGACCGCGAGTGACGTCATACCGGAAATAAGTCATTTTCGACAGGAAGTGAAATATTTTCGGTGCCAGAACAGTATAATAGGGGGCTATTATGAAGGCGTGGACTGGAGGCTTTCTGGATTCTTGAAAATTGAGAAAAATAAACAATTTTCCAAAATACATATGAGATGAATTACCTGAGTCATCTGTTCGAAGGTATTTCTTATCACCAATAATTTTTCTAGCGGGGAGAAAGTAGTTTTGAGTTGTTGCAGAGTTTCGATAGCCTCGGTGAAGAATGGTTCGGATTCTTTCGTCAATGCGTTACCGCCGAGACTGAGTTTTCTGGACGTGCCCCAAAATTTTCTGTAAACGACAAAGTTACTTTTTAATTAAAGTGACAACTCCTAAAGGCCACTAAAGTAGTGTCTCCTTTACGAAACTTACTGATCAATATCTAAAAACGCCATTAGCGTGATGTCCGGTTGCTTGTTCCATTTTATCAATCTTTCCCAATAAGCGTCGTCCTCTTTCTTGTTATGCAGTGCGTACAACACGAACAAGGCTGAATGTACACGCGGCAACAAGATCGGATGCAAGATCGCTGCTGCGCTGATAACTTTGCTTCATAACGAAAGAAGAAAAATATTACTTTGATGAATCATGTTGCACGTACGATATTATCGTTTTTCAATTACAGTAGAACCTCGATTATCCGAATAAAACGGGACCGGAGCTTGTTCGGATTAACAAAAACTCGGATTACCGAATTGTGAAGGTCTGTTAACAGATATAGTGCGACACATATAGTAAAAAAAAAGTTCAGTACGCACATATTTTTAATAATTATGATATATACATTATTTTCGAAAGAATTTCTAATTTTTTTCCACCGTCCGTACATTCGAGGTGGAAGGACTGGACGTTGAAGTCATAACAACATAAATAAATTTTGAATACATGCCTATCTATTATTTCGGTCTGAGAAACTAATAAATACTGCACATACGACTGACGTGCATTCACAATAATGCTGTGCGAGTCTCTATGCGAGTTCGAGTGTGCTGGAATTGGCTTGTTGATTGTAGAGCGCAACAGCGTAAAGACACAAGAATTCGCGTAAAACTTTATCGGGACCGGCGGCGATTCGAACAACAGAGTGTGCGGATAATGGGTGTTCGGAAAATCGAGGTTCCACTGTATTCAACACTATAATTTGTCAGACGAACTTTCGAAACGAATTTTACCTATTGTTCTCCTCGTCAGAGCCCAAAACGCACTCTTTGCCGCCTCGCGGCAGCGTCGGGAAGAAGAGCGTAACGAGTTCATAGATTCTCGAGGTAATGCTACGCAGTTCAGCGACGGCATGGCTAAGTAACAACGGATGGACTCTGACGCCGCCGTACGTAGCCGTGTACACGGCAGCTATTTCGACGAGAAGTGCGCCCAACGGGTGTTCCGGACTTTCGAAAGCTTTCATGAGATACTCGTGAACTTCGGTGTAAGTGCCGAGGGTCAATTTGCCACGTCCGAAATTCGGTATCTTGTTCAGACTGTCGTTGAGTCTAGCCTTGTCTTTGTCGAGACCTTCCGAAGGCGAACCTTGCCTCTTCTCGAGTGTCTTCTGATGAGATTTACTTATAATCACAGCCACGTTTTGCCATATTTTTTGACTCTCCCCGGACTTGTCCCCGTTATTGTATACAGTTTTGATATTTGGCTCGGATATGCCGAGCTGCTGATAACACTGACGGAATATCGCTCGCCACTTTTGATCTGGCGGTACGCACAGTTTGCCGAAAGATCTACGGAAAGATAGGCGGTCAATTAATGTAGGAGAAAATATAATTTTACAAACAAAAAAAAAATGATAAGTTACTGGAGTTTTACTTACGTTGGTTTAGCGTTCGTTTCGGAACTACCGATCGCTTTGTTTATGTGCAAAACCGCATTGACTTTAACGCCTTCGTTCCAAGCCCCGCTTATGTTGCCCTCAAGCTTGTCGCCGCTTCGAAAAGTTAGAGTTCCTTTTCCGCCGAAAATACCAGCCGATTTAAAATCTCCCTCGTAATGGGTTCCATCTTCGAACACCATGACGCCGTGACCCTGCAATTGGCATCGAAACGAGCGTTACGCATTCGAGAAATTAATTACTTAAGTTTCAAGGCAGCGAACACGGCACAATTTTCTTTCTCTTGCAATTTATCGACGGGAGGAAAAGTGAATTGGCCCCAGATGTAACAATTGGAAATTGTTTACACGTACATACAAATGCCACTCTATGAAAAGGATTGTTAATATAAAAAACCAAATATTTCGTGGCTCTGAACTTACCGTTAGTACATCCTGCACGAAAACGCCTTCGTAGTAAATTCCGTCCAATGTAACGATCAATCCGCAACCATGCTTCATATCGTTGCTCCAAGAGCCCAGATACTTTTCTCCTACGATACAAATTTAGACGATCACGGACTGTACACATGTTTATTCGAAACTTCATATAATGTAAAAGAAATGTCATTACCTGTCATAATATCGTCCATAATACCGTAGCCCTGTTTGACTCCACTCGCCCATTCGCCGATATACACAGAAGCTACCGACGACATGAAATGACCCTCTTTCTTCATGCCGTGTCCATGCGGCAAGCCATCCTTGAAGTATCCCTCGTAAATATCACCGTTCACGTACCTACATTTTTGTTTGTTTGTTTCATCGATTCATTAATATACGCGTTAATTGTCGGAATGTCGAAATTCAATAGTAATGTTGACATTATCGATAGTAAGTAGTCATAGAGAGGAAAAAAATGGCACAGCTTCAAAAGTAACTGACTTGAAGCTACCATGTCCGTTCTGTTGTCCGTCCTTCCACTGGCCCTCGTAAATTCCCTGAGTGGGCATTTCCATCTTGCCAGTGCCCTGTATAACACCTTTGTGAAATTGTCCGGTGTACATTCGACCGTCGGTCCACTCGAGCTTCCCGATACCGTGAGGCTTTCCGTTTAGCCAACGTCCTGCGATACAAAAAATAGCTCAACTCCCATGATCGTATAAACTCGTGGCTGATACGCGCGTATCTAACGATGTTGGTGGGTATTTACTAACCAGTGTATTTAGCGTCTTTGTAGATCTGATGTTTGATGTAAGAGTAGGAGCTGGTACGCACGAGAGGTGGAACGTGACCCACGACTCTCTGTAGACTGCACTTTATCGCACCCTGCAAGGCTTGCAGCCAATCGTTACGTTCGGACGGCGTTGGAGTGTAAAGAACCAAATTTTCTTCCGGTGCCGTGACCGTTATCACGTTCTGAAGTGTTTACAATAGTTTTTAACAGGACAGATTCAATTAGCGGTATGTTTGCGTAGGGTAAACGAACCAATGCGTTAACTAAGCGAGCCCAGTTTACAGTTTGATTTTAAAAAAAACTTTAATTTAATTAAAAAAGTATCCACTTGATTCACTGCGTACGTTCCTCGGTGCTTCATAAGTGAGACAGAATAAATAAGATGTCTCGAAGTTAGTAAATCGACACGTTTATCCCTTTACAAATTGTGAAAACTTTTGTACCTGCAACGTTTCCGAATCAGCCAAAGGCTCGACCCAGAGTGTGGGCAGTTGATGAACCGTATTTGTCGTCCCGACGACGTGAACGAATATATCCGTCAATAGAACGAACCAGTGGGTGGTAAATCGGCTGGCATTTAAAACTGCCAACGGGTAAGTTCGGGATTCTCTTATCAGCCTTCGCTCCGGTGATCTCAGCAGGTCGACCAATTTTCCCGAATTTTCCCAAAATGCTTTCGTTACGTCGGCCTCCTTCTGGCGCTTCTCCTGTTCGTCGCACATACGCTCCCATTTAACGAGACCCTCTTGAAGCCTCTCTATACCCATCTTCGTGCCGTTGCACTTAATCAAATGAAGGATCATTGTTTTGTAGCTGTGAAACAGAAGAACAAGAAAGTTTATCAATCATCACGAATGGTTTTAAAAAATGTTATTCTCTCCGTGATTTAAAACAAATTTTTTTGAAGCAAAATATTTTATAGACCAACGTGCATTGGTTTAAAAAGAACTCCGAGAAAAATTTCTTTTAAAAAACAACTTTTTTTCGACGAGTTTTTTGTTGACGAGCGGCAGGAAAAGTGATTTAGTGAGAGAAAAAGTTTCACTTCTCCCGTTAAATTACTTTTCCTCCCGCTCGTCAAGGATCGATCACTTTCTATTCCCGTTGCAAGAATAGAAATATGGCCACTTTTTAGCATAGTCGGGGAAAAAAATAGCGTATGCCACTCGGGAGGAAGTGCCTTTTCACGTCGTGTGAATTTCTGTCCTCGCTTCGCTCGGGCACCAAACTTCGCACTCTGTGCGAAAACGCACTTTCCTCCCTTGTAGCATAATATACTATTCCATACCTGTTTAATCGATTGAGTGGATGTTTAAGCGCCGTGCTTATTATTGCCTCGTTCCCATTTTTCGTTGTCTCGCCTGCGCGTATTTTGTCCGTGAACAATCGTTTCAATACCTGCGGCACATCGTTGACTATTCTCGCCATGTGTGTGAAACCACCGAGCGATATAACATCACAGATAGCGTTCAGATAGTACTTGTAAACGGTTACATATTCCTCGATATTGGCGACGAGTACGACTTCGTATGCCTCGCCGATGTGATTGAAATAGTCCCATAGGCTGAGTACGTTCAGAGCCGTGAAGCTCATCAGCTCCGTGTAACAACGGCACAGAGTCTCGTAAACGTTAGATTCTTGCGTAGCGCCGCCCTTCTTTTGAAACGATTTTATTAAATTCTGATATACGAGTAGCATCTCTTCCAAAAATATTTGATCGTTTATCAAGTCCTCGGAAATATCACTTATCGGTTGATTTATTATTGCACAGCAGGAATACCGCCCCGAACACGATATAAGCTTTGGACTCCAATCCAAACCCTCGGTTATATCCAAAATTATCATCTCTTCCGGTTTACTGAAAAAAATAAATAAAAAATCACCCTTGATTGATCTTCAAATAAATTAGGCCGTATTTTCTACGTCGTAACAACTGAAAAAAATTAAAATAAAATATTTTCAGCGTTTGAATAACATACCGAAACGACAAATAGAGAAAAAAAGTTAATTACCTAGATTTGCCGGCGAAAAATAATCCATGGTGCATCATAATTAAACTGTGATGACTGCCAGCAGCCATATCCTTCGCTCGCTCGTTGTTCGCCCTGTTCGTGCTGAACAATTGGGGCGAGCTCCGATCGACCGCCGAATCCGTTGCCACTTGCCTAAAATTGTTTCTACCCCAGGCGTAAACTCTTCCGTCGAGAGTCAAGGCAAGCGTGTGAGAAGTGCCGCAAGAAATTTTTTTGATACCGGTATTATTGAGTTTGGTAACGAGAACGGGTTTCGATCTGTTGATTATATCTCCGGTGCCGAGCTGGCCGTACAGAAAATCGCCCCAGGTCCACAATTCCGTCGACAGCAAATTATTGCCAGCGTGAACCAGCGTATTTATTCGTTCGTTCAAACCCTGCTGCGATAGTTCGTGCTCGAGGGAGCCGGTGCTCGACGACCAGGGAAATTCCTCGCATCTCAAACTGTGAGCGAGGCTGGCGGTGTGCGGTTTACAATTTTCCTCCCCGATATGCTCGAATTCGCCGATAATATCGTCGCGGCTGTCGTTTATGTCGGAACTTCCGCTCATGTGCCTCGACAGGGTCGCAACTTTGTCGCCCATCGTTTTGACACCCTCGTAGACCAAATTTGCCATTGTCGAAACATTCTGCTTTATCGAAACCGGAGCCTTGTCCGCGCCACCGTCGCCGCTTTGTACTTCCTCCTTAACGTTACCGTACGACGAGACCCACGACAATTGTCTCGTGAGAAATTGTCTCGCCGCTTCCGTATTAATAAATATAACATTTTTCTTCTCCTCCTTTCCGGCTTCGCCGTTATTGCTGCATGAATCGTCGCCGTTCATCATGCCTGTACAGTTGGAAATTTCTTTCTCGTTTACGTCATCCAAACGAATATCGTGATCCCTGTTCGACATCGGACTTATGGAATTTATGGAGTGATCCTCGCTGAACTGTTGACGATGAAGACTCATCGGGCAGGTGTCCGACGACGTTAGGCTGAGGGGACTCGGCATAACGTTGCTCAGACAGTGAGGACACGAATTAACGAAAACTTCTTCGATGTCATTCTCGCTGTCCGTGTCATCCTTGGCGGTACGGGTTACTTTCCGGGCAATTGCCACGTTAAAATTCGCACCGCAAGCCACGTCCGATATTGTTCTTCCTTCGAAAAATATTACTCTCTTCACCGTCGTACTTTTAATGTCGATCTGCGGCTGATCTCCGCTCGCCCAGAGTTGACCATTTTCCGTTACGAAAAGAGCCGCGACGTCACTAACCGCCAGTGCCTTCACTCTTATCACTTCGTTTTCTTGCTTGAATCTGCAAACAGGAAGGGGTTATCGTCAGTGTGTTAATTGCTGGCAAGTGAAAGGGGTGAATCCATAATAACGGTCTTGCGAACAGAGAGTAGTGGTAAATGGAATGGAGTTTCGGAGCATACTTTTTTTTTTACATACTTTATGATCAACTCCAGCATTGCTAGTAAACTCTTTGAAGCACAATGTATATCACAGGTGATATACCTTTTTGAATTCCGCAAAAATGGATTAATAACCAATAATGCATTTGAAACTTTAGACTTCTAAAAAATATGTATGCTTCAAAGGGTTAAGTTGACAAATGGGAGAACAGTAATTGTAAATAATCATTGCTTACAAGCGATACCATTTGTAAGAAACTTTTATAACTATGTAAATGTGATTTTAATTTATAGCTCCTTGTCAACGATTCTGAATTTTATTGGATGTAATATTCAATATAAAACAACATCCAAGGAAATTGTGTCGTGCATAAAACATGCTAGCAAATTCAAATTCGTATTGTTTAGATGGAAAGAAACAACATATCCAGACAAAAACAATGCACATTCTTCTATCATTAAGAAAACAATTATTAATCTAATATTATTAATATTTGCAATTATCATTACACTGTAAAAAATGGTACTGGAAGCTTTTTTACATAAACTGTTTCTGAAATTTTAACCATACGTGCGTTCCAATTTTGCAGTAAAATTTTTTTAATGAAAATTTTAGTGAACTTAAGGCAAAAGATTTGTAATTTTATTATTTGGTATTTTCATTTTACAAAAAGGGCATTAATCTTAGATTAATGTAAATAATATAAGAAAATCGCAAGTTCCAGTATATTAAATTTACAATTTATAATTTACAATTTTTTTAACTTTAAGAGTGTACACTGTTAAAAAAAATTATATGAAATTTAATCTACCGGACTGTAAGTTTTTGTGCAAAAACTGGTATATTAAATTTCATGTATAATTGCGGTGAAAAATTAATGTTCAGTGTATGAAAAACACCAGAAATACTTAATTTTTAATAATGTACTTTAATTTTTCTATAAAAGTACTTTAGTTTCAATAATTTACTTCAAATTCAATGAAAACGTATATTAATTTTTTTACTTTTGTTCTAGAAGGTTTTGCATAAAATCTTCCAGTCCGGTACATTGAATTTACAATTTATTTTTACAGTGGAGCAAAGCCTTAGTAAGCTATCAATTTCATTCAGTTCTGGCGAATTACAAAGTATTTTTTTTTCAACTCAAACACGTCGAACAAATATCCAAAGCGGTCAAAGTTGGAAGAACTTTGACTGCCTATCACTCAACGACAGTGACACTGATAGCAACATCCGTCTCACCCATGGCTACAGAATTTGATGTCTTCCTTCAAAACGATAGTGTCAACAACGCAGAGTGTGCCAGGGTCGATTTTCAGAACAAAACCTGCGTCGTTGACGACGAACAGATGATCGCTGTTGGAAGCGATATCGAGTGCCGTGAATTCGATGCGTTTCAATACCAGCGCAGGGGACGATATGCTCCCGTCGTCGGCCGACACCTCGCCGTGATAGAGATTGAACGTCGAAGTTGACACGAATATGTGATCATTGACGTTAACAAGTTTACGTACGACTCCGTTTGGCCTGTCTCCGAAAGTCAGTTCGACCTTGTCGACACCGCGCCACAGGTACATGTGTTTTTCCATAATAACAATTATCAACAATTATACTTCAATTACTATTTTACATATGTTTGTTAAAAAGCGATGTTTTTGCGGCTGATCTCAATCCCGACAGATTTTTATCCTCTCATAACCAATAAAAGGAACAAGAAACAAATCACTGTTCACGGGGGGGAGAGAGAGGGACTCGTCTCCTCGTCTGCGCCGCCACTACCTTCTGACATTTCTTTGTCATGTCAGCGTTAACGTTCGAACGAATTTTTTCCAATGATTCATCATTGCCGATACTACTTTAAGCATTACGCGCAAAATTCAACGTAATCTAACGTCGTCTGGGACATTGTATATCACGGTTGTCAGTGTTATCCGTCTCGAATGCTCGACAGCGAACTGACGATCACTAGCGGAAACCACCCACGCACGATCTATAACACTTCGGTGGCGGGGCGAGAGGTGGGGAGAAAACGAGACACCATTTTGACAACCACTGACGCCCCTCTGAAAGGCAATATGCGCGCTGACACATGAAAGCTTTGTATGGGAATATATTACAGAGAATACTTGTAAAGGACGAGTGTATGTTATTATTGGATTGGAGAGGTATTTAAGTTCCAAGTTCAATTAATCGGATGGAGGGGTTGTGTATAATGTATCTTCCTTAGCGGAAAAAAAAATAAACGAAAATAGTGAATTATAACAAAAACAAGAGAATTCGCGCAAGGGTTATTCACACATTTATTATTGCATTATTGTCGCTATTTTACGTTGTTCTATTGCTGCATTATTTTACTTAGCGATTGCACAGTACGCTATTTGTGCGGCGGTCGGCAAGAGGCGGGATCGTCGGTAAGGAAGAAACTCCGGTTACCCCTCTACACAATCTCGCTTATTGTTTTGAGAACGAGACATCGATGGATAGTATCGTCGCAACCATGCTCGAGGCCCATCCGGCGATGCGAGTGGATAAGAAGTCTCGATTTTCGCTGTATAACTTCGCTGCCCACCACTCGTAAAAAATACCGATTAAGATAAATACAATCCTAATTGCTTCGTAATGAGATTGATACAGTTAACGATGAATTCAATCGCAGCATCGAAGTTCGAGTATAGAAGTGCAGAGATCTCCGTTTTCACGCTCTATCCCTTGATCACAGAAATCTCAGGCCCGGAATTAGAAACAACCGGAGAGTTCTCGAAGCCTCTCGCACATCGAACGATAAAAAAACAAACAATGCGCAACTTACAAGATCTCTGCGAGTTCAATAACCTATCAAAACACTCGCGATTCGTGCTCCCAGAAGATATTCTCTTCACCCGCTTTGTGTTCCTACAAATCTTGGGCATTGTTATGAGAGAAGCAGATGATACGTTTAGAGCGGAGTTTGTACGGCAGTATCTTAGGTCTCGTGTGCCGATATCGACGGCAAAGCGGCAGTCGCGTCCGAGAGGCGGTCGCCGAATAATCGGGAGAGCTCGCGTTGTACATGAACGATTTTAATCGCATTCGGTTGGTCGACTGTACGACATTCAAGGAGCACGTGTCGTCACCCGGTCAAGAGCTCAGTGCTGAAGTGACTGTTCTGTTTGACAGTTGGTTTTTTTCGATCCATGAAATTTATGTGGTATCTTCGTGCCGACGGTCACACGTTTTCCAATGTAAGTATTATTATGCATTCTTGTCGTCGAAATTATTGCGATTATTTTATTGTCGTTCTGCGGTGCGATTCCGTTGTCGAATGCGTTCGAGTTTTTGTTTATTACGACTGGTCACTGTAACGCTGTGTAATTTGACGCTGAAAAATTAAGGAAATCATTCGGGCGACTTTATAAAAAGTCAAATTGACGAAAACATAGGCCCGTTCGTTCTCAGAATGAGCTGCAGCAGAGCGCTCTATTTTACGTGGAAAGTATATATATATATTTATTGGATATATAGATATGCCTTTCACCTAAGATCAAGCGCTCTGATCGAGCTTACTCTCAAAACGAACAAACCTCGTCGATCGGAATGTCTTAATTCGGCATGTCTTAACACAATGTACTATCTCACGCCGGCTTGTATGCTGTTTAGAAACATCGTTATTAATTTCTTCGCGAGTTCAATAGCGAGAAAACTCGCGAAAGAAAATGCAGACCAATCGCTTTCGAAGATAAGTAAAATTCACTGAATCCTTTGTTTTATTAACTGCGCGTGCACTGAACACCTCCGATGCCGAAACTCTGTGAGCCATTCGACAAAAATATATGCGCCGGTGCGGAACGAAATGGAAAACCTTGCGTCTTAGAAGAGCCTTAGATCGGCCATTTCAGCAGTTTCGTTCGACGCTGGAGGCTAAACGTGTGACGTAAAGGTCATTGAAAATAAAAATCGATGACATTTAAAGTCATCGTCTATTTGTGTACTTTTTGGAAATATAATTTATTTATTTCCATCCTAATTATAATATACAGTTTCCCAACATTTATATAGTCTGAAAGATTGTTTGAACGCCTCGGCACAAAACAGCCCTCGGGCTAAGAAGATTTTTACAGTGCGAGTGTGCGAAAATATTAGAATATCGTGTCGTATACGCGATATGATATCGCTATTGTGATATCGATCATCCGCATAACATATGTTCGCACACGCATTGGCGTAATTTAGACCGTTGCCGAAAAATTTCTAATGTCGTTTGCCCATTTGATTATGTATATTTATAAATTAATATAAATTCTAGGGTGGGGTCAAACGATCGAAGAACAGAATATGCCGACCTACAGTTCAACAAGTCGTCTGCGAAGTGCGGTCGAGGCGTTCGAGATCCTGATTTAACTAGCTCGGTGTGCCTCTTGAATGCTCGAATCATAACGATAGCGTCGTACGAGTTCGAGTTTCTCTTGTGTTCGGCACAGGCGAAATTAATCCTTTAACATTCTCGTCACGTCATCACAACAATGGACATTTTATTTTTCACCTAATAATCGGCGCGATGACGTAAAAAATTTTATTCATTTTTTTTTTTTTTTTTCTCAATTGAATCAATTGATTCTAAATAAATATTTATATTGTCCATAAATGTTATTTGGAGAAATGCATTAAAAGAAAATTAAACGGTAAATCAATGAGTGTATCACTGTGTACGTTCGAGAAAAATTAATGAAAATTTATTTAATTCGTTATCCGAAAATTCTCTTCAGAATTAATCTGATTGCAGCGATGATGCTTATTTTAGTTTGTTGTAAAAAAACAAACAAAACAACTTGATTCGACGCTCTCGTTATCGCTGCGTTTCGCGGAGCTACTTGAAGAGTCGGTACGATTGATCAGAAACAAAATTATATTGCGATTGAAACGGAGCGCAGAGTCCGCGTGAACAAATAATGAAGAATTCAATCATTCGCGTTATCTCACAGCGGAAGAAAGGACAAAAAAAAAATGTATCGAATGCAATCAATGTCCATCGTACGTGCTGCCCCATTGACTATATCTACATACGACGGTAAATTACACGGTATCAAAGACACATATCAGACGTCTCTATAGTTGCATCACGCCCTAAGATCAAATCAATTAAATCGTCAATTACATTAAATAAAATAACTTCATAGAGCGATAAATTGATGATTAATTTTCAGATAACGAGCGCCCAATCGGCAATAAATTTGGCGATTGACCTTTGGATTTTAACGCGAGCAGCGTGCTCTTAAAATATTATGTTTAAACTTTGTACTTGCTCCGAAATCACCAAATTAACTCTGTCAATAAAACGTCGATCAATGTATCATTGAACCGTAATTTCGCAACTCAGGTTATATAATTCATCGAAATCGGTGATAAATTCGTCATTGAGCTTAACATTTTAATCCTAGTACCGTGCTCTTCAGATATGATGTGTAAAATTTGGGCTTGTTCTGAGGTCAACAAATTAGTTTTATGAATAAATCGATGACTAATTCATCGTTAAATCGTCGCTTTGCAGCTACATGATGCATCGCGAACGATAATAAATTCGTGATTGAGTTCAGGATTTTAATGCTAGTACTGTGCTCTTCAAATATAATGTGTCTAATTTGCGCATGTTCCGAGGTCAACAAATCAATTTTAGGCGTAAGTCGTTGACTAATTTATCATTGAATCGTCGCTTTGCGACTCCACACAGAGTAAAAAATCAATTGAGTCAACAAAATGTGCGTTCACGGGTGGCGAAATAAATATTTTGTTGATCGAAAAGAATACCTCGTTGAATAAACTAACAGGCCGTTGAATCGAATGTTTCTTTACTTGATATAACAATTATTTCGTTCGTTCAACAAAATATTTGTTTCGCTACCCGCAAGCGCGCATTTTGTTGAGACAGTTAATTTTTTTTTTTTTCTCCGTGCAATTACCTAAAGCGTCGCAATCGATGATAAATTCGTGATTGAGCTTGGGATTTTAATCCTAGTACCGTGTTCTTCAAATATGACGTGTAAAATTTGTGCTTGTCCCGAGGTTACCAAATTAATTTTATAAATAAATCGATGACTAATTTATCATTGAATCGTCGCTTCGCAACTACATGATGCATCGCGACCGGTAATAAATTCGTGATTGAACTTGAAATTTTAATCCTGGTACCGTGCTCTTCAAATATGACGTGTAAAATTTGCGCTTGTCCCGAGGTCACCAAATTAATTTGTTTAATAAGTCGTTGACGAATTTATCACTGAATCGTAGCTTCGCAACTCCAGCTACCAAATGCGTCGCAATCGATGATAAATTCGTGATTGAGCTTGGGATTTTAATCCTGGTACCGTGTTCTTCAAATATAACGTGTAAAATTTGTGCTCGTTCCGAGGTCAACAAATTAATTTGATTAATAAATCAATGACTAATTTATCATTGAATGGTCGCTTCGCAACTACATAATGTATTGCAATCGGTAATAAATTCGTGATTGACCTTAGAATTTTAATGCCGGTACCGTGTTCTTCAAATGTGAAGTGTAAAAGTTGCGCTTGTCCCGAGGTCACCAAATTAATTTGAATAATAAATCGATGGCTAATTTATCATTGAATCGTAGCTTCGCAACTCCAGCTACCAAATGCGTCGCAATCGATGATAAATTCATGATCGAGCTTAACATTTTAATCCTAGTACCGTGTTCTTCAAATATGACGTGTAAAATTCGTGCTCGTTCCGAGGTCAACAAATTAATTTGATTAATAAATCAATGACTAATTTATCATTGAATGGTCGCTTCGCAACTACATAATGTATTGCAATCGGTAATAAATTCGTGATTGAGCTTGAAATTTTTATCCTGGTACCGTGTTCTTCAAATATGACGTGTAAAATTTGCCCTTGTCCCGAGGTTACCAAATTAATTTGGTTAATAAATCGATGGCTAATTTATCATTGAATCGTAGCTTCGCAACTCCAGCTACCAAATGCGTCGCAATCGATGATAAATTCGTGATTGAGCTTGGGATTTTAATCCTGGTACCGTGTTCTTCAAATATAACGTGTAAAATTTGTGCTCGTTCCGAGGTCAACAAATTAATTTGATTAATAAATCAATGACTAATTTATCATTGAATGGTCGCTTCGCAACTACATAATGTATTGCAATCGGTAATAAATTCGTGATTGACCTTAGAATTTTAATGCCGGTACCGTGTTCTTCAAATGTGAAGTGTAAAAGTTGCGCTTGTCCCGAGGTCACCAAATTAATTTGAATAATAAATCGATGGCTAATTTATCATTGAA
Source organism: Amblyjoppa proteus (assembly GCA_963922035.1). NCBI lineage: Eukaryota > Metazoa > Arthropoda > Insecta > Hymenoptera > Ichneumonidae > Amblyjoppa > Amblyjoppa proteus. The sequence goes on along the minus strand of OY998228.1, from coordinate 3,787,983 downwards.
TCGTAGCTTCGCAACTCCAGCTACCAAATGCGTCACAATCGATGATAAATTCGTGATTGAGCTTGGGATTTTAATCCTGGTACCGTATTCTTCAAATATAACGTGTAAAATTTGTGCTCGTTCCGAGGTCAACAAATTAATTTGATTAATAAATCAATGACTAATTTATCATTGAATGGTCGCTTCGCAACTACATAATGTATTGCAATCGGTAATAAATTCGTGATTGACCTTAGAATTTTAATGTCGGTACCGTGTTCTTCAAATGTGAAGTGTAAAAGTTGCGCTTGTCCCGAGGTCACCAAATTAATTTGAATAATAAATCGATGGCTAATTTATCATTGAATCGTAGCTTCGCAACTCCAGCTACGTAATGCATCGCAATCCATAATAATCCGTAATAAATTCGTGATTGACCTTTGGATTTTAACGTAGCTGCCGTGCTCTTCTAACATAATGTGTACATATTGTACTTGCTCCGTGGTCGCAAAATGAGTTCTCTTCATAAATCGATGATTAATCTATCATTAAATTGTCGCATCGCACTCCGGATACATAATGGATCGCTTTATAGCAACATTTCCTGTCGATCGATTCACATTCGGATTAACTTCGATTAGCCATATCGGAACATCTCACGACGCGATTATAAGCTTCAGAAATTAGTGTATCGACAAATGTTGCCTTCGACATCGGAGCTGTTTCCGCTATTTCATGACCTTACGCTATCAATTTTTTTTTTTGTTTTTCTTTCAATAAAAAATTGTAGGTAATTGTACAAAAAAAGTGGAAGCGAGTTTCCCTCGTTAAATGTGAAATGAACATGAAAATTTCTGACCCCGATCGTAATTCGATCGTTGCGCAATGAGCGCGCACAATTTCGCGGTCTTTTTCCTCAGTACGATTAAATTCTATCGTTACCGTGTACATCGCAGAAACGTGCAGCAAATTGAGTACAAACAAAATACATCATTCACATTGAACGAGTAACAACACATATAAATGTTTCCTTGAAATGTTGAAAATATTTTAGCGATATAAAAAAAAAAAAAAAAAAAAAATGAAATATCTTTAAAACATTTTGAAAATATTTTTTTTCCGTCGATGAACCTTGTATCGAAATATTTTCGATATGTCGAATAAACATTCCGGCGAAATGTCAAAGATTGCATCACCAGTCCAATTTGCATGTACACACTCGTCTAAACACGGAAACAATCATAGAAATATTTCGGTGAAACATGAAATAAAAAAATGTCTTTCAAAATTTTTATGACTATGTTTCAGAAATATTTCGGATGTTTCGAAAGATTATGTGTATCACTAAAATATTTGAGAAACGTTTCGTTGGAATATTTGGATAGAATATTTAAAAATATTATTTACATATATTTCAGAAATATTTCATAAGATTTGGAAGACTCAAAATATTTCTAAAATTATTTAAAAATATTGCTTGCTGTATGGAAACTTGGTTTTTTTTTTTTAAACCGTAAAATTAAATTCATTTTAAAATGCATAGCATGGCAACATGGTCAAAAAATCGAAAAATGTTTAATCTAAAACTAATGTGAATTTTATACTTCACCATGCGATGTCAAGCTGAATATAAAGGTAACGTCATTTATTTATTTATTTTTTTTTTGTTTCAGGATGCTTGGCATATCTTGTAGCAGCGCGGGTGTCGCGCTTCTAATTTTGCTCGTGGTAATTTGTGCTGTTAGCGAGGGAGCCAGGTACCGAGCAAAGTTCATCGTGTTCGTACTACTGTCGGCTGTAGCTGCGACATGGTGTATACCAATTATGTTTTTCAAACCGCGCGATTGGAGGAACGCCCTGTGAGTAAACGATTATTATCGTAATACATAAACGTCCATGAGAACCAGCTGCAAAATTAATTTCCATCGATTTAATAATATTTTCTTTATGATTTTGTTAAAAATTCCGATTTAACTATATTATTTGCCATTTTACCGTTTAGAATACCAGCCTGGGGCGCGAGACAGATAGCGAAGCTTTTGGGCGTCAGCTTCAAAGTTCGCGGACACGAAAATATAGTCAAGGACACCGGTTGCATCGTGTTGATAAATCATCAGAGCGCCATCGATTTGTGCGGTAAGTTCGCCCCTTTGGAGGGAGAGCGGGGCAAAACGACCATCCGTTTGAGATGAGATTATTTATTTTCCATGTGCCGCGAAAAAAATATATATATAATTTTTTTTTTTTTTTTTATACCCTGCTCGCTCGTCTTTACAACGGAAAAGAAACTGAAAGTTATTGGTCATTCTTATAACGCTTAAGTCAGTGAACAATGCTAACTGATAATGCGTGAGAGTTTTCCTCAAACAAGTTTTTATCAGCATTTGCAGCGTCGTTCGCATTGCTCAAGAAACGAGATAAGTCAAAGGAAATGAGAATTGCTTGCGCTTATGTGTTGCGTCAATATTACAAACATTGGTTTGTCAAAAAATAAAAAGAGGACTGGAGAACCCCCCAAACTTGAGTCGATTTTACGCAATTTCCATTTTACGGAAGACGATGTTGCTCTAACACGACTGCGATCTCGGTATCGATTCAAGGCGAATCGTTGACGAAGCTTAGATTCTTGATGTAGTAATTTGTTTAAAAACAACTCTGTAAAGACTTGCGCAAGTTTCTTCGCGTTCTGACCAACCTGAAACCAACCGGTCGATTGGTGCACCGAACCAACTCTGATTCCAACCTTCGAGAGCTTGATTTTTCGCCGATGTTAAAACTTTCGTGTGCATTAGGGGTCATTTTGGCCTCAACGTTATCCCGTGTTTTTTTCTTCACTTTTCACGTCCTGCCTCATACAGCTCTTATTTTTGCGTAATTAATGTGTTTTATTCAAGTATTATTTCTCAGTAAACTCTATGTTCTCATGCTAGATCGTTCCCACGATCGAGTTATTTATTTATTATAATTGTATTTGAATTAAAATCACGCCAATGGACGTACATGTCGAATTTTGCAAACCCACATCCGCTCGCGATCACGCGCAAGCACTCACTTTTATTCTGATTCTCGGTATTCCCACTTTCAAGATTTTCGATACTCGCACGTGGCATGTGAAGTCAGCATTTTTTGGCCGGTTCATTGCAATTACCTCTACCGAAATCAATCAGTCTACGTTCATTATCGAAGTGGCTCACAAGTCTAACTCTTCAAATCAACGAGGTGGTTTCCAACCAGTCTCTCTTTACGCGAAACTCTTGTATTATATCGAGCAAACCTTCGTTATTTTCAAAGTCTAATGATTATTCATTTTCTTTACCGTTTTGCCGAAAAGTGCATAATTACTGAGATATTCAAGGTCGGGGTTCAATTTAACTCCGTATGCACTTAATGATTCGCTTCGGAGATGTCCACGCTACGGGATAAAAATCCAATCGTAAGACCAGCCGTGTACGTTATATATGTCGGATGGAAGAGTGGTTTACGGTTGTATTTTCCTAAACCAACCCGTTTTCCAACCCTGAGCCAAGAGCTACGGGTAGTCTCGATACAGAGTCGGAAATTGAGTTGTTTTGGGAAAGACCAACTGTCAACCAATTTTCTATTCGACACATATAACGATTGGAATTACGGTTGGTTTTGAAATATCAACCAAAAATCAATCTCCAGAAGGTTGGAATCAGAATAAGCTTGGCGCACCCATCGACTGGTTGAGTTAGAGTAGATAGTTAAAAAAAAATCCATATTCAACCCAAAGTTTTACGGTTGGTTGGTCCGCGAGGGCTTCGTAGATCTAAATGCAACTGTAGTATTTTTTCAGTTCTAGCGGAGCTTTGGCCGGTACTCGAGCGTTGCACCGTCGTAGCTAAGAGACTGGTTCTTTACTTGGGTACTTTCGGAATGGCATCGTGGCTGTGGGGCACGATATTCATCGACAGAAAAAAAGTAACGGAGGCCAAAGACACAATAAACTCAACGGCTGATATAATCAATCGCAGGAAGGTGTGTAATCGTTCGACCATCGATTTTTCACACGCACGAGACAAATTTTACGACGTTCTGATTTTCCCGCAGGCAAAATTGCTGCTATTTCCCGAAGGCAAAAGGCACTCCGGTAACACGATAATGCCCTTCAAAAAAGGCGCTTTTCACGTCGCAATTGAATCACAAACGCCGATCCAACCGGTCGTCGTATCGAAATATTACTTTCTCAATGACAAAACGAAGAAATTTGAATCGGGTGAGTTTTTTTTACCATCCATTAAATTCGACATTCGTTACTTTTAAAAAACGAGTCCCGACTCCACTTCGCAAGGCGAGTGTAATTTTAATCCCTTACACTTGTGTTTCAGGGACGAGTTACATAACCATCCTACCGCCAATCCCTACCGCAGGCCTCACCAAAGAAGATCTTCCGAAACTCATGGATAAGACTTACGAGACGATGAACGCAATGTTCGTGGAAAGTTCGCAGGAAGTTTTAGCGGAACGCAAGGAACGTTCACTGCATTCGTGAATCACTAAAATAAATCCGCCACACGTTCGGCAGTTTTCCTACTACGATATGCTATTTTAAGCATCTTATGTCTTAGGATATAAATAGACACGACATATCGATATAATGCATATATGTGATGGCCGTGCGTATAAGGGAATAACGACGGAAGCTCAGATATTCATTCCTACTGAAGCTCAAACAGAATATATTTTCTCTATGTATATAGTATATATAGAATAACGTAAATTTGTGCACGAATTTTTTTTTTTTTCTTCAGTCTGTATATCACAATTGTTATTTAATTTAATGCGACATAAAAATGTTGAGGTCACGTTTGACATGAAAAAAGAAAATTATTCTTTCGATTCGATTATTTCAACCGTTTAGAATCGCTTGATTTCGTTGTAGAACGCACCGGGAGAGGCGCCTTCAATCGTACACTCCTTCGTTATAACAGGTATAAATCATACACCGCAAAAACTTGTATACACCGCCATTTCCTTACACCACAAAAAGTTTATGTATTCATATGTAAGGCATTTGTAATTTTTCAACATTTTGTTGTAACACTTGCCAAACGTAACAACTTTAAAACATAAACACATCCAATATACTGCAAACGTGTAGAACTACACGCGAGTAACCTGACACAGACCGGCAGGAAATACGGGTTTCGAGAAGGATGTCTGATGAGCGCCACTGTTATTATGCAGGTAAGATGAACCACGTACCGACTGTTGACTGTTAATCACACGGTCACCTGCCACGTGGTTCATTTTACCTACATAATAACAGTGTAATGTTGCTCGCGTGTAATTTTACACATGTCCAGTATACTGGACGTATTATGTTTTAAACTTACAACGAAATATTGTAAACTTACAAATGTGTTATATACGAATACGTAAACTTTTTATGTTGTAGGAAATGGCAGTGTATAGTTTTTGATCCGTTAATTAAGCAAGTATTGAATATTTTTGGCGTGCACTTGAACGAAGTTGTGAACGTTTGCAACATTTTTTGCAGAGTACAATTTGTTTCCGGTATAACGAACGAGCGAATCTATCTAAAGAACGTGTGTACGATTGAAGGCGCCTCCACCGGGAAATCCCTGCGCGTTCGGAAGCACCGGGTGTTCTGTTTTACCCGACGATCATGTAGCATTTATCGTGGTTTCGTTACCTTACCCAAGGTGGTAAGTTCGTGAATGCACCCGTTGCGTTAAGAAACGAGGGTTTCCACTGTGTCGCCAATAACCTCAATGTGACGGGAACAAAACAATTGAAAACAATTCGGAGCTCATCGAAGCCGGTCATGAACAAGTGTACAAAATTGTTACTGAGAAAACCGGAAACGACACGACATTTCAGATGCCTAAGCACACGGACGAAACAATCGCCTGCCGAATATTGTCTGGACCTAGTTAGGTAAATATATATACGAGTTAGGTAAATTTGAAAACGCTCGTTTCGTAATACTTGTTTCTATTATTTTTCAGGAAAAATGATTACGAATCTTTTTTATGCACTCTGCTACTGCCCCAAAATCTACGCTCAGCGGCATTCGCCGTTCGAGCTTTCAACGTAGAAGTCGCCCTGGTAGAAGATCAAGTCAGCGACAATACCATAGGTAGAATGAGATATAAATTTTGGGAGGATGCGCTGGATAAAGTTTATGGCGATACACCACCCAGGAGTCCTGTACCATTAGAATTACATAGGGTAAATGAACCATCTTCAATCAAATTCATTGGGAAAACAATATTGTATACTATGCTATCAAAAGTTATAATGTAAAAAAAATTCGTATGGAATTCTAAGTACCGGACTGGAAGTTTTTACGCAAAAACCAGTATATTAAATTTCATGTACAATTGTGATAAAAAATGAATGTTCGGTGTATTAAAAAAATTGCAAATACTTTATTTTTAATACTTTAATGTTACTATGAAAGTACTTTAGCTTAAATGACTTACATTAATTTCAGTGTAAAAGTATGTCAAATATTTCATCACAATTGTACAGTCAATTTAATGTACCAGCTTTTGCATGAAAACTTCCAGTCCGGCACAATAAATTTACCATATTTTTTTACAGTGTAACACATGCAGTTAAGATCGCTGCTGATCAGATTTATTCAAATAATTGGTATAATATGAATTATGCGATCAATCAAGAAATAAATGCATATTTGGAAGTAACTGACAATACCCATCTGTGGAACTATTATGATTCTCTTATTTTTTAAACTCCCTGTATAATGTTATTGTTCAATAGAATTTATTCTTCTAGATATTGAAGACGCAGACTCTGTCAAAGCGTTACTTCAAACGCCTCATAAGCGCCCGTCTTGAGAAATTGGGTGTCTCGATGTTCCCGGATTTAGAAGCTTTGGAAAAATACTCAGAAAATTCCTCGTCCTCGATTTATTACCTACTACTGGAGGCTAACGGAACAAAAGATGTTCACGTCGATCACACAGCCAGTCATTTGGGAAAGGCTCATGGAATCGTAAACTTGATAAGATCGGTGGCGCACCACGCACGAAAACGTAATTGCGTTTTGCCACAGGATATTTTAATTAAACATGACGTTCCTATGGAGTCAATATTTCGCGGGGAAACGAGCAAAGGACTCTGCGACGTTATATTCGAAGTTTCGTCGAGAGCGAAGCTCCACCTTGACAAGGTAAACAATTGGAGAGGTGGATAGACGTCTTGAACGGTACAATTTTTTATCGACGATCGGCTCTTTTTGCAGTTGTATCGTGTGACTAGAACCTGAAGTGTATATAACTCAATAAAACGAGTTAAGTACGTTTTTCAAGTTCTAGTCACACGATAAACTCAAATCCATGAGTAGATTTTTATAGAAATTCTGATATTCAAAATATTTAATCGATTTATTGTGTTGCAGGCGCGTTCCCTTAAAGATTCATCGAAAAAAGAAACGGCAACGATTTTTTTGCCAGGAACAATAGTCGATATTTATCTCGATAAGTTACAACGAGCAGATTTCAATATCTTCTCGCCTCTATTGCATAAGAAAAATAATTTATTACCACTGCAACTTTATTGGAAAAAGTTGACCAGAAAACCCTATTAATCGAGTGTATAAATATGTAAATATACGATTATTTATAGCGAAAATCTGTATGGTTCTATCGAAAAACTAGTTTTTCGCATAAAAATACGCACGCCGTTTGAAAATATTGAATAACTGACATGCACTATGAAATTCGGAAAACAGAAATTTTTTTTTCTGTAGATTTACGAAACACAGTGAATAAGAACCAGAACAGTACAGGGGAATAGTTATCAGGGTCTGGGATAGAGACCGCTAGGGGGACCCTCTGGACTCTTCAAAATTAGAACAAACAAACAATTTTCCAAAATATATATAAGATTATATTATTCAAACTCGTAACAATTACACGTAACTTTGGTGTTTGTTAGTAAATAAACGCGGCGTCATTCCTCGATGCTTCAAGCATCGTTGTAAAAAAAAAACAAAATGTAGCATCTGTATATTAAGAATTATTCGAGATTTTTTCTATCTATGCCGTACAGTAATTGTTTCAATGATTCTTCGTTGATAGTCTCCAGCGGACTGTTGCCAGAACAGTTCTCCCTGAATATTCCATCGATAGCGTTATTCAAATCCCTCTGAAGGCTGCTCGTATTATTAGTTTCGCAGACTTCGTGCGACCCGTTTTGTCGTATTTCCTCGTTACCCGGTGATTCCAGTCGCAAATGTTCCATCTCCGTTGACGGAGACGACAAATCGTTTTCCAACGGCGACATCACCAACGAAAAAAAATCGTTCGTTTCGTTAGTTTGCATCTTCTCCTTCGCAGTGCGCTCTTGACTAGGGGAAGATGTGCAGCATCCCTTTGAAGTGCTTTCCTTCAATAGTCCATGATTATCCCAAAGATGGTTTTCGTTGCTCTGGTTCGCTTTGTGATTGTCCACTCGGCTCTGCGAATCCGCACTTTGATTCTCGCTGAGAAAACTGCTTGTTCTCGCATCAGCTTCTCTAGTCAATATGGGCTGGCCATGAGTGTTCACTATAAGGATAAATTTATTGTTTTCGTTCGGTGAGAGTTCCGATACAACTTGGTTTTGTAACACAATCCCATTTTCCGTAACCGGGAGAGGCTTGGAACAAGAATTTAGTTGCAGGAGGCCTACTGTAGAACTTTCGGCTACAGGGGGACATGAATCTTCCGGCTGAGCTTGACACTTGTGCGTTCTTTGACTGACCTGAACGATAGAGCAAATATTGAATAATGGTTCATCGCACTAATGCGCGTGTTTGGTTTTTTTATGTCTCTTACTTTATATCGAAAACTTTTTCCACATGCGGTACATTTGTACGGCATAACACCCGTGTGTATGCGACGATGAACCAAATAGGAAACTCGTTGACGAAAGCATTTGCCTGACGAAGAAAATAACAAGGCACATATAAACGATACAATATTATCGTACATAATTTAATTATTTTATAAGAGTTTCTTTGGGTAGTTTTTTATTTGACTACCCACAAAAAAAAAAAAACCTCACCCGAATTCTGTCGTTAATCCATGCCGCAAACTATTAAATTACACTTCCGTGTATTGGAAGCACACACTGTGTTAGTGAGTACTGAAAACAACGAAGCATGCGTAGCTTTATGGTTTTTGGTTGCTTTTTTTTTGAGCGATGAAAATTAATAAGTACAACGAAAAAACGAAGTAATTGTACCTACCACAAGTCTCACAGACAAAGGGTTTCTCGCCCGTGTGTATTCGTTCGTGATTGTGAAGAGTCGATAGTTCCTTGAAGGATCTACCACAAGTTGCGCAAGTATGCGGCTTGTCGTCTTTATGGTACAATCTGTGCTTATGATAAGATTGTTGGAAAGTAAAAGTTTTGTCGCATATCGTACACTTGTACGGCATTTCACCGGAATGCAGACGTTTGTGTTTCTTCAGAAAATACTTTGTCGTGAACATCTTGCTGCAAACGTCGCATTCCCATTGCTTTCCCTCGTGTGTCTTTAGATGCTGCGTAACGTGCTGTTCCTGTTGAAAGTAAAAAAAATTGGAAGCTATTGCAGAACTTGCAAAGTTACGTTAATTGTCTCAATGAAATTGTTTACCTTCCTGAAGTTTTTGCCACAAGTCGGGCAGTCGAAACCGTTTTCGCAACTTTCTTTGTCCTTGGATAAAAAACCTGCATAAAAGAATGTGTGTCAGTGGAGGCGCGATTATCGAGGAAAGGAAAATACTGAATCTCGATCATTTTTTACACGAGACGAGTAGTCTTCGTTTCTTGTATACGTCTTTTTAAATAATATGGTATACATGGTATAGACTTCATATGAGAGCAATATCTTCGGAACAATTTTTGTCGTTTTTAGGACAGTACAATTAAGATCCGCCAGAGTGGCGCTTCGTAACACGAACAGCTTAGCACTAAATTTTTGTTACACTCCAAATTGAAGCTATTTCTTCACTGACAGATAAAGAACTATTACTTCCGAAAAGAGGCGTATTTTCAAACGATTACCGAGATTGTATCCCATATGAGCGACCCTCATGTGAACCATCAAGGTACCCCGAGTTTTGAAAACTTTCGTGCACAAATGGCACGGACAATTCTTCAATGGTTCTTCAGGTGTTCCATTGACGTTGTTCTCAGCCACTCTGTGCGCTAGCTGCTTGTGCAAAACTAAAAAATTACGATCTGGAAAGTGTGTACCGCATATATTGCACCGTTCCGTTTTATCCTTCATCGCCAAAAGACGAAAAGCTTTCCATCTTGGCAAGACTTCATTAGAATTTGGACTCGGCGGCTGGTTCCTGATTTTTATTTCTTCAGTCCTACGAACATTGGAATCGGTCGAGTCCAGCGATTTTTCTCTTTTCCCCCCTGTTAGCTCACTGCTGACAGTTTGAGTCGAATTACTCGCTTGGTAATCTATATCCTTTGAGTAATATTTCTTCTCTCCGTTGGGCAAACTTGAAAGTTCTTCGGAAGAGAACGAATGGTTCTTTCCTTCGCATTTTGCACTATTCTCATGCAACAGATTTTCAATCCATGCCTCCGAAAATTGAGCTACGCTCTCATCCTTCTTGGCAGCGTTGTCCCTTGTCGTTAAGTTTTCTTCCGTAGCTTCTCTTCGGTACATAACAGCTTCGACGACTCCGGATGACTGTACAGAATTTTCATGAAAATTTTTCGAAGATAACAATCGTGTCCTCTCCTCCGAACTGTGAAACATCATTGGTACTGTGCTTCTTTCGTAAGTCACCAAATCCATTGGATTTGGCAATGAAGAACTTTCCGCTTTTATCAAAGTTGGCGAACAAAATTGCTGCTGGCTAGAATTTTGCACGAATACAATTTGATTCTGGCTCTTCTCCATGGTCTCCAAGGCTCTCGCGCAGCCTTGAGAATTCGAGTCTTTGCCTGCAACCACCGATGTCACAGATTGCGCAGAGTTCATGTTCGACAATTGTGCGAAGCCATTGTTGCAGCCAATTTCACCAGGTCGAGACCGATCGGAGGAAATTGCTTGTGCACTCTGAGAATTCCAGTTGTGTGATAAAATCGCTTCTCCGTTGTGTGACATTTGGCGAACGTTACAATTCGAGTCCGTTATTTTGTTACTCTCCAAACGATTGTCGTTGGAATTTATCGTGTGTCCGAAGAGATGAATCGTAAGCTTGTCAATGCCGAGAAGAGTCTCGTTGCAAACCGGACAAGCGAGGGGTCTCGTAGCGACGCTGACAAGACCAGCTCGCAGTGCGTCGAGCGTCGCGAAACCAGGTTGAGAACACAACGGGCAGGAAAGAAGTCGAGCACACATGTTTTATTATAAAAATCGATCGAAGATTATCGCGGCGTTTAAACGGATCGAGAATTAATTATTTGCAGCCAACGGACGACGGCGTGTGGACGCTTTTCGTTAAGATCAATTTAAATTGTAAAAACATAATGTGTTTGGACGGAATAAGGTACGCGTCGAGAGAGCGACGAACGACTGATTGGCGATCTATAATTATCCTCTCTTGGTGTATCAACGAATGCGAAGGTTATGCCTAAACTTGACCCAGATTAAAGTGCAATCGGAGCACATTTTTATTTGATTTTTTTTTTATCGGGTCAATCGTTTCGAAGCTAAGTCGTGAACATTACTCGACGCTCGTTGCGCAATACTTTTCGAACTAATAAGCGCGATATTTTTCGTGCTCGTCTAAATATAGAATCTTTTCGGCTGCATGAGGGTATTATGCCTTGGAATGCACCACATTTTACGCGAGTGGGGATCTTTCTACGTAATTTTAGATCAACGCGCGGGTAGTTCGAAGTATCGATGACTTTTTGAGTTTTTATTGCATGGTAAAAAAGCTCGTTATTGATTTATTTGATTCTTATGGCTTTGAACATTGTGGGATTGAGCGGTATTGAGACGAAAATATTGAAGTTAACTTCATCAACTGAGAATGGGACACTTGTATGGTATACCGTTCTTGCAACAGTACTCTCGTCCTGCCGAGAGATTCGTGTTTATCCACTCGTTTTTGCAGTTCTTGATGAACAGATAAGCCTGCAAAAGGAAATTTTTTCTTTAACTTAATGAATATTCGAGGGATATTGAACTATCAAGGATTTCGAAACACTTACTCTTTCTTTGTGGGCGTCGCGATCAATGGAGCCGCACAGAATTGCGGGACTATTCGGTAGATGCTTCACAATCTGCGTAATCGAAGAAAAGAGAACGATGTTATTACTGAACAATTATAATTGCTGTCTCAGTACATCAATTCATGTCAGAGTGGTATGAATTGGCGATCTTATCTGGGAATTTGAATCTGAGCGAATATCATTTTTTCTTTAGCCTACAGGAATTACGCGGAAAATTCCATTTTTTACGATCGCAAATATTGAAAACCTTGGATATATGATTGGCACAGTTACGTTTCCTCTGATAACCGATGAGATTTAGGAATGTAGGAGAAAAAAAAACACTTACGACATCAAGACACTTGCTGGTGCACATTTTGTTTCCTAAATTGCTGCAGGGAAAGACGTCCGTGTGCTCGTGGAGAAGCGCAGCGTTTCCCCACGGTTGTTCCTTGCTTCCCTTCTTGAATTGTCCGCTCAGAAAAACACCGCAGATACATCCGATTGGAGGTGTTTCGGTAGTCGTCGGCGCATCGGATGGCAAACAAGTGCCGGACAAGGCATTGTCTTCTTGCGCGTAAGCGCGGCAAACGCAGAGAAGAAGTAGAATAGCAAGGAGACTCATTTTGGACTGAAAAATAAACAGATAATTATAATGATTTCCGAAGCGGTTAAAAAATATCTTTGATACAAATTTCTTTTTTATAATCATTTTAATGTAATTGAACGATATTGAATGATCAAACGATTGAACTCACTTCTTCAATAGCTTGTCGTTCGTCTCGCGTTCCGCACTCGAATGCAAATTCGACATTGCCTACATCGTGAGTTATATATGTACTCATAATCTGTACATCGTGTTGTAATCCGAGGTAAGTTCAGACCGCGTTGGTTCGTGAAATTTTGATATTTGCAACGCGGCAAATTTTGCATCGCCTCGAAGACCCCAATTATACGTTATCGTAATACGCATATGTGTGTCACGATTTTATAAACAATGATTTGCAATACCCGCGAAAAATGTTTGTAACGCGATTCGACGAACTATTCACCTAGCACAACTCCCTTTGACGTTAAACTGCTCATCAAAAATTTTCCTTCACCCTCCAAAACTATTCTCTCGGAATTCGCCACTATCGAATATCTGCACTTGATTATTTTTCGGGCCGACAAAATTTCAACTGTTATGTGTACAGTGTCACCAGCGTAGCAGGGCTTCGGATAGCGTATCAATTGCTCCACTACTATCGTACCAGGACCCGGTAATTTTGTTCCCATTACTCCGGACAACAGACCATTCAGGAATGCACCGTGAACTACTTTTTCCGGCTGATCTATGTGTATCGGATTGTAATCGTCCGTTAACTTTGCAAAACCTATTATATCGTCGTCGGTTATCGTTCTCTCGACAGAAACTCTCTTTCCGATTTGAAGAGCTCTCGCGATCTTGGGCAATCTTTCGTTCGTCGGCACTTTTGTGCAGTAAGTTTTTGCTATGTTTCCTACATATCGAAACATTGTCCATGACATAATTGAATCGAACTATATTTATCTCAATAGAATCGAATCTGATCCGATCCGAATCAAATAATATTTATCGTATTTATGCAATTATTTTTGTTTTTCTTTACAGTGTTATAGTTTTTCGTTTTAATTGTACTATAAAAATAATGATGCCTTGCTTTTGCCGTGATTGTAAAAAAAATGTTACACGGTAATAAGTAAATTTAAATTTTTTACGTAATTGTCACTAACGTCGGAATAAAACAAAATTAGCAAACAACTGAACGATCTTGCTAGGCTCGGAAATCAGTATAACAACCTAAATTTTACTTGGGCATTGTTCAAAGCGTTTAAGACACAAGCGAACAGAGTTGTCTTAAGATACAAGTAGAAATAAGCAAGAGTACCCTCCACTGAATAGAAGCGGGCCGTCAGTTCATTAGGTTTTCCTTTTATATTTATATATATTTGATGTTTTTTGTTTTGTTTTACGAAAAATGTTTGTTTCTATTATGTATTAATTTTATATGCCTCGTCTTTTCAGTTCGCAACTTTTGAGCTCTACAATGGAGTTACTCCATCAATAAATAAAAAAAAATAAAAAAAAATAATCTTCAATTTCACATTATCAACGACGTGCAGTCGTTGGATTAATAAATTTTTCGATGTAGTGTTTCTAGCTATTCATTAAGATGAAATGACTCTGCCTTACTCGGAGTGACACAAGAAATTATTATTCGTACCGTCCATTGTTAGAGCATGAAAAAAACCTGTCGTCAAAGAACTACCTACGACGGCAGAGGTATATCAGCCAACAAATTTGACGGCGGAATCCGCCTAATCTGTTCTACCTCGTCGGCAGTGCAATAATCAGCTAAAAAAACCTGCGCCAAATTTTTTATGCGTCTGTTCGGAGAGTTCGAGAAAGCCAGTATCTTCTCGATATTTGCTTGCGTGGCAATGTTTTTTTTCGAGGCGGCCGTCACGAGGAACATCAGAGTCGTTATGGCGGACAAGACAGTCTGTTCGTCTCTCGAATCGAGAAGCGAGCTCACAAGCGCGACACCCTGATTTTGTAAGATGCACTCTCTGTTGATCGGATCTGAAAAAAAAAAAGTCATCGCAATTTTTTTTTTATGCCTCAATGAAAAAGTCAAAAAATCTGGGTCAAGATGCAAAAGTATTGTTATTCTCACCCAAGGACAAGTTGCATATGCCGCCGATGGCGAAACGCACGAGTGTCTCGTTACTGTCCGACAATACGTGAAGAAACAAATCGATCGCGCGCAATTGCCGCAGATAATCGTAATTCACCGGATCGTAGGCAAAGTTTGCGAGGTTAGCCAGTACTTGTTTCTTTGCGTCTGAAATAAGAACATAGCAAGTCAATACCAATGACGAATTTCAATAGAACGAGTGTCGATCAAGATCGCGAAATATCCGCGAAGTTTTTGTCACTCTGATTCGTCGTCGAAGATTCATTCGTACCCTTCGAAGTCGATGTTTGAAACTCGTTGACGAGGAGTTTCAAAAAATCGTAACGTCCGACACCGTTCTTTCCGGTGCGTTGAATTATCTGCTCCTTTCTCGAGAACATAATAGCGATTTATGAGCAAATTATTTGCTATTTAGTTCGTAGGTTTTTCGTCGACTAATCGCGTTATATGTTGCAGTAGCGACAAGAATGTTTGTCATTGTAAAATATTGCGCTGACACAGACTTGCATTTGTCTGAAAACGAGATCTTCGACGATTACGTCGTTTAACTATTAATTATCGAAATATTTGGGTACGTCGAAGCTGGAGTCTACTTTCGATTGGAAAATAACAATGGTAATTGATCATTTGTTTATAATGATTGACATGACAACGATGATAAGTTATCGACAGAGAGGCTTATCCGAGGTTAGTACAGCTCGCGAGAAATGAGATGCCACTAGTCCCATTCTTGGACGTCGTGTTTCCGAACGAATTACTTTACCGATTCGAATGAATGAACGTACGAATGACTCGTTATGGAACTTATTACTAGCAATATGTGAACAGAACGATCGATTACGCTCTGTGAATCATTAATTGACCCGGAGCTGACACCTTCAACGATTCTTCGATCATTTGAATAGGCAAAGAACGATATTAATCTCTCAGGCACGTGCATATATTGCAAATATTTTATCACTTCACTATATAATTAGGATGTCATAGTGTTGATATTGAGCTTGTCGTTTTCACGAAACCGACTGTTCCTTCGGCGTATAAATTGTATCACAAAAAAAAAAAAAACATTTTACCGACAATTTAAACGCATTCCTAGGGAAATTGCAGTTTTCAATTATTTACAGCCAAAATTGATTACCATATCGGTATAGCTCACGTGAAGCTACTTATAAATATTCTATGTTTTAATTGGGACGAAAAAACATCTTTCTACTGTTAAATCAGACTATTAATAGCAATTAATAAAATCTAACCCCTTACGGCGTTCGTAGTGAATTATTATTATTACTATTACTATTACTATTACTATTACTATTACTATTACTATTACTATTACTATTACTATTACTATTACTATTACTATTACTATTACTATTACTATTACTATTACTATTACTATTACTATTACTATTACTATTACTATTACTATTACTATTACTATTACTATTACTATTACTATTACTATTACTATTACTATTACTATTACTATTACTATTACTATTACTATTACTATTACTATTACTATTACTATTACTATTACTATTACTATTACTATTACTATTACTATTACTATTACTATTACTATTACTATTACTATTACTATTACTATTACTATTACTATTACTATTACTATTACTATTACTATTACTATTACTATTACTATTACTATTACTATTACTATTACTATTACTATTATTATTATTATTATAACTAGGGTGTTACACCCTATTTATTTTCAACTCTTTACATGAAGAATTTATTGCAATATTCGATACAGGATACTGGGAGTTGTTGATAAAAATTCTATGTTTCAATTACGCGAAAAAAGTAACTTTTTTTCTTTCTCATACTGTTGAAGGATTAAAAAAAAAATCGTTGCCTTTCTAATTTGTTATGCGGATGAAACCGTAACTTATTAAGAGCTGTTACTATATATGTACGTAGTGAACGTTAAAGAGCGCTATGTGCCACGGGTAAGAGCCTCTATTTCGACTTTGACATTAGTCAGTCAACCAGTTCATTAAATCATTTTATTTTTATCAAAGGTTTTCACCTACTTATTTGAACGGCAACGAGGGAGCTTCGAAGACCGCCCTACATTTCGTCAAGGAAGCGTTGAATATAAAGTAATTGGCATCCCTACTTAACATCACTTGACCCTACGATCTTTAAAGGGCGACCCGTTGCTGGTTTCGTCGCTTTAATTGTGAACCTCGTAAACAAGATTAATAAGTTGCGCGAGACCAAAGATGCCGAGACTCCTCGTGCTTGAGTTACAATAGGATGTATCTTCGTTCCGGGCCAAACCTATGTTTACTTTGTCATTTAATTTTACATTTACTTTTGAATCTACAGGATCGAATGGATTTTTTTTTTGTTTTTTCTGTCATTAACGAGCAACCTTGGCCGCACTGCGTACGGTCCATAATTTTGTACAACCAAAAAAAAAACACCGACTCTTTTCTTCACTTAGATATTTCTTCTATTATCATGTTCGTAAGATGAATTATAACTTTTTTTTTTTAATAGAATTGAGAGAACGAAAGATTTACTCATAATTGTGAGGAGATTTTTAACACTCCCAATTTCCCTCTATATCGTGTAAACATGATAATTTTAACGGATTATCAATCGCTGCAATTGTATCCTTCATGAAGCAGCGCGTTGTTATGTCAGTGGTATTTAAAGAGGTGGGCTGTATACTCGCGACAAAATCTGCCGAGGACACGGTGAGCGTGAAACGCTCGAGGGTTTAATTCGTGTACTGCCAATTCAATAAGCTCGTCAAGGAGAGTGTCCGGAATGCCTCGTATTCTCTAAATTCTCGCAATGCCTCGGACGCGCAGCGAAACAGGATAAAAACAAAACGTGATGGGATGAATGAAATTTTCGCCGACGAAAATAAATTCGCCAACACAAACGCTCCTGTCAATGTACTCGAAACTCCACGATTAATTGTAACAACGCTGAGTGTACGATAGACTCGCATACAACTTGGCAAATATTTGGGAGGATGTTAACAATAATTATCGAGTCGAATCTAGCTCGCAAATGTTTGGCAAAAAAAATTACGGGACTTTGAAGTTCAGCTGACTTTTAATCTCGTAATTATTGGCTCCGAGAAATTTTTCCGTACGATAAACTCGCATGAAACTTGGTAAATATTTTCGAGAATGTTTAACAATAATTATCGAGTCGAATCTAGCTCGCAAATGTTTGGCAAAAAAAAAAATTACGGGACTTTGAAGTTCAGCTGACTTTTAATCTCGTAATTATTGGCTCCGAGAAATTTTTCCGCACGATAAACTCGCATAAAACTTGGTAAATATTTTCGAGAATGTTTAACAATAATTATCGAGTCGAATCTAGCTCGCAAATGTTTGGCAAAAAAAAAAAAATTACGGGACTTTGAAGTTCAGCTGACTTTTAATCTCGTAATTATTGGCTCCGAGAAATTTTTCCGCACGATAAACTCGCATGAAACTTGGTAAATATTTTCGAGAATGTTTAACAATAATTATCGAGTCGAATCTAGCTCGCAAATGTTTGGCAAAAAAAATTACGGGACTTTGAAGTTCAGCTGACTTTTAATCTCGTAATTATTGGCTCCGAGAAATTTTTCCGTACGATAAACTCGCATGAAACTTGGTAAATATTTTCGAGAATGTTTAACAATAATTATCGAGTCGAATCTAGCTCGCAAATGTTTGGCAAAAAAAATTACGGGACTTTGAAGTTCAGCTGACTTTTAATCTTGTAATTATTGGCTCCGAGAAATTTTTCCGCACGATAAACTCGCATGAAACTTGGTAAATATTTTCGAGAATGTTTATCAATAATTATCGAGTCGAATCTAGCTCGCAAATGTTTGGCAAAAAAAATTACGGGACTTTGAAGTTCAGCTGACTTTTAATCTCGTAATTATTGGCTCCGAGAAATTTTTCCGCACGATAAACTCGCACGAAACTTGGTAAATATTTTCGAGGATGTTTAACAATAATTATCGGGTCGAATCTAGCTCGTAAATGTTTGGCAAAAAAAATTAAACAGCTTCGAAAATCAACTGACTTTTAATCTCGTAATTATTGGCTCCGAGAAATTTTTCCGCACGATAAACTCGCATGAAACTTGGTAAATATTTTCGAAGATGTTTAACAATAATTATCGAGTCGAATCTAGCTCGTAAATGTTTGGCAAAAAAAAAAAATGAAAGGGCTTCGAAAATCAGCTGAATTTTAATCTCGTCATTACTGGCTCCCAGAAAGTTTTCGGCACGATAGACTCACATAAAACTTGGTAAATATTTTCGAGGATGTTTAACAATAATTATGGAGCCGAATCTAGCACGTAAATGTTTGGCAACAAAAAATTGATCGACTTTGAACATGCGCTGGGAATGCAGGTCCATCATTGCATTTCCATGGAACCACAATCATTTGTATAGAAACACCTGTGAATTGTCTGGGATGCCTAATAATTATTCTGAGCATGCACACGGCTGGTGACTACATCCATTTCTATTCACCGTAAAATAACGAGGTCAATTTTTCGGTTATCTATATTGAATATACGATCGACAGTTCAGGTAATTTCGTTGCCGCAACGTTGGAAACATCAGTTACATAAGTTTGCGATACGCGCGGCGAGGAACGAAGAAGACGGAAAAGAAGGTATAAAACGGGAATACCGTCGTAAGACGAGAAGAGGCCAAGTTGGAGCACGTATTTCTTTCATTGGTGGTAATGATTAGTACGACGGTTGTATGTTCATCACCCCCTTCGCAACTCGTTGCGTCGCTGCTGCGGTCTTTCAATTACATGTGTAAAGCCGCCGTCACAGAATTTCTTCCTCAGTTCGTGGGTGGACTATATAAATGCATGTTGACTCTTGGCCCTCTTCAGTTGCTCTTGCGTGTTCGATGATCTGACCTTGCTCTACGCACACCGCCCTTACTGTCCCTGCGGAAGAAACAAAAAAAAATCAAATTCATATTGTCGCGATAAGTTGCGAACGACAAAGTTTCGTCAGTAGAGTTTCGCGAGATTGTCGCGAAATCGCGATAATCGCGGGTGTTTCGCTGCACGAGGACGATCGAGAACGTGGTGGAATAAGAATGGTGTTCGATTTTTTGTCGAGAACGAGCTTCGTTCTCTTGACGATTGGATTGTGCTCGAGGTCTGCCTACGGCAACTACGAAACTGTACCCCACATCGTAGTCTTCATGGTCGATGATTTGGTAGGATATACATGCGTATATTTATATGTGGATGTTTTGTTCATTTTTTTTTTTTTTTTTGTTTTTTTTTTTTTTTAATGGATACATGCAGTATTAGTTCGCTCCGAATGGTCTAGAAGGTTTTGTAAATGGTGAACATTCGTGAATAATATTTTTAAGGTTTTCGTCGCAGAATTTCACATCGAATACTGAGTTGAGCCTTTTGAATTTGATTTTTTGGGATTATAACCGAGTGGCCCGAAGGCGCGAAGAAATCAAGTTTAATCCTATAGCCATGTACTTTAACTAGATCCGTAAGAAGAATGGTTTTGTTCTTCACGGTTGCAATCCGTAGTGTCTCGCGGAACAGAAAAAAATATGTCGAGAATCTGAAGGGAGAAAGTCAAGTATTTGCGTGTTTTCGTCGATACGAAAAGTCGACGAAGTTCACCGAGCGCGAAGAGTGAGCAACGCATCGTCTTCCTTGGCTCCGCGGCATTTTTTTTTAAATGACATGTGCAGTATTAGTTAGCTTCGGATGCTTCGGAGGGTTTTCTAAGTGGTAAACATTCGTAAGTGACATTCTCAAGATTTCTGGCATGTTATTTCATATAAAACATTAAGTTGGGCTTTCCGAACTTGATTTTTTTTGGGAACTTGATTTGTCGATTACAACCGAAAGTATCAAAGACGCGAAGAAATAAAGTTTAATATCATAGTGATAAATTTTAAGTGGACCCGTCAAATGGTTTTCTTTTTTCTTCCTCATAGTTGCAATCGATAGTATCTCACCGGACAGAAAAGTGTCTTAAGAAGCTTAAGGGTGGAAGTGACGTATTTGCACATTGTTCTCGGTACGAGAAGTCGACGCAGCTCGCCCACCGCGAAGAGAGAGGGAGCAACGCATCGTCTTCCTTGCCTCCCCGGCAATCGTTCGTTTCTTCCGTGACCCACGCTTGTCCACATACGTGTATGATTCGGTGCGATTACAAAACCGTGCTCTATAGTAAAGATTATAAATAATAATCTTAAAGTTTCTGGCACGGAACTTCGTATCAAATATTGAGCCGGGTTTTGCACATGATTTTTTGGGATGACAACCCACTCGGTTAAAAATTTATAACGGCAATATTGAACTTCATTTGTTCGCGTCTTCGGTCCTCTTTAGCGAAGGCGCGAAGAAATGAAATTTACAAATTTACAATAGATACAAATTTTAACTACATCCGTGAAAAAGATTTTTCTCCTTCGAGAGTTTAATATTATAGTTATAGATTTTAAGTAAGATCCGTCAAAGGATTTTCTTTTTTCTTCTTCACGATTGCAATCAGTCGTATCTCGACGGACAGAAAAATGTCTTTAGAATCTTAAGGTCGGAAGTGACGTATTTGCATATTGTTGTCGGTACGAGAAGTCGACGCAGCTCGCCCACCGCGAAGAGAGAGAGAGAGCAACGCATCGTCTTCCTCGCCGCCCCGGCAATCCATCGTCTCTTCCGTGACCACCGCTTCTCTACATACGTGTATAATTCGGTGCGATTATGACCGTGCGCTATAGTGAATTTTCTTGAATTACCGCGCGAGCCTTAGTTAAGACAATTACGAGAGGCAACTCACTCTCGTACTCCGGCGTTATGGAACACCCACACGAGGAATGAGGATGTTGCTGATGCCCGGGGCTGTCCTCACCCCGGCCCTCTCGCATACCCTCCCGTCGGTGACTCACGAACGACGAAACAAATAAGAATTCCGTCGTCACTGCAACATCTCCCCCGCCATATAGATACATGTCTCTTTGCGTCAGGCGCAACGGACGATTACCGACAGCTTATGTCACACTTGCCTCGGTTACTTCACTAAACGCGAAATACATCCCGAAACTGGACACCTCATTAAGCGAAGAGAAGAGAGACGAGAGCCGAAGCATTTTTTTTTTTTTTTTTTTTTTTTTTTTTTTTCTTGAAATTTCCTCATTATTCCAATGCAACAATTAGCGAGCCTCGCGGAAGTTGCATCTTCGGTATATCGTCACTGTGTGTAAAAGTGCGACGAGTCAAAGTCTTTGTAAAAAGCTTATCGAAATGAAGATTTACAACCACAACAATTTACAGTTCTATTGGTTTGGAGAGGTAAACAATAGAAATGACATCTTATTTACCTGTTTTTATAAATTTATTGAATAAATAAATTAAATACGTTAAAGTTGATGCATCAAATACACAATACTTTTTATCCGTAGACCGAAAAAAAAGGTTTGGTAATATCAAACTAAACTGCGGTTGCGGGTGGCGAAGGAAATATTTGGTCGTTCCAAAGAAATGTTTAGTTGTTTGACCTAATATTTAGTTGTTTCAACGAATAGTTACCTGAATTGAACAAACATTTCGTTCAATCGACCAAACATTTCCTTCGCCACCCGAAACCGCAGCTTAGTTGATATTTTTTTCGGTATAAGCGTGTGATCGACGAAGGAAAAATCATCTTTGGTCTGCCGTTTATCAATGACAATATGTGTATCTTTTTCAGGGATGGAACGATGTTGGTTTTCACGGCTCGAGCCAAATCCCGACACCGAACATAGACGCTCTGGCTTACAACGGAATGATATTGAACAGGCACTACGTTCTACCGTCCTGCACGCCGACGAGGGCTGCCTTTTTGTCTGGCAAATATCCGATTCGAATGGGTAAATATTTTTTTTTTTACATCAATAACCAACGTTTGTTCTCCGATTATTTTGCGATAAAAATCAAGGGAATTTTTTATAAATGTATCCAGGTATGCAAGGTGAAGGTATAATGGGTGGCGAGCCAAGGGGTCTTCCTCTCGATGTTAAAATACTGCCCCAACATCTTCACGATCTGGGTTATACTTCGAAGTTGATCGGCAAGTGGCACCTCGGCTTCCTGACGCAACAGCACACCCCAACTTATCGCGGCTTCGACTCTTTCCTCGGATTTTATAACAGTCACATTTCTTACTACGACTACAAATACTCCCAAGGCCATGTAAGTTTTTTTTGTTTTTATGATTTCTACTTTTATTTATGAATTATTTCTTCCGTAAATTTAAATTAATATAAAATTTGAATTAATAGGCTATTCATTAAATGGCGTGCAAGATAATTTGCAGAGCTGGGCAAATACTCTAAGTACTCGAAGTACATATAGAAGTAACGAGTACTTGAAGTACTGTGCGCCGGGTAGTTCTTGAGTACTGACGTATTGAGTACTCGCAGAATTGAATTGCTGAAGTTCTGAGTAGTAGTGCACGATGACTCAGTACGTCATAGCTTCAATACGTACTTCAAGTATATTCGCTCAGCTCCGACGGTTTATTGTGGTTTGTTTGTCATTTAATTTAATTTATTTCGAGCGAAAGAATTTTTATAATTTTTTTGTTTTGTTTTGTTATTCCCGAACTATTTAGAACATGACTGGCTTCGACATGCACCGCGGGGAGGATCCAGCCCATGATCTTCCCCACATATACGCCACCGAATTGTTCACCGAAGAAGCGGTGAAGACAATAAGAAATCACGACAAGTTGAATCCCCTTTACCTCCAAATATCTCATCTGGGAGTTCACGCGCCCCTCGAAGTGCCGAAGGACTATTACAATGATCATATCTTCAGACACATCAAAGTTCCCGAGCGCGCACGATATGCGAGTGAGTATAAACCAAAAATTTTTATCATTTTTGTTGGCGTTTAAACAATCGTAACATTGATACGTATGAAGTCTGCGCATTGTCACGCTCGTTCTTGGTATATTCTCATACTATGAAAACTCATCGTCAAAATTAATTTTCCATTTCTTCATTTATTTATTTTTTTTTTTTTAAGAAATGGTAACCGAGTTGGACGATTCGCTCGGTCGCGTAGTAAGCGCCCTGGGCGCTTCCGGGATGCTGAGAGACTCGATAATACTATTTCTGACCGACAATGGTGCACCGACCATCGGAAGATATCAAAATTGGGGCTCCAATTATCCACTCAGAGGCGTAAGTGGCGACTCTTACCTCTCGCTATAGTCAAAATTACCGTTTCAATTTCGCTATTGACCACTATGGATTTTTTAAATAAATTTTTGCTACAGACAAAATACACTCTGTACGAGGGAGGTGTGAGAGGAGTAGCTGCAATTTGGTCACCAAGACTTCGGCTATCGGCCAACGTATCGACCGATTTGTTTCACGTGACCGATTGGTTACCGACTCTCTACGCAGCTGCAGGTGGAAACATTTCGGAGTTGGGTGATATAGACGGTATAAATCAGTGGCCTTACCTCAGCAGGGGAGCTCGTCATCAACGCGAAGAGATATTACTGAATATCAACGAATTAGCGGGAACTGAAGCGGCCATTTATAAAAAATACAAGCTCATTCGAGGTGACTCATTCACTCGATTGACTTAGTTCCTAAATGCAAAATTGTCATGATTATCGCAATGATATTATTTTTCTTAGACATTCAATATTTTCTTGGACATTACATTTTTTCTTAGGCATTAAATATTTTTTTTTAAATTCTTCACTTCAATTTTTAATTTTTAGGATCCTACAAGAAAGGCCATTACGATCAACATACTGGAGAATCGGGCAGAAGTATCGAAGTTCCGGAATACAATACAACAATGGTCCACAGTAGTTCAGTGTCGAATGCGCTCACCGCTCATGTCCCAGGCCCCGTTACACAGCCGAGCACAATGCTCACTTTGAGAGGGGGAGCTACTGTTATTTGCCAAAGAACCAGACAACACAAATTCTCCATATGCAATGTGAGCGATTGCCTTTTTGACATCGAATTGGATCCATGCGAAACCAACAATATTGCATCGAGTTATGGCAAGGTGAGATTTATTAATTTTTTAATTTTTCTATCGTTCAATGAAATCGATCGAAGTATCGGCACTGTATACGCTAAGAATTGAACATCATTCATCGAGATTGTGTTATTTACAATACTTCGAATTCGGTAAGATGTTAAATTGGACTATATTTTGATGACCCTGAAGATATCTGCATGACATCAAATTTCATCTTTGGCAAGTCTCGATCAATGCACTGCTTTGAGAAGAAAAAGAAAAAATGTCTCTCGTAGAATTTTTTTTTCTCTAAGTGAACTTCACCGAGCGAAGTTTGTGCGATGTGTAAAGCAGCCTTTATAACTTCAATGAAATTTAGTCCAATGCAGATATCTTCGGGGTCATATTTTGATGACCATCAAGATGTTGCGTGACATCATATTGCATCTTTGGCAAGTTTCGATCAATGCATTGCTTTGTGAAGAAAAAAAGAATTTCACTCGTAGAATTTTATCTGCCAAGTAAACTTTGACCTGCCGAATTTTATCTGCCAAGTAAACCAAGAGAAATTTAGCCTCGTGTAGATATCTTCAGGGTGATCGAATTTTGCAATCGATGATTTTTTAATGGCTTTTCAGTACGTGACGCATCTCGATCGTTTCTTGGAGAGGCACTACAACGTACTGGTGAAACAGCCGAAGGCGCACATCGACTGGTTGGCCGATCCTCAACGAAGAAATAACACCTGGGGCCCATGGTTATCGGTCAACGACCGCGGAATGATCTACGGAACGAACGCGGTGACGTCAATGGCCGCTATCATCGTGTGCGCCCACATAGGAATGCTTTTGTTCATAGTCGGTCTCGGAACATTTGTTTGACGGAAGTACACTTTTCCATCGAAACGAAACAGTGCGATTTTTCGATGGAAACTCCGAAGTTGAGCCCTCGATCGGCGAAGAAATCGATGTTAATTTTTTACTTCATCGACATGAAGCTCGCCGATCGCTACGCAATAATGTTTAAATACAGAAGTAGCGCGAGAATCGCCTTTTATCATTCGTCTCGTAATAATTATTTGCCGAATTTAGTAGAATTATTTATACGCGCGTAAATTCTAAACGTAATTATTGACGACTGTGTTGTTTTCCGTTTATCGATTACCGCGATATTGTTTTTCATACAATTTCCAGTACACCATTTATTTATGGGATATTATGATATTTTTACAGTTAGTGTGCATCACTCGAGCTTATTTATTGTCGAATTATTATTTTCAGTATAAATACAGAAAAAGTCTAACGAGCGAACTCGAAAGTTCATTCGAACATTTGTACAAACTATGTAAATTTTACAAATTTATTTACATCCCTCGATAACTAACAGTGTACATTTAACAATGAAGTAATGGAAATGATGGAAGAAATGAAGTGATTTTTTTTTTTTTAATCAATATTAGAAAAAAAAACCAATTAAATGCTAAACTTATCATTCATACGTACATTAAGATTGAAACATGCATTCATGAACTACACTGTTTATGATATGTATATTCTGTTCACGGCCGTCACCCCTTCCACTGATGAGTTACACCGTACTTTGAAATGTGTTTAAAGTGAACTCAACGATGATAGTTTTTCAGTACGCCGTGGGGCTTTGACGAACGAGAACCGAAAGTCACAACTGTTCAGGCGTATTAGTTCGTAGTCACGATGAAGGTATTTCAATGGTAAGTTCAGGAACGGCACTTTTCGGATATTATCGCGCATGTGGATGTGTTTCGGGAGTACGAAGATAACGTCTTTGAAAAGTAATGCGAGTAATGCTATGCGTTACGTGTATCTGATTGTTTTGTTTTTTCGTGTCGCTCTCGTTTGCTCAGCCGCTGATTAACGCTCTTATCATTTACGTCGGAGAAACAGTAACGGTTTGCACATACAGAGGAAGCTACACTTTAAACAAAATTGTTTGTAAATTAATAAACGATATTTGAAGTTTATTTGACATAAACTGTTTCTGAAATTTCAAACACATGTGTTTCGCAATTTTACCGTAAAATTTTTTATAAATATTAGTAATTTTCGTATCTGGTATTGGAATTTTTCGTAAAAGTACATTAATGTTCAATTACTGTGAGTATTATTACGGCAAATTTTAAATTTCAGTATATTGAATTTGCAATTTGTTATTACAGTTTATTTCTGTAAAAAAAAAAAAATTGAGATTTTAATGTCAGCGTACTAGAAATGGTCGACAACGTCGAGAAGTGCGATTTCTATGTGTGTATGTGTATATGAGAGACTTGCATCGTTTAGAACGACTATAACTCGGAAACGACTTGAGATAGTGGGCTGAAATTGTGTGCACTAGTAGAGTTTTCCTGATTGAAACATGGTTCGATATTTTAGACGTTCTCGAAATAAAACAAAAAAAAAATGTCTGTCGTAGCTCTAGCTTGCGTATATTTTGAGCTATTGTCCTAAATCTGCACACAACTATACTATTTTGATCAAAAACTTCGGTATTCGATTTTTGCCAAGATCTATCGAAGTGGTCAGATTTTATGGGATTTTCAGTGTTTTTTTGAAAAATTACTGAAGACGGTCGAATTTGGCTAAATATCGAAGTATCGATCTTAAATTTGACGCGAGAATGAACTAACGCTTTACAATGTTTGGTATTACATTTGGCGATATTACATATTACACTTTGTTTTTGAAGAAAATGAACTTTTTCGTACATAGATAGACATTGGGACTCGACACAAGCCATAATTGTTCATGAATCTTTGTGTACGATTAGAAAAAAAAAAAAAAACTATCATAAATTTATCTAATATTCTTCACATTTGTTTAAGTTTACTAATTGTGTTTAAAAATCTGTACCGATGTGCAGCATCGTTGCAACGCTCAGTATACCGCTGGTAACGTGCATCGTCTTCTATTTCTTCACGGAAAGGCCTCGCCATATTGGTGCTGGACGCCAAAACCAGAAACCCCATATTATCGTTATTATGGCAGATGATATGGTAAGATTTCCAAAATATCCACCACATTCAATCGAGTAAAAAATTATCGTGTACAATTATCGTGTACTCTTTTTGTAAAAATTCTATATTGTCCCAAAAACAAAAAACGTCTAATGATTTTTATTTCTCATGCCCGAGATCTTAAGATGTCTATCCAATTATCAAATATACGAATTTGATTTTTTTTTTTTACAATCCAGGGGTGGAACGACGTCAGTTATCACGGATCGAATCAAATACCAACGCCGAATATCGACGCTTTGGCCTACAACGGTGTTATACTTGGCAAAAATTACGTCCTGCCAGCATGCACTCCCTCGAGAACTGCTTATCTGACTGGAAACTATCCCATCAGAACAGGTGCAAATCACATTAAAATTATTAAAAAAATATTGCGCCATCATTGGTTAGTATTCCTCCAATAAATTGATTAGAACGTCTTGATTGTTTATACTTTTTTGTCCCCCTAATTACAACAGAATC
The DNA here is from genome assembly GCA_963922035.1 of Amblyjoppa proteus. Taxonomy (NCBI): domain Eukaryota; kingdom Metazoa; phylum Arthropoda; class Insecta; order Hymenoptera; family Ichneumonidae; genus Amblyjoppa; species Amblyjoppa proteus. The sequence goes on along the minus strand of OY998228.1, from coordinate 3,759,587 downwards.
GTTGATACCACAGATATTTAAATATTAATTCAAAAGAAGATTAATTTTTTTAGCTACGATGCCCCGTTTTTTTTTTTTGTTTTTTTTTAATAGGAATGCACGGTCGCCCGTTGTCCGTTTCCGAACCCCGTGCAGTACCACTCAACTTCACATTTTTGCCGAATTATTTGCGTGATTTGGGATACGCGACACACCTAATCGGAAAATGGCACGTCGGCTACTTCGCAGATGCGTATCTACCTACGTACAGGGGTTTCGATACGTTCTTCGGCGATTACAGCGGCTACATGAGATACTTCAAATATATTATAGAAGATCGGTCTACCGTGAGTCAGTCGCATGCACTTCTGGGTTAATTAGCCCTTTAATAGTCAGTGAGAGAATCTCTTTGACGTTCAATATTCAGTTTTTTTTTTTTTTTTTCTAAAGTTGAAAAAAACAAAATAATTTCAGTTTATATGGTCCGAATGATAAGAATATTTGTGACATTTGGGACACGTTATATGGAGAGTGAAGCCAGAAGTCCAAATATTTAAAAAATGTTTAGACTAAAGACTTAAAGACGTTTTCTTTATTATTGCAAATTATTGTCACTGAATTCTCTATAATGAAGAGTATTTGTTTTTGCAATGTTCTCTTCGATAAAAGGGTTATCCAGGTTACGACCTTCACCGAGACGTGGCTGAGAATCGTACGGTCGATTATGTTCCCAAAAACATATACGCCACGGATTTGTTCACCACCGAAGCTGAGAACATAATCGCCGATCACGATCCGCATGTACCGTTGTATCTTCATTTTTCGCATCTGGCACCACACACATCCGGTGCCAAGAATGGTTTCGAGGTTCGCGATGGTCTCGAGGTGAATCAGACTTTTGGGTACATACTTGACGATTCGCGCAGACTATACGCAGGTTCGCAATATATTATTATTATTTGTTCGAGCATAATTTGATAAAAAAACAATCATTTCTTAATAATTTTTTGATCATCCCTCGGTACAATCGTTTCGCGACTTCTTGCAAAACCCGAACGCTTTATAACGATTCGTTGCAGGTATGGTCTCGGCACTGGACGATTCGATCGGTCGGGTTGTCGAGGCTCTCAATAAAAAAGGTATTCTCAATGATTCCATAATCCTCTTTCTTTCGGACAACGGAGCGCAGACTGTTGGATCTCAGTTCAACGCTGGTTCAAACTATCCGTACCGTGGTGTAAGGCTTTTCTTCGCTATGCAGAGTCGAAGTATTGAATACGCTGGTCGATTCTTTTTTTTTTTTTTTTTTTAATTTCCTGCCTTTTGGCAAATTTAACCCGAGCTGCGATAGAGAAAGGCGATTTATGCACGAATATATTTTCAGATGAAATTTTCCCTCTTCGAAGGTGGCGTGCACACACCGGCATTAATTTGGTCCCCGATGATCGTGAACAGGTCTCGAATACACGACGACTACTTGCACATAACCGATTGGCTGCCGACATTCTATAATCTTGCGGGTGGAGACATCGAAGATCTTGGACAGATCGACGGTGTCGATCAGTGGGACTCGATTAGCACGGGAAATCGCGGTCCACGGAATACTCTGTTATTGAATCTCAACGAGCTCGACAATTCCGGTGGTGCTATAAGAGGACGATTCAAATATCTCGTCGGTAAGATTGCTCACCGTCGATTTTCATTCAAGATTTCACATCGTTCACTAGATTTCAACCAAATTGCAAATTGACGGTTTTAGAAATTTACAAATAAAAAAAAAAAATTTCATTCTCGAACACTCTGTGAAGACATTCAATAATAAAAAAAAAAAAAAAAATTGTCTTCGTTCAGGTGCTCGAGAACGGAACGGTTCGTACTTCGGCGACAACGCTGACGACGGTGATTCATCAGCACCACCGTACAATGTTACATCGGTAATTAATTCGATGGCTGGTCTGGCGATCGCAAACGTGACTCGAAACGTCGGAGTGGGATCGATGGAGATTCTGGATCTTCGCAGCACTAACAAAGTTCGGTGTGCTCCTCACACAGTGCAATCAAGCTGTTCGATTAGTTGCCTCTTCGATCTCGTGGCGGATCCTTGCGAGACTACGGATATTTCCGCCGGAAATCAAAATGTGAGCTTCTTCATTCTGAATTACAACTGGGATAGTTCTTTGTGACACGATCTTTCAACTTGACGATTTCTCATGACGCACTTGATCGCCATTTTCGTTTTGAAAATCTCACTTTTCGATCCGGAAGTGACGTCGTCTAGAGGAAATGTCACTTTCACTCTCAATTTGACGGAGAACCGGAAGTGACATTTCTCTAGATAACTTATTACTCTCGGTCGAGAACTGAGATTGTCCAACCGGCAGTGACGTTTCTTCTACGGTAATTGGAGTGTTCCAAAAAGTGTATGAAAAAAAGTAACTACGCACTTTCCACATTTCCGTACTAAAAAGCGCCACTTTGCGGCACATTTTACATGCACGAAAGAGGGAGTTTTTGGATACGTGTTGCAAAAAAAATGCAATCTGGTAGTTTCAGTGATCTTTTTCTGTTTTCGTTTTTTTTTTTCCAACTAATGTGGTAATTATTTGTACAGATCGTCAAAGAGCTGGATGAGCTATTGACGGACTATTCGAAAGTTTTGGTGCCTCAGTTGTATCCCGGCATAGACGTTCGCGGATTTCCGGATCGCAGGGGTGGTCCCTGGCTGCCGTGGTTGACTGTCGATGGTGTTCCATTGAAACAATAGATAGGCAATATTTACCTTGTCTCGAATATCGGCGACCTCTCGTCTATTAGCAACTCGACAGTGAAGAGCCGCATTTTTTTTTTTTTTTTACGAATACATACATCTTCATGTAATCCATGATCAATCACGGGACGTTATTTATAGCGTCCCGATTTTTCGACACTCGTTAGACTGAACATAGGGATATTTTTGAAAATATCCCTACGTTAAGTCTAACGAGCGTCGAAAATCACGATCAATTCGAGATAATTTCGTATTGTAAAAAAAAAAAAAAAAAAATGAAGTTAATATGTTGAACTCTTTCATTATGCAATATTGAATATCGATCAGCGCCGTGGCGAGGCTGTCGTTGAAAGTAAAAAAAAATGCTCGAAACAGTACAGAACAGTTAAAAGAAAAAGTCGATGGAACGACCGAACGAGTATTCGGCGAATAAAAACGTTTCACTGATCGTTTGTACGTTTTTTTTTTTTCTTACCCCGTTCGCGTATCATCGCGTCATTGTATAAGCATTATGCAGATTCGCGAGGCTAGCGTTTAGCGGAGAGAGCAACATGCCGAAGGGGGTTGAGCGCGAGAGAAAAGTGGAGAGAGATTTTGATATTGATTTGATAACCACAGACGCGGTTTTACGGCTACGCGACTAATTTCAATGCCTCGCAAGAAGATTTTTGGCATCAATCGTAACTTAGTAGCCGGTTCACGATTTATTTATTTATTTATTTATTTATTTATTTATTTATTTATTTATTTATTTATCGATTCATTTATTTATTTTCATTTATGACCACTGTAATTGGACCAATCACTGCTGGAGAGATCAGTTACGAAGAATTCGACTGTAAGCGCGCTTCACTTCTGCAGTCCGGCCGTCGTTATGCGAGTGACGATATCACTCGGGTGTACGAAATTTCATAGTGGCAGTTTTTATCCGTGAGATCCCTCATAGTTTTCACCCTTCGCTTATTCGCACTCGCTCGAGTGCAGTTCGTTAAACGATCTTCGCCTCTGTCTCTTCGTCTCTCTCCACCTCGACGGGGCTCAGCGCATTATTATAACGTTGGAAGCGGTCAAAGCGAGAACAAACCCTCTACCGTGTCACGCGTTGAATCGCAGACCGCGATTGGCAACGCTTCGCGCTCGATGCCGATGACAATTGCTCATTGGGGTGTGTCGGTCGGGGCTGCGATCTCGCCTTGCACGAATTCATCACACCGCCCGGCTGCCCGTTCTCTCTTTCCGCTGCTTCCAACGTATACAGAAGTATACGAAATGGTTTTTTTTGTTGCTGTTGTTGCTGTGAAATTGCACACATTTTTCTCAGCTATTATGAACATTCCTTGTTATTTCGGGCATAACAAATTCTCGAGGGACGGCAAAGCTGCGAGCATTGCTTTTGCCTGAATTTCTGCGAAAAGTCGTACGGTAAATTACATCACCGTAAGGAAGCGTGGAACGCGGGTTTTGAAAAAAAAATATTTTTACCTGGATCCGCTCTCGCGTTGTCACCGGAAATTCACCTTTAACTCAGTAAACTCGCCTTTTGCGCGTATGCAATAGGGTAAATCCGGAGGAAATAGCTTCGTCGAAAGAGCGGGGAGGGGGATCGGATCCAACTTCTCCGAGCGCTGTTGAAATATTACAGCGGAAAATATAAATACAGTAGACAATCGCCCAAGTTGCATCGAGATGAATTTTACCGACCGGATAAGTTGAACGAGGCACAGCCGTGTAAGTTGCGTCGTCCTTTTCTGAAATTCCGTCGACCTGAAGAGCGGACAGAAGAATTAGCCCTTTCGTTTTGTTATCGGCCTATCGAATCGTTCCCGCTCGAAGTTTCTGCTCGGCAAGCTAAAGCGCACAAGTACTAAGTCCGACAGTGGGGAATTCAATTTAATTGGCCTCGTTCACGAGACACACGCAACTTACGCGTTCGTCCACTCTAGCCGCCTAATTTTTTTGATAATAAAACAAACAAAAAAAAAACGCGAAAACAGATCACCGGTTCCAAAGCTTGAAGAACAAAAAAAAAAAAAAAAAAAAGCTTCCGGAGTTCTCCAAAAAAGGGCTACCCGACTGATCTTCCCGAATGCTCTTCATCGTCCATTTTTTTTTTCTTCCTCTCTCCACTCTCCCAGATCCAATTTTTCGAGCTCCCCGTATAATCCGCTTTCGGCGTGCGGCGTTATCCCGTGTGACTTTCGCACCCCGCGCTCTCTCGTCCGCCACTCGTTCGGGTTCGCCGACAGTGAGAGTCGGGAGGAAGCGCGAACGATCCGGTGCGCTTCGGACAGGGTGACGTTGGGGACCGTTTTTCTTGCGAGCGACAGCCGACGGGCCACGGCTCATTTAGCAATCTTCGGATTCTCGCGGCTTGCGTCGCTCCGCTTCATCCCGTCACTATAACTGTATTAGTGGCCTGTTACGGTGTCTCTCCTCGCTATACCAACATACTTTGCGCATAAATACATCCTACAGTTGCTATAATGCTCGTACTCAAGGGTCGGGCGTCCGCGCGCTGTTGCGAAAGGAGCCTCAACCCGTACCGGTGTACATGCGAAACCCCCCCGAAGGGGTAGTTTGGGGCAGGGCGGAGAGGATGAGGTGGCTGAGAAACAGAGCAGGAAGAAAGGGAAGGACGAGAGAGGAAGGGCGTATCGCGTACTCTCCTCGCCGGCAAATCACGAGGGTTGGGCACATAAGTCGCTTTTAATAGACGAGAGCATCGGCATCGCAGCTGCTACCACCGGAGCCGCGCCGAGAGCTTCGCGTTTCCTCCACCCCGTTCATCCTCCACTCGACGAACTCGAGACGAGGTCTCGTATACGTGTGTATCCGATACTTCTGTGTTTCGACAATTTTTTTATTTTTTTGCTTGTTTTTTTTTTAAATAATAATGATTCGCGATAGGCGGGGATGAAAATCGTACGACGAATCGTAGAGATGGAAGGGACACAAGACCTTTCCGACGACGATCGGGACGAGGGCTCGTACACATGTGTATCCGATACTTCTGTGTTTCGACAATTTTTTTAGATTTTTTTTAAAATAATAATGATTCGAATGGGCGTGGATGAAAATCGTACGACGAATCGTAGAGATGGAAGGGACAAATACCTTTCCGACGACTATCGGGACGACGATCGGATTCGAGGGCTCGTATACGTGTGTATCCGATACTTCTGTGTTTCGACAATTTTGTGTTTTTTTTTTAAATTTTTTTTATAATAATGATTTGAATAGGCGGGGATGAAAATCGTACGACAAGTCGTAGGAGATGAAAAGGACAAATACCTTTCCGATGGGAAATTCGGTCGGGCGTGCCTGTGAAGTCCCATCGGATCGTGCCCAGGCAATACCAGGGCGTGCCCCGATCGCGGCCCTCGTCGGGGCCTGATTAGGTTTTTTTTTTTTTTCTGTTCCTTTACACCGGTAATTAATTATCGAGTCTTGAGTTATTACAGGGGAGAGACGAGAGGGGCTTCGGTAAGTCCGATGTAAGCTGATCAGGGATATAAGTCAGGGTGAGGAGGAGGAGGAGGGGGAGGGGGCGGAGAGTATAAAACGAAAGGGAAGAGCATAGTGAGGATGAAAAGTGGAAAAAGCCTTCGAGGCTCTCTCTGGAATCTTAAGATTTCTTTTATTTTTTCGGTAAAATGATCCGTGAAGATGATGTCGACGGAGGGCGACGGCGTTCAAGTGGCCCGATGAGTCGTACCAGAGGGCAGTCCGGTAGGTATAAAATTATAGAAAGGAAGAGGGTAAAGTAGGCGGGTGGATACGAGTACTTGTCGGGCTCGAGACTCCGAGACGAAGGAGCAGAAGCGGAGGACGAAGAAGAAGAAGAAGAAGAAAAAGAGGAGAGAGAGAAGAAAAAGCAGAAGCCGCAGAAGAAGACGATGGAGGAGGAGGAGGAGGAGGAGATGAAGAAGAACAAAAAGACGAAAAAGGAGAAGAAGAAGAAGAAGAAGAAGAAGAGGTGAGGAAGAAGATGAAGATGAAGATGAAGACGAAGAAGAAGAAGGTGCGCAAGAGGAGGATAAGTTCGGTCCGAAACTTAACGACGTAATGAACGTCTGACAGAGGATTATTTATCGGTGGCGGAACAGGAGGAGGGGGGGGAGGGGGTGTGGGAGAGGAGGCGAAGGAGAGCAGAAAGGGAAAGACGGGTAGGAGTCGAAGTCGCCGTGGAATGAGAGCAGGTGAAGAAGAGGGAGAAAAGAAACGAGTGCGTGTGGAAGAGGGAAGGGAGGAGGCTTCCTCCATGCTCGTTCACTGATCGTCGAGCACGCTACGTCGGAACCCGCGAACAACCGGTGGAAAAAGCGGAAGAAGAGAAAAAAAAGAAAGAGAAAAGAAGAACAAGAAAAACTCAAAAGAAACGGCAAAAGGGAAGAAAAAAAAAAAAAAAAAGATAAAAGAAACGTCCGCGCCCGGCATTGTGTGCACGATCTTACTAATTATCGAGATATGAATGGGGGCCTGGGGTTCAGGGTGCGGAATGACTCGGTCCGATCGGCTTTGTTGCTGTCGGCGCACCGCCGCGGGGTGAGGAGCCAGAGCGAAAAGGGAAGCTACCACGACATCGGAATACCGAAGGAAGAAACTACGGACCGGCCAGGAATGGTGTGCCTTCCCGAACCCCTCGAACCACGTCGAATAACAACTGCCATGATATTCGAGAGCGGCCGCGATGCACAGGACCAATTTAAAATTGAATACAGTCTCGTGGTACTTCGCATCCACGATTTTCTTCTTACTCCTCCCTTCAATGAGACGATTCCTTATTTCTGTTCGTTAGGTTCCAAGGAACAAAAAAAAAGAAATGAGGCATATATCAATCGATGTATATATATATATATATATATATATATATATATAGGCGTGTATCGGTCGATAATTATCATGGAATTATCGGTGTCATCGATAAAAAAAAAAAAAAAAAATTAATTCGCGTCTGTTTATTCGATTCGACTGAGCTTTACAAAAAAAGAATGATGCATATATCAATCGATATGTAGGCATGTATCGATCGATAATTATCATGAACTTATCGGTGTCATCGATCAAAAATATTAATTCGCGTCTGTTTATTCGATTCGACTCAGCTTAAAAAACAAAAAAAAAAGGATCAGGCATATATCAATCGATATATAGGCGTGTATCGATCGATAATTATCATGGACTTATCGGTGTCATCGATAAAAAAAAATTAATTTGCATCTGTCTATGCGATTTCATCTGAGCTTTTCGAAAAATTCAATTCGATAGTATCAAAGCAACAACCGACAAGTGCTTCGGAGGCACTTTCTTTCGAAAGTCTCATTTGTTAAAATATCAATCCTTGGTCGAGATAAATTAATTACAGGTAATAACTCATTTTTTTTTTTTTTTTTTTTTTTTTTTTTTTTTTTAACGAACTCGCTGCAATTGCACTGGTGTCGGCAGATCGAAGGGAAGCGATTTTTTTTCTTGTCTAATTGTCCGGCCCTTTCGTGTGTCAGTTCCCGCGAGCGATCCTCGCGATGATTATCGGGGAGGGACGAAAAAAGAGAGGGAGAGAGAGAGAGAGAGAGAGAGAGAGAGAGAGAGAGAGAGAGAGCGAGAGAACGAGGGAGAAGCCACGGAGAAAGAGGCGAGAAACAGGAAAAAGAGGAGGAGTAGGAGATCCTTCTTCGTGCCGGCAACATGTAATGACCGAGCGGCTCCTTTGTACGGCCTTACGCTTTTCTTCGCGCACCCATACCTGCGACCTCGGCACACAAGTTTTCGTGAATTAGTCTCTGTCTTATTATCGCAAGTCATCATAGTCACATAAAGAAAACGTCGAAGATAATTAAAATTCACGAGAGAGCGAAAAAAAAAGAAGAAAAAAAAAAAAATTAAATTAAATCGCAATCAGAGAATTCCCAAACTATTAAATTATCCCTCAGGCACGCGTGATTAACCCGTCACTTGATTTATGCGAAACTTAGTTATTCCGGCGCCACGGTAAATAAATAACAATAAAGACAAAACAAACAAACGATGAAATACAAAGCGAAAAATAAAAAATCATCTAAACGAGCGGGTTCGCATTTTCGAACTACCGTTGTGTGCATGTACATCTATATATATATATATATATATATATATATATATATATATATATATATATATATATATATATATTTATAGATGTAGAGTAAAGAGGGAGTGGTGAGGGAGCGAGAGCGATAATACTGAATGAATTTTCTCTGCGTGTTTCTCTCGTGCGTGCGCGATGCTGCTGTTGCTTCTGCCGGCGAATGACAGATGGTTATTGGATACCCGTTGGATTCTCGTAGGTGGAGGGGCATCTCGGACCCTCCTTTATCTCCACCTTCTCTTAATATTGTATATTCTGTTTTTTTTTCTTTCTATCCCCATAGATACCCATCTCACTTAAAAAAAAAAAAAAAAAAAAAAAAATCTTGTGCGATCGATAACGAGCTTTCTATCAATCCTCCGAAGCCACACGATGGATCGCCACTGATTCACAAAGTGTATTGACGTAAAAAGATTTATGTAAATTTTGCATAACGAGCAGTTATTACAATCGTTTGTGTATATATTAATATTTACATATCATCGTCTTATACTGAAGCACAATATAGTAAAGTACAATCTCATTGGATTTCTTCCCCTATCGTCTTTTCTATAAGTGGACTTTGATACTAGACTTTGATACTAGATTGCAAAGTAGATTGCACTAAAAAATGAATAAACACAAATTTAGGGGTACGTTTAGTTTTTATAATTATTGAATTTTCATTATTAGCGTTATTGTAGTTTGCATGGACGATCATTAATGACATATCATCTTCGTTCGCCAAACTACAATAATACGATAGTCAAGTTTAATCTGTTTGGATTTCTTCCACATATAATTTTTCCTATAAATCGACTTTGATACCGTAAAATTGTTTGTCACCGATTTGCAAAGTGGATCACCCGAAAAAATTAATTGATACAAATTTAAATTTGTATCAATTGATTCTTTCGTATCCTTGAGAATACGATTAGTTGATATCATCATTGCATTTTTTTTTTTTTTTTTTTAAATTACTGCCCCTCTACTTTCCATGGACGATCAGTAGTGAAATATCTTCCCGCGTCAAACTCCAATAGTGCAACAGTTAAGTTTAATCGCCTTTGACCTCCTCCTCTATCATCGTCTCTACAAAAATCCATATTGTACCATTCACAATTGTTTGTCGCTGATTTGCAAAGCGATTACACTAAAAAAAAAAATAAACAACAATTTAGAGTTACGATGAGTTTTTAGAGTCATTGAATTTTTTCGCATTAGTGTTGCAGTTTTCATGGACGATCAGTAATGACATATAATTTTTTTTTTTTTGCGCCAAACTACAATGGTTAAGTTTAATCTGCTTTGATTTCCTCCTCTATCCCCTATTCCACGATCCTTTGGCCTGTCCACGCGCCGACTCCATATACCACGTCGAATCCACGTTCGTGCGTTCATCGCATTCGCCTCAACGACGACGACGACGACCACCACCACCACCACCACCGACCGACCGACCGACGCTGCTCCGTTCTCGAATAGGACGCGTATCCTATACTGTACGCGTATTCCTCCGCTGCTCCGTTTCGGACACCTGTAACCGGCACGCCACCGGCTCCGGAGCTCCACCACCATCACTCGCCACTCGGCTCCAAGAGATACGTCTCGAGTTCCTCGAGAGTTCTCTCCGGCAGGACGATCGTTGAGTTAGCGGACGAACGGTCCTCGGGCAACGACTCGCTGCGACATCCGATCGTGAATATCTACGTCGTGTCTTCACCATACAAGTGATATATCGAGTGATTAGCCGAATAGGTTTTTTTTTTACTTTTATCGTGAAATACGATTAAATTTGTTATTTAGATGTTTTGTTAGTGATCTATAAAAATCGGCAGTTTTTTTAGTGATCGGTGAATTTGATGAATTTTACGGGATAGAAATAATTGTCACTTTACTACAATTTTTTTTTTTTTTTCTTTTTTTTTTTCACGACGGGAAGCTCGTTGGAGAAGCAATTTTTATGTTTTATCGTTCATCGATATTTGTCGGTATTATTTGTATGATGTCGTTATGATGATGGGAAGAATTGAAGGATCCGTGAAAAACCGTTATCGAAGTGAAAGTGTGGGTATTTTTCTATGTAATTTCTTTTTGCGATGGAAAAGTCTCGGTTCGCCGGCAGCAGGAGCACATACGCCAATAGCGGAAGTGGGATGGATCCTGTAGATCGTCAGCGAGTTTGTGATCAAAGTGCTTGAGTATCTGTATGTTTATGTTATTTTTATTTTTATTTTTCTTTAAATCACCGTTAACTACGACCAGTGTTCACGTGAAAGACGATTATACGTCTGAAGTTGAAATTGATAAGAGAAAGAGAGAGAGAGAGAGAGAGAGAGAAAAAAAAAGGGGGGAACTTGTCGATTACTCTGAGGATGTGAGATAGGAAAAACATGCTTGGAATGAAGTGTCGGCGCGTTGCCAGGTCGTCGGGGCTCGTTACTCTTCTCGTGCTGCTAATTATCGTTCACAGTGGAACGTGCATCAAGTGGCTGTGAGTATCCGACTCGGAATATCAAAAAAAAAAACAAAAAAATTATTTAATAATTATTTATTATAAACCGATCTGGGGAACGGTTCGTGCGAGTTGAGACTTTTTTTTTTTTCCAAGTGCCCGGCAAGAATTCGATGAAAATCGTCCACTTTGCTCCGATCGCCTAGTCTCAAAGGAACGAAATCAAAATTAAAAATCAGAATCCGCGATTATATTTTCATCCTGTGCATATAACCTGAGTTTCGAAATTCTCGATTAACTTGAAAATTGTCACAAGAAACCGTCGATCCGTTCCTCTTATCGGCATGCATTTCGCGCGGTTCACAACTCACCACGTCCAATATTTCATCTCGATAAGGTATCGTCCGAAAAAAATAAAATAAAATAAATTTAAAAAACAAAAAAAAAACAAAAAAACAAAAAAAAGGAGAGCTCGTGTGCGTTCTCATTCCCCGATATATTCTCTCACGCTCTGGGCGATCGGGTGGATCGCCCGGGGTCTCATTCTCACGAAAGATTAATGTAGGAACGTTAATGAGAAACAAATAGTTCGTCGAGTGAGGCGAGCGCGAGCGAGACGAAAGGATATCCTCGTTCGACAGAGAATTACAGGAAAAATAAGTGTGGCAGAAAAAAATGGTGGAGAAGGAGGAGGGGGGAGGGGGGGGGGGGGCGGGAGAGGATGAAGAGAGAGAAAAGGAAAAAGGAAGATGTCGAGAATGAACAAGTTCGAAGTTGTGGGCCTTACTATATCATAATCCTTTGGACTCCTCCCTCCCCAAACTTCTTCGTGTGAGGGCCTTCCTGCCTCCGCGAAGACGATGATGATGATGCGGCGAACCGACCCGGAGCGTTCATCTTCTATTCCCAAATAATAAGAAGAATAATTAAATAAAAAAAAAAAAAAAAAAAAAAAAACATCCTCCACACCCAGAAAAAAAGTTTATTAGTCGTCAATAAAATCGAACATTAGAATATTTTTATTTGAATTAATTAAATTTTTATTGAACTCAAGGATATTTTTATTTGATTCAATTATATGCGATATTGAACTCTAATAAAATTTATTAGATTTCAGTGAAACTCTATTAAGCTCATATTTAAATGAGCAATTTTATTTGCTCTAAATAAATCTTATTTGGTTTGAATAAATTTTTTTTTCTGGCTGCAGATATGATGAATAAGCGACCAATTATCTTCCGACAAGTCGATACGCCGAGATTCTTCGTCACTAGAAAAAAAAAAATACTTCAGTTTTCATTATTTACGGTTCATCGCCATTAAATTTCGTTCATATAATGAATGGTTGAAATGATATTTTAGATAAAAACCTATATTTTTCGTTGCACCATGAAGCTTCGAATTTCACTACGAAAGCCAGTGCAACGAATTTTGTGTTCCATACCGGTGTGACCGGATTGCCGGAGCGAGACGCTTACAAGAGTTACGCATGCATTTTCGCACCTTCGTCTTCGTCGCGAGATTGTCTTACCCGCGACGAAGATTTTTTTTTTTAGCTTCTCCGTAGTGAAATCGATACGTCAGTGTGCAACCAACACAACCGCCGAGTTGCCACACAGATCTACGAGATCATTTGATAATCACAAACTCCGAGGTAAATCTAGCAATCCCCGATCCAGCCGGATCAATGAGCGCTCTTTTGGGCTCGAAAAAAAACAAAAAAAAAAAAAAGAAAAAGAAAAAATAAAAACAATAATCTCGCATCGTGCACGATGAAATAATTGAAACCAATTTGTAACTGATAATGACAACAATAAGGACGAGTCTCAATAGGTGCCATGAGGTAACGACATTGACGAATTTAATTGGGAACAAAGAACTGACGTGAGGGTTATTGATCACGTCGGGCATGGATTGTGTGTCTGGACCTCGTGCGTGTGCGTCGGAGTCTGTGTATATCTCTATATAATATATATATCTTTATTTTCCTCTCTTCGGCTTTCACTATTTTTGCCCCCCCCCCTCCCTCGCCACCTCACCCATTCCCCTTCCATATCTTTTCTTTTTCATTATCTTCATCATATGTTGGGCGAGTAGGGGGGAGGGGGGGGGGGGCGGGGGGGCAAAAAGGAACGAAGTAGAAGAAGAGGCGAATCTCGTGCACGTCGATGTAATTATTGCGAGAAATCTGACGTTCGTACGGCGCGTTCTGCCGGTGGCAGGATCGGGAGAAGGTAGCTGAATTTCATCGGTGTTTCCGGAGCCGGCGGTAGAGCGGAAGTGGCGAGGGGTTGCGAGAGGCCGACACTCGGGGATGATGAATGAAGGAGTGATGGTGGTTTTGCGTGCGGCCCGTTACCGTCCTTCTACCCTTGGCGAACACGGCGAGGAAGATCGAGCAAGGAGCCCGACGAAAAGTGTGCACGACGAAGCGCGCGAAAACGCGAATATCCCAGCGGTTGTAGCTCCGAGCTAGGTGCGCTCTGGAGTAGCCGTACGGATTCGCCGCACGGTTGATGTTGCGCGAAATCTCGCCGAAATCTCGAGAGGGAGAGAGAGAGAGAGAGAGGGAGAGAGAGAGAGAGAGAGAGAGAGAGAGTGAGAAACAGATAGATAAGAAAATATCGGGGCTACTCGCGTTCGAGGCGGAAGGAATTATTATGATTTATAATGGTCGTGAAATTTTTCAAGGGTAAGCCGAGCGCAGCCGGGGGGGACGATTTATCCTTGATATTAAGAAATTCACGTATAAATTGTAAAATATTATGAAATCATTGATTTAAGAATTTATAGATTTTTCACACTTTTAATTATTGCTGCGCGATAAATTATTGAAGACTTTAATAAATGTTAATTAAAATGAAAATTACTTTAAAAAATAATGGAATAATTGAAGGAGATTGTGAAATTTTGCGGATCGGAAATGTTTATTGAATGTAAAAATCTATTTTTTTTTTTTTTTTGTCGTGCAGCGGATTCGGACTTAAGAAATGGTCGATTTTTCACATTTCTAATGACTACAGTGCCATAAGTAATTTAAAACTTTTAAAAATATTAATTAAATTAATAATTAACTTTAAAGTACTGGAATAATGGAACGAAATTGTGAAATTTCGCAGACCAGCAATGTTTATGGAATGTAAAAATCTCGTTTTTTTTTTTTTGCCGTGCAGCGGATTCGGATTTAAGACACGACAAATTTTTCACACTTTTTATGACCTCTATGCCATAAATGATTGAAGACTTAAAAAAATATGAATTCAAGTAAAAATTGCTTTAAAAACTAATGGAACAATAGAAGAAAATTGTGAAATTTTCGTGCACCACAAATGTTTATTGAATGTAAAAAAATCTCTCTTCTTTTTTACCGTTCAGCGACTTCGAAGTGAATCGAGGCGATGCGGCGTTTCATTGCAAATCCGCCGATAAAACTGACCGAATTGCCAGTATCGTTTGAACGAAAATTCCAAAATATTGCGACGATTGCCAATTGACGTTATAAGGACGAAAATTTTCACAATGACGAAGCCCGCCGAGTGTGGGCACGTGGAATAAAATTATCGGCCTCGTCGGGCGGCGGCCGGCTGTTAAACGGTAGGCGCACACAAATATCGTGACATTCCGGTGATAAATAATATCTCTATCTTTCTCGAATGGTTACGGTATTATCGTTGGTATTAACATTGGCGGCGAGGAGTAAGCGCGAGTCGATGCCGAGCTCCACGCGACCGCGCGAGATCTTCGTCGTAGGCGCCGGGCCTATTATCAAACACATAAAGATCCTTCTTTATGATCGCAGGACGCGACCGTGCGCGACGAGTCTCGCTTTCTTTATCTTCCACCCTTTCGTTCTTACCTCCGCTTAACTTGTGTATATATATATATATATTCCTCGAAGATTGCAAAAGAGACCGATTCTATGAATTAAAAAATACGACGAAAAAATGTTAACGGTAAACAACGGTACTCATTTTTATTGTCGATCGACCAGGACACATCGGGCGATTTTCATTAGAAGTTTCACAAGAATTTCTTCCCGCGAAGAAACGACCAATGGTGCTTCGTACATAAACGATGATTTGTTCCTTTTTTTTTTTTAAAGCCAGCATCACTGATTTGTGATGCGCTAATTTGTTTTAAAGATTTTGTAATTCGTCGTTGACACGCCTTCTTTATGATCGCAGATCCTTCGTTATGATCGCATGACGCAAGTCTCGCTTTCTTTGTTTTTCACCCTTTCCTTCGTACCTCCACTTAACTTGTATATGTGTGTGTGTGTATATATATATATATATATATATATATATATATATATATTTCTCGAAGATTGCAAAAGATACCGTTTCTATCAATTAAATAATAAAAAAAAAAAACGTTTTAAATAAACGGTAAACGGTGCTCATTTTTATTGTCGATCGACAGGACGCATCGGGCGATTTTCATTAGAAATTTCACAAGAATTTCTCCTCATGAAGAAACGAATGGTACTTCCTGCATAAAGGATGATTTGTTTCTTTTTTTTTTTTTTTTTTTTTTTTTTTAAGCCACGCGACTGATTTTTGTTGCGCTAATTTTTTTTATTTATTTTTTTTTGTTATTCAAAGCTCCTTAAAATTAATTTGGTTTTCGCATATGGGCATACACTTTATGGGGTCGATGTTACGTGCGTACGGAACGACTTTAATAATGGCCTGCAGCAAGGTAGCGATAAATATTTTTCTCATCGTAAACGTCACTTGCCGATTGTCTCAGGCTGCTCTCGGTCACCCTTGTTCCTCGTCATCTCGACGAAGAACAAGTTGTCGCGGCTTTTATCTGCCGACGCTGATTTCCGGTCTGCAATGAAGACTGGAGCGCGGGTAAGACTCTCGAAGGCACTCAATGTCCCATTTGATTTAAGGTACATCAGCCTCCTTATTTATGGGCTGAAGGTGTCCGAATAATATACAGCTCCACTATACATATATACACGCACTTGGAAACTGAGATTTTATATGGTTCGCTCATGTCCGTACTAGAATTAATGAATTTTTTTTTTTTTTTTTTTTTTTATTAAAATATAAATTCAAAGCGAATTAAAAAAGGCCCCATAAAAAAAAAAAAAAAAAAAAAAAAAAAAGATTTTTGTAAAACGAATTCATTCAAAAGGTTTCGCAATCTATTCCAAATGTCATCGAATGTCTTTGAATGAAATTAATATTCGTCTGATTTTCATCTCTCGAAATATATTGTATAGCTCATTAAAACACTGTCGATTAATTCAACGGCCCAGTTTGATTTATCCACACACATCGTGACAGAAATCTCGTAAAAAAAAAAAAAAAAAAGCGAATGAATTCATTGAAGTAGATAAATTAATTAAAATAAATAAATTGTCTCGCGCGTCTTCCAAGTATCTTCAATTAACAAAATTGAATCGAGAAATGCGAACATCATACATCATGCTTTCAGTCTCTGCTCCCTGGCACAGATCGCCATAATAAATTTTAGTTAGTTAATAAATTCCGATGAAAAAAAAAAAAAAAAAAAAAAAAAACTAAAAATTCATCCCGGTGTCCGCACCGAGTAAATTGCGTGTCATTATGGTCATCGGTCTCGTTTATTGCTCGCTAAATATTATTCATTTGGTCGGATCGTTCTTCCGGCGTATTGAATGATCTACACGTGCGGTTTCTCTCGATCTCGAGTCGCTGCGAGCGGTTTACATGCATATTTAAACGCATGAGTTCGATATTAGTTAATGTATCACGTGTGCCTCGGCACTCATGCATTATTGACTTCGGTCCAGCCGTGTTAAATTATACACCGTTCGCATTTAATCTCTTTTTTTGTTTTGTCCTTTTCTCGGAGCTCGAACTGCATAAAACTCGAGAAATTCGCGAAATATGTAAGATGAACATGATTGACAGTACCGCAACATAAATTTAATGTCAATCACCAACGATAATCAACCCGATCAATGTTAATAGCCAATCTCGCTGTAAACATATCTCAGGTGCGAAGCAAAGTGTCTCAGTTAACCGACCTCTCCGATTCGATTGGATATCCAGCAAATTAGCTGTCGCTCGTGGACACCGGGGAGAGCTCTATTTTCTCAATCGCCGGTCACGCTCGGATTACTTTGTCGCCTGCCGCTGATAAACTCGATGATATCCATTTTAATGTTTCACCAACTTTGCTGCGGGACAGTCAATTAATCTTCGGCTCGATTCGCTTTACAATCTTTTGTAACATTGTACACACGGCCCATGTTTCATTATTCATCGGTGTGACTTTCCATACGATCAGTTGCAATTTCATTTTTATAATTTTCTTCTTTCTTGTTCGACTCGGATATTTTTATTTATTTTTTATTTTTTTTTGTTTTGGTTTTACGTCCGCTCATCAATCGTGACCTGGATATTTTTTATTCATCTATCTTTAACCAGTGTACGCGTCGCTCGACCGCCACACGTAGCGCGCCGATAAGGTATATCAGTTTCGCCTTTATATAAAGTCGGTTCTATGAGCCGTATGACTGTCTGAATCTCGTATAAACGGCTATATCGTCCTTTTGATAGGGTAATTTCGCGAAAGTTGCGGTAGTTACAGGAGAGCGACGAAGATACGGGGTTGGCGATTCGGCCATTCGCGCAGAAGCCGCGAGCCAGTTTACGGTCTAGACATATCGCGAGCGCGTCGGTACTCGACGCGCCACGAGATCGAAGCCGAAGTGGAGCGAAGTCCGTGAGGGCCTCGACACGGCAAGGGCCATTTCGACTTTCAGGTGTTCGTAATTACCACCCCGATGGCTCCGGGTTGCGGGGGCAGAGCGCGCTCGGGAGGCCGGCAGCGACGGAACGGGGCGACCTCCCTTACGAGCCTGGAGGCCGCTCGGTGAACGCGACCCGGATAGGCCCAGGGCGCTAAAGGCGCCTTTCAGTTTCATGCCCTATAATTTTCGAAATTCACCCTTGATTTACGGTCTCGACGAACCTCGACGGTCCGGCCCGCGCGTCCGAACGAGAGGGTGTGTGTGTGTGTCCTAACGCTCGGAGTACTTATCTTAACGCCCGGAACGGCATGTCGATGTTCGCACGAGGATTGTTAGAAAAACAAAAAAAAAGATTCTACGTGGTCGGAGGTCTCTACGCTTTTTAGACTTTTTTTTTTTGTATCTCTTGACGGCTGCGGAGAGAAGAAGAGAGGAGGAAAAAACATCGGCGATGAAAATATGGCTCGATCTTTTGGTGGCCGCGGCGGGCACGCGTTAAGGCGATGTGACTCCCATTCCTCCCCCCTGGAACCGGCCGCGGTTGTTAATTGGAACTGTCACGAATTAGATTTTCGGAAATTTATTGAAAACGTGGTTAAAAAAATCTCATTTTTTTCACCGGATGTGACGATATACTGATAATACGTCACTTCCGATTCGAAAATCTCATTTTTCCACCGGAAGTGACGATATACCGAAAATATGTCACCTCCCATTTGAAAATCTCATTTTTTTCACCGGATGTGGCGTCATACTGGAAATAAGGTCACTTCCGGTTCGAAAATCTCATTTTTCCACCGGAAGTGACGATATACCGAAAATATGTCACCTCCCATTTGAAAATCTCATTTTTTTCACCGGATGTGGCGTCATACTGGAAATAAGGTCACTTCCGGTTCGAAAATCTCATTTTTCCACCGGACGTGACGACATACCGAAAATACGTCACTTCCCGTTTGAATATCTTATTTTTTCACCGGATGTGGCGTCGTACTGGAAATACGTCACGTCCGGTTTGAAAATCTCATTTTTCGACCGCAAATTATGTATTTCCGGTATGACGTCACTGAGTCTTTGTCGTCTTTTGTGCACCCGTTTGTCCACAGCTCACCGTAACGAACAGAATATAACCAGTGTAGTATGATCGGTGAATAATATTAATTGATGACAAATTAACAGCTTTCCAAAATATTATTTAATAAAAAGATGATTTAATGAGAATATATTTTTTGGACAATCGCCGTAGCTTCGTCACTAAGTCATCCACCTCCGCGTAACGCGAAACGTTCAAGAAGTTGCCTAATCGGATGCGCCCGTAGCCTGTATCTCTTTCTCAAAGTGTTCGATTAGCGGAATGAAACCAAGAAGCGATCGAGGGAGGGTCGCACTCTCCCTCGAGCAGTTTCGATCCACTCACACTTATTGCTCGGGCCGATGAAACTGCGGGATAACAGCCCGAGAGCTGTTATATTCAGTTGGGGAAGTCGCGTGGGCGTTCGATCGCGAGGCGAAGCTATCCTGTCGAGATTGATTGGCACCGATCCTCCGATCCTTACAATGACTGTCGCTTTATAGCCGCATACATACGATCGTAATATGAATACGCGTATCATGCTTCGGCAAGTGCAACGCACTCTGTGCGACCAGAGAAATTCAATTGATTATCTTCGTCGGTCGGTCGAAGCAGCGAAAGCGAAGTCCGGCATGCGTGAACAAACTGATGAAAATAATCAAAGTTTCTCGCATTTTTTTTGATCTTTGGTACGATAGATTTATATATATATATATAAATCTCTTCACTTTCGGCACATTTCATGTCTTATTTTCATCACTTTCGGCACGTTTCATGTCTTATTTTAATCTTTTAATCGTAAATCGTAAATCTCATCTACTTCACTCCGTGTGAAAATTGCAGTTTTACGCACGCTTCACGTGAGTAAAACCCCCATTTTTGCAACTTGTGAAGGAAACTTTGATACGACGCTCGTGCGATAAAACTGTTTCTTAACTCCTGCGATTGCAACACTCGTCAGAAAAAGTTTTATCGCACTAGTGTCGTAAATTACTATTATACACTAAGAAGAAGAAATGGTTCGAT
Source organism: Amblyjoppa proteus (assembly GCA_963922035.1). Classification (NCBI taxonomy): domain Eukaryota; kingdom Metazoa; phylum Arthropoda; class Insecta; order Hymenoptera; family Ichneumonidae; genus Amblyjoppa; species Amblyjoppa proteus. Next base: position 3,739,431 of record OY998228.1, on the reverse strand, counting down.
TAACCAAGGCGCGGTTGACGTACGTTCAAAATTGTTCAAAGGTGTTGGTTGCCTCAACAGAAATGTTTGTTTGAATCGGTCGAAGGAAATAATCTTAAAAAAAAAAAAGAACAATGCTTCATTCGTACCAAACAAACGACAGCTTGGTTAATCCCAATAATTATTTTTTCTCGGTTTAGTTGGGATGTGCTAATCGATGAAAATGCTTACTGTTCTGATGTTTTTAGGGCTTTGGGCAAGACGGGAGAAGGTAGAACGTGGACGAGAGAGGGGTGCACGAGTGCGAGGAGTTCTGGACTTCTGGAGCGAAAACAAGCGAGGGCATGCAGAGCAGCGCCGGACGTAATGCCAAGTCTCGTCCAGGCGGCGAAAGACACGTCGGCCGTTTGTCAGACCGCGTTTCGTAATCGTCGATGGAATTGCAGCAGCATCGAGCGAGCTCCCAATTATACTCCCGATCTGCTCACCGGTAAGTATTGTTAAGTTTATACTATACATCGTTTGTACTATGCGAAACGCCGCGGTCGGTAAAAAAAACTGTTATCACCCTTTTTCACGTGTGGTGGATTGCGCGATCAAATGCGGAGCCTCATGAAAAAAGCGGACATCGTATCAGCGTTCGACGAGACTTTTCTTTCCACCGTACGAGCCGGTAAACGTGAAAAGTTTTTATTACCGACCGAGCCAGGGCTGGTCGAAGAGAGAAGTGTTTCACTTCCCTCTCCGACCGATTACTCAAGTTGCTAACTTGAGTAAACGTTTTTTTTTTTTTTTTTTTTTTAATAACTGTACGATAACCGAAGAAATGACGGTAGGTCCAAGTCACTTGTTACTCCCTAGATAGAAATAGCCGAAAAAATTACCATCTTTCAACTTCCGGACACGCGCAGTTACCGTCTCGGTTATTTTTTTCGCACGCGCATGCGAACCGGTTGAAAAATTGATATTTCTGCGATTAATTTAAGGATATAAAAGGTGACCTGAAATTTTCGTAATGTTTTCGGTTATTTTTAGGGTCGCTTAAGCTGCCAGGTTAATTAGTCTTCAAATTAAATTCTCGAATGAATAAAAAGCATGCCATACAAATGTCTGCGATGGCGCAATGTCGGTCGCATTAAAAACTCATGCTATTCGCTTTGGACGAGGGAATAAAAAGCTCGGAGATCCGTTCGAAAGACGAGCGAAGTACTGAAAGGGAAGACCGCAAACGAGCGAAGAAATTGAGACGAAGAAAGACCTAAAAGCGACTGCGTAATTAGAGGGCATTGCAAAAAAAAAAAAAAAAGTAGAAGTTACACGATTTCTTGCCAAACTGGCTTCTTCAGTTCGCTTTTTTTGTCTGCATTTTTCCGTTCACTCCGCTCCGGTACAGATCCCGTAACGACTGCCGTGCGTACCTTCAGCTTTCCAGTTCCCACAGTCCATCGCTTCGCTCCGCGTTAACGAGCACTCGGAATTTGACCCTTTCTTCATTTTTCGCACTCTCTTAGCCTCATTTTAATCCGCCCGGCCCCAAGAAGGTTGCAAGTTAATTTGCACCCTCATCTTTTCGTTCGTTCCTACGGCAATTAATAATTGGAGATTTCGTTTTTAATTATCATTAATTTCGTGCAGGAACGAGAGAGCAGGCTTTCGTTTACGCCATGTCAGCCGCGGCCGCAGTTTGGCGATTGGCGAGAGGCTGTGCCCTGGGAAGTCTCGCGGCTTGCTCGTGTGCTACACCGCCGCGTCGGGAACCTCCCTCGCCCTCGGCTCTGACGTCCTCGACGCATTTCACCTCGACTTCCGTGTCTTTCGGCGCACTGTCGGCGAGGAACGCGTTCAAGTGGGGCGGCTGCGGCGACGACGTGAGATCGGCATCGAGAATGGCCAAGAGATTTCTGCAGGGCGCGAGTCCACCGGGCTCCGGTTCGACTGGAAAGTTCATGCACGCCGTCAACATGCACAACAATCGCGCCGGTCGCAGGGTGAGTCTGGAATTAAACAAAAAAAAAATATATATATACATATATTCATATCGATTTGTATTAAAATACTTCATTGTTTTTTTCTTTTGATCTCGAAAATTATTATCGCAAAGATAATTAATTTTAATGATAATTAAAGTAAATAAATAAAGGTAATTAATTAATACTTTTTTTTTAAATCGATATTATTCATAATTTTTTTATGTTTTTTTTTGTTTTTTTTTTCATTTGTGTCGTTTCCAAAAACGAATAGGCAGTGGAACAGTCTCTCACCCTCGAGTGCAAGTGTCACGGAGTTTCCGGTTCCTGCAGCGTGCGAACCTGCTGGCGGGGTCTCGGCACGACGGGTCCAGCAGCGGCGGGTGCGCGGCTCTTCCGTCGATACGCAACGGCCGCCGAGGTGAGACCGAGATCGGGAAGCCGACTGCCGCCCCTTTATCATCACGATAACTTGCTCTACACCACCAAGAGTCCGGACTACTGCCTTCCGGACAAGAGGCGAGGAAGCCTCGGAACGATCGGAAGGTAATTACAACAATATTTCAACGACTCCGCGTAGTTCGCCCAGAGTCCGGAATAATCATATATATATATATACACATATATATATATATATATATATATATATAAATATATATATATTTTTTTTTTATGTGGTATTAAAAAAAGTGTATTCGCATAAGAATGTTCGAGTGTAAACATGCCATGTCTTTGACGGCACGGAAGTGAATAATTTTAAACGAAGCATATAATTGGTATATTACGATACTAGTGCGAAAATACTTTTTACGAGTGTGAGTTTGCAGAACGGGCCGAAGGCGAGTGTTGCAATCGCACGAGTCAAGAAAACGTTTTCGCGCCCGAGTGTCGTACCAAAATTTTATTTCGCAAGGTGTGAAAATGGGGATTTGGCGAAGCGTTCGCAAAACCGCCTTTTTCCCACCGAGTGAAATAACGGTATATTATGCAACAAGGGAGGGAAAGTGCGCGACTTTCGTCGATCGTGCACTTTGCTGCCGTAGCGAAGCGAGGGCAGAAATCACAAGCGACAAAAATCCGCTCCCTCCCGTTCAGCGTACGATACTTTTTCACCGCGACTTTGTTAAAATAACCACATATCGTGCGTTGCAAAATTGACATATTCACCCCCGGGCACCAATAGTAATGACTCCAATTACTTTGCAGGGAGTAACGAAACAGTACTGCGCATGCGCACCGGGTTAATGACGATCATTGATCGGTAATAGGCGAATTTTCCGCTCGTCTTGCACGCAACCAATGTAGTTATTTTAGCGAGATCGGGAAAACAAAAAAAAAAAAAGAATTTTTTTGCGTTACTCGAAATATCAATTACTCGGTCGACATTCCTCGCCTATGAGGGTGCTCAAATGATTCTCTTCCTACCGGTTGCATGACAGTAAACAGGATTTTTTTTTTGAGAATTTCAACTAAAAACATAGAAAAAAAAAGAAAAAAAAAAGCTTAATGCTATACGAAGGAGCGATCATTTCGAGGGATCTATAGATAACCCCGGTAATTCTATGTGTCTGACGTGTAATGGGTAGCAAGCCGAACCGCCCTGCTTATTTCGCTGTCACGCCCCCGGGCGAGCAGTAAAATCGCGTATAGAGACGGCAATATAGAATAGAATAAAACAAAAAAATACGAGGACGAACTAAGACTGAACAAAAAAACCATTAGCAAAAAAAAAAAAAAAAAAAAAAAGAAAGAAAAAGACGAGAACGAATCCTGCGTTGCACCTTCGTAAAGTGTTGAGGGAATACGAGACACGGGACGAGTACAGAAGGGGATATTGTAAGGTATGGAAAATTATTATGAAGAGAAGAGAGGGAAGAGCAACTGTCGAAGTGCGAGAGGGAGTGAAACGGATACTGAGCGAGAGGACCGAAAGAAAGAAACAAATAAAGGAGGCATATCACTGCGTATGCCTGAACACGGTATCCAGTTTGGTTTTTTCACTTGTTTTTTTTTTGTTTTTTTTTTGTTTTTTTTTTGCGGTAGCTAAAAGCTAAGCCGAAGATAATCGGGCGCGATCGGGTCCGTGAATACAGTGGTTTATGCGACCGCGAATTGCCTTGAACTCTCGTGGAATGTGCTGATACACGGTCTTTTGTGCGGTTCCCACATAGCTGTCTCGGATAGCGCGCTAATACCGCGCACCGTCTATGTCCCCCTTTGCTGATCGGTAAACCTTCGACTGAATTCCGCCTGATCCGCTTTGGCACGTAAAATATTGACTACGGAGGCTTACAATTCTATGTTTATCGTGCGCTAAGAGGAAGCAAAGAGAAGACGCGCAGACTCGAATTAATCTTCTGGCAGCTTCGCGAGTTTCTTTCGTTTTTAGTCGTCTTCATACTGGTTTGTTGTGCCTCCAACGTTGTTTTCATGCGCAAAAGAGATTATCTTTTTTTTTTTTTGCCGAAAGAAAACAGGACCATTGCAATTTATTGTTTGACATATGGGCAATGAAGAAAAAAATATATCGATGCGACTTGACAACTTTGAGAGGATGAAAATTATCGTATTCAAGTGACGGGATACCGAAAAATACGTCACTTCCGGTTTGCAAATGTCATTTGTTCAACCGGAAGTGACATCGTATTGAAAATACGACACTTCCAGTTTGAAAGTTTCATTTTTTCGACCTGAGTGATGTCATATTGGAAATACGTCACTTCCGGTTCGATAATCTCATTTCTCGATCGGAAGTGACGTCATATCGGTAATACGTCACTTCCGGTTCTAAAATCTCATTTTTTCGACCGGTAGTGACATTGCACGGGAGAGACGTCACTTACGGTTTGAAAATCTCATTTTTCGGCCGGAAGTGACCTGTTTCTGTTACGACGTCACTTCCGGTAAAAAAAAAAAAAAAAATGGGTCTTCGGGACCGGGAGAAGTGACTGTCTGATAAATATATTTTTATTTGCGCACGACGATAGGTGTACAGCGCTGTTGCAAATAATCAATAAATAAATTCACTTTGGAGAGAAGCGATTCAGAAGAATAATGACGAAGTCTCTTCTCAAGCCAGCATACGACTGCTCTAAAGTTTGGGATCTCGATTGTTTGTTTTTGTTGTTGTTTTTTTTTTTTATTCATGCGCATTTAAAATGCAAGTCTGCACGCTGTCTGGGATCTTCGGCTGCAGCATGCCCGATCGATCGATCATCCCCGGTTATCACAATGAACTCGTTACCGTTTATAGGCGCACTGCATTATGTATAGTTACGCTAATGGATCGGGAGGATCGACGTCGAAAACTTTTTTATTAATGTATTGCAAATACGGCGATACATACATACATACATATACATGTACATATATATACATATATATATACGTAAACGAATGAATGGACTAACGTAGAGGGCCGAGCACAGGCCGTACCGTCTGGAATATCGTTAATGAGATCGATAAATCCGTTGCGTGTTCGACGCCCGCGAGAGGCCGAACGAAAAGAGAAGAATGAACGTACAAAGACTGTGAATGGGCGAGAGCCCTCGCAAAACGAGAAATGAAAGATTTCGTTCGATTGTGCGTAACGAATATTTGTTGGCACTTGCGTGTTGGCACTTGACGGCCGAAAACGGCGATCTTACAAGTGCCCGCAATCTTAATGTCGCACATCTTGGAAGAGGTACAAAATTTGGTGATTTTTTTAACGAGCCGTTCGAAAGATAAACTGCTCCAATTGGTTCCTAGCCAGTATCAATTCTTTAGATCTGAAAAAAAAAAAAAAAAACTTTAGATTCTCGTGGTTTGAGCACGTTCGTGCATATAGTGATGCATCGCATATCTCGACCAAAAATAGATCTCAAAGTCCTCGTCGTCTCATCCACGGCGGAAGAAAAACCTTAAGTCCCCCGAGGTGAGCATGCACAGTGTCGTAAACCAACCGCCCGAGGCAAACTGCAGCTCACGTGCTAATGGCCGCTCGCGTGCAGCGCGCAAAGTGCATCGGCAAGAGAAGCAGCAACGTTTCATAATAACGGAGCGTCCAATGAGCGTTCACTCGTGCGTTGGCGGGTAGAAAAGGCCGCAATAAAATTGTATGACTCTCGGGGCGGTTGAGTGGGTATTTCTTTTCTTTCGGTTTCTTGTTTTTTGTTTTTTTTTTTTTGTCGTGACACGAAAGGCCCAAAGCGCACGGAAAGCGAGGAACGTATACGATTATATTAGTACTTATAAGGTGCCCGAAGAGGCGAGGGAATCGTTTAATTACACGTGTGGAAACGCGCAAAGAATAATAACCGGCGAATCGTCTCTCGTATACGAGGCGAAAATTAAGCGACAGAAATGCCTAATGATTCGTACCGAAGAAGGTTTACGATCCGAATGCTTCGGGCAAAAAAGAAATCTCCGATTATGAATGAATGCAAAAGCCTGATCTCACTCCTGCTTTTAGTGTTTTCATTTCTTCTCTCTGCCCGACGAATCTTTTATGCATAAAGACTGGGGAGGTTTGTTTAATTTTCTGGGTCGAACAGCGAACGAATATACATTTTTGGTTGCCAGCTAATTACGTTTTTTTTTTTTTTTACACTCTTTGGAACGTAAGAATTTATTTTTACGACTGTGGTCGAAACAGGCTGTTCAATGGCACGTGTGGAAAAAAACGTCTTTAATTAGTGACCAGTGTAATACGTTTTTTCACAGATATACCGGATGTACGTTCGGACTCTTTGATCGCACGAACTTCATATCGTATTTTTACATTCATTAATATACGCGTGGGCGGATATATATATATATTTTTTAACGATTATTCGTACGCCGGCTTCGACCTATCGCCGACATGTAACGAGCTTTCGCTTACGCACATGCAAACAACTTACGGCGTGTATAAATAAGCCACTCGCCGATTTAATGTGAAACGCGTCATCCTCTCCTTGCCCTGCTTCTCTTATCTTGTACACGTACACAGGGTGTAGATTCGCGTCGACAACGTCTACCCGTGTAAACGAGGCCACAATCGGTCACATCGCTGTTTTAAAACAAGCCTCACGCTAGGCCAAGGGGCTTCGAGACTTTTTCATTTTCACGATCGCCCGAGCCACCCTCCACGGTGTATCCGGTTGGAGATTTGTTTTCGTTTATATTACACCGGTTGACGTATGCGTTCAGGAAATTGCTTCTTTCGACACCGAGCCGGTGCGAACACACGAAACATGTGCTCGCACCGCCGTTAGCAGATCGATGTGGCACACTCGTTCACTCAGCACTGTCCCATTGTTTAACTCACTGTGACGATATGCGAATTTTTATAACTGCTATGCTTGCGCATTATGTCATGAAAAATGTGACATTGTCGTTTTTGTATGATCGACAATAGTGCGTACGTGATTGTTGAATGACTACGATAGCATTCATTGATGTAATCTATGTGGCTGATAGCGAGTTGCGCCCTCGCTTTTAGACCAGGTGCCTCGACCTTAGTAACTGCACGGACGATTCCTATTGGCTGCGAAAGATCGCTTCACGATTTCGATTATTTCGATATATTTCTCTCGATCATTCGGGGGGTCATTCGTGTCACTATTTTTAAGAAGGGAGAAATAAATTTGTGAAGGTAAAGTGAGAAAATTTTCTATGAATATGAATTTTTCTATTTGTATATATATTTTTTTTCTTCTCCCATCGTCTTTGGCGCATTCGTTCGTCACGTCTCGATAACTTACGCGCCACACACTACGAATTCCAATCTCGTCCACGCCGGCACGCCCGTTTATCTATCTCGTTCCTTTCCCCCCCCCCCCCCCCCCTTTGGGTTTCTCCTTCGGCGGTGAGCCTCCGTACCGGCTTATTTATGTTAGCGTGCCAGTAATTATAAGTGAGAATGAAAAGCCGCTGGGAGGATGGGACGAATTTACATGTTTTACTTTCCTGCTCGACTTGTTCGGTATTTTCTTTTTTTTTTTTTTTTTTCTTTACCGTCCTCTTCGTCTTCGTTTTCTTCCTCTTCTTCATCGTTCTGTTAACGAACACCGGAAAACCTGTTTTCGTTATGACACATTTGTCAGCTGTACTGAATTACTTCTGCCAACGGACAGGGCAATCATCTTCAAACAAACTTGCCGAGAGATGAACGCGGAATGAATGAAAGCTGCTAACTCGATGAAAAAAAAAAAAAAAAAAAAAAAAAAAAAAAAAAAAAAATGGGGCACGTTTACGCGCAGACATAAATTTGATCCCGTTGGTCTCGAAGTCGACACTTTTATGTGCAGATATAAATCGGATCCCCTTGACGCTGTCATTGACGCCGAGACATCGAACGCACGTACTAGTAGATACATCGTTGTAATTACTCATCTGCAGTATCGGCTAGTATGAAAAGGCAGAGTGGGCGTTCGTTCGGTCCAAAAGAACGCCCTCCAGAACACAGCTTCCGACGTCTCCGTGCGCTTCGGTTCTTCGGAAAAGCGAATTGAAGCAATTGCGATTCGCCACGGACCATCTCGCTGCCAAAGACCGGAACGGAAAAGGGAGAAAACCGTTATACGGACGGTCGGTTACGATTTTTCATGCGGCCTGCAACGAATTCGTGTATCCTCTTACTAAAAAAAAAAAACACGTGATCAGTAGAGAAAAATATATCGAATATAGGCTTGAAAGGACGAGTGGAAACAAAAAATGTCTTGTACATTGCTTCCTGATGGAATTTTCTTTTTTTACACGACTGATGTTCCTTGTGGATAGCATCTGCTTTCAGTTTCGTCCAGCAGCCGATCGTCGAAAAAAACTCTTTAACGAATAATTAGTATTGCAAGGGATTTTTAAGAAATATACCTGCTAAGGTCCACTAACATCCCCCGATTCGCCTCGGGCTATTAAAGATAAATTTCTTTCAGGTAAACCACCAGGCATACTTTCATTTTTCTTCGCTATATGTGTATACTTTGCCTTTTGGGAGACCAGAGAAAATCTATGATTACGATCTATTAGATTCCGAAGAAACGTAACTAATAATTACAGTCAAGTATAACAAGCCTATCCTCATATTTAGTGTATCGCGTGATTGTGTGTGGAACGTGTAGGCGTGTTCCCTCGTTTGTCTGTCAGTCCCTCGATGGGCGAACCTTTCGATTCGAAATTCAATTTAAAATTCCTTCACATAACCGACTCGTATATTATCCGTATAAAAGGAAAGACTCTAGGAGAGGAAATGTTCTATTCTACAAAAATCTATCGTATACTATAAAATACCGTAATACTGTTTGTGTTATTTTTGTTTTCTTCTTTTTTTTTTTTATAGGCAATGCAACGGCAGTAGCTCCGGTTACGAAGGCTGCGAGTATCTCTGTTGCGGTCGCGGACACGTCACGAAGACCGAAGAAATGCTCGAGCGATGCGAGTGCAAGTACATAAGTTGCTGTTACGTTAAGTGCAAGACTTGTAGAAATGTTATAACGACGTACGAGTGTAATTGAACGATCGCGCGGTCGAATTTAACCGAATTTCGAAACGAATTTTAATCTTTGTTTTTACTTTCTTCCCGAGAGACTGAGTGAACTAGATATCATCGAATGGTCGTAATCGGCCTAATTTATTTTAGCTAATCTCGAGCATTAATTGCATACTTCAAACGGGAAGAATGCCATTTGGGCCGTTCGTAAAGTTCGTGCAAATAAAAAGAAGAAATCTTACAGACTGATAACAACTTCGTATGAACTCAGCCTTATGATATTATCATTATTTTTTAGTGTCCTCCGATAGAAATGAAAAAGAATTGTTTTAAGTTCCATTTGTGATTATTTTTTATAGATTATCCGTGACATTTCATTCTCAAAACAAAAGGGTCGAAACTTCCGTTGTGCTAATAAACAGTCAATCGCAGAGAATGCTATTTGTGAAGCCCGGAGGAATATTATTGTAAATCGTCCAAAGTTAGTTCGAACCGTTCACTCAGAGCAATCATTCGCGATTTAATTCAATAACAAAAAAATGATCACAGAAATTATATTAACAAATATAGATCTATGATGGAGTGGCGAATGAAAATGTTAGAATTGTACGAATAATTTCTTGACTGTCTTTATCACGAAAAAAATCACATTGGTCGGTAATGATAGACTTCCGATTCGAAGTGTGTATACTTTTTTTTTTTGTGTACCTTCTGTATCGTCGACGTCTCAGCATTGCGACCGCGAGTTAATATAAGTATTTCGAAAAGGGTTTGACAAACTCAAAAAGCATGCCATTATTCATGCGTGGTAATCGACCAAAATGTTATTTATATTGCAATTAGATGACATCGTATACCCATTAAGCCTCCGTAGCTCGCACCTTTTTTTCAACATTTTCCCAAGACTAAACGGATAAAATACTGTTGATAACAATTTACGATCACAATTCTCATGGTATCGTGAAACATTCTTATACAATTTTTATTTTCCATTAGAACGCAGTGCTGAAATGTTTTATTTGAAAAATCAGTTTTCAGTCTGTGAGACTGAGCGCGAGCTACAGAGGTTTAAACGATATTTATTATACATTCGTGTTTATCTCGTGTATTTACGCGTAGCGTTACTATATATTCACGTACTATATCCATTGTATTTATAGTAGGATGTATTATTATTATTACTATTATCAATATGAATAGTATATAGACGAGAACGCGGCACGATATATAGTTAAAATGATGTGTAAATAGAACTATATGCGTTCCGGATGTACGTTCATAATGTCGATCGGTCTTAATAATGCATTCGAATAAAAAATATGAAATAACTACTCATCTTTCGCTTATGAAAATGTTATTAAATTTCTATTCGGATTTAGATACGCGATATTCACAGATATTTGGAAATCTTTGTCACGTTATAATGAAGAACGTTATTTAGTTCATTAAATTCATCATAAACAATCATGCACTTATTTTAATTTTTTCATTTTATTTTTTTGCAAAAAAGAAGGCGATTGTATACCTGACACGTTGATATTTTATCCGGTCGCCGGATCGTCCTCTCTTATATCAAGGTCCTTCAGAAATGCGCACCAATCCAATCCCGCACCGCAATCCGGATCCCTCTCCGAAGCCCACCATAGCGAAGTCTAAAGTGGTAATAGCAAAAAAAATAATAAATTAATAAAAAATTGTAGTCTAATTAAATCAGAGCTTTTTCGGTGACGCACCTTTATATTGACGGGTGGAATTGGAGTAACCGGATTCACCTTCGTATTCATAAATTGCAGCAAATCCCGATAATCAATCTGTCCTTCTTCGTTTTTGTTCAAACTGCGAGAAAAAATGCGAAACATAATTTTTTTTAAGGCACGTTTTTATTTTCAACGTCGTTAAAGTTTAATTTTACTCACTGGTCGAGCATCGAATTGAGAAGTTCGAGATCCACTGGAATTCTGCAGCCTCGTAAAATCGTATACAGTTCGCTACGTGGCAAGTATCCCGTACAAGCACGATCCCAGTGGTGAATATCTTCTTCGAGACGGTCGAGCTCGCTCCACATCAGTCGAGTCAGTTCCGTGTGCATTAATCGCCTGCGACAATAAATGTTCACGGTTGATTTAATATTTTATCATAATAAAAATGCGTAATTAATAAAATGTGTACCTCACGTATTCCCTCGAATATCGAGCTCTCTTCTCGTGCGAAGAATAGCGTCTTGCTATCGTAATCATCTCGTGTTCGACTATTTTTTCACCCAGATACTTGCACAATCCTTCTCTGCGTAATCGAAATATGGGAGTTAATTCGTCGAAAAATATGCACGTATGATTAATCTCTGTCAAACCTCAATCTTCTGTATTCCAAAATTCCGTTATTCTCCGGTTCTTTTGGACTATATTCGGCTACAAACTCCTTGTACAACGGTTTCAGTTCTTCGCGCAACTTTTCCATAATCAATTTCATATTCGATTTTGGAAACTGGAGGAACGAATTAAACACACCTGTTTAATTGAATTTGCAAGTGAAGTTTAATGTAAATTAAATAAATGAGCCTTAAAAACCTTTTCGCAATTGATTTCCATGTACCGAAGTGCATATTCATCCGCGGATGTTATTTGAAAATGAAATTCGCAAAGGTTTACCCTGGCACCAACATAGAAGTGACGAGGCTCGTAGTATTGGGGTTTTTCGCTCGAATAAATATTCTGACCCGGTAACATTACTTGCATCCTCTTCTGGAATAGGCATCTTTGAAAACCTGAAGAAACAAAACTCTCATTATTTCTCGTTTAAACAGTTCTCGTTATTTTGCTCATCGACAAGAGGGTAAGACTTGACGACTGAATCCAAAGAACAAATGACTGAGACCTGTGTTTCTCGGTGCCATTTCGAAGATCGACACTGTGTCGTCCATCAGGTAAACCCTAATTATGAAGTGTCGATCTGAGAACTCGGGTATGTTCGATATCATCTTTGCTCGGAATCTCAAGACCCGACTGTCAAAGCCTTGCCTGAATAATGAACAATTAATTGATATGAGTAATATAATAATGAAATAAAATCAAATAAAAATATTGCAGTGAAATGAGCCAGCGATTATCATAGTGATTGTCACAGTGATTATCATAGTAATTACCAAACTGGTTACTCATCGGAAGGTATAAAAAAAAGAAGTGGAAAAAGATGTTTGGAAATGCGCTCTTCCGTGTCAACGAGTCCCGAAAATATAATCATATATGATTCGTATATACTCATGAATAAACATACATACTATAATCGTATACAATGGTCATCATAGATGATCATTTTTCGCCCAGCACAACAAAATCGACTAATTCGAATAGAAATATAAATATCATTTTTAACGAACAAAATGAAAATGTTGTTTGTGAAAATCTAATGAAGCTGACGGGTGAGTAGTACTGTAACTGTGCGAAAGTTGTTATTATTTTTCTACACAACGTACTTGTCGTATTTGTGAAACCTGACGAAGTCTACTTTGGGTGGCTGGGGGGTAACGGTGAAGCAATTACCCAGTGAATCGTCGTAAGAGCCAAAACCGTTGTAAGGAGGCACGTATTTTTCAACGTTGGTGCACACGTAATCGGGCTTTGTGGACGGTCTCTCGAGCGGCTTGAAATCGTCAATGCCGTACTTTTTTCTGAAAAGAATCAAACGAGTCGAAACGTATAGTATTACGTTCGATTGTACTTGCAACTATTAGTCGTTTCGCATAACAAGAACCTCCTTTGCGGGGCTTCCACAGAGTTCATTATAAAGTAACTTCTGTATTTTTTTTTATTATACACTCAATCGAAATAGAGAAAATGTTTGGTCTCCATTTTTTTGGACATCGCAGTTCCGACTGCTATTGAAGTATGAAATTTCACGAATTTTAACTGAGGAGTTACTTTTTTCACCTTTATGCGCTACCTGTAATATTCTTTAGTGAACTGATCGAGATCGGTGATAACGACCTTTCGCCCAAATATATTGAGCTGAGCACCGATAGCAAGATCGTTTTCCTGGTAATAATCTCCCGATATCTTTCCCGTGTTCAGCGAGTCGACCATGTAATAACTCTGAGCCGTGCTTTCGCCCAAGACGTTCAGCACCGTGAAAGGATCGCTCGAGCCGATGGGAGCCAAACTCGTGAAAAACTGTAAATTGATTTCGTAAGTTTACTGCACTAGAGCTACAGGAATAGTGTTACTCAAAGTCTTTACCCTGATAAGATAATAGAAACTACAAAACATGATTTTTCTATTGATATTAAGAAATTGCAATCTCAATCACAGTTATCATTTAATTTAATTTTGATATTACCATTTCGCACTATCTGATAGTAGTAATTCTTTTAGATATTTATCTACTAGCTCACGGTCATAATTACTTATAAATAGCATTTTTTTTTAGTTCATAAAAGGCATTTGCTTATCGTAAATTATCACGTCTGTGCTCACTTTCGGAATTTTCATTTTTTTCACGAACATGGAGCCGGTTTCACGTCCCGAATTGGGTGACGGTTTCTCCATTATCTCAATGGTATCATCAGCGAGATAGTAATGCAATTCCAGTTCGTGAATCGTTCCGTACTCGCTCTCCCTGTCGTCCCAGTATCCGTAGAATCTCAGTACCTTTCCATCGTACTTTAAAAATTTTCCGAGTGTGTCCGATCGTCTGCTCGGTTTTTTAGGAAATACCGGCTAAAAGTGTGGCAACGATTTTAAAACAAATTTTTTAACTCGCACGCCTTCATTAAACGCCAAGGGTTTTTGATGCCGATCAATTGATTACCAATTGTCGCCTGTCGTTGTAAGGATCGTTCGGTACGTCTATGGGATCCGGCACCGGAATTCCCATGCGGTTTAAAAATCTTCTGGTAAATAAGTCGCAATCGACGATTTTGTAAACTCGACCGAAGATCTCTGGCTCCTTGCCGACGTTTAGATCGATTATGTCGTAGTAGCGATATTTCACTGGATCTGGCATCGGAACTCTTTGACGTCGCACCAAAACACCTGAAATTAATTAATTTTTCTCGACAAATTTCTCATAATCTTTAATCCCTCATTATAATTTTTTATTAGTGGGACTGTCACTAAAAGCTCCTTTCACAATGTTTCAAGAGACGAAGGATTCGATTAAAAAAATACTATCCTTGTACTTCCTACTAGCAGCGATTGCGAGCGTATCCTCAAATCTCGGTATTTGGTGTTGTATTTGACTTTTAAAGCATAAATGTTATATTATTTTCTAAGAATATTAATATAGTCGGTGACTATTAATAGCCAATGCAGTGTCAATGCAACTTTAACCACACACGGACAAAAAACATGGTCTGGTTTATTCAACTGAAATCGGTAATCGAACGACTCCAGCTTCAAGCTCGTAGGGCAGCCAACCAGGGTGCATTTCTTAGGCAACAATTCATATCGAGAATGCGAGTTATTGTCGTCACGAATTTTTTGGAGAGAAAAACATATTATCCATCTTTCATTAACTTCTCGTGACATTTAAAAATGGTAAATACGATTGTTCGAGTGGTAATATAAAATGGACTGTTGAACCTTGCTCTAGGCCACTGTTGTCGACGGAAGGTTCGGCGATCTTGATGGTACCGTCCTCCAGAAAGAAGCTGATAGTGACCACGCGTACCTGAAAGGCCGATTGCCACCTCTCCTGCACGGTTTCTTGGAAGAAAGCTTTGAACATGAGTCTCTGTGGGAGGGAAAAGAAAAAATTATGTTAAGAAAATTCTCAAGGTGTAACGAGTGTTCCTTCAACCCACCTGACCGTCGAAAGCGATCCAGGGTGGGACCGCCTGAGCCTCGCCTCGCGGATAAATCGATGGGTAACGGCTGTGCTCGGGAATCGCTGGCCGCTCAGCCAAGTAGTAAACTCCATCGTGAATCTTGTCGAATATTTGACTTCTGTTGAATTTGGTCTTTCCGATCTGAAGACAATGAGAAGTCGCTGATTCCGCAAACCTTTCCTTTTCTTCTATAACTTTTCACCGGTTTTTTTTTTTATATTTTTAGTTTTTTCTCTACAACAGCTTACCATTGTATCGAAATTGAAACCCGGAAGACACGGGAGCTTGGGCGCTCGTTGCATCGCTCCAAATTACGACGATCACTTTACTATTCGGTAATAACTTATTGCTCAAACGAAAGCTCACTAACGAATAACCATTCTTAAAGGTCGGCTGCCAGAAACAACAAAGTCGGCCGAATCGATAACAGCCCCGTCTCTTCTTTCGAGTCAAATCTATTTACCATGGTGTTTCCTTGGTGATCGTGAATAGAGGTCTTGGAAACCCGAAGTTTGATTTGAGGGACACAGTCATCGATGGGAGCCACTTGGATTACAAATGCAAATTGAATGTATTATGGCCAGTAGATTACAATTTCGTGAAACTGTTCGTCATACATTTTTTTTTAGTTCGGAGTGTTAAAGATGTATATAATATAGCAAAAAATTCTCTCGTATAAATATAACGTATGTATATTAGTTTCAACGCGAATCGAGTTTATATATTAATCAACATAATTGTTCGTTATATCTATTCTTTAAATAACAACGCAATATCTATGGCTAAATAAGTTTGCCGAAGATTCGAGGGTATGAACGATTTCGCTTCTTGCCGGTGGAGCACAATCCTTCGCAACCAGCGCGAAGTTATGGCGTTTAGTCTACGACTCTTGAACATATTCTTTACAATAATTAGCACTCGTCGACAATAATGTTAGATCACACTGGTTAAAACTACTGTAAGGTATCTCATCTACGATACTTTCGGTACCGACGAAAAGTGCATTGATTCGCTACGACTGTTAACCTTGGGTCGAGTGCAAATGTGCGAAATAATACTGGCTCCGAAAATTTAACAAAAATATTTTTAAAAAGCGTGTGCAAAATGATAGATACCAATAAATACATATAATTATCGGGCATTAGGCCAGAGTCGAACGTCGATTTTTTTTTAATTTATCGGGCTATGGACAAAAATTTCGCGATTTAACGAATGACGCTCGTTGACCGCCTTAAACTTCGTTTCACCAAAATGATGTCATATCAAAAAGCATTGAACACAATTGTCGAGAATTTTCAAATGCTTCACACATTTTGACTCGGTGCTCTATAGATCTGTTTGCCTCGTTCGTCTTATTCGATTAGCGCGCCGAATTTCTTGTTTACCCATATATAATATTTGATTAATATTCGTTAGTCTGTTATCTTTCCCATAAAAATCTCGCGATAACAATAGTTATTTTCGTTCTTTCATTGTTCAATGGCTTAGTCCTTCATTTCCGGCATCAAATCGTACCAGCTCGTTGTCGCCTTTGTAATGTCCATGTCCGCAAGATTGAGATATACCTGGCCCATAATGTTGCTGCCCGTCGAGAGCCACGCTTTTTGCGTGCACACGGATATTTCCAATACTCGAGTATTTAGATCACCTTGTGAAACAACGTACTCGAATTGCTCGTCGTAAACAGGATTGACGTTGTCCTTCATCACGGCGGTTTTTCTTTTGGTCTCTTTGTGACGATCCGGGAGAAGATAAAGCTTCACGTACGGATCCGGTACATTTTGCGGATCGTTCAATGGCAAAGGCAGGTTGCTGTGGTAAAAAATGTCGTTATTTAAGAATTGCCAAATACCTTTGATCGTGAAAATTTATCTACAATCCTAGACTCCGATAAATGTATCAATAACTTAGAAACAAAAATTGCAAAGTCGACTAACTAAAATATTTACTGTAATGTATCAGAACTCGTTGTTTTCGTTAACTTACGCAATTTTGTGTACGACCACGACCAACTTTTGTCTTGGCACACTGTAACGTAGCGTCAGCTGAATCTTGCCGAGTTTCGCCTCGCCCAGAGAGGAAGTTTGACTCAGGTTTCGATGAACAAGACCGGGATGAGACATTATCGCGTCCGGAGCCATGGAGGGGATCAGAGTTCCCTCGTCAATGGCTTCTTCGCTCAGAGAATCTTGAGGAACAACGCCTATGGACGCTGCGCTGTTAGCTACGCTGTGCACGGATTCCCTCGAAGGAATTTTCTTCAAAGGGGTGGAAGGAACTGCAAAAATGCGATCCACGAATTAAGGATGTGTTTGAACGTAAAGAAATTGCTCTCTCTCAGCTATGAACTTTTGTCGATTCTTACCACTGCTGGGCACGGAGTTGCTGATCGTTGATTCGTGACGCTCGAGCTTCCTGTTCAACTCGTTGATATCGTCCTCGTCATCGTCTTCCTCGGGCATCTCCACAGCTTCTTCATACTTCAAGATCTGAAACGAATAACAGCTATATAGGGTAAATAAGGGTGATATGATCAGGCGGGTGATATGCCATATCCCCCGCATTTTCCTGGTGAAATGGCCAGTAAAACCCTTGTGTTTTTAGTTTGGCATCTGAAACATTTGATGCAGGTCATTGTTGTCTTTCTATAGCTCATGGAGAGAACATAAAATATAGTAAGACGTGCGCGTATAGTATAAAATATAGTATGTCGTGCGCAATCCATTTATGCTTCTATACGCCTAATCGAGTGATATGGCCGATCGCAAATATTTGTTTATACAGCTGCAATTAAATCACACATCGCAAATATCGAAAGTTCTAAATGAATTATTTCAGTTCGATGTTTCTAGAGTTGGTTACGACTAAAATTTAAAAGTTTTTTAACGATGTACCTCCAGTTTTCATTGTTAAAAAAATCATGGCCATTTTACCCCGACTTGCTCTACTTACTTCCTTGGCTTTGAATATCAATTTAAGAAATTTACCCTCAGTGACATCGACAAGACGAGCCTGCTGTCTGGTCCGGCATTTTGAAGATCGTAGGGCTGCTGCATGTCTTCCATGTCCTTTTTGCTCAGCAAAGCCACCAAATTGTAAGTCATCGTTCCGACCACCATTCCAGTTTTTTCGTCCGATATCTACGATTGAGATTTTTAAATACCATATTATAATGTGCCGGTTAACATCAACGACTGCCAATAATCTATTTACCTTCACATTGAGACTACCTGATTCTGGATTTCCAACCAGAAACGTGAAGCCCTGCTCCCATACCGGATCGCAAGATCGAAGCATCGTGCCCGTTCTCGCGGTTTTCGAACCGACGCTTGCTTCCAGGTAAACATCTGGTTGCTTGCTGCCACGAAGACACTGGTAACATTTTTTATAAATTCGTTTTAGAACTTTGTTAGCACGATTTTATAGATAAATATTGAAAATTGCGAATGTTGTACTTACCGGTAAGTTTCTAGCTGAATCGACGTATAGTATGAGGCAAGCGGTGCTCATTGACGTGACTCTCAGCTGCTGCGTTTCCATTAAAGCCTACGAATTGTATAAAATAATTAGCAAAGGTAAAAAAAATGTATTGCCAATCCTATACTTTTATACGGTTATAATCCTATACTAGTTTTATACCTAACGACCTTCAAACACATTGACGAAGGCCCATCGACTAGTAATTAATTATTTTCTTGTTTCTCTAATAATAAAATAGCAAGTTGTGGGTCGAACACTTTGCGCCCTCGCTATGAATTGTGGAATTTAAATACCAAAAATTTAGATTTTTGGAGATTCACCGGAAATACGTCACTAGATATATAAATCAGTTATGGATTATCAGAATAGTTATCAAGGCCTGAGAAGCCACCGTGGGGACCTCCTGGATTCTTGAAAATTGAGCCAAACAAACCACCAAACAACTTTCCAAAATATATATGAGATCAATAAAATAATATGATTTATTTATGAATTTGTATGGGTGGTCACTTACAGCTTGTAAATCTGCTGGATTCTTGGAAAGCTGTAGCCAGGTGAGACGCATTTGTACCATGCCGTGTTTCGCGAACTCGAGAGTCGACCACTGTGACAAGTAATTTCATATCGTTTCAAGTTATCTCAAACTAATTTTTATTTGAATCCCAAAGTTTTAAATCTTCGAATACTTACGGTGTCGATCATGCCCTTCCTCTTAACACGGCTAACTTCGATAGTGGCCCTGTTTTATACACGATATTAAACAATTCAATAAACATTTTTTTACCAGCGCTTGCATAATACTATTGAAAATGTAGTTTGATGAGTGTAATTTACATGAATATACAATAGTTCGAATGATATTTCAATATGTTCGAAAGCCGAGAACATGCAGCATTAATGCAGTTCAGTAGTATGTACAACGGCGTTGATTAAGTGAAAATCAAGTTTTTTGTTGTTTTTTTAAAACTGTACATAATATTACACATGCAGCGTATTAGCAAAGTAAACCTTCACTGCCAAGTACAGACGCGACCAGCTTTACCCGAAGATCTCGGGAATCCATAGCATGAGAATGTAGAACAGAAGAAAAAAGGAAAGATATCGATGTTACAACCGACGACTGGTGGCTCATTAGTGAAATGCAATGAAAATTTCCGAACTATGTGATCGGCTTTTTTTAAGGGGCACAGATGCTACTTGCTAAAAGAAATGTACGCGAAGATACCTAAAGGGCTAAATAAGCCATACACGGGACACTCAAGAAAATAAAATTGAACATTTTACTTCTGCGAATTGTAAAGTACATCGCATTATAAAGTCCTAAAAATATTATTCGCCCTAAATGCTGAGGGGATTTATCTTACATGTAAATGCGATCTAATAATGTATCTAACCTTCTAAAATATTGAAGTTACGCGCGAGACAAAAATATTAATAACGAAAAAGTTTACTTCAAAGTACCAAGGGGATTCTTCAGTGTCTGCGAATTCTTCTATCATGCATCAACCAGCAGATGCGATGAATTTTTTGCAGGCGATATCGGATAAAGAGCCTATCGCGATAACAGTGTCGAGACGATCTTGAAGTGCACGTTCGATATTGTGTAATAATTTGAAATATCTATTTTCTATCAAAATCTGTTTATGGCTAAAAAAAAATCATTGGTATCGTTTCAATGCTCGCGTTATGCACTTTATTAGTACAACTATCAGTACCTTCCGAGAGGATCGTCTTGGCCAGCGTTGTCTTTGTCAAAGAGCTGGGTAACGACCTTGTTGTAGCCACCCGAGACCTCCTCCACTACAAACTGCCACCACACAAGCTCTTTTAGTTGGTTATCGCCAAAACCAGCAGAGTTGCATATTATATGCAATCCTCGTTTCGATTTTATTTAAAAAAAAGAAGTTTAACCCTTTCGCTACTGGCTGATTAAATTCACGCAATTAAATCGAACGTTCATTCCATAAAAATACCGACTCTGCTTGATCTACAATCTACAGTTCATCTACAGTTTCATCGTACGAAAGAAATAGAGGAAGAACGTCAAGTTTTTTACGAAAAAAAACGTATTGAAAGGGTTAAAGTACCATTGTCGTTATCGATGTATCAAACGTTGTTACATGTTATATTGTCGCATGAAGAAAAAAAAAGATTGTTAAAAAAATATTTAGAAAAATAATATTGCAATGTTCAAAAAAAAAGGATTGTCACAGTGAACACGAGAAAATAACGAATGTATCGCACCATTGAAGGCCATTGAAGGAGCGTATAAGAAAAATCAGTAACGCGATATAAAAAAATTTGGCTTTCACACTCTCAAACAGCGAACAAGAATTGTCTGCACAGTGAAGTGGGCGATAAAAAAATTGTTTGTTCATAAGAGTACTGCTGCTCAATCGGCAGATAAATGGTTAAAATCGTAATTGAAAATTAAACTTTCCTCAGCATGCTCATTTACTACCTTCCAAGTAAGTCATCAGATTCAATACCAGCGATGTTTGGATCCAAGTCCCAAATTGATACAGCAGCATCTAGCCCTATACTGCGTGTATCGATCACAGCCTGCGTGTCATATCGTGATAAAATACATGTGAAAAACTAAACGTGCCAAGTACAATAGGATCTTGCACGCTTTTTTTTCCTCTCGCGACGATTGATTTACCAAAAGACATTATATATTCAATATTCAAAATAATGTAGATAAATATAAATGATAAAATAATAAATAAATATAAATTATATGTACAATATAGAAAAGTGATTTTTTTAGGGGATCATTATTTTTACCAGAAAAATTTAGAAGAGCCACCCATGCATCGAAACACCCAAAATAAGCGACAAATGTACAGACGTCAGTTATGTCAATTGCTGGAAATCAAAAGGGCGCATCCCACATAAATGTACACGGTAAATGGTGTAGAATACGCTCTTCCTTTTCTTCCCCGCCGATATTGGAACTCTCATTCGTATTGCCAACAAGAACATCCAAACCACATAAAAATACCAACGTGCCAGTGGAGATCCAGTTATCAGGGATCCTTGTACCCAAGCGAATTGTATAGTTAAACCAAGCGTTTTTCAAGCACGCAGCGTGGACATCCCGACGATATTTACAGTACGTGCAATTATCGATTGACGCGTATTCAAATATTTATACTAGTTACACTTACTACTCTAGGGAAATGAACGAATTGATCGACAGAAGAAAATAAACGAACTTTTTGTTTTCAACCTGCATACGATTCAACGGCCTCTGAAGCAAACAGCGTAACACGCGGTGTTCATTGGAATCATCTCTGCCATTATTGCAATCGACTACAGGATACAAGATTTCTCATTTCCGTTGCCACGTAGTTTGCTTCCCGAGATCGTCGAATTGTTTTTAAAAAATCTATTTTCTCAGATAGTTACTTTGTACTTCTACTTTCGACATGAATATTTACAGGAAGTACACGTTTTAATTCAATTTATTAGAATTTTTGTAATTAATTTAATGCGAAAAAATATGCTTCTATGTTCGTTTATGAAATGTATAAACAATATTTTTTTTTGGTTCGTGAAAAAATGGATGAAATGATGATAAATCGTCGTCCATACCTGCCAAGACTCTCGTCACCCTTTGTATCGTCATAGTCCCAGATGGCTATGGTCAGCTGCTGCGCGATGGCGGATGTCACGACACACTAATCCCATACAATATCACGCATAACATCACATACACACTTGTCCCGGTGTGAGATCTCTAATATTTAACTATATAGTTATTTTAATCCTAAATATATCGATGACTTAACGCGGCAGGTCGGATCGTCTGTGTGTCCTCCTTTACAGCGTTAGATCAACGATAACATCAATAGGTCCATAAGTTTAATTTCTCCAACGAATTTTTTTGAAGAATAGTTTGAAGCATTTTCGGTGCAGACGTGCAGTCTCGACCGATAAATCGTAAAGATATTAGTAACACTTTACTGCGACAAAACAACGACAAATAAAACATTTCACTGGACCCGTTATTTTAGTCATCGCTAATGAACGATAACTAAAATTTACTTGAAAAAATGCTACCAGTTTAAAAATGAGAAGGAACAATTCTGTGACATCGTTCTTCTCGAAGGTTAATAATATTTAATGAATTTTAATAACATTTAACATCATCGTTTCGAGGTACACTGCAAATCTTTTGCGTTTGAAGCAGCTTTGACTGTTCCCGATAAGCTTTTTTCTTCGATTTAAGGAGTTACTATTATTATGATACGAACTCCGATGGTAATAAATACATATTTTCAATATTATCAACTTTCGAGGAGGACTACGCCTACAGTTTTGCGGCCACTTTTCTGGGCCGCAAGACACCCTTTAAACCACTGAAAATGTTTGAATCCGAGTCTTTAACAAAAATTGAATAAACGGTATTTTTAAATAATTTTTTTTAACTAATCAATTGTTTGCTGTGATTTTAATTGAAGGCGAGATGTATTCCCTTCAAATACCTTTTTAAAAAAATGTCTATGAAACATTTATAGAGCCAGTAAATTTTAAAAATTAAGTGTCCTTACATTGATATTGATTTTGGCAGCAGGGCCACGAGTTCTTGTCGCTCAGAAAAGAACTTGACAGACTATTTGTGAAATGCAATTTTCTCAGCAAAGCACGTGCATTCAACGTAGCTTATAAGAATCTGTGATATTTTCTAGAGGCAAAAAAAAAATCAGTTGCACGTACCTCGCACCAATAGTCCCACTTCGGATCGACGGTGTTGTCGATCGTTTTTGTTCGGAATTCTTGGGCACCGACGGTTATAACCGCGTACGGATCGGATTTTCCTTTGCCCAACACACCGATGTCTTTTTTCATCAAATGTTTCGCTTGCACCACGTGAATCCTCAATATACCCTGAGCACAAATCGAATTCACGATTTTTCATCGAACAGTCAAGACTTGCTGCGATTTATTTTGTGGCAAAGAAAATATGGTAAAAAAGTTTTACCTCTGGCTCCGGCATTTTCAATGCTTCGGCTGGAACTTCCTCGCTCAGAGGTATCACGAGCTTGTTCGGCAAAACCATCACCGCGGCTACTTGTTCCTTGATCATCCTTCGCAATGCTTGACTGAAAATAAAATATCGATTTTCCAAATTCGTCGGCGATTCGAACGAAACACGAAGAGGCGGTGTTCTTACTTGAAGCCAGGCAAATCAAGAACGTCCACGGCGCCGACCAGATTGAAGTCGATGGAAGGATTGTTCAGGAAAAAAACTTGTATACCTCCGACAAGTGGCATCACAGTCAACATTGGCTTCATGACGACACGGATAATTCCACGAATCTAAAAGACATCGATAGCAATTTCATATTTTACAAATTCGGCATTGCATTGACGGTAGCATCGACGAGATATACAAGAATAAACTCACTTGGAAATCTCTGATACCTCCTCTCAAATTTCCGAAGGAAAACGAAATATCGCAATCACCCGCGTATCTGTCGACGAAAGGGCGTTAAATATTTTCCCTTGTATAATGTTTTTTTTCTATACTGTCGATTCAAGTTCAGTACTCACAAAATATCACAATCCAGAATGATTTCGTTTCTGGAGGTATTCTTTTCGTAGGCTTTGATTCCGTATATCTTTGGCGGCTGTGAAGCATAGAGAGTAGCTGTGTTAGCATTATTCGACACAGCAAGGTCAAAAAGAAAATACATGTAAAATAGGTGAATTATCTTGCAGTCTACGAGTTCTGTGTTGAGCGAGCGACCAATTTTCTCGGCTCCCCGTTTATGCTTTAACTAATAATGAAGATGAACACTCACGATCCGTCCCAAGACCAATCTCTCGAACTGAAAACCCTTCAGCTTATATTCCGAGAGAGCCTGAACAACGGACGGTTGGATGGTATCTTTGAAAATTGATCTGACAAAGTGATTCATGCCTGGCCAGACTTTTACCAAAATCTGTTAATAATTAATTAAAATAAAAATATTAGATGAGTCTTTGATATTCTGAGGTTCGAATTTTCGGTGAATTTTTATGTTTTTTTTTACCCTGTTCAGCCATTCTGCTCGATCGAAATCGGGGAAATATACCCATGACGGTAATTCATCCATTCTGTTAATTATCAGATGTTTCTCTTTGGCCATGACGGAAGCTTGGGCGGTAAGCCGCTTCAGTTCGTTGTTTCTGCTGTTCTCTGACTTCCACACTGCCAGAAATATCGGTGCGAAGAGCCAGCCGGGACTGAGGTTCAAGTAGCCCCAGCTCCATATTAATCCAACTGCGGCGGTCTTCAACGCCAGCGATGTTATCAGTGAAGTCATACTCATGTACGGCCATGGTACTGGTGGTGTTGGTATTTCGGCTTTAGGCGTTTCCTCCATTTCAGTGTCGTCTTTTGGCAATGCCATTTTGTTGAACTTTCGAAAGCGATAGATTTATCTTAATCAATTGTCAACGATGGTTTCGGCTTCCATTCGTACCGTGGTTGCTGCAGAACAAAAATTAAAACAAATTCATTAAAACACGATTAACGAATTCTGAAACTTTTTTCTGTTTAAGGTGATGTGAAATATCGCAGTCGGTAACGAATTCTCAAACTATTTTTCTGTTTAAGGTGATGTGAAATACCGTTCGTCGGTAACCAAATTTTAGGTTTAATTTCCACCGTTCTTCTGCAGAACAAAATTCAAAAGAAATTCATTAAAGCATGGTTAACGAATTCGTGCAAGTCGACTAAGGCGATGTGAAATATTGCAGTCGGTAACGAATTCTATACTTTGTTTTCTTTTTCTTTAAGGTGACATAAAGTGCCTGTAACAAAATTTCGGGTTCCATTCGTACCGTATTTTCTGCAAAATAAAATTTCAAACACATTAAGAAGATGTGAAATATCGCAGTCGGTAACAAACTCTGTAATTTTTCTTTATTCTTTAAGACGATGTGCAATACCGCAGCGGTAAACAAAAACTGTTCTCAATGGCTTGTTCAGACCGCAGTCCGCCGAGGAAAAAGAAAATTGTCTCTCGGGTAATCGGCGGACGCAGGGAAATGCCATCTTCTTTTTCCTCGGCGTTCTGTGATCTCAAAACGACATTGAATACAGTTTTAGTTACCAACTGGGCGCGTCGCAGGTGGGCGGGTCGTTATACTACGTCACCTTAGGAATATCGACCATTTTTGGACAAACGCCAATTGTTAGCATCTTCATCTATTAGATGGGCAGAGGCTACGAATTTACGGTTCCCAAAGTTTTGCAATGTAAAAAAAAAAAAAATGGATTACAATTCTGTGTTAGCGACCGAGTATGGTTTCAGCGCGGGTATGGGGAAGAATTAATCGGTTCGGACAAATTTGTCGCTCAATCGACAAATAATAAATCCCAAACATATTAATGTTTACGGTACAGAAGGCCTCTTATGGCAAGCAGATGCTGATTTAATGAAAGCACTTCAGAGCATTAACTTCCGAGCATTCCAAGTTAACACCGAACGCTTGGCAACTCAATCGTCAGGGGGTTAAAAAAAAAGAATACTATCAAATTACGAAAAGTGCTAGCTGCATTAAAATTGGCCGTAAACAGTCTTTTCGCCCGGCGTATAAAATTAGAAGTTTCCCACGTGTAATCCGATCGACGAAATTCCCCAGCATTGTCTACACTTCGTGCGATAATTGTACGAGTAGAAAAGTCGCAAACCGCAGACACCGCAATGCGGGTGTAATAAAAAAAAAAAAAACGGTGACGCCAGCACTCCAAATAGTCCAACCGAAATCTGGTTGTAGCAGCTTGCACGTTTAACGTACCGTGCCGCTCCCCGAGCCTCTTCAAATTTAACAGACCAATATTTCCGCAGCGTATCTCAAATTATTTCCATACCACGCGGTTAGGCCACATAGATTTTATCACATTCACGCACCCGTTACAGTTACCATGGCAATCGCCTATTTTCGACGGTTCTCTCGAGACACTGTCGCCGACAGAAAATTGCTCGAAGCAACCTAGTTCTCATTTCCTTCCCTTCTTTCCACACGGTATTCATCATTCGTGCTGCGCATCGACGTGCAAAAAAAAAGGAATTGTTTTCGACACGTGTCTTGTGGCGTCGAAGCGTCTCTACGTCCTGAATAATCCACGCGATAAATAAGTGACAAGCACCAGTATTATGGGACGAGCTCATGGAACGAAATAAAAGACTGTCTCCCGAGGCAATTGGATTGTAATGACATGCATACGTGGTTATGAATCAACGCTCCTCGAATCGATTACGGTTTTTGTTATTCCACAGCGAGCTCACCTTGGCCGGAAAGATGCCGAGGAATGAATCACAAACTCTCGAGCAGCGAAGCCGGTTCGATTAGCAGCGCTGAACTAACGATCTGACGATAGGATAACTGCGATAGTACGGTGGAGAAAAACACGTCCCACTCTCACTGGCCCGACACTACTTGTGCGGCGAGTGCGACTGACAAACATGTGTGAAATATGTGCGTACAGGGATACATTCCACGCGAAGTAGGCAGAGTGTGTCGGCGAGTGGGTCAGCTGATCGCGCGACTCTCGTCTCTCGCGCAGCTGATCTGCGCAGGTGGTCCGAAGTCAGTCGCGACCGTCGCGACCGAGGAAGACGAGCGTTATTATCTGTCAGGCCGCCATTGTTTCTGAGTCAGTTTCCTTTTCCGTAGTTTTCTTAGAAAATCTCTGTCACCGAAGGGATTAAAAAAAACTCTCCCCGATCCGTAATATTCCGTGCAGATTCGTTGAGATCTGAGGCAAAACCTTCGTCATGGGTCTCGTCTGCTCCACGGCGCAGGTAAAACACTATCTTTTTCGTTGCGTCGCCTTTCTTTTTTTGTCTCTCGCGATCTCGTGCTCGGAGTGTTGTTTACGAACAACACTGATTGGATTAAATATTTTCCTTTTTTTCATTGTCAACGATTACCGAGCTTTCGGTAGTGTAACATTGATTATAGACCTTGCTATACGCATTATAATCACTTGCATATTAAAGTTGCTGCCAATGAGAAAAAAATTAATTTCCATTGCCGTTTTACAAATTGCGTTTCCTTTGTTTTTGTCATGACGTCAATACGACGAAGCAACGCAAAAATAATTTATCGATCTTTTACATGCTCGCAACTCGCCTTCCTGTGCAAAAGTTCCGCGTGCAGCTTTTGCTCCGCACAATGTCCTATCTTGATTATAAAACTTCCTATACGCTTTAAAGTTACTTTTACTTATGTATTAAGGTTGTTGCCAATAGGCAAAAATTTGATTGTTGCCTTTTTTGAAATTGCATTTTCTTTTCTTTTTGCCGTGACGTTCATACAATGAAGCGACATAAAAATAATGTATCCGTCTTTTCCATACTCACAGCTTGCCTGCCTGTGCGGAAGTACCGCGTGCAGCTTCTGCTGTTCGCAATGTCCGACATGCCGCAACAGCACCAGCGCCCGCATCATGTATGCCTTGCTACTAATGCTAGGTACAATTGCGGCGTGCATTACACTGGCGCCCAGCCTGCAGGAGGCTCTGAAAAAGGTAATTTAAAAAAATTTGAAAAAAATTCCATTAAAAAATGTTTCATGTAAATTAAGGATATGGCGAAAAAATGTACATAAAATTGTAATCAAACTTTTGCAGGTTCCATTCTGCACAGACAGTGGCCACTATGTGCCCTCATCTTTCGCCGTGGACTGCAAATCAGCCGTGGGCTATCTGGCCGTCTATCGAATATGCTTCATTCTATCGCTCTTCTTCTTCCTCATGTCAGCCATAATGATACGTGTCAATAGTTCCAAGGATCCTCGAGCTGCTATACAAAATGGGTTAGTTGATTAATACCGAAAGAAATCAGTTATGAATTCAATATCAATTCGATTGTAAGATGAAAAATGATAATAACAATAATCTACATAATTATACAGTTCATATTGATTAGGTACTCACACCGATACTCACAGACATTTGCTGAGACTCACTGACTCTCACAAACACTAGTAGGCACTCATACTGATACTGCGAGTGCGTGAGCCACCATAACGGCTAATAATAATAATAATAATAGTAATAATAATAATAATAATAATAATAATAATAATAATAATAATGTGTTACTTTATTACTAGTAATAATTACTTTATTGTACTACCTTGTTTGTAAAATTTCAGTTTTTGGGCCATAAAGTTTCTGCTCGTAATTGGCGGCATAGTCGGAGCTTTCTTCATACCGGAGGGATCGTTCGGTCCTACCTGGATGTACTTTGGAATGATCGGTGGCTTTTGCTTCATTATTATACAATTGATTCTGATTGTAGACTTTGCTCACTCTTGGGCTGAGGCCTGGGTCGGCAATTACGAAGAAACAGAATCCAAGGGATGGTAAGCTTTGACAAAGGTCGACAAATATTAACAGATGAGCATCGGAATTGTTGGTAATCTTTTATTAAGTGAATAATTCGATTAATTAATCAGGTACGCCGCTCTGTTGGGGGCAACTTTCTTGAACTACGCTTTGGCGATTACAGGAATCGCCTTGCTGTACGTCTACTTCACACTGGTACGTTCGTGACAGCGTTGAAACATATTAATATTTTTACTGGTAGCCGAAAAAAATTCATGTATACATTTTCTCTCGTTAGCCAAATGACTGTTCTCTCAACAAGTTCTTCATCTCCTTCAATCTGATCCTGTGCGTTATCGTCAGCGCTGTCTCGATATTACCGAGTGTACAGGAACACCAACCGCGAAGCGGTCTGCTACAATCGTCCGTCGTGACTCTATACGTCATGTATCTTACATGGAGCGGTGTTTCCAACAGTCCAGGTACAGTTGAATTAATTCAATTTCTCCAAGATTTTGATAATCTAAGAAAAATTTCGAACTACAATAAAATGTTACCAAATCGATCGATAGACCGCAGCTGCAATCCTGGATTCCTCCGTATAATCGCCGGTGACGACATCAACTCCCAAAATCGTGTAGCGTTCGACAAGGAGAGCGTTATCGGTCTTGTTATTTGGTTCAGCTGCGTGCTCTACAGCTCTTTGCGTACAGCATCTAAATCCAATAGAATCACTATGACGGAAAAAGTTTTGGTGCAGGACAACGGAGCTGGTAAGTATGCAAGCTCGTTTCTTTAAGCTTCGTTCGGCCATTATATGTGTTATACAATGGGTAACGGTTTCCGTTCTAACGATGTGTGGTAACAAATTTTTTGCATTATAGTCGTACCAACCCTTTCGCGAGTGTCAATTTGTTTCCAATAGTGATTTTTTCACTTCCCTGTAATCTCGACTAAATTCTCGAAACCAAATTCTTTTCGGCAGTTGGAAATAATGAAATTGACATTATTAATCTTTTCTGAAAATTGACCATCCTTTAAAAGACATTCTTTGTTTTTCATACAGTCCGGAACACGGCAGACACTTCTCTTATCAACGACGAAGGTACGCACATACGATTAGCGCGATTTCATAATTCGTCTACGAATTTACGATTACTGGTTCATTTAATTAGTTTCTTTTTGCACCCATTTGTAAGATATTACGATTATGAAGTGGGAAGAAAATCAGTATCGAACTGTTTGGTCGATCTTTTATGTAGAAAAAATGTGTCGAAAATGGAAATCCCTATTTATAGTTTTTCCTTGCGCAGTAGCTGGTGTGTGCCTGCCTTTATTGATATCCTAAGTTCACACTGCTTTCAATAGATCCGTTTGTACTTTTGTATGGCTTCTCGCGATAATAGTTTTAACCCTAGAACGGCTTCCCTGTCTGTAATTAATATATATTTCTTTTTATTCTCAAAACATAATTGTACGTCTTTCTGGGATAAATCGATGTGAGAATATTTTAAGTCGCTATTAATTTTCTTATTCCCAATGTCTATGATCCAGCATGGCACGAACTCGAGTCTGCAAATTCCCGGCACATCAAAAATGTTGTTAACTTTGTAATCGTTTGACGCAATTTTGTCGAGTTTTTATTTGGTTCCATCTCTCGTCAAATGCAAATAGACTATGTTGCAGTAGACGGACGTAACGCTGATGCGGAAAGCGGCGGCGAGGCGAAAGTATGGGACAACGAGGAAGATCAAGTAGCCTACAGCTGGAGCTTCTTCCATCTGATGTTCGCACTGGCTACTCTTTACGTCATGATGACGCTTACTAATTGGTATAAGTGAGTATAAAAGATCACACGATTTTAAAAAATTTATTAACTTATTAAAAGTGACAATGGACATATCGCCGTGAAAAAAAGTTACGTTGATATAAATTTCGAATTATTCTGAGCTCCCTGCCGTGTGAATCGTGCAACGATGTGAACACGTCAGTGTTATACAATTTTGAGACTAACTATCTTTTTTCGCATCAACAGGCCAAACTCGACTCTGGAAACTCTGAACTTCAACGCTGCTTCCATGTGGGTCAAGATCATATCCTCATGGATGTGTTTGTCCTTGTACGTTTGGTCTCTGGTCGCGCCTGCCGTACTGACCAACAGGGACTTTTCCTAAGCGTCAAATACGTAATGTTCACAGCCAGCAGTTAAAATACTTCAGCCACTACGTTATATAATTGCAATTTTATATACCTACATCGTTCATCGCTTAAACGTCGATACTCGTGTGTATTCCTCGAAGTACTTGAAGCTCTTGAAGTTACACGTTATCTGAACCCGCAGACAGCTCCATATTGAGTTTGTTCGCAAGCCAACAGCTTCGAAGCATTCGAATCAACTTTGAAAATTCGTTCGATGATTTGTTTTTTCTTCGATTTACTGTATATTATTTTGGTTCGGGTACGCTCGTTTAGAAACGGCATTTAAACATTCTAAACAAGAGCTCCGACAACACGAACAAAGAAAGTATGCAAATATACATGTGTAAATTAATTGTCGAAAAATGTTCGGGACTTTCCTTGATTCCTGCTAGACAGATAAATAATCACTGCTAGAGATAAATGTTACAAAGCGATAATGCAGGAACGGAATTTCAGTTCTATGGATTATTATATTATCTTACAATCGATTCTCAAATCGTGTATCCACTGTGATGAATACATATTATTACTTTGTGCATCAATTGTAAACATTTTTGAATCGATCATTTTTTTTATTTGTAATTTTTCACGGATTTAGTTCCGAATTTGTCGATCGTAAGTTCTATGACAAGGTCGATTTAAAGATCAAATTCAACTCGTACCGAATTCACGACTCGATAATTCGGGCCGCAGTAACCTCATACCTATTTTCTGTAATCGCAATATTCGATATTGGAGTCACCTTTAGGCAAATTCATATTATAATACTGTACCTACGTATTTATGCAGAGACGAAGATATATATTTCTTTGTAATAATCCTCATGTGATAAGTGTGATCGATACGAAATCGCCAAAGTGCGAATTCTTATCTATTCGCAGTTCAATGCCCTGTAATGATAGAATAATGCTTTAATATAATAAATTCTATATATGCTAGATGGAATATTATCGTACTTTATTTATGAACGATCCCTTTATTTACGCGCCTTTTTCATACATCATTTTCAAAATGTCATGTCACAAAGAGCATCATTCTAGCACAATGTCTAGTATAATTCATTTCGATCGTTCAAATAAATAAGGCAACAATGGAGCAGCAGGCGAATAAAAAAAAATACATAAGACATTAAGTAAAGAGCATAAGAGAGAGACTGAATTTCAGTCAATAATTTCGTATAAACGGGAAATGGGTTAGGGAATAATGGAACAGAAAAGGGGGATATTATTTTCAAAGAAAATATAATAATGAAAGAGGGAACTCAATGATTTACGATGTATAGAGTATAAATAGGTTCTTAGCTATCATATACATTGTATATGAGGGCAAGTTAAAAGAACTCTCGATTTTTGTTTTTGTTCACTATAACGAGAGTCTCGCACGGACTATGTACAAGATCCAAAAGGGCAAATATTCTTTACGTTTGCCTTGGATTATTTTTTTTAGGTACTTTTTTAATCAGCTTTGGTGGATTTTATAGATATTTGTGCGGGTGTCTTTTTCAGAAGATAATTCTTTATGTTTTGGAAAGGTGTGTCGAAGAGAAGCGTGAGAATGGCCGACGTCAGGATGATCCATGATAATTCTTTGAAGTTGATCTGGAATTAAACAAATATATAATACACGAAAGTCATGAAATTACGAAGGGAATTATTGTTTCAGATAAGACAAAGTATTACCATCATCCTAAAGAACCCGTAGTTCTCGGGGGTTCGAGTTTGACCGACGTTGAAGAAGAACACTGGAAATTGCGTCAAGTAGATTGCGTAACTCAATCTCGTCGATATTAAAAATCCTTTCCACGCGAATAGATTAGTGAACCATCCTGCAATCGTGCGATTACAATAAATTACATTTAATACTTATTTTCTTGCTGAGATGACACTCTATCATATATGAATATCTGACCTCCTCCATTTCCAGTGTGCGAAACAAACGCTGTCCACGCGAAGATTGCGCACCAGCCAATCGGTGCAAAAGCATTGTAAGTCGCCGCGTGTAGGGGATTGTACACGTAATGAATAGAGCCCATTCCCGCGGGACCGACAAACGCTGCAAGTGCCATCAAACTCGAAACTATCCAGCCAATAATCAGAACACTCTGAAAATCGATTAAAACAAATTTACTTAATAATAAAGTACAACACCACTGGGCACTCCCCACAATAATGACGCCACACACTTCCGGTCGAAAAATGCTCTTTTCAAACCGGAAAAGTCGTATTTCTGATAAATCTCCGGAAATTTACATGTCCGGTTTCTAAATTCCATAATCGATAGTGAGAGCATGAAGCGTCCGAGGCACAATAATTTGCTGGTTGTAGATTGAATTTAAAAACAAATAACATACGTAAATATTCGAAAAAGAGTCAAGGAACTATTGAAATTCTTACTCTGCTCATCTTGAATTCTTTTGGATAAAGCCTCAATAAATATCCCATGAATATACCAATAATGTATACGGATAATCTGTGCGTAGGCAGAATGTACGATAGATTCGCCGTGTCGAACAGTTGTCTAATTCTGCAACAAGAAAATCAAATAAAGTCAGTGATGCACTTGTTTGTTCATCGTTGCGCGATCGGAATAGCAACGAGCAACGTCGAGTGAAACTCACGATGTACCGAAGAATACGTAGTTGTTGAGATTGTTGTGGTACGTTACATAATACCGTAGTGCGGTGGATACAAGTGCCACTAATGATAGAAGAAAGGCCCCGGATTTCGGCCATTTGTACAGCAACATCACCATTAGAGGTGAAAGTACGAAAAGTTGAGTGTCAATGCCAAGATGATGGGTATGCGTGAGACACTGCAAAATAAGAAAAATTAAACTGGTAAAATACGTGCAAATAATTATTGAATGGCTGAAACAATGAAAAAATTTAATTAAATTACATCAGAAAATCTTACCATATTCTCGAACCCAAAGTAATTGTGAATAAAGAGAAAATTTCTCCACCAAGTTTTTTTGCAGATATTCGCGTGATGGGTTACAACGAGATTCCACTGAGGACCAGAGCCTATGAATGGCATAATGTACGTGCAGAATAGAATGAGAGCTCCGAGCGTAGGCAACAGTCTGAGAATAATAAAAAAGGAAACCATTAAAACTATTTCTTTATGTTTACATTCAATGAGAATGCTACATCAATATCGTTACAATATTAATTAAACTGATTTAACAACTTATTGGATTACAAGGATACCATCTTATTATATGTTTAATTAAGATTTAAGGGCTTACGCCACAGTAAAGTTTCGATTTTTTTTCTAATAGCTTATAGTGTCAAGAATGTTCTGTTAAATTTTTATGACGAAATTTAACGAATGGTGAAAGTTAGAGACCGTCATGTGGGAAGTAGCGAGGCGCTAAAGCAGCGGCGCGGCCGAACTTGAACGCGTTTTTCTCAAAACGTGATTTTCAAAAGCGGTGTCCCTGATATTTCAAAAATGGTTTGATGGATTTTCATGAAAATTTGTATCAATATACTTCAACAGATTCTTTAATCCGTAACGGTTTCATATTTTTAATAATAATAAAACATAATAAAAAAAATTATTCAGTGTTGAAAAATGGATCAAAATCCAACTTTTTTTTTGCAAATGGCCTCGATTTTGTCAATTTTGCTTTCGTTTTCCCTTGTCAAGAAATGCGTTGTATTATATTTGTTAAGACACAATTTAAAAAAATTGATTTTGATAAAATGACAAGTTGATATCAGGGACCTCGCAAAGGAACTTCGAAAAAATTGTTTATGCCGATTGATGAAAAAAAAATACATAATAACAACAAAATCGAATGAAAAAAATTTCTAAATGTTCTTTAATATATCCTTCTTCCACACTAATAAATTAAATCGATAAACCGTATATTTACCGAGAAAAAAATTACGAGATATGCATGCGTTTTTATTCATTTAGCGTGGCTTATCCCACAATTACACACATTAAGCCCATAACACGTTCGCTCATCCGCGTTGTCAATTATGCTTACCGCATCAGTCTTGAAAAATATTCCTTCTTGACGTCGAGATTTCCGGTTTTGTTGAGTCTCCCGACGAAGGAGTACGTGGTTAAGAGGGCCGATAGCATGATGAATGGATCGGTGTAAAGACTTGCGGCTCTTCCTATCACGGTCCATGGTTTTCCAAGATACTAAATAAAAAATATCGCCAGATCAGTTAATGAGATGAACATCGATTCAGCGACACCGACGATTATGGATAAATTTATTTTCGGTCCGCACATACCTCCGCCATTTCCGTTCTATTTACGTAGGGGATGAAGAAAAGAGCCATACACTTGTGTGCGAAGATGAGCAGTAGTACGTTCAGAGCTCTGACACCGTGGAGTGCAGCTATGTCACCGTCCCCGCGTTTCAATGACACTAGCTTTTTGAAGTTACGCTTCAGGGAAAACGACAGAAGTATCTCGCCGACATCGGCTCCGTAATGATCGCAGAACGCCGCTACGATGCACAATCCGATCACCGCAGCAAAGAAAAGGCTTCGATGAAACAAAACGAAAAACAATCCTACATATTAATTCGCTTAAGTCTGAATAATTTTACAAGTAAAAAGTAATTTCCTCCTCATTAATTACAGTTTTGTGTACAGCTTTCTGTATGAGAAAGTTCGTTCGTAAGTTCGATTTTGGTTTCGTCATACAGGAGAGGCTGTGCGCACGATTTTAATAAATGAGGAAGACGGGTGCAAAGTACTTTGCACCTTTTTTCGTGGCATAATTGCATTTTTTTTTGTGATAAAATTGAAACGGTCAACATACTCCGCGAAATTTATTGTAGAACATCACGAACTGAAATTTGCGTAATTCGTTGTTTTGAGCCTACGTCTAATGTACTTTTTGCCCAATGATGACGAATCTCTAAATTATATTACTCGTAGAGCAACATTTGATGCATAAACTCGTGTCGAACAAAAAAATACAACTTTTCCGAAAAATTCAAAAATTTCAAAATCATATGAAATGTTAACGATTTAATCGATTTTCGCCAAATACAATGCCAAACATTGCACAGTGTCGGTAAATTCCAGTGGCAAATTTAAGATCTATACCTCCATGTTTGGTCGCATTAGACCGTTTTTTAGAAATTTCTCAAAAAACTCAAAATCCCATAAAATCTGACCACTTGGATAGATTTTGACGAAATTCAATGCCAAAAGTCTTTCATCGAAATATTATATTTGTGCGCAGTTTTAGGACGATAACTCAAAATGTACGCAAGTTAGAGCTACCACAGAGAATTTTCAAAAAATCCATAAACGCATAAAGTCTCCAATCGGGCCTCAATCTTCACAAAAATTACATTGAACGAAGCGACGCTGCCATTCGCCGAGTGTACAAAATTTCAACCGCCGTCTCAAGCTGTTTCCGAGATATAACCGTTTTAAACTATGCAAATGTGTCTCACACAAACACAAACGAGTTTGTCATTTATTTGAATATACGAAACTGTCCTATTATTTCACGTACTATTAACAATTTAAGTATGTACTTTTATTTGTAAAACTACAAAATTAACAAATAAAAAATTGTGGACGTTTTCGGACAATAAGTTCTTGTAAAAAGTCCAAATTTTTTTTACTCTGTATTTTTGCAATAATGAAGGGAATGAAAAATACGATTCTTACCCAACGACAATCGTCTCCGTTGGAAGAGGCTGGCTTCTTTGAACTTGGCACATTTCCTTATCGACTTGAACCGTAATTTTGAGACCGGTACGAGCGGTGTGCCTCGCGACAGTTTCCTTGAGCGAGGATTCAACGTCATTCGAGGAACATGCGGCTGGAGTGCATAATGCCCAGTGGACCGTTGAAAAACGCGGGACTCTGTGGCCGGGCTGAAAAAAAATTAATGAAGGTTACATATTTTTCAGATGAACCATATGTGCGAGAAATTTTTGAAAATCGATATTTTGTCACCAAAATGCTTTCATCAACAAAACTGATCCGTCCTTATCTCGACGACAGGATATATATGTCATAATCATAAATAAGTACTGTCGATAAAATTTTTCACGTTGACTATATCGTGCTTCAACAGGCGTCTTTTATGCCAGCTACAATAAATCTGTCGCTACACGTCCATTATCGACTACATTACTGCCAACACTCATCGTCTTACGGAGTGTCTATAAATTCACAATTATATGGAAGGTAAATGCGTATAGACCTTGAAAAATCTTTCTCTTAATGCCGGATGTGTTGACGTTATTCAAGCGTTCGGGAAGAGATCTGCGCCGCCGATGAGCATTGTAAAGGAATATCATTGACATTATGAAAATTTCATCAGCCGGCAATAATAGCCTATAATTTTTTAACTTCCTGATGCACTTGCAGATTAATTAATAGCCAATCGTTTAACAATATTGTAACGATATTGTGACAATACTGTAACGACCGAGCGAATGAATAACGCGCTTATTAGGTTTTGGGACGGATATTATTAGTACAATCGCAACTAAAGATCTCGATTTCGAACTGTCAAACGTCTGTTCTCTCTGAAAGTCCGATCAAGAATGTTTTACATGACGATCGATCTTGCATCGATCCGTCCGTTCGTTCGTCTATTGTCAAACCTAACTAATATCGTGTCTCTTAACGAACAGTCAGGCACATATTCGTTATAAATTACAAACCAAGATAACAAATTACCTCGTCGGATAACGACAACCGGTTCGTTTAGCTAGTTGATTAATTGACTTACATAAATAACTATCATTGAAATGAAAAATCCTACTCTATAAGGAAACTCGTAGTAATTTCTACACTTTGAATTCTTTCGGTAGAGAAGCGATATTTTTTTTTACCTTAATCGGCTATACGTCGTCGGTCATCGCTGTTCTCACGATTCACCTGTGTGAGCTTCGTGCGCTGTTCCAGTATAATCCGCGTATAAATTCATTGGGACCATCTAACGAAATGAAATTTTGCTTCCTCATAGGGCAAGATTTGTTTTCATGAAAAAAAAAAAAAAAAAATGTTTTGAGATTTTTGTGAAAACGTGTTTAGAATGTTCCAAAACATCGGAAAATCATACTTAGAAAAAATGTCTGAATGGGTGTGCGTGTGTGTTTCTCAGCCCCGAAAAATTGCAATTGTTACAATTCAATAAGGAGAACGACTTGAGTTGTAACTTCTAAGGTAGCTGGAGAGGTAAATCCTCAATGTTTGGTTAAATTTTTAGCAAAACGTTCTCAGTCATTAAAATTTTACGCGCTTTTGAAATTCGTAAAAAAAAAAAAGTCTATGCGTAAGCTTAGAATTTATGAGCTATGGGGCTAAAAAGTTGTACACAAGGGGACTATTACCGACCGGTGATTCATATTTAATTTGGCGAGGATCGATTGAAGCGTTTAAATTTGATGAGATGTCGAATTTTTGTAACTCAATGAAAAATTAGTATTTTCCTTCTGTTATATAAAATATTGAGTTGTGAGTAAAATAAGTGACAGATTTGTGATCAGTGGTGAAAAATACATCAGACGTGGCGCCGAGATGGCGAATAACTATCATTTTTACAAGGAATCTTTGAAGTGAATATTGCAAAAATGAGTAATTTTTTGTATCTTCAAACAGGCTTTCTTTTGCAAACGCGATTATTCTCTTTTACTGACAAAGCATCCTTTATGCGGAAGCCAAATAGTCATGGAAAATGATTTTTCATAGAAACTTTGTACACAACACTTTGTTCCTCGATCTGTCGTCTTTTCGTTATTTGTTGCTGAGGGTGGCATAGCATTTTAAGGGCATCCAAACGACTCCGCAGGTTTCGCCTGAGCGTTTTCAGATGATCCTAAAGTCAAAGCGCCGACTTCCGCATATTCGCATATAGTTGTATGAAAATTATGCCTCGGTGGAATGAGCACGCAATGTTTAAACAGCGGTCTTGTACGCGCGGACGTCACGAGGGCTCTTCAGAAATTCCGTATGTGATCTTTCTTCGTGCGGAATATCAAGAAGGTTCGTCGTTATCCTCCTACGTTCGTAGTACACCGAAGAGAGCAAGCGGCTCGATCGTGTATTGTTTAGTAAAGCGAGCAGGGGAGTCCCGAAAGTTCTTTAGCGTTCGAGCCGGAGTCGTCATTGTCGGTCGTAATGGCAAAGTGTAAGCCGATCGTAATATTATAAAAAAGATTTCTCGAGTGCTGGAAAATGCGTGAGTTACATACTGTCGGTTTTTGGCACGAAACATACTCAAAATTGTAACTACCGAATGTTCTAAGCTGGTTCTACTTTTTTGATTTCGCAGTTTGAATTTTTTTTTTTGCTAATTCCACTCACATCGCTCATGTTGCTTCTGAAAGCATAGTGAGAGTGAAGAAGACGATGAAGATGTTTGAGATCTGGCCTCGACTGATCGACGTCAAGTTGCAAGTACGCGAGGCAATATTGACCTCGTATACCGTCGCTTCCCTCGATACCGACGCATTCGTCGTAATCGCCCAATTGATTGACGTTTCCGTTTAGCAGACCAGAGGGAATCTTCCCTGTGGCGTCGAACACTGAAATCGTTTAAATGACAAATGTATTCAAATTTGTGGTAAAACAATTCAAGAATCTCGGCTTAATCGGAACTAACGACTACTCACGATTTCAGAACACAATACGTTTGCAGTCATTAGCGATATGTTAATAAGGACGAATAATAATGTTTCGAAGAAGTTTAAAAAAAAAAAAAAAAAAATGTATGCAAAGCAAATTTTATAATCATACGACTGCGTAATAGCAACTTTGAGGTGATTCGAGAGTTCTCTAAGGATAAAACCGTCAACTTGATGAGTTAAAAAAACACGAAAGCTTGTCCCGAAACAAAGCCGAAGAGAAATCGGGAAGCAAACAATAAACTGAAACATCGTTTACAAGCTACACGTACAGTACAGGAACGTATAGATTTCACGCGTTAGGAAATACCTCTCATCGGCTATAGAGGCAGTAATACTGAACAAAGAGGCTTAAAGCGATGTGCTTTGTTTGCCGACGAACGATTTTATGTAATCGCTCGCCCACCCACGAATTCAACGTTGTTAATGTTTCACGCACAGTTTTCTGACAATACGGTTTCACGCCGTTTGAGGCAAATAGATTTACTTATAGTTCAAACGATCGAGACGCGACTAACGATCGTCTCCCGTAGTGCTTTGTAAATAGATTTCTTTCAGCTGTTGGGAGGAGCGAAAGAAAAAAATTGTATAGAGAAAAAGTCGGTGTCTCAAAAACTGATTAAAAAAAAAAAAAAATCTCTGTAACACGAAAACTATGTAGGATTTGAGACATTTTTATCGAGGAGTTGTTAATTTGCATCAATTGCGAACTAAAAAAAAAATCCTGACGATTGCTCACTCTTCAAAGCCCACAGAGAAAATTTTTGCAATTCCCTCTGATAGATCTCGGCGTGTCTTCTGCATGCTTCGCTGACGGTTCCTGCCGCAGGATTGTACGTGGGAACGAGCTGCAAGAATCGTCTCGCCTCGAGGTCTATCTCCTCCGAAAATTCGCCTGTAAAAATGTCAAAGTTCGATTAGCTCATTGAAAAGTTATTCGATAGCGGATGTTATCGTTGAAAAAAAAAAAAAAAGAATGTTTAAATAGAAAATATTAAATGTCAGAAAATGTGGTATTTTGATTATTAGATCCTTGTCAAAAGATTTCATGTGAGCCTGCTGGTACGACAAATATGCGAGCGATCGAAGGGCAAGATCTTGATCACGCAAAACTTATATATCAACGCTTCATCCAATAACGCGTATATACAAATATACCGCCATGCACACGCGCGATTCTTAGGACAAAATTAACTTTTCTAAACCTGTAATTTATGGTAATATATGCATCGTAAATTTCAGCGTGAGGAAACATTAATGTCTGTGATCAGTTCTGGTACAGAGTCTTAAAAAAAAAAAAAAAGAAAAGAAAAAACCTATTGGTCCCGGAATCTCAGTCATTACGGCATCTCAAAGCGCGCACGTACCCTACCCTGAGGAATCCGTGCGGATGATGACGAAACGATTCTTCCCAGTGGCCAAATCCGCTAAGTTAGTGATAAATTAAATTTTTTCTGCCTCGACCATCGTCGCTCCATCGTTTACAGTCTCACGCGTTGCCTTTGCGGGGTAAAAAAGAGAGACAACCAAATGGCCTGCCGTGTTCGAGAGAGGATACGCAGGAATTTCGAATGTACTACGCGCATGATAGCCTTGGACTGGCGACAGGTGAAATAGGGAAAAGCGCGTTCTCGAAAGTTTACAAGCGCGAGCAAAGACGAGATTCCCGGGCACTCGGCGCTCAATTAGAGTACCATAAAAGCGACTTCTAGCGATTTTCACAATTACGCGAAGTACATCGTGTATCCGTACATACCTCTGTGCCCAACACTCTGATTAACACAACGAACGACCACCGGCGCATCTTTACCGGATTTTATTGATTTTTTAATATTTGAAGATATTGCGTCTACAATGCGTTCGTACATTTGACAAATATATTTGTCAATAAACAAAAAAATCCTTAATTCTTTTTCTTTTTAATGTTACAATTTTTTCGTGAAAACATTTTGATTTTTTTGTCTCGGTAAATGTACGCTTTATTGATTTAATTTTTTCTAGGGTGTTAGATATATATTAAAGAACGTTGCGAATTTTTTTTTTAATTCAATTGTATTATATTATGTATTTTTTTATCGGTTTGGGTAAACAATTTTTTTTTTTAAGTTCCTCTGTGGTGTTCTCGATTTCAACTTGTCATTTTATGAGAAACAAAAAATTTTAATAGTCTCTTAACAAATGATGTACAACGCGGGCATTGACGAGGGAAAAAATTGCAAAATGGCGGCCGCTTGAAAAAAAGACAATTTTTACCAATTTTTCAACACTGAATAATTATTTATTATTATTTTTTTTTTTTAATATGATACCGTCAAGGACCAAAAACTCTATTGTTTCATGTTCATTGATTCATAAAAATCCAGCAAGTCATTATTGAGATTATCAGGGACATCGAACTTGAAAATCACGTTTCGAGAAAAACGCGTTCAAAGCTCGGCTGCGCAGCTAATCGAGCGCTTTCCCACTTTCCACATAACGGTCTTTAACTTTCGTGACTTTTTGAATTTCGATATAAAAATTTGACAAAATACTCTTGACACTATAAACTATGAAAAGAAAAATATTACTGCGGCGTAAGTTTGAGCTAACGGTTGGTTAAATAGGAAAAGCCAATTCTGAAAAGTTTGCAAACGTGAGCAAAGACGAGATTCTCGAACATTCGGCACTCAATTGGAGTAAATTTCAGAAACGATTTATGTAAAACAGCTTCCAATATCGTTCAGTAATTTTCAAACAACATTTTTTTTTTTCCATTGTACCGTAAAAGCGACTTCTAGGGATTTCCCGAAGTACAGGAAGTGCATAGTGCGTATCTTATATACGTCTGTGTCGAAGGCTTTGATCAACACACCGAACAAACATCGGTGAACTTTGGCCGATGTGAAGGCAGCCAGATTTGTACATTTAACAAATATATTTTGTCGGAAAAAATCCATAATTTATTGTTCTTAATTTTGAAATTTTTTTGAAAAAAGTTTTATCCGATAAAGAAAATTGCAAAATGGAAAAAAAAAAAAAAATGGGCGTAGCATTCTAGACGAGAAATGTTCGTTAAACGTTTCTTACTATATTCAAGGTAGCGGAGTTTAGCTCTTGCATAGTCCCATCGATCAATGGTAGAGTCAATTCTCGACACATTTACAGGCGTCTCGAGACTCTATATTATTCCACGCTTCTCGGAACTGCAGTGAAGTTGAATATTTTTAATCGAAGCATCGTCGAGCTTGTCCGATTTCAAAATCGCACAAACCGCTCGCGCGGGTTACGCGTAACAGTGTCGTTTAAAGTGCGTTGTCCGGGCTCGTGAATATATTCGCGTATGCATGCCCGTGAATGGCTCTTGCATCAATACCTCGCCAGACATACGCGTGGCGTGTACGCGCTCGCACGTGTATCGTGTGCTAAATGCTAATTTGAAAAAAAAAAAAAAAAAAAAACTCGTGCGCTGGCGTAGTAGATCGAAAACGCAGGTAAAAGTATGCACGAAAGTCTCACAAGCTCACCGCAATATCCCGTCGACACGGCACGGCTAGAACATTGCAAGGAGGAAATGAGTAGAAAGAAAGCAAATAAAAAACAACTGTTTCGAGATCGAGTATCCGTATACATTGTTCGATTCAATAGAACGTTTGATCCGTGAGAGAACCAATCGCTTTAACATTAATAGTCGAACAAAATCTTCGTCGGGTGAAAATCCTGCGCAAACACCTTTACCAATCCGACATGATAATTTGAA
This sequence comes from Amblyjoppa proteus, assembly GCA_963922035.1. Taxonomy (NCBI): domain Eukaryota; kingdom Metazoa; phylum Arthropoda; class Insecta; order Hymenoptera; family Ichneumonidae; genus Amblyjoppa; species Amblyjoppa proteus. Next base: position 3,695,844 of record OY998228.1, on the reverse strand, counting down.
ACCATCGCAATTTATCGATTTATATGACGATTCCAGTGCCCGATTTTTCGAAAGCGTCAATTAGTATATTATGCTACAAGGGAGGGAAGTGCGAGACTTTCGCCGAGAGTGAAGTTTGTTGCCCGAGCGAATCGAGAAGAAAAATCACAAGAGCTGAAAATCTGCGCCCCCTCCCGTGTAGGATACGATACTTTTATTATTGCACGCGGTGCGAGAAAGGCAGTTTTACGCACGCATCGTGCAAAATCCCCGTTCTCACACCTTCTGAATCAAAATTTGACACAATACACGTGCGAAAATACTTTTTCATAACTAGTGCTGCAAACTGACACTCGTCAGAAATAGTTTATTATGCCACAAGGGAGGAAAGTGCGTCTTCTCACCGAGTGTCAAGTTTGATGCCCGAACGAAGGGAGGGCAGAATTTCATACGAGGTGAAACGGCACTTCTTCCCGAGTGGCACACCCTATTTTTTCTGACTATGCTAAGAAAAGTGGCCACATTTCTATCCCTGCAACGGGAATGGAAAGTGACCGATTCTTGACGAGCGGAGGAAAAGTGAAACTTTTCCTCCCGCTAAATTACTTTTTTTTTTCCGACTGCGCTAAAATAACCACATTCCTTGCGTGCAATACGGGCGGAAAGTAGCCTATTATTGACCGATGATCGTTATTAACATGTGCGCATGCGCAGTACAATTCCATTACTCCCTAGGGAGTAAAAGGGCTTATTACTCCTTCTCGAAGCTCTGTTATTCCCGGGTCAGTAATGGTCATTGGCGAATATGACGATTTTGCGACGCAAGGAATGTGGTTATTTTAACGAAGACGGATAAAAATATCGTATACGACAAGGGAAGAAGTGCTTTTTCACCTCGTGTGAATTCATCAAACTTCACACTCGGTGAAAAAAACGCACTTTCCTCCCTTGTGGCATAATATACTATTTCTGCCGCTCGTCAAGGCCACTTTCCACCCCCGTTCCAGACATGAAATAGGGTCTTTTTAGCGTAGTCGGGAAAAAAAAAAGTTTTATCGCACTAGTATCGTAAATTATTACTTCCCATTTCGGTAAAATAACCACATTTCTTGCGCAGCAAAATTGTCACATTGACCAATGACCATTACTCCCCCGGAAGTACTGGGGCTTTCAGAGGGAGTAATGAGCCCTGTTTCTCCTTAAGGCGTAATGAAACAGTACACTGTCCGTCATTGATGTCTGGTTTTTATGATTTTTCTATGTTGCTGGACATCTTGCTGAAGTCTTCGCGGGATCGAAGATATCAAAGAAGACATCTAACACAATTGGATGTCTTGCTGAATGATTTGCTTCACATCTTCGATTTCTTTAAGACAGCAAGATATTCAAGCAAGATATTCAAGATATCAATGACGGGCAATACTGCGCATGCCCACAGGTTAATAATGATCATTGGTCAATAATAGGCAATTTTCAGCCCGTGTTGCAGAATGCAAGAAATGTGGTTATTTTAGCGAATTCGGTAGAAAAATATATTATATTTTTAAATAATAACTTTCTTTGAAACCAACATATCGTCAGTTAGCGCGGACAAAGTAATCGGCGAGAGTCAACAACGAAAACTATGCAAACGAGAAATGAAAAGCGGTAAGAAAATTTATGGAAAAACTTGAATGACTTCTACGAAGTTTGATGAAGAAATATCGAAAGTAGTTCTGCATCATGTTCGTCGCGGTTTTATCACGGTCCTTGGGGCATTCCAACATTCGTTTTCCTAACAGTGATAAAGGTTCAAGTCATTTAATACCAAGTTTTTTTTTGTAGCTGGTTAAGTTTGCAGCATGCAAGTTGAAAGGCAGCAGCAATTAGTTTAAACGCGAAACCCGTAAAAGGCGATTCTAGATTACGTTACGATGCGGAACGTAATCGTAATATAAAAAAAAGGATGCAAAAGTTATCGGCCTTCTCGGAGGGTGAAACGGATAGATTAAACTCCGTGATCTTTACTTCAACGATTCGCCGATTCGTTTATCTTTTAAATCACACCTGAGTACGGATTTCATGCACGAGCAATCATAGTCCATAAATATCTGTTGCACATATGATTACGAAATAGTTATTTTTTTATTTGATTTTTTTTGTCATTCGAATGACGCGCTTTTACGTAGTTTTGCAAACTCTGATACAACGATTGAATAATAAATTTTTTTTTTTTTGAATTCGTAGATTAAAATAAAATAATTTACCGTAGTACGGATTTGTATGATGAATTTCCGAGGAGTCGTTCATCAGCCAAACTCCATTCCGACGATGATTATTTTCGACCGCAGTGTGATTGTCGATATTACTGACGAGCCCGACGAAGGGCAAATTTTCCGATCTACCAGTCTTGTTCTGGGACAATGCACGAATAACTTCGTCGTCTTCGAGGCTGTTGATTGTATTCGGAAGTATATCCACAGTTTTCCCGGCGACAGTGGAACGAACAAGGGAAATGCCTAACAACAATGTCCACTTGTTCGAGAACCACCCCATCTTTTTTTTTTTTGGGGGCAAATTCTTCACCCTAATTTTTTTTTTTCACACAAATTGATATAACAAAAAAATCCTTTGTCGATCTCGTCACCAGTGCCAATGAATTCAATCACAACAACAAAAAATCACCTTTATCGATCGAAAAAGAAAAAAAAAAAAAAAAAGAAAATTCCAGTTCTATAAAAAGTGGAAATGAAACGTTCGGAGCGGTTCTCGTATCAAAACGTCTCGAAGCAATTTCGTGCCTCCAATCTACTCCGCGAACGGTTTGAGCCCGGCGCGCTTAAAGAGAGTGATCGCGCTGTTGTCGAATGTCTAACGTCCGAGACTCGTCGTGCGTGTACTCTCACCTGTTCGTGCCCTGTTGCTGAAAGAGCCGGAGAAGAGAAGAGCGATGGGGGGGTGTAGGTGTGCGGGACCGCGTTCCCCCTCATTCAGATCGATCCCCACTCGCACACTTCGGTCTTCCGACCCTGCATGAAAATAGCACATTAATTAATTACAAGGATAATAAAAGCGCTTGACGAATAGCTCTCATGCAATGTATAGGCGTTCAATTCGAACAATACCCCTTTTGTTGATGCAATACTCGCACGCTGAATGCTTCAATAAAGTCGTTCGGCTACAAGTTCAATCGACGTACCGATCTGAAGTTATTCAGGTGATCTCTGTCAGCAAAATACGTCCTCATGATTTTAGTAACACCGATGTGGATGTACGGATCATCTCGGTTGAATCCACGGAGCCATTCGCCTGGATCATCTCTTCTCGTGATTTCCTGTAAAAAGTCCGTACGGAATTCAAGGACATTCAGGGATAATTTCCAGGACACTTCAAAGATATTTCCAATCCTCACACTGGACATTTCCAGGACACTTCCAGTTTGAGTTGGGATATTTTTTAAAAAAGGAAAATATGCATATCGTACGCGCAGCGTACGAAATAACATTTCGTTCGATAACCGTTTACGTTTGCGTTGGAGTCAGTTCAGACAGAAAACTACTCACTATGCACGAATCCATATGTGTATCTCAGCGAAACTGAGATACACATTTTCTTGGGATGGTCGCTTATAATATACATTTCGAAACATCCTCAAAATTGCGGGGAAATAAAAAATTCAAGGATATTACGCGAAATTCAAGGACATTGGGTGAAATTCAAGCTCAGTTCCAGGACTTCGAGGACTTCAAGGAGCACCAGACACAATGCTCGTGCACGACCTTTCGATCGGATTCTAGAATCCTCCGGATGGAATCCTTCGGTGTGCATTCTTCCGGCGAGGTCTTCCGTAGAGTCCCTCATCGATATCTGCAATCACGATAAAAAATTATTAGGTATTCAATCGAAAATTATGCCGTACGCCTTGTAAATATAGTTTCCACATGTTACGGTAAGAAACCTGTAAGCGAACGATCAATCGCTAAGGAAAATTCTTTCACGCGCATAAAAATCGTTCAACCACTGGATTCCGTCGTTCGTTTAAGCCTTTGGAGCATTGATTTTTTTTTTTTACAAGTATTAAGTTTCAAATGCATCAGCTAGTTATTAATCCATTTTACTTTATCATAGAGGACGCTTTGTTTTGGTAAAAAAAAACAAAAAAAAAATCCGAGATTTTAATGAAAACATGGTCAGAATGTTCTAAAACGTCGAAAAATCATATTTAGAAAAAATGTCCGGGTGTATGTGTGTGAATCAGACGCGAAAAATTCAACCCACATGTCATCCTTTCAGACCGCATTTCACCGTTATAAAAAATTCAAATTTCAACTTACAACTTACAACTTTCAACGTTTTTGTTTTCTGAATTCATAGAGGTGTATCACCTGAGAGGCACCGTGCATCAAAGGGTTAACTGTTCATTCATAGGTGATCATTATCACAGGCGTAGTAGTATTCACCGCTTTCAACAATCCACATTGACCATAGAAAATTTAATGTTTCCGGTGAAGCAGACTGCATTGCTGGTAAATCATGAATAAGTTTCTAAAAAGAGCACCGCCAATGAGAGACGAATAAAGAACCGGCTCAATTTCATCAGGCATTCGAGTTGCTGTCCCCGCTGTGGGCATCGCCCCGAGCGCGATATTTCAATGGGACCTTAATGGAGCCTATATGGGTCAAGGATTAAAACCCCCTATGCCGGTACTAAGTGCTCGAAAGTCTTTAGAGTACTCGTCATTACAGTCTATGGTTTATGCGTTGATCTTTTTGTTTGGAACATGTAGCGTTTTTTTTTTGCTAAAGTCGTTTACCCCTTATTCGGAGTCAGAAAAACCATTGACCTTCGTGAGACCATTTACGGCGAAGGTAGTCTGCAATTTTTTTTTTTTTTTTTTTTTGAGGAAAAAATCATCGACCCTGGCGAAACAACTTTCGATGAAGGTCGTCCACAACTTCTTTGGAGGATTTTATAGGGGATACACGCGAACTCGCGAGCATCGCGGTTGACCAGTCAACGAACCATGCGTCAAAAGTCATTATATCTGGCTCCCCTTCGCAGTCGTCGCGAGACCGGTTAGTAATTGTCGAAAATTCATTCTGATTTTACGTAAATCGCATCATCATTCCGCGATGACTACACGATGATTTCGCAGAACCTCATTTTTTTTTCCTCAGTAATGTACATGTATATATCTAATATCTAAAAGATTCACGACAAGGAAAAACCCAAGGACGCACCTATAAACCTTTTCGTTAACAGTCGCTAGTTAACGAATAACAAAGGTGGGAGCTTGTCACTAATTCGCACTAACAACGGTTATATATAAAGTTATAGATAAGTGATAGATGTATTTATAAGAGTAACTACTAATTAACATAAATATTACATAAAAAGAAAACTGCTTAAAATAAGGATCTGATTATTACATATAATTATAGGAAGGAATACATTTCCGAAGAGGGCCAACAATTTGTCCGAAACGTTAATGAAGATGTAGGAGTACGCACATTAGGAGTTGCCGCCGTTAAATAACAACAATATATCTAACACGTCAGGATTTCGCCAGTTTGGCGTGCGATTCAGCGGGAACCCAGTCGATGTCTTACACGGTGGATTATTGCGCACAAATGACATAGCTATTTTCCCGACACTATTGCAATATTTGCCTCTTCATCTCGTGCGTCCGCAATGGCAGATCCACGCGGAACAATGAACCGTTTGTGCTCGATTGAATTGATCTTCGATTCCTAGAAATTACACTGTAAAATTTTATTTTCTTGTACATTTTCCCCCACTTACAGACTCCATTTAAGGTCTCATAGCGGGGCGGCTCAGCTTTCTACACATTATTATTTAATTATTCGTCATCCGAAGAATTTCTGTCGCTAATCAGTCCCACCAAAGTGCGACCGCATCCATCTTTCCCCACCGTATCGCATTCGCCATGGCGGATTTACCATGGGTATAGGAAAACTGTGGAAAACCATATGCCGATACGGTCGGTTCCCAAGTTCGCTTCGCGGCGGCGGAGCTGCGTCATGCCCATATCTAAAAAAATAAATAAATTAATCAAGGATCATGAATGAATTGATCTTTCATTCCTAGAATTAGACTGTAGAAAAAAATTTGTGTGAAATTTAATCTATCGGACAAAAACTATATTAAATTTCATAATAACTAATTAATTTTCATTGCATTAAGCTGTGACAAATAAAAATGAATGTTTAGTACATTGAAAAAATTCCGAATACTTTGTTATTAATAATTTACCTTAATTTCAATGAAAAAGTATATACAATGCTTCATCACAATTGTATATTAAATTGAATGTATCAATTTTTTTTTATAAAAACCTTCGTTACATTCAATTTACAATTTTCATTAGTGCACAAAAGTAAAATGTATCTACATTGTTTGCTCGTGCAACTGCGGCATTTTTAGGGATGGAGTGTCTGTAGGTAGTTCGAATCGTTCAATGGATACCGGAAGTCCCGTAATTATGGGAAACCCGTGCATTTACAAAAAAATTGCAACAAGATATCGCTATCACTGACATACATAACTGTGCGCTCGGAATAATATTCTCAAAATGAGCATTGACAAGTAGTAATACCATTTCGATCCATCCTGAAAGATCTTAGCTCAGTTAATACGTGAGATACACTTATCGTCGGTCAAGACAAAAGGCCAGCACGGGAGATGTTAGCCTCGAGTTCTAACTGTTCGGTTGGTTATTTACTGTGACGCAGGAATATTTTCTTATCGACAGTGTCCAATCCCCGACGTATTTCCATGTCCCTGCGAGCCTCGACGGAACATATATTCCTCGTTGCAGTGTTTACCTGTACATTAGCTTCCTATAACAAGGAATTTAAAATTGTGTCAACAGCCCAAGTCATGCAGAAGCGGTGCTCGAACAGTCTTATTTTGTGACGATATCACAACAGTCTCTGCGTTTTTTACTCTCTATACGCACGTGAATTCCGAACTTAAAAAATCCATGTTAAAGAATCAAAAAAAACTATTATTATTCATTTCCGGTCTGTCTGATATTTGATATCTTACAATAGACTACAATAGACTACAGTAGACTGCAGTAGACTACAGTAGACTACAGTCGACTACAGTAGACTATAGTAGACTACAGTAGACTACAGTAGACTACAGTAGACTACAGTAGACTACAGTAGACTACAGTAAACTACAGTAGACTACAGTAGACTACAGTAGGCTACAACAGGCTACAACAGACTACTATATTGTGCAGGTACAACAGGCTACAACAGACTACTATATTGTGCAGGTACAACAGGCTACAACAGACTACTATATTGTGCGCGACCGAGGTTCGGATGCGCTGGATCATACAGGAAAACGTCACCTCTGGTTTCAAAATCTCGATTTTTTTACCGTAAGTGACGTTTTTTCGGATTACGTCACTACCGATCTGAAAATCTCGGTTTGTGATCGCAAGTGACGATTTTCCGCATGACGTCAATTCCGGTCAAATGGTAAGGTTTTCAAACCGGAAGTGACTTTTTTCCGCATGACACCACTTCCGGTCAAAAAGTCAAACCGGAAATGACGTCACAGGCAGTTAAAAAAAAAAAAATCTCTGAAAGCCGAAAACCGTTTGGAAGAAAAATGGTTTCACAATATTTTGAGGATATGCTGATCTTTATAGCCCAACGTTAAGGAACTTCAAGGAAATGTCTTTGTGACCGTCAGACATTTAACATTGAACTGGCTGATGAATTTTTTCATTGCACAATCGAGTGATCTCACACTGCCGGTACGCAATTTTTCTTACACCCTGCTAACACAGGGTCAATTATATAAAAAAAAAAAGCGAGACGTGGACTGACGGAATGTTAAGATTATAAGATGTGTTAAGTGTGTGGAGTATATTTTACGTACAATAAATTTCACTCGTCATGCGATTTTGAAATTATTGCTCTGAGGTAACAAATCAATTTTAACGACTAACAATGGTTATAATAATTAAAGCAAGTACTTTGCGCAGTTAAATTCAGAAGCGGAAACTCATTGCCATTCATAAATAATTATTGTGATCATGGTTATATAAAAAAAAAAAAAATGTTGTAAAAAAGCTGCCTTCGCGATACGCGAAGAATTACACGTGCGCATATTTATCCTCATTACAGGAGTTACTGAGCGTGAGAGCTCACGCGAGAACTCTCGAGGCGTTACTGTGTAACAAGAATTCCGACAAATTTTTAGCCACCACCGGGTCTCGCGCGCGATCAAATATAACGGATCTTTCACACGTACATTCCCAGCCAAAAGTTAGATTTAGTGAAAATTTGAACACTTCTGAATGATATAAAAATCTGAAAAAATCAAGTGTATTAAAAAAGTTGCCAAGAACATTAAATTTGCATATATAATAATAACATAAAAATCTCATTAACGAATGACATTATGACAAAAAAAAATTTGTTCAACAAATAATCAATAGGCCTTTTTTTCTATTTTCAAATGAATTCATTGATTTTCTAGAGGCAACAAGAATTTTTTTAGAATTTTCTTACACATTTGAATTTATCGTTTTTTGACATTATTTAAGGCCATAACTACAGAATTATTGCGGCAATGGCCTTCAAACTTTTTGTGTGTACTGTGCAATCGTGATGCGGGAACATATCCGAAATTAGTGCTTCGACAAAGATTTTTCAAATTTTTGAAAAAAATAATTCTGAAAAAATAAATATGAATTCTAAAAAATGAAGGAATTCATTTAAAATGAGAAAATAAAAGGTTTTCTGATTTTTTTTTTTTTAATTTTTGGCGCACCGCGAAGTGCTGAGATTTTTATCGAATCTCTCTCACACTCGTGACACCGTCAGTTCACTTTCACTTCACCTTAAGCGAGAGCTTAGTATGTAATCAACGGAATTCGCATAATTTCGATAATCTGTCCCGATGATCTGCCGTTAAATTTTCGGATGTTCGCTAACGGGTTTAGAACATAAGTGTTATTTCGCAATCGAACTTTGACCAGTCAATGACGAACCTTATTCATCGATGATACAAAAGATTTGGAATTGTACATCGGAGTAGGTAATCTGTGATAGTTTCGTTTTTTTTTTTGTTTTGTTTTGTTTTATTATTATTATCACTATTATATTTTTTATGCTTGAAAGACCGGACATTGCTCCGGCACTGGCTTGAAAAATTTCGCTGTCGTTTCACGTAGACATTCGACCTTCGTTTGATCAATTGTATCGACTGTCAATTATCTGATTAATGCATATATTATTCGTTCGATTCGCACAGTCGCTATCGATCTAACGCCTGAGGCGCGGGTGAAGTGTTATTGGCCAACCAGTCGTTGGCATAGCGATCGATAACGCACCGGTAGCAACACCGAAGGTCCTGCATTCCTTCGTGACTCTCGGCTCAGTTGCGACACACCAGCGCGTGTCAACACTCCGTGCTATCGTCTCGTGACTCACAATGGGTCAGTAGAGTTGCCAACATTAACTCCGGAGGGTGGAAGATTTGAGAAAAAGAAGAAGAAGAAAAAAAAAAAAGAAACTCACTTAACCGATCTATCGAAGACTTAGAACGCTCGATCGAGCGTGTATAACATTATCGATCAACAACACTCTCGCCCGAGACGCAGACGACCTTCCCGACGGAGCGTCATGGGAATACAGCGACGCTGCGCGATACTTTCGACGTTTGTCGAATGCGGATTAAGTGCTCAGTGCTGTTGAACCCGTAAAGGATGACGGCCTGTAACTATAGCTCCTTGTCTAGCTTAAAGATTATTTTGCGTTTCAGAATCGTCCGGTAGGCACTCAAACGAGCTCTTTGTCGATTAATGACCGGTGACAAGGTTACTGGGATATCGATTGCGCGAGATTTAACATCGAAAATTTAATGTGCAAAAAAGAAAAATAAAAAATAGCGAAGAAAAACATTGGAAAAAGTGTGTCATGCAAAACCCCCGCGGGCGATAAAATCGAGTATAAAAAAATAACGACGAGAAACGTTGTTGACATCCCGTTCGCCCATCAGCAGTTTCCTAATACAGCCGTTACAAACTTGTCTGCAGTTTGCGTTCTAGAGTCGTCCGGTCGGCACTCGAACGGGCTCTTTGTCACTGGTTGACCGGTGACAAAATTACTCGGACATATTAATTACGCGAGATTTAACATCGAAAATTTAATTCGTGAAAAAGAGAAAGATATTGCAAAAAAAAAAAAAAAAACACTGATAAATAGTGCGTCATGCAAAACCCGCGGGTGACGAAATCCGGTATGAAAAATAACGTCGAGAATACGTTGTTGACGTTCTGTTCGCCCTTCACCAATTTCCTAATACAGCCGTTACGAATTGGTGTATAATTTTCGTATTATGAAACTGGTTGATGATATAATAATAATAAGCTACGAGCTTTCAGATCTATGTGTAACACGAGAGCCTGCATCAGTTCGCATTTCGACGGCGGACCAGAATTCCTAAACGTGACGACTTTATCACGCGTATCGTATAACATAGCTCGCTGGATCAGGTGCGACATGTGTAAGTCGGCGATTGTAATGGCAATCCGTAATTTTTTTTTCTACCGCATATCTCGCCACTGAATTCTCGTGTAGCGCGAGCACACTTTGTGCCTTCGAATGGTTCTCTAACCGACTAATAGAGAACATTTCACAATATTCGTTAACCCTCTACCGCATTCCCGCTCACACACTTGCTTCATTATACATGTGCACTTAAGAAAACACTCCATAAGCAGGTAAATTCATTCGTGGTGAGATGAAAGTTCGCGATTGTCTTGTCGAAAAAAAAAGAATGGATTCTAATAGAATTAAGGTGAAACGTGACACCGTGTGCAATAATGAAAAGAATAAACAAAAAAAAAAACAAAAACCAGCTCGGACTCTACGCTGCTCAAACTGTTTACGTTATTGGAACGGCAGTAAATGCATACGTGTATCGTGAATTATGGTGAAAGGTTGCGGAGCAAATCGCTGGAGGGCAACGCTGCATCACGTGAAAGTAGTGGGGTTAAAACTAGACTATAAATTCAGACTGCTGGCAGACGGTGGGTGTAATTTTTGTGGATAGCCTTTCGGTTTTTATTCGTCGCAGCCTCATCGACGGACGCGTCCTTGAATGGTTGCATCATTAGACCGCCAGCGTCCTTCGATCTCCACTCTGACAAAATCGACAATAATTGTTTCGTCATCGTGTCGAGTCAGGCCGGACGCTGAGGACGATATGTTTGAAATTTCTAAAAAGTGAAGCAACATGTTTAACTTTTGGTCTCGGGTAGAACTTCGAGATCGAATTGGAATTGCCGAGTAGCATAGCTATAATCGTCTTCTACTTTACGACGATGTGATTATCGTGGATTGTTTTTGTTACCTCAAAGGGCATAGGTTTCGTTCTACGTTGACGGCGAAATGTACGATTCGGATAGTCGTGAAGATTGAGCACAGTGTATCGATCCTTTGTCTTATCACAATACTCGCATCACATAAATAATCTTGACTATCTAACAGCGGAGAGTTTCATTAATTGCCAGACATTGCGCCGGTACATGCTTCCACGAGCAATCTCATGCAGGACTAGAAATGTACGAATGTTGGACTAGCGCCACGCCTCGTCAAACGTTGGAACTACGTCGCGGAAAAATAATGGCGTCTCGGGTCGAAGTTGCTACCGACATGAAAGTTAGCTTTCAGTATTAAGTAATAATTAACTCGCATACGACATCACCGTTTCAGACGCTGTACTATGGATTTTTCTACCGAATTAATTTAATTGCGATTAAACTCAATCCTGATGCAATGTGTTTGAGCAAAAAAAAAAAAAAAATAACAAGTTGTGTCGTTTCGTGCATCTTCGACATTTTTCGGTGAGACTCGTAGATCTCCCGCTCACTCGGGCCGCTGTTGCGCTGTACATCGCATCTATATCCGTCTCTATCTTGCAAAACCAACCGTCCTTCTTCCCCCTTTTGTCACCGTCGTCCGTCGTTTCAGATATTTCGCGAGCGTCAGCCGGCGATTTGACCGTTCGAGCCAAGTTGTACGTGCTCTCACACAAGACGCGCGAGTGTCGCGAATGTAAGAAAAAAACAAAAAAGAAGAAGAAAATAAAACGAGACCGAAGAAAAATACGAGCGGACGATAGGCCGAGAAAGTGAACGAAAGAAACGACTATACAGTTAAGAAGCGAGACAAAGACAAAGATGCTATCGAAGCGTCGACGAGCGGTTTCGTCATCGACATCATCACAACACTAGCAGAAGCTTTAACGTGGTATGTGTGTGTGTGTGTGTGCGTGCGTGTGCATGTCATGTGCCGGCGCGTCGTTACGTTTTGACGCGTTACGATAGTCGTGCGTAATCGAGCTTTGCCACGGTGTGGGCCTGGCAAGGCTCCCAGGCCGTTCGAGCACATACACCTAGCAAAAAAAAAAAGCAACCTACACACGCGCATAAACGAGATTTTCTCGCAATTATGAGCTCCCGGGCGAAAGAAGTTACGACGACGCCGAAGTCGCGTTCGTCGTCGACACTGTCGGTAAAACCTAGCAGTACCACATGCTATTTTACGGACGTTGTAACGGTGCAATAAGGCGCGAGCATTGATTCGCTAATATCGCGAAGAAAAATCAATCCAAGCTAACTCTTGAAAAGGTAAAGAAAATATATATTATATACATGAAAGAAAATTTATAATAAAAACGATAAAAAGAAATTGCTAAAACAGGAAAACTGAAGAACGTGCGTGCGAATAGCTGCAAACTACAAAACTAACAAAGGCGACTAGAGAGAGAGTGCTTCGGGGGGCGCACGTTGTGCTCGCCTTCCTCCTCGTTCTCGTTCTGCCTGCTAGTGTTGCACACTCGTGCACGCAGAGCGGTGACGGTGCGCTCCCGGTGCGTCACACGGCACGTCTGATCTCTCGTTGCTGCCCGACGAATTACAAAGCACAAAACGCCTGCTACGAATAAACACACGCGCGTACGCTCATTCGCCGCGTGCGTTTACACGGGGGATCTCCGTGTGTGTGTGTGTGTGTGTGTGTGTGTGCGCGTGACCGTGTGTGCGTGTGCGTTGTGTGCATATTTGTATGTGTACGACAGTGTGGATACTTGCGACAGCGTGTAATCTCGCGTACTACTGCTGATACGATACGCGGGGCAGTGTCAATGGTGAGTCTGTGTTGTATGCAATGGTTTTTGTGTGTACAATAAATATTCAATGTCGTAAATTTGCTATTAGCGATTTGTGACATGCATAGAAAACCGACGAATTTTTTTTTATTTGTATTTAACTTGCTGGCTGACAGTAGACTAATTAACCGAACATAGTGCAATGGGATTTCTCGGTTTGAACAAAAATAAATAAATCTGTTATTGCAATATTTTATTGTCGCGACTGTGCTGTGCATGAGTGCTGCTGGCGACGTCAGGCATAGCGTCATCTTGTCACCTATCGTTTTCGCTCCTTTTCGCACTCTTTTTTTTTTTTCTTTGTCTTTTCTCTTCGTACTTGCGGTTGGGGAAATTGGATGACGCTGAGTTTGAGAGCTTTTAGTTTAATCGGCGAGTTGAATAGACGTCGGACATTAGATTATCGAAGTCTCTTTGTTTGCGCGACTGTGCTAGGCGGCGGGGCGGGGGGGGGGGGGGGGAGAAGCAGTGAGGAGAGAGTAAAGCGGGAAGCATGCTTGTGTGAAAGAACCATAAGGCGGACGGACGTTCGAGGATTTTTGAAATCCTATTCGATACCTTTGTCTCAGCTCGTTTGTTCTACTTTTTTCTTTTTTTGCACGACACGAGGTCAGGCCGCAGAGTCCGGTAAAGCGCTCTGGACAGACCTCCGAGCACTTGAAACTCGCAATTGTCGATGCAATTACAGTAGCCGTCCAAGCGAAGTCGCTCGGATACGAGCGCTCAATCGACGGTGAAAATAGTTTAGGCAATCGTAGTTTCTTCGGTATAGTTCGTCCGGTCGTTACCGTCGGAGACGCTAGATGCGACCTTGCATGCGTATTGGCACTGTAAACCTGCGAACATTGCCAGTCTCGCCGTCTATCGTCATTTAATTGGAGAGTCTATGGTAAATGTGGAAGAGGCCAAACGCTAATTGAATTAAATTTAATTAATTCGCTACTGCGCACGGTGTTAATCGATCGGTGTCTCGACGAATTTGCCGTTTCGCATTACTCAATGTGACACGAAACTGGTCGATGCTCGATACCCGCTTCGTTAATCTCCCCTTCGTTAACTGTTTTTTTCGTCGTTCGCAATTAATGCACCAAACTATTGAATTCGAGCGTTATTTTTATTTTTTTTTTGTTTCTTACCGCCTTTAGAGAGTTCTGGATAATCATGAAGTCTTCCGGTGTTAATCGATCGGTGTGTCGACGAATTTGCAGTTTTGCATAACTCGATGTGACACGAAACTGGTCGATGCTCGGATACTCGCTTCGTTCATCTCTGCTTCGTTAAGGTGAAGTGGAAACACGTTCTCTGTCGCTCTCTCTCTCTCTCTCTCTCTCGGTCCACCGTGAGATTAATGCCGCTATCTCTCTCACACTCCTGGCTCCATCGCGTGACTTTCACTTCACCTTACCTTTTTTTCCTTCGTTCGCATTTGATACGCCAAATGATCGAATTCGCGGGTTATTTTTTTTTTCTCGTTATTTACTGTCTTTTAGAGAGTTACGTATAATCATGAAGTCTTCCAATCGATGGCCGGATCTAATATCTAAAACTGAATAAAGCAACTGAAAAAACTAATAAAGACTGAAATAGAAAAAAAAAGGCAGGGCCACTGCGAGGCTGCGATATTCGAGAGAATCTCTCTCTCAAGGTTTCTCGCCTTTATTCACGATAAATATATGAGCCATCGCGGCAAAGGGCCACTTGGCCTGCTAAAAATAGTCAAAGTACCATCATTCCGGACCCCTCCGTATCTTCGTGCACCCCCCCCCCCCCCCGCGTCCTCACATCGGTCCAGAAAGGAGTTTCAACCTTTTAATGCCCCCCCCCCCCGCGCTTTCTTGTTCACCCCTCTGTCTCTTCAGCAGTCTTGGTCGCGAGGGTCGGGCTCTGTTAACTATCGGATATTTTATACGATTAATTAATAACGCGCTCATCTCGACGACGAGAAGAAAATCTCGTGGAGTCGATTTTTTCTCGGTGTACTTCAATCTTTCATCTCGACCCCTTAACCCTTTGACTTGGGGAGATAATTCTGTCCCTGCGAGCAGACAGGGTCGTTTTTATCGCCGCAGAGCTACGATGCGGCGTCAATTGATTTTTCAAGGTCAAACGCTGCGGAAAAAGAAAACAATTATAAAATATCCCGAGTCAAATCGCTCAGCTTCTTAACCGTCCGTCGGCAAATTTTAAGCTCGCGACTCAGTAAAAAGATGCGATGGGAGCGGAAAAAAAAATACAAATTAAGAAAAAAATAAATAATTGCGAGAGGAACAGAAATACACTGTCGGATATGCGATCAGAAATATCGAAGTCATATCTGCGTACCGCAAAAAAAAAAAAAAAAAAAAAAAAAATCCGTAACAGCCAAATTAATAAGTAAAGAACACATTTAAAAAATAGAATTGTAAAAAAAAAACAAGGTAATTTATCAACGCAACTCAGTTAATTGTTCGAATGGACTCTCGCGGATAAGAGCTCTGATGTAACGAATATTAATTTCGACAACAATCGGGGCAAGATAGATTGAGCGCCTTACATCACTGTGTTTTCCCGGCGCGTTGTTTCCGGTTGTTCTCCTCTTGCGTCAAACTATCGAAGACACTTGCCACTCTCAAAGTTTCGTCCTCTGTGTAATCGTACAGCCGGGACGAGGAGACAAGTTTTCACTCTGGGGAGAGCTTACACGCCAACACACAAGCACGGACAGGTATATTGTGAAGCTTGGTTTAACCCCATTTAAAACAAGTCGCAACGCCAGAAAGCGCACCAAAACGGAACTCGCGGAGTGGGAGCCACGCGTTGCTGCGTTAGCGCCTAAGAGTTGGGGCTAGAGGTGAAGCTTACAAAGTCTTAACCCTTAGAATTAAATTGTAATTAAGTTATAAAGACGCTAATCCTTTGTAAGTTAGATTAAGCCATGACGAGCCACGCATTGCTAAACTGTAAAAAAAAAAAAATTTGTTAAAAAATTAATGAACGGTATTTGAAGCTTATGTACATAAACTGTCTTCGAAATTTCAAAGCCATTTGCATTGTAATTTTATAGTAAAATTTGTATTTTTAATGAAAATCTTCGTAAATTTCAGGCAAAAAAATTTGTAATTTTAACAGCTGCTATCTTTATTTTACAAAAAAAAAAGTACATTAATGTTCACATAATATGAGGTGCCGCTATGGTAAATTGGCCATTATCCTTTCAGGAGACTGAAAACGCAGAAAGACGCGTCGGATTCATCAAGTTTTTTAATACCAAACTTGACTATGATTAGTCTCATACTCAGACCCAAAATAGCAGCATCCAAAGTTGCATCTCTTTCGTGGCAATGAGATTAATTGACGAAGAACTGTGCAAAGATTTTCTGTTACAAAAAAATCGCGCAAGTGAAGGAGCGGAAACTATTGAAAATACAGCTACTCTCAATGTTCCCTTCTTCTCCGTGTAATCGAACACCCGGAACGGGGAGACAAGGTTGCACTCTTGCAAGAGCTTACACACACATGGGTACACAAGCACGGATAGATATATTGCAAATTTCACGATGTGAAACTTGGTTTAAGGGGAAGTGAAATATCGCGGTCGGTAATGAAAACTGTAATGAACTTTTTTCAAGAGTGCTCATTTTTTTTTATGAAAAATGCAAATTCGAGCTCGATGCCCACGGTAATTTCGCATCCGGCACGAATTCATTTTTCTAAAAAAAAAACAAAAATTAGCACTATTGAATGAAGTTAATTTGAAAATTGCAACTACCTCACTCGCACGCACAGCTGTTTCACTTGCCCTCAAGGAGGGAGTCTCGCTGCGCGCTGACTTCGCATAAGTTCGACAGAAATAAGAGAAAATTGCAAGTACTTCTTGATCGTATAAAAATCTGAAAAAATTCATGCATACTAAAGGTACTGAAAAGATTAATTTTGCATAATAATAATTACAAAATGTTATTAACAAATTGATGAAAAAAATAATTGCTTAACAAATTTACCCGCAACCCAACTTTTTTTTTTTCGTGAAAAAGATTCGTTTATTTTTCTGAATACGCATGAATTTTTTCAGATTTTTCAGTAATCGTTGATTTTTCCATGAAAAAAAAAAAAAAAAAAAATCAACGATTACTGAAAAATCTGAAAAAATTCATACGTATTCAGAAAAATAAACGAATCATTTTCACGAAAAAAAAAAGTTGGGTTGCGGGCAAATTTGTTAAGCAATTATTTTTTTCATCAATTTGTTAATAACATTTTGTAATTATTATTGTGCAAAATTAATCTTCTCAGTACCTTTAGTATGCATGAATTTTTTCAGATTTTTATACCATCAAGAAGTACTTGCAATTTTTCTATTATTTTTGTCGAACTTATGCGAAGTCATCCTCAGCGAGACTCCCTCCTTAAGGTGAAGTGCGAGTACTCGGTCGGTAACCAAAACTGTTTCCCAAATTTCTCGAAGACGGTCAATTTTTAAGGAAAAACACGAGAACGGCAAACTAGACACAGTAATTCTGCAGTTGGCTGTTCTCATAATTTTCTCAAGATATAAACGGCTTGGGAGATTTTTGGGAAGCGAAATTGCAGCTATCTCTCTGGCACTCATGACGGTTACGCTTCACCTTAAGGTAGCTATGTCGCTTCGCGCTCATTTCGCATAAGTTCGAGAAAAATTCGAGAAAATTTCATGTACCTCTCGATGGTATAAAAATCTGAAAAAATTCATACATATTAAAGGTACTGAAAATATTAATTTCGCATAATAATAATTTCAAAATGTTATTAACAAATTCATCAAAAAATTAATTGTTCAACAAATTATCGGGCAAACCAACTTTTTTTCTCTAATGAAAATGATTCGTTCATTTTTCTGAATACGTATGAATTTCTTCAGATTTTTCAGTCAACTTTGATTTTTTTTTTGTTTTTTCACACATTTTCTCCATATAAAAAAAAAAAATCAAAGTTGACTGAAAAATCTGAAAAAATTCATACGTATTCAGAACAATGAACGAATCATTTTCATTAAAAAAAAAAAGTTATGTTTCCGGATAATTTGTTAAACAATTAATTTTTTGATTCATTTGTAAATAACATTATGGAATTATTATTATGCACAATTAATCTTTTCAGTACCTTTAGCACGCATGAATTTTTTCAGAATTTCATACCATCGAAAAGTACATGCAATTTTCTCTTATTTTTCTCGAACTTATGCGAAACGAGCGCGAAGCGACATAGCTACCTTAAGGAGGGAGTCTCGCTGAGGATGACTTCGCATAAGTTCGACAAAAATAATAGAAAAATTGCAAGTACTTCTTGATGGTATAAAAATCTGAAAAAATTCATGCATACTAAAGGTACTGACAAGATTTATTTTGCACAATAATAATTACAAAATGTTGTTAACAAATTGATGAAAAAAATAATTGCTTAACAAATTTGTCCGCAACCCAACTTTTTTTTTTTCGTGAAAATGATTCGTTTATTTTTCTGAATACGTATGAATTTTTTCAGATTTTTCCATGAAACAAAAAAAAAAAAAAAAATTAACGATTACTGAAAAATCTGAAAAAATTCATACGTATTCAGAAAAATAAACGAATCATTTTCACGAAAAAAAAAAGTTGCGTTGCGGGCAAATTTGTTAAGCAATTATTTTTTTCATCAATTTGTTAATAACATTTTGTAATTATTATTGTGCAAAATTAATCTTCTCAGTACCTTTACTGAGCATGAATTTTTTCAGATTTTTATACGATCAAGAAGTACTTGCAATTTTTCTATGATTTTTGTCGAACTTATGCGAAATCAGCCTCAGCGAGACTCCCTCCTTAATGTGAAGCGCCGCTATGCTGTACTGGCTATCGTCGCTTCAAGGGCCTGAAAATGTGTAGAGAC
This sequence comes from Amblyjoppa proteus, assembly GCA_963922035.1. Lineage (NCBI taxonomy): Eukaryota > Metazoa > Arthropoda > Insecta > Hymenoptera > Ichneumonidae > Amblyjoppa > Amblyjoppa proteus. The sequence goes on along the minus strand of OY998228.1, from coordinate 3,676,781 downwards.
GCGTCGGTTTCGTCGGAATTTTTAATGCCAATCTTGGTTATTGAGACTAAGCTCGAACAGCATCCGAACAGCTTTGTCTGTTTCGTGTAAATGGCGGTTAATTAACGAAGAACTGTGTAGAGTTTTTTCGTTGAAAAAAAAAAAAAAAAAATCGAGCAGGTGAAGGAACGAAAATTCTCGCGCTATGGCGGCGAACCTTCGAATTTGCGCCAAACCATCGAGAATAACACGCTTCTCTGAAAGTTCCGTTCTTCTCCGTGTAATTGAACACCCGGGCCGAGGAGAGAAGTTTGCACTCTTGCAAACTTGTCTCTTGTGAAACTTGGTCTAATGAGATACGACTATTCAACACTGGCCATCATCGCTTCGAGAGCCTCAAAACTCGAACGTGTCGGATTCATCGAGTTTTTCAATGCCAAAATTTCATTATGAGATTGGATTCAAACTAACAGCATCCGAAGTTTAATTTGTTCGATGCAATTTGGTTAATTGCTTGAACGAATTCTTGCGGATAAGAACGCTTGTGCAACGAAAGTCAACCTCGACAATAATCGGGACAGGTAGACGGGTGCACCTTTGTCGTTGTTTTCCTCGCGCGTTGCTTCCGGTTGTTCTCATCTTGCGCCAAACTATGGAACTTTCTACTCTCAAAGTTTCGCACTTCCTCCGTGCAATCGAACACTCGGAACGAGGAGACAAGTTTGCACTCTCGCAAGGGCTTTTACACACGAATACACATGCACTGATAGGTACATTGTGTAGCTCGGTTTAGTATGCCCGGTGCCGCTGTGCTAGACTGGTCAGCCTGTTTTTTTTTAATACCAAAATCTTGGTTATGAGACTAAGCTCAAACTAACAGCATCCGAAGTTTTGTTCGTCTCCTGGAAATGAAGTTAATCAACGAACCGGAATACGAAAAAGAAAAAAAGGTCGAGGCACATTGTGCAAAAAGTTTTCCCGTTGCAAAAAATCGAGCAGGTAAAGGACCGTAAATTCTCGAGCGGGCGAACCTTTGATTTTATCCGTTTCGTCGAAGTGACGTTAATCAATTGACCAGAATACGAAAAAATGATCGAGGCACATTGTGTAAAAAGTTTTCCCGTTGCAAAAAATCGAGCAGGTAAAGGACCGTAAATTCTTGAGCGGGCGAACCTTTGATTTTATCCGTTTCGTCGAAGTGACGTTAATCAATTGACCAGAATACGAAAAAATGATCGAGGCACATTGTGTAAAAAGTTTTCCCGTTGCAAAAAATCGAGCAGGTAAAGGACCGTAAATTCTTGAGCGGGCGAACCTTTGATTTTATCCGTTTCGTCGAAGTGACGTTAATCAATTGACCAGAATACGAAAAAATGATCGAGGCACATTGTGTAAAAAGTTTTTCCGTTGCAAAAAATCGAGCAGGTAAAGGACCGGAAATTCTTGAGCGGGCGAACCTTTGATTTTATCCGTTTCGTCGAAGTGACGTTAATCAATTCACCAGAATACGAAAAAATGATCGAGGCCCATTGTGTAAAAAGTTTTCCCGTTGCAAAAAATCGAGCAGGTAAAGGTCCGTAAATTCTTGAGCGGGCGAACCTTCGATTATGCGCCAAACTATCGGAGACGTTTCTTCCATCAAAGTTTCGTACTTTTGCGTGCAAACGACACCGGGTATGCGGAAATACGTTTGCACTCTCGCAAGAGCTTTAAACACAAATACACATACACGTATAGGTACATTGTGAATCTTTGTTTTATACGCTATTATCGATATTATCGATATTCGCTATGCTCGACTGGCCATCCTGTTTTTTAATACAAAATCTTGGTTTATGAGACTGAGCTCTCAAACTAACAGCATCCGAAGTTTTGTCTGTTTTGTGGAGATGAACTTAATTAACAAACCAGAATACGAAAAAAAAAAAGGTCGAAGCCAATTGTGTAAAAAGTTTGCGAACCTTCGATTGTGCGCTAAACTACACGGTAAAAAAAAGTTTGTACTTTTTACAACAAAATTATCGTCCACAAACCTCAACAATTTTTTATTTGTTAACTTTCTAGTTTTACAAACAAAAGTGCAAACTAAAATTGTCAATAACACTGGAAATAAATAAATAAGTGACAAACAAGTTTGTCACTTATTTAACAGAATAATTTTTGCGATATTTCGCATACCGATTTTACGAAATTATTTTTTACTGTCTATCGAAGACACTTGCTTCCATCAAAGTTTCGTACTTCTGCGTGCAAACGACACCCGAGACGCGGAAAAATACATTTGCACTCTCGCAAGAGCTTTAAACACAAATACACATACACGTATAGGTACATTGTGAATCCTTGTTTTATACGCGGTTTCGCTGTGCTCGACTGTTTTTTAATACGAAATCTTGGTTTATTAGACTAAGCTCAAACTAACAGCATCCGAAGTTTTGTCTGTTTCGTGGAGATGAACTTAATTAACAAACCAGAATACGAAAAAAAAAAGGTCGAAGCCAATTGTGTAAAAAGTTTGCGAACCTTCGATTGTGCGCTAAACTACACGGTAAAAAAAAGTTTGTACTTTTTACAACAAAATTATCGTCCACAAACGTCCACAATTTTTTATTTGTTAACTCTCTAGTTTTACAAACAAAAGTGCAAACTAAAATTGTGAATAATACAAGAAATAAAAGGACATGTTCGTATATTCAAACAAGTGGCAAACTTGTTTGTCAGTGGCAAACAAGTTTGCCACTTATTTAACAGAATAATTTTATTTTTTACTGTCTATCGAAGACGACACCGGGTTACGCGGAGACAAGTTTGCACTCTCGCGAGAGCTTTACCCACAAACGCACATGCACGGTCAGGTACATTGCGAATCTTTGTTTTAAACGAGGTTCCGCTGTGCTACACTGGCAATCGTCGCTTCGCGAGCCTGAAAACGCAGAAAGACGACTCATCCTGTTTTTTAATACCAAATATTGATCACGAGACTAGGCTCAAACTAACAGCATCCGAAGTTTTATCTGTTTCGTGGAAATGAGGTTAATTAACGAACAAGAATACGCAAAAAAAAAAAAAAAACAAGGTTCGAGGCAAATTGTGTAAAGTTTTTCCGTTGCAAAAAATTCGAGCAGGTGAAGGAGCGGAAATTCTTGCGCGAAGGCGGCGAACCTTCGAAAGTTCCGGGAGTCGCCATTACCGGAGGATCGAGGATGTGCCGTCTACGCCAGCGTTACGCCCGTAAAGGTATCTTTTACACATCGTGCTCTCTCTCTCTCTCTCTTCTCTCTCTCCCCCCTCCCCCCTCCCCCTCCCTCCCTCTCTCTCTCTCTCTCTCTCTCTCTCTCTCTCTCTCTCTCTCTCTTCTCTCTCTCCTCTCTCCCTCTCTCTCTCCCTCTCTCCCTCCCTCCCTCCCTCTCT